>JAKELL010000010.1:0-600000 GCA_021524915.1 Lactarius akahatsu | reverse complement strand
CCGTCAAACTTTTGAGAGGGACACTAGTGGTCACAAATCAACCCAAACGGCGTAGCCGACTACCCCATGTCATCGGGCGTTGAGGTCTTTGAGGGTGAGAGAGATGAGCTGGCGGAGTCGGGATGTTGTCATGAACGAGGCTGTAGAAGAATAGAATACGGCTCTGCCTCGCTCAATCGTCGGCCTGTGAGAGAGGATCGACGTCCTGGCTATGGTACGGTGGGATGTGTCAATTCTAGGACCTCTCACGGCACTCTTGCGTCTTTAGCTGCTTCAGGATCCGTAACTCATACATCTACGTCATCAGAGCTGTCTCTCCAAAATATTTGCAGAAAGTAGGAGGATGGAGATAGATGGCTACGCACCAGTCTTGTTGAGCACGAACGTGAGCCGCTTGTCCCCACTCCCCCGCCCCGCACCTGCGCGCTTCCACTCCGACCTTAGCGCAGCCCCGCATCAAGCACGAGTAGCACAACATCCTCCTCGTCGGCAACCTGCGCGGCGTGTGGATGTAGTCCCACCGCGACTGCTATTGCGCCTTGCCGCTCCCGACAGAGACTTGTTCCGACACGGCGGACGGGACGTGGCGCATGACAATGGACGATGATAGCCGTGCGAGAGACGAAAGCATTAGCCCAGAGACCATCATCGTGTCTTCAGTGCCATGGGTCACCCGGTAGAGACTGGGCAGAACGGATCGGCGATGCCAAGGTCGGCGAGTAAGATGGACGTGGATAGATGGGAGACGTACGGAGCATCTGCGCCGCGGACCTTGTGATGAGACAGGTGCGCCGCGCCTGGATCATTTTGAGTTCTGCGCCGAGACAATGTTGGCCGCGTTGTCCTGAGCGACGAAAATCGGGTGCATACCTTACCCTAGGGGAAGGCTTGGCCGCTCCTGCGAAGACTACGAGGGGTGGAAGATGCTGTTGAGCTGACCGTCTCCCTATGACGAATTGGTGTAAATGAGAAGGTCGTGAAAAGGGGTTGGAAAGTCGACCTGGCGGTAGTATTTGAGAGAAACGCCAGTCGAGCCAAAGACGTAGTCGAATACCGTATCATCAGGTCCCTACGTCATCGGGTGTTGAGTACAAAAGACGTGAGTTGATGGTCAGCAGGATGTCGTCATGAATGAGAAGCCATTGAGGAACAGACAATTTGAGACAACAGCTCTGCCCAAGAGACTCACGCGTCAACCTGGCACGGGCGACGCTGCCAAGTTTCACGTGCAAGTCTCTCATGGCCTCCTTTCATCATCGTGTAACTTAGGGCCTGTTCGGTGCAGGGAATGCAGCGTCACGACGCAACGTGAGAATGCATTCCCCCGACCGGGGGAATGAGGTCCCGTAGGGTGATGCTCCGTGTCCCCGAACGCACCTCTGCCCCAAAAGTAAATGCATTATTTTATTCATCACGTGTGATGACAATGCGTCACAGTGAGTGACTGGTGACTGTTATGAGATATTAGTAATAACAAAATCATTGGCCGCCTCTTGAGCCGCCCTCCATGTTCAACTTATGTTCAACCTTGCACGCTTGCATGAGTACCTTGGGTGACGCTCGGGATACGCTCGGGTGATTCAAAGATTTCAAAGGGCCCATCACCCTGCACTGCTCAACTGGCTCATGCTTTCCCACACCGCGTTTCATTGACATTTGGCCAACCTGGATATTTCCTGCACTACATCTCTGATAGCTTTGCGACCTCCCTCAGTTTCCCCCAGTCCCCACTCCAGCAACTGTACATTATATTGATCCTGTTCTTATCCTTTATAAATTCTCTGTATTATCACTTTCAAAATAGAGAAGAACACGTCGGATCTCAGCAGGGCTCAGTGAGGCCCTCTATCTGTATTCCCGAGCGCGCTGCACTCGCACGCACACTTAACGACTGAAGTAAAATGAATCTACGATGGGTATGATAAGGACCACTAAGTTTCGTGAAGCGCGGAAGCGTGCACGGTCTGTTTGTCGCTGGTCCATGTCTTGCTGAAGCCACTCACCTTTTGCACTCCCGAGCATGACGCATATTCGCGCGGCGCTAGCTGCTTGAACGAAGTACTTTCCCAAACATATAGGACACATATACAAAGTTTCGTGCCATGCAGAGGCCCGCACGACCGGCTACGAATCGTACTTGCGATGCTTCGCACCTGTACCTCAGCATAGTAATTCCCAGGCCGGAGATCGACTGTACTGCATACGAGCGCGCGTATCTTTCTGAAGCCGATATATAAGGCCATAGGTGTATTACCAAATTTAATGAATATGTAAATAAATGTATTATTAATAATGTTTTGTGGTCACAATCGCGATTCAGGTGGTGTTGGCGCAGAGAATGAGAAGTGGGAAACAAGTATTTTTGTTGCGCTGTTTTGATAGGGCTGCACTGAGGAGTCTCTTCGCCAACCCCTCGGCGCAACGTGCAGCGAACAGCAAGTTTGCCCCCCGGCGCATAGGAGGGGCGATGTTTTTTTTTTGGCAGATGCACCGCGGTGCACCGGGTGCACTGAACAGGCCCTTAGAATCACTGGAACCGGGAATTGATCCCCAGTTGGAAGTCCGTAGATCGGGTCCGATTAATATAGATTACCAGCGAATATATCTACCCAAATAGAACGTTCGATAAAATGTGAAGTATACTCGTTCAAATTTGATCGCCTATAATTTATTTCTATTGCTAGCAATTAGCGCTACGAGAATTGACAAGAATCGACACAAATCAAAAATTTCACACTTGTCAGGGGGTAAAATTTGCTCAGACTTAATCGAATAAAATCCATACTAATCGACAAGTTTGATTGGATTTTGATTCATGGCAATAACAATACATTGTTTAATCAACTACACCATTCCAGCTGACTGTTATCAACGCAGCCGCCTGAGACCATATCCACTGAAAATGTGTTGTGATCAAGAACTGGTCGGCGTTGCAGGTCCTTTGTTTGCTGCCACGTTCGCCTTCCTCTGGTCCAAGGAGATCATTAGTGGGGATATCACGTAGTCCATGTAAGCTTACTGTGGCACCACGCCCAACATACATCTCTTTCTTGAAGGGCTTTCCATATATCAGTGGATGGCGTTGCATTAGAAATTGGCTCGCATACCTCCTTTTCAGTGTCTGTTAGGGCCTTGTAGTATGCATCAAAGTGGGCGGCGGTACCTTGACCTCCTGGCTGGAGCTGGTTCCAGTGCCACATTGTCACGATCACGTGTCACATGACGGTAAATGGGAAAACCTTGGATTGACAGTGCAGAGGTGCCAGCGAATGAATTGCGCAATCGTAGTCTCATCACAGAAAATAGCCACAAAAAACAATAGTTTGTATGAGTATAAGTATGGTGCAGAGGACTCTGTAAAGTCCTTGTCTTAGTTTCTTTGAATTCCAGGTAGCTTTGCTCTTCTCGAGTGAACAACGCTTCCCTCTTGTAACGCCACCACTGGCGTTAGTCCGACTTGGACTGCGAAAGGGCATTCACGACTTAGTGAAATGTTCCTTCAAGGTCACGTGACCTGGTCACAGAATACACGGCACTTATCTGGCACGTGATCCAAACATACACTAGGGCAAGTCGTGCCACTAGGTAATCCGATTGATAAAGACGACTTGTGTGAAGGGGCAAGTGAAGCACACGTGAAGAAGATGAGTGGAAAGTGGTGAATTGAAGAAGACCAAGATGGTGTATCTTGGTCTTGTCGAGCCACTATTTATACATGTTAGAGGACGCTTTAAAGCTCCTTCTGAAACCTATTTGACGAATAGCGTATGTAGCTCGAACCCTACTATCACTATCCTAGTAATGACTCATGCCACATCGGCATGTGACTGTTCTACTGACTAATGCTCCTGTCCATGACACATTCCTGCTTACTAATGCGGTCATGATCGTAAGTAAGAGTCCACTTTGCCCGTACCGTGACACCACCCCCTTTTCAGCTGCGACGACCACGGCGCCGAGTGGGTCCTATGCCTCCAACCCAAGCCTCCTGTCTCTCCGTGATCCTGTCCAACGTGTCGGCCATCTCCAGTCGAAACTTGCACCAGGCCAGTTCGGATTGAACCCCGCCGAGGGCCTGGGCCAAGGCATGAAGCCGCTGCTCCATCCTTTCAGCCTCGTGTCGGTAAGCGCGGAACCTGGTTAACTCAGCTTTGAGTCCCACATCCTTCAACTCGTTCACCGCGCGGTCCACCCTGTGTTGATTGCTGTGCCCTCCGACGAGGGCGAATAGGTCTTCTAGGGAATAGTGGGGTTTACCAGCCTCCCGGACGTGTGGCTCGGCATACAAGGGGCGACTGTATACTTTGTCGCTGTCGTCCACAAGACCGAGGACCAGCGGGTCCGGTCTGGCGATGACTTGAATGTATGTGGCTTGGTGGGTTACCCCCTGGGCGTCGGTGATGGGGTAGTGGACGAAGTCCTCCCCGATGTTTCGTTTGTATCCGTGGGGGGCGGTCTGCAAGGTCCCTCCTAGGTAGCAGAGGCGGACCGCTGGTAGGGTGGCATCTTGGGTGTCCACTACCACTCCTCCGCGGTATATGGGGCGACCAGTGGAGTCGCATGCGTATGGTGTTTCCCGGGGGTCGTCAGAGTCGGTGGCGGTGATCAAGTAGGGCTGCTCAACTGGGTACCACTCCCTTAGCGTCCCTTCTACTGCTTCGTATGCTGCCCTCTCAGCATCTCGATGTGTTGGCGGCACTGGTGATAGATGACGGCTCGCCTGGCCACCACTGTTGCCAGTTGTTGCCACCTCCAGTCCTCCGCCAACCCCTTCCAATCCCGCACCTTCATCCAGTCCTGCCACCTCAGGGTTGCGGGCGTCTTCTTCTTGTGCAACTTCAACCCATATGGGGACAGGTCAAGGTGGGGGACTCGCAAAGAGTCTGACAGCTCTACGAAGCCGAGTAATCTCGGCCTCGGTGTATGGCGCGGTGTTGGGGTGGTCGCCGTTGGGGTTGAGAAGCCAGTAGGTGGCAGGCTGGTCTGGGTCTTCGATGTCGATGATAGACTGCACATTGTTGAGGGCTGCCCGGAGCTCTTCGTGGGTGAGGCTGTCGATGAGGTGGGCAGCGAGAGAGGAGGAAGAGGAGGAAGTGGGAAGAGACATTTCTGATTGGGTGAGGAATCCAGTGTGAGGAGATGGGGGTTGTGTTGCGATTCGTCCCCTTCTTATAAGTATCTTCTTCGCCTTCATACTCCGCTTGTACTCCGCTAGGGCTTCATCAGCGAATATGTCATTTTCGTTAACCCACTGGTTTTCCGAGTCTGGGTATCCTTTCCATTTCACGAGGTACTGCAGTTTCTTGCTCCGGCCGAAGCGCCTCGAGTCTAGAATGCGCTCCACCTCATACTCCTCTTCTCTGTTTACTAAATCCAGTGATGGGCACTGGAAAATTTCCCCATGCATGGGCGTTTCTCGATAAGGCGTGAGTAAATCGATGTGAAACATGGGGTGAATACTCCACTGCATGGGAAGTTCGAGTTGATAATTGACCGGTGACAGGACTCGTGTGATTCGGAATGGACCGTGGCATCTCGCCGCGAGTTTGGCCATTGGTTGATTGGTTTGGAGATGTCGCCCCTCTAGCCATACTTGATCTCCCACCTGATACTTGGGCGTGTTTCGGTGCTTGATCCACAGGGTTTGTGCCTTTTGGATAAGGTTCTGGGCTTCTTTCCATGCGTCTCGGAATTGTTGGAGTCTCGTGAGCACTTGTGGGATGGGCAATGGCTTATCGATCCAATCAGCGCGGGGGTCGTATCCCATCATGAGCAAAAATGGAGACTTCCTTGTTGCTTCGTGGGGCCAGTTGTTGTGCGTGAATTCTGCCATAGGCAGAAATTGCGCCCAGTTATCTTGACGCTCGTTGGTCCAGAACCGGAGATACTGTTCCAGCCATTGATTGGTGTGTTCCAATTGTCCATCCGTTCGGGGGTGATATGCCGTGGAAATGTTCTGATAGATGCCGAGGATTCAGCAAGGTTCTCGTGTGAACTTTGATGCGAAGCGTGGGTCGCGGTCACTAATGATCTTTGCCGGTAATCCAAATCTTCGAAACACGTGGGTGACGTACAGGGCTGTGGTTTCTTCTGCTGATATTTCTTTGTTGCAGGGGATGAAGACCGATGCCTTGGTGCAGTCGTGGTCGGTTACGGTGAGAATGGAGTCGTAGCCCTGTGACTCCGGTAGTTTAGTGATGAAGTCTAGTGCAATGGTTTCAAAGGGCTTAGCATCGATTTTCGGCATGATGGGTACCAGTGGAGCCTTTGTCGGGCAATTATTGACCTTGTGTCGTTGACATTCCGCGCATCCTTGGACATATTCGGTTATGTGCTTTGCCATGTTTGGCCACCAGTAGCTCCTTTCGATGATTCTTGTCGTTCGCTTAATTCCTGGGTGGCCGTAGACTGGGGGGTCGTGGTGATTTGTGATGATGGTGCGAATTTCTTCTGGTCCTCTGGTGATTACTCGTGCACCTTGGCGATACCAGGTTCCATCGATCTTTTTGAGTTTGTGTGGGTCTACCCAAGGGAGTATCGCATGTTCGTCTTGATCGTGTACTTCTGGGTTTTGCGTGGTGAGGCTTCGTGCGAATACCTTTTCTGGTAACACTACGACTCCCTCGTTGTCTCTTTCTCCTCTGTCGTAGTCTGGTCTTCATGATAGTGTGTCTGCGCGGCCGTTGTTTGTCCCTTTGATGTGGTGGATCTCAAAGTCGTATTCCATGAGTTCTAGGACTTCTCGAGCTACGCAACGACTTATCTTTTGTGGTGATTTCCAGTGTGTGAGATTGAGGTGGTCGGAGAAGATCTTGACCTTGTGTGGTGATCCTGCTAGGAAGTGTCTCCAGTGTCGCAGCGCTTTGACAATGGCTAGGAGTTCTAAATCGTAAATGTCGTAGTTGCGTTCCGCTTCGTTCAGAGTGGCCGAGAAGTATCCGATGGGGTGGCGTTTTCCATCTTGTTTCTTTTGAAGGAGGACTGCACCTACTGCATATCCGGATGCGTCTACTTTGAGTTCAAATTGATCCGTTAGTGTGGGGTGAGCTAGTACTGGTTCGCTAGTGACTAGGTCTTTGAGGGTTTGGAACACCTTTTCTTCGTCCTTGCCCCACGTCCACTTGGTGTCTTTGCGTGTGAGCTTGTTAAGGGCTCGTGTGTGTGTGGCGAAACCGCGAATGAAGAGATGGTAAAAATTGCAGAAGCCCAAAAAGGATCGTACATCACGTACTTTTGTAGGTGTAGGCCAGTCGCGTATGCCAGCAATTTTTATGGGGTCCATGCGAGTCACCCCCTTTTCAAGAATTACCCCCAGGTAATCCATTCGCAGTTGGTGGAATGTGCATTTGGATGGTTTGAAGTAGAGATCATGGTCCATTGCGACTTGAAGTACCACGCATACGGCTTCTATGTGTGCTTGGAGTCCTATGTTTTCAAGGGTTGCTATTCCAATGTTGTCCATGTAGACACGGATGATTGTGCCCATAGCTGCGAAGATGCGGATAGTGTCGCCTAATATGTCGTTCATCATGTTTTGGAATGTGGCCGGTGAGTTTGTGAGTCTGAAGTACATGACAAGTGGTTTGAATAGCCCATATTTCGTTTTGAATGCCGCCTTATATTCATCACCTTCCTTGATGCGCACGTTGTTATACCCCCACCGGATGTCCAGTTTGGTGAAAATACATCTGTTTCCAAGGTCGTTGATGAGTTCCGACATGAGTGGCAGTGGGTATTGATTGCGCACCGTGCAGGCGTTAATACGCCTATAGTCCTGTACTGGTCTTAGTTTTCCGTCTTTCTTCTTGATGAAGAAGAACGAGGACGCGTAAGGGGATTTTGACGGTCAGATGTAGCCCAGTTTGAGTTGTTCGTCTAGCCATTCGCGCAGCTGACTGTCTTCGTCCTGTGACATAGGATAAATTTTACAGTCGATGCTAGGGGGTGTACTGGGTTTGAAGTTGATTGCGTGGTCCCATGGTCGTGATGGTGGGAATCTGTGGGATGCCTCTTCGCTGAAGATCTTCGTGAATCGCTGGTATGGCTTGGGTATGGTTGTGACGACGGCGCCTTGGTTAGCTGCGATGGCAAGCTTGGTAGCAGTGGTACGTATCTGGCATTCCTCTTCGAGTTCTTGGATGGCTTCTTTGGCTTCGTCTTGGGTCATTGCGCTGGCGATCGTAGTTTGCGTTCCCATAGGGTTGATTGATCGGAGTACTATGGGGAGGGCGTCTTCGTGGATGGTAGCGTGTGCCCAGCTAACGGTGGGTTTGTAAGTAGCTAGCCAGGGGTATCTGAGGACGAGATCTTCGTTTCCTATATCTGTGACTAAGAATCTCATGACTTTGTTCACTTTATTGGTTTGAACATTTAAGTTGACGAAATGAGTGATGGACCCAGCTTTGTTTTCCGTGTTGTCAATGTTCCATATTTTCTTCGGTTTCTCAAGGGCTTGCAGTCCAAGGCCCATTCGCTTGGTGAAAGTGGGTCTTATAAAATTGTCGGTGGCTCCAGAGTCTACGAGCCCTTTCATGTCGGCCATGGAGTAATTCGTGTGAATTGAGACTGGAATTCGGAGAGAACGGTAGCGAGTCATGATTACAGAATTACAATTGACTGCCCTCACCCAGGCCGATGGGTTTAGGCGTCTTGAAAACCCTCTTGGGTCCACAGATCTTTAAATACGAGGTCCTTGACCTTGTCACTAGCTCCCCTCAATGTTTCCATCCACTCCTTGGCTTGTTCTTGTGGGGTGGTTTCTGCGTGGTGCACCGTTGCAGGTTCTTGGCTGTAGTAGCTGGTGTCCGTGCCTTGGCTTGTGCTTGCGTATGGCTGGGCAGGCTGTCTTGGCTTTCTGGGGCGTGTGCACTCTCGTGAGAAGTGGCCCGGGTTGTTACAGTTGTAACATATTACTTCCCTCATATCACGGCGCTGACCCCCTCCTCGGTTTTGTCCCGGTCCTCCTCTTGGTGGGAATGGGGGTCGTTGGTAGCCCCCTCGGTTTGGGTCCCCTACTTCAGCAAGGCGTGCTCGGGTGCAATCCGCTGATGTGTCCATGGCATCTGGGTCGCGGCAAGGTGGTTGAAATTTGGGCGGTGCCCATTGTGGGGTATAGCCACGGTTTTGCTGGGGTCTCGGTGTTGGGGGGTTGCGCGGGGTGGCATTGATTCTGAGGCAGGCGCGTAGATGGATATACTGTTTCTGCCTTCGAAGTGCGGCTTCCTTCCATTGGTTGAAGGTTTGGGGGTTGTCCAATTCGTAGATCTTTGTGAATAATGCTCTCGGTAATCCCGCTGTGAATCGGTCCAGGGTTTGGCGGTCATTGAGGTGGTAGTCAGCCTTCCGCGCCAGCTGTTCAAAGTTGGTGACGTACGAATCAATGTTGTCACCGATCATCTTGAATCCTTTTGCTAAGGTGGCCTGCGCCTGTTCTTGTTCCAGTACGTTTGAGAATCAGTCTGAGAATCCCGCCATTAGAGTGTCCCATAGATAGGGATCGTATCAGCTGCGTCCGTGATGTAGCTTGTTGTTGAGCCATTGGAGGAAGCCGAGTGTCCAATTCGACACTTGCGGTCCTTTGATGAAGCCTAGGAACAGTAGGCATCGCCGATAGACGTTGGTCATAATTGGCGCTTCTGAATTCTGTCCCCAGTATATGTGCCACTGCGTGAGGAAGGATTCGTACTCATCTCTATTTCCGTCGAAGATATTTGGGGTCTCCCCCACTAGTTTGTCAGTCCCATGGGGTGCTCCTGGTGCTCCCGGTGCGGGGGTTCTGGGTTCAGAGGTGCTCGGTTCTTCTTCTGGTTGTCCGTCTATGTGTCCCCACTCTGCACGTGTGGGTAGGTTTCTTGAGTCGATGTCGCAGTTGTAGTTTCTTCCTGCAGGTCGTACTGCGTCGTAGCAGTTATCTATGGGGTTCCACGTAATCTCGACCCAGCACAGGTGATCGAAATTGAACTCAACGGGGCAGTATCGGGTTGGGCCTGATGCGAAATCTACGAAGTATCCTGTTTCTCCCCTGTATTCCCTCCACCGAGCAGCTCCTAAGAATTGTGTTGGGACGTTGCGGTCTCCTCTCCATTCGAGGGAGTAGGTCTGAAAGTTTCTCCACTGGTCCCTGGTTGTGAATGCCACGATGAATGGATCTTGGTCTTAATGTAACACCACCACTGGCGTTAGTCCAACTTGGACTGCGAAAGGGCGTTCACGACTTAGCGAAATGTTCCTTCGAGGTCACGTGACCTGGTCATGGAATACACGGTGCTTATCCAGCATGTGATCCAAACGTACACTAGGGCAAGTCGTGCCACTAGGTAATCCAATTGATAAAGACGACTTGCGCGAAGGGGCAAGTGAAGCACATGTGAAGAAGATGAGTGGAAAGTGGTGAATTGAAGAAGACCAAGATGGTGTATCTTGGTCTTGTCGAGCCACTATTTATACATGTTAGAGGACACTTTAAAGCTCCTCCTGAAACCTATTTGACGAATAGTGTATGTAGCTCGAACCCTACTATTGCTATCCTAGTAATGACTCATGCCACATCAGCATGTGACTGTTCTACTGACTAATGCTCCTGTCCATGACACATTCCTGCTTACTAATGCGGTCATGATCGTAAGTAAGAGTCCACTTCGCCCGTACCGTGACACCTCTCGTCTCTGAACATTTTCCTGGCAAAGGTATCCCCTTTGCCCTCTTGCCCCCCTGTCACCGATCCCAAACCCTTGCCCTACGGCGCAAACGATCCAGCTGGATCGTAAAACAAACTAAGACCACTTACACGACCCTACGCTTGTTGCGTAGCCCAACAACCAATCTCGCGTTCACGAGTAGTGAACAGGAAAACCCTACGAAGCGAACGACGTGGAAAGCGACTGGGAATCAGTCCTCACAGTCACCCTGGATTTTGAGCAAACGACTCTAATCACACCAAGGAGCACTGCTGATAGAGCACGCATTGAACCAGCGCAAGACACCACTGACCCTTCAGAACGACAAGTAGTCGTATGACGAACCACCCCAAATATCAATAAACTTGCCAGTGGAGGAGCCTTCTGGGAACCACTCTGGGGATATCGTTTACTAGCAGCAAACAACACTGCTATTGATGTTGAGTACATCGAGGCTGAAGACGCTTGGTATGAAGTATACGAACACGACAACTATTGGTATATGCACAACACCAACCTCATCGAGAACCCAACACTCTGGGGGCTTAGTTGTAACGGAACAATAGACCCAGATCTACACGTTTGGAGGAACAAACCAGTGACTGCCATCGAAGACAGTTCATCAGATACTTCAACTTCGAGAAAGGAAGGAAAGAAACCCATATGACTCACGACCGCATTGCCTCCCGCAAAACTCCCATACCTCTCTGCACCACCTGCTGCACCACCAAAGATGGCTGCAACCCCAGATTCTGGAACTCTGAAAGGTCTCGCACCCAAGGAATTTGCCGGCGACAGACAAAAGAGCCAACAATTCCTGCAGGAATTTCATCAATATCGATGCCTCAACAGAGAGTATAAGTTCATGATCTCGCCCTTTTCCTGGGTCAGCCTTGCCCTGTCCTATATCCGCAGACCCGTGGTGGATGATTGGGCAGATCGAGTCAGTAGAGAACTAGACGAAAGCGTTACGACGCACGTACTGAAGATGCTCGAAAGCGATGAGGCGTTGTGGACAAACTTCGAAGCAGCTTTCAAGTGCACATGGACAGATACGCTGAGTGAGCAAAATGCGCATCAACAGCTTACAGCTCTCGTCATGAAGGGGGACGATGTCGATACTTACATCTCGACATTTGATCGCCTTGCCACAGCTGCGGGATGGGACGCTGATGCCAACGGAACCATAGAATTCTTCAAAAGGGGACTCAAGAAGGGACTCCTCATCAGTTGTCTGAGATGAGGAAAGATGCCAAAAAAGATGGACGAATGGAGAGAAGCCGCTCGTGAAGAATTGCAGCGATTCCGCACGATTGCCAATGCTATCGCAAACATCAATACCAGGAAGCTGGTACAACAAATGATAGGACAGACGCTACCAACAAAAATCCCTAAGAATGTTCGAAACGATCAAGTCGTCTGTCATGGACACGTATAATATTTTCCTTATTTTTCTGTATTTTTACGGAATTATTCAAGGAAGATATAAAGGGCCAAAGTACGAGATATCGTCAGTCACATGCCGCCACCATGTGCACCTACAAGCACGTGACCCTGGGATAGTCGCACCCTTAAAGGGACAACCTAACCCAGTCACATTCCACTTACATACGGACTCTCGTGATTGGTAGATAAGGAAGGAACATTCTAGATAGTTCTAGAACTCACTTAGTAGTTTACACTTACTCGCTGTATTAGGTTTTACTCAGCAAGATAAGGCATCGCGTCAGAGCTATGACAAGTGCATCAGTCAGCACAATAGATAGCGCTATTATTAGACATGACGCGTCAGCTCCTGAGTCATGGAGTCTTACTGTACACTTAGTAATAGTGTTTAGACTCAGTTTAAGCTCAGCTCTAGTAGCGTATATAAACTCCCCTGTAGCGACCTGAGTGGAACCAACTTGTCCTCTTGGTTCTCCACTCAGGTGCGCATTCACTTGTATTCCTTACTCTTCACCAATTAACTTGTCCTCTTGGTTCTCCACTCAGTGTGCCACTGCGTGATCACTGACTACTCGCATCCTTGTATAAAGGATCTAAGCTCTAGTCCCCTCCGCATTGACTGCACGCTTGGCGCGTGATTTATCTCCGCGTTCGGGTTGAGTGTGCTCACCTGACGGTTCGCCTATCCCTCACACTTGGACTCAACGTAGCGAGGTGTCATACCGCTACATTAGGACAAGTTCCTCATCACTCTCTTGAGCTTTACGCTCACCAGTTTTATCACTCTCCCTCCAGGTGGTTGACGACCATCAGTCCCTTGTGTTATCTACCTCACTCTTTGCCTGGGGAAGTCCGTAAGCAGAATCTGTGCATTTGTGGTACAACTGTAGTGTCCGTAAAACCGGCATACATTGTGCTTGCCTTTATTGGGTCTATCTGGTCATCAGTAGATGCCTCTGGGTACTGGCTGCAGAACTGGTCACCACGCCAGATAAGCTGCAGTTAGACATCGAGCCAGCCAGGCCTAGCCTGCGACAGCTGTACGCGTACCAACCAGAAAAGTTTGAGAGCGCTTCGGCGTGAGAGGCAGCCAACAGGTCGAGAAGACTGAGGCAGACAGCCTTGTAGCTCTACACATAAACCCTTCATTATTCCCGAGTGTTCCTTTATCGCCGCAGCCTCGTGCAGTGTGAAATAATCACTGTGTATTGGTCTCGCTTGATAGGGCATTCCATTCATCCTCGAGTTAGCGTTTCGCGCTCGTTGTATCCTGTCGTCCAAAAAAAACCCACCTCACATATTTCCAAACTGCCTCGCATATTCGAGAATGTCCGAACCCGACTCCGTCGTCTCTTTAGGAGGAGACAAGCTTCCATCACACCACCACAAACTACAGCCTCTGCTTCGGCATCGCTGCACGTGCACCCGGACACCCAGTCTGAACAAGACCGGATCCCCTCCCCAGTGTACACATCACCATCGCCCACTGTTTCAGAAGAATCATTCCACTCCGCCCACTCCTCCTCCCAAGCCACACTCGCCCAGTCAGGCGAAAGTTTCATTGACGAAGACGGTGTCAACATTCGTTACCAGGGGTTCCAGCTAGAACTACCCCCCCGTAACATCGCCGAACAATACGTACAGGCAATCTACCACGACCCCGAGTACCGTTACGGTTTACTAGAGCTTTACGGCCTAGAAATCCCAGTCCTCGGAACAGAATTCACAGTCCTGCAGCTGATAGCCATCGCTGCGAACCTCATCCCTCGTCTCGAAACCCCTCCTCACCCCCTCTGTAACACCACCACTGGCGTTAGTCCGACTTGGACACGAAAGGGTGTTCACGACTTAGCAGAATATCTCTTCGAGGTCACGTGACTTAATCATGGGATACACGGCGCTTATGGGCACGTGATCTGAACGTACACTAGGGCAAGTCGTGCCACTAGGCAACCCGACAATCGATAAAGGCGACTTGCTCGGAGAGAGACAAGCGAAACACGCGTGAAGGGACGAGTAGAAGTGGTGAATTTGAAGAAGACCAAGATGGCTAATCTTGGTCCTATCGAGCCACTATTTATACATATATGAGGTAGCTTTAAAGCTCCTCCCGAATCTGTACGACGAATAGCGTATGTAGCTCGAACCCTACTACAACTATCCTAGTGTTGACTTATGCCTTAATGGCATGTGATTGTGCTACGCGCTGACTGATCTCCCTGTCCATGACTCATTACTACTTACTATCGTGGTCATATCCGTTTAGTAAGCGTCCATTCCCGCGGCCGTGACATCACCCCCTTTTCAGCTGCGACGTCCACGGCGCCGAGTGGGGCCGATACCTCCCATCCAAGCCTCCTGTCTCTCCGTAACCCGATCCAATACGTTAGCCATCTCGAGGCGGAACTTACAGCAGGCGAGTTCCGCCTGCACCCCCCCAAGTGCCTGTGCTAGGGCGTGGAGCCTCTGCTCCATCCGCTTGGCCTCGTGCCGGTAGGCGCGGAAGCGGGTCACTTCCGCTTTGAGCCCCACGTCCCTTAACTCGTTTAACGCTCGGTCCATTCGGTGCTGATTGCTGTGCCCACCGACGAGGGCGTACAGGTCTTCGGGGGCATAGTGGGGCTTGCCCGCCTCGCGTACCTGTGGCTCCGCGTACAGAGGTCGGCTATAGACCTTGTCGCTGTCGTCGACGAGGCCGAGTACTAGGGGGTCGGGGCCGACGACTACCTGCACAAAGGTTGCCTGGCGCGTCACCCCCTGCGCGTCGGTGATGGGGTAATGGACGAAGTCGTCCCCCCGATTGTGTTTGTAGCCGTGAGGTGCGGTGCGGGTGTTGCCGCCCAGGTAGCGGAGGCGGACGGCGGGTAGGGTTTGAGCTTCGGTGTCGACGACGACCCCGGCGCGATACAGGGGTCGCCCGGTGGTGTCACAGGCGTAGGGAGTTTCACGGGGGTCGTCAGAATCGGTGGCCGTGATTAGGTAAGGCTGCTCAACTGGGTACCACTCCCTCAGCGACCCTTCTACTGCTTCGTAAACTGCCTTTTCAGCATCTCGGTGTGCTGTCGGCGACGAATGAGGAGGGACGCCTTGCGCGCCGCTGCCCTCGCTAGCTGATCCTGCCGCCATTGCTCCGCGGGTGGTCTCCACGGCCGACTCTTCATCCACTCCTGCCAGCGTAGTGTTGCCGGTGTCTTCTTGGACCTCGATCTGGACGGGGAGAGGTCGAGGTGAGGGATTTTCACTCCCTCCGAAAGCTGAACGAAGCCTAGCAATTTCGGCTTCGGTGTACGGGGCGGTCGAAAGCCTTTCCCCGGCTCCGTTGATGAGCCAGTATGTCGCTGGCTGGTCGGGGTCTTCCAGGTCGATGATGGACTGGGCGTTGTCGAGTGCCGCCCGGAGTTCTTCGTAGGTGAGGCTGTTGACGAGCCGGGTAGTGAGAGGGGCGGAAGAGGTGGTAGAGGGAAGAGACATTGTTGGTTGAGTAGAGAATCCAGTGTGAAGGGATGTGGGCAACTTAGCATCGTGTGTCCGGTTTATATGTGTCCTAGCTATGGTCGAACTCCGCTTGTACTCCGCTATGGCTTCGTCAGCGAATATGTCATCCTTGTTGACCCACTGGTTCTCCAAGTCGGGGTATCCCTTCCATTTCACGAGGTACTGCAGTTTCTTGCTCCGGCCGAATCGCCTGGAGTCTAGAATGCGCTCCACTTCATACTCCTCTTTTCCGTCTACTAGATCCGGTGGTGGGCGTTGAAAGTTTTCCCCATGCATGGGCGTCTCACGATAAGGTGTGAGCAGATCGATGTGGAATACGGGGTGGATGCTCCACTGCATGGGAAGTTTCAATTGATAACTGACCGGTGATAGTACTCGTGTGATTTTGAATGGTCCGTGTCGTCGTGCCGCTAGTTTGGCAGTTGGTTGATTGGTTCGGAGGTGTCGTCCTTCCAACCAGACTTGATCTCCAATTTGGTATCTAGGCGTGTCTCGGTGTTTGATCCGTAGTGATTGTGCCTTTTTGATGAGGTTTTGGGCTTCTCTCCGTGCTTCTCGGAATTGTTGGAGTCGCGTGAGCACCTGTGGAATGGGTGACGGCTTATTGATCCAGTCAGCGCGTGGGTCATATCCCATCATGAGTGAAAACGGGGACTTCCTTGTCGCCTCGTGTGGCCAGTTGTTGTGCGCGAACTCTGCCATTGGTAGGAATCGCGCCCAGTTATCTTGACGCTCATTGGTCCAGAACCGTAGGTATTGTTCTAGCCACTGATTGGTGCGCTCTGATTGTCCGTCCGTTCGGGGGTGATATGCCGTGGAGATGTTTTGGTAAATGCCGAGGATTCGGCACAATTCGCGTGTGAACTTTGATGCGAATCTCGGATCGCGATCGCTGATAATTTTCGCCGGTAATCCGAATCTCTGGAACACATGAGTGACGTACAGTGCAGCGGTTTCTTCCGCGGTTATTTCCTCGTTGCAGGGGATGAACACTGATGCCTTGGTGCAGTCGTGGTCAGTTACGGTGAGGATTGAATCGTATCCCTGTGACTCCGGCAATTTGGTGATGAAGTCAAGGGCGATGACTTCGAATGGCTTAGCGTCAGGCGTCGGTGTGATGGGCACTAGCGGGGCTCGCGTCGGGCGGTTGTTAACCTTGTGGCGTTGACATTCCGCGCAACCTTGAACGTACTCCGTTATTTGTTTCAGCATATTCGGCCACCAGTGACTTCGTTCGATGATTCTCGCCGTTCACTTGATTCCTGGGTGGCCGTAAACTGGGGGGTTGTGGTGGTTGGCGATGATGATGCGGGTTTCTTCCGGTCCTCCGGTGATCACTCGTGCGCCTTGGTGGTACCAGACTCCATTAACTTTCTTGAGTTTGTGTGGGTCTACCCAGGGTCGTAGAATGTCTTCGTCTTGTTTGTGGGTCTCCGGCGACTGTGTGGTGATGGTTCGCACGAATACCTTCTCGGGTAGGACGACGACTCCCTCGTTGTCTCTTTCTCCTCGATCGTAGTCGGGTCTTCGCGATAGGGCGTCTGCGCGTCCGTTGTTGGTCCCTTTGATGTGGTGGATCTTGAAATCGTATTCCATGAGTTCTAGGACTTCTCGGGCTACTCGGCGACTTATCTTCTGCGGTGTCTTCCAGTGTGTGAGGTTAAGGTGGTCAGAGAAGATTTTGATTTTGTGTGGTGAGCCTGCCAGGAACGGTCTCCAGTGTCGCAGTGCTTTGACGATCGCCAGAAGTTCCAAGTCATAGATGTCATAGTTACGTTCCGCTTCGTTTAGGGTGGCCGAGAAATAACCGAGGGGGTGTCTTTTCCCGTCTTGCTTCTTTTGTAGGAGTACTGCGCCTACTGCGTATCCCGATGCGTCTACTTCGAGTTCGAATTGGTCTGTCAGCGTGGGATGTGCGAGCACCGGTTCGCTTGTAACTAGGCGTTTGAGGGTTTGGAAAGCTGTTTCTTCATCTTTGCCCCACGTCCACTCTGCGTCTTTGCGTGTGAGCTTGTTGAGGGCTCGTGCGTATGTGGCGAAACCGCGAATGAAGAGGCGGTAAAAATTGCAGAAGCCCAAAAAGGAGCGTACGTCTCGTACCTTCATGGGTGTGGGCCAGTCGCGTATACCAGCAATTTTTACGGGGTCCATGCGAGTCACCCCCTTTTCAAGAATTACCCCCAGGTAATCCATTCGCGGTTGGTGGAATGTACATTTGGACGGTTTGAAGTACAGGTCATGGTCGAGTGCCACTTGGAGTACGGCGCAGACGGCATCTATATGCGCTTGAAGTCCTACGTGTTCGAGGGTAGCGATACCAATGTCGTCCATGTATACTCGAATGATTGTTCCCATTGCTGCGAAGACTCGGATCGTGTCGCCTAGGATGTCGTTCATCATGTTCTGGAATGTTGCCGGTGAGTTTGTAAGCCCAAAGTACATGACGAGGGGTTCGAAGAGGCCGTATTTCGTCTTGAACGCCGCTTTGTATTCGTCGCCTTCCTTGATGCGTATGTTGTTGTATCCCCAGCGGACATCAAGTTTCGTGAATATGTGTCCGTTCCCCAGGTCATTGATGAGTTCTGACATGAGGGGTAATGGGTATTGGTTACGCACGGTGCAGGCATTGATTCTTCGGTAGTCCTGTACGGGTCTTAACTTGCCATCCTTTTTTTTGATGAAGAAGAACGACGACGCATAAGGGGACTTCGATGGACGGATATACCCTAGTTTGAGTTGTTCATCTAACCATTCGCGTAGTTGCCCATCTTCGTCCTGTGACATCGGGTAGACTTTACAGTCGATGCTGGGGGGTGTGCCGGGTTTGAAGTCGATTGCATGGTCCCATGGTCGCGAAGGTGGGAAGCGGTGGGACGCCTCTTCACTGAAGATTTTTGCGAATCGTTGGTATGGTTCGGGGAGGGTTGCGACTACCGTTTCTTGGTTTGCGGCGATGGCGAGTTCGGTGGCTGTGGTACGCAGTTGGCATTCTTCCTCAAGTTCCTGAACTATTCCTTCTGCTTCGTCTGGAGTGATTGCGCGTGCGATGGTGGTCTGTGTCTCTGCCAGGTTGATCGATCTTAGCACTACCAGGAGGGTGTCTTCGTGTATGGTGGCATACGCCCAGCTAATGGTCGGTTCATAGGTGGCTAGCCATGGGTATCCGAGGACTAAATCTTCGTTGCCTATGTCGGTGACTAGGAACCTCATGACCTTTGAAACGCCGTTGGTCTGAACATCTAGGTCGACGAAGTGCGTAATGGACCCAGCTTTATTCTCTGTATTGTCAATGTTCCAAATTTTCTTTGGTTTCTCGAGGGTTTGTAGCCCGAGGCCCATGCGTCTGGCGAACGCAGGTCTTATAAAATTGTCGGTGGCTCCTGAGTCAATGAGCCCTTTGATATCGGCCATAGAGTAACTTGTGCGAATCAAGACTGGAATTCGAAGTGAACGATAGTGAGTCATGATTACAGAGTTACAATTGACTGCCCTCACCCAGGCCGATGGGTTCAGGCGTTCTGAAAACCCTCTTGGGTCCAGAGATCTTTAAATACGAGGTCCTTGACCTCGTCACTTGCCCCTCTAAGTGTTTCCATCCATCCCTTGGCCTGCTCTTCGGGCGTGGTTTCTGTGCGGCGTGCTGTTACCGGTTCTTGGCCGTAGTAATCCGTCTCCGTGCTACGGCTCGTACTCGTGTGTGGTTGGAACGGTTGCCTAGGCTTTCTGGGGCGTATACAATCTCGTGAGAAGTGACCCGGGTTATTGCAGTTGTAGCAAATGACTTCCCGCATGTCTCGGCGCTGCCCGCCTCCTCGATTTTGCCCGCTTCTTGGAGGAAATGGTGGCCGTGGGTTTCCTCTGTTCGGGTCTCCTACTTCCGCGAGGCGTGCGCGGGTTCGATCTGCCGATGTGTCCATGGCATTTGGGTCGTAGCACGGCGGTGGGAATCTGGGTGGTGCCCATTGCGGAGCATATCCGCGATTTTGTTGCGGTCGTGGTGATGGTGTCGTGCGGGGTGTAGTGTTGAGTCCTAGGCGTGCACGTAGATGTATGTACTGTTTTTGTCGGCGCAGTGCCGCTTCCTTCCATTCGTTGAAGGTTTGCGGATCATCCAACTCGTAGATTTTAGTGAATAAGGCTCTCGGGAGGCCCGCTGTGAATCGGTCAAGCGTTTGGCGATCATTGAGACGGTAGTCAGCTTTTCTTGCTAACTGCTCGAAGTTGGTGACGTACGAATCGATGTCGTCGCCGACCATCTTAAACCCCTTGGCTAACATTGCTTGTGCCTGCTCTTGCTCGAGTACGTTCGAGAAACGGTCCGAGAACCCAGCCGTCAGGGTATCCCATAAGAATGGGTCGTATCGGCTGCGTCCTTGGTGTAGCTCGTTGTTGAGCCATTGGAGGAACCCGAGTGTCCAGTTGGATACTCGCGGGCCTTTAATGAAACCCAAGAACAGTAGGCATTGCCGATAGACGTTGGTCATGATCGGCACTTCTGAATTTTGTCCCCAGTATATGTGCCATTGTGTGAGGAATGATTCGTACTCATCTCGATTTCCGTCGAATATGGTCGGGGTTTCTCCCACCAACTTGTCTGACGCGTGTGGTGCTCCCAGCGCTGGTCCCGCTGCCGGGGGCGGTGGGGGTGGTGGTCCTCCACCAAAGGGATCTCCCCCACCTCCTCCTCCGAATTGAGGTCGTCTTCCTTCGTGCGGCGGTCTTCCGTCTCCTGGTGGTCCTTGACCAAAGGGTCCTCCGCGTCTTCTGGGTGGTGGAGGTCCTCCTGCACCTGGTGGTGGGTCGGGGACATCTGGGCCTACTGCTCTAAAGATGGCCGCGTCGTCTGCGGTCATGCGGTGTCCCGTTGTTGGGTTGATGGGGTGTAGGTAGGATTCTGCTTCTTCGGTAATTCTTCTGGCTTCTTCGAGGGCCAGATCTTCTTGGGTGATTGTTGCTGTTGCCATATCTGCGGGTGGGCGTACTTCGATATTTTCGGGTTCGTTGATACGTAGGGACTCAGCTGTCTGTATTATTTCTCCCACTTCGGATTCTTCGTCGTTGTCAGTTTCTTCGTCGTCTCCACTCGTCTCGGATGGTGCGGGGGTTCTTGGTTCGGATGTGCTGGGTTCTTCTTCGGGTTGTCCGTCTATGCGTCCCCACTCTTCACGTGTGGGGAGGTTCCTTGCGTCAATGTCGCAGTTGTAGTTTCTCCCTGCGGGTCGTACTGCGTCGTATCGGTTGTCTACGGGATTCCAGGTGATTTCGACCCAGCACAAATTATCAAAATTGAACTCAACAGGGCGGTATCGGGTTGGCCCCAATGCAAAGTCCACGAAGTATCCTGTTTCTCCTCGGTATTCTCTCCACCTAGCAGCTCCTAGGAATTGTGTTGGTACGTTTCAGTCTCCTCGTCGTTCGAGGGAGTAGGTTTGAAAGTTTCTCCACTGGTCTCGAGTTGTGAACGCCACGATGGAAGGATCTTGGTCTTAATGTAACGCCACCACTGGCGTTAGTCCGACTTGGACACAAAAGGGTGTTCACGACTTAGCAGAATATCTCTTCGAGGTCACGTGACTTAATCACGGGATACACGGCGCTTGTGGGCACGTGATCTGAACGTACACTAGGGCAAGTCGTGCCACTAGGCAACCCGACAATCGATAAAGGCGACTTGCTCGGAGAGAGACAAGCGAAACATGTGTGAAGGGACGAGTAGAAGTGGTGAATTTGAAGAAGACCAAGATGGCTAATCTTGGTCCTATCGAGCCACTATTTATACATATATGAGGTAGCTTTAAAGCTCCTCCCGAATCTGTACGACGAATAGCGTATGTAGCTCGAACCCTACTACAACTATCCTAGTGTTGACTTATGCCTTAATGGCATGTGATTGTGCTACGCGCTGACTGATCTCCCTGTCCATGACTCATTACTACTTACTATCGTGGTCATATCCGTTTAGTAAGCGTCCATTCCCGCGGCCGTGACACCCTCATCTCCCACGTAAGGGAAGACGAAGAACGTGGCTCCCAAGAAAGGGAAACAGACAGCTCGTCTAGCACAAGCTCAGTATCCCAGTGGAGCTCGCTCAAAATTTGCCCTCCCCCCTCCAACTAAGAAAGAAAAGGAGTTCATATCTCGTATCCAAGACTGGGACGAGATCTCACCAGACGAACAACTCCTTCTCTTAGAAGAATTCTGTCGGGCACAAGAGGAAGCAGAACGAAAGGAGAGACAGAAGAAACTAGACAAAATGTCACAACCAAGCGGAAGCACCCTCCCTCATGCCGCACCACCTACACCACTCCCCCCACCCACCGTCCAGGACTGCCTGGACCTTATCAATCACCTCGGCATAGCCGTCGGTAACCTAGCGCAACAAGTCACAGCTCTGACAGCGCAGGTGGCCTCGGCAACCGCCACTCGCCCCGGAAACGGGAAGAACAAGGAAATAGTGGCCCGCCCTAAAGCCTGGGATGGGAAAGGCTCCTCCTCGGATGCCCGTCATTTCCTTGCCGCCTTCCACAACTGGGCAGGATCATTAGGGGACGCCATGAACACATGGCATACAGTGGACAGCAAATGGTACGCGGATGAGCATAGATGGATCGCCGCCGCCCTCAATCTGATGGAAGGGGACGCAAAAACCTGGGCACTCCCATACCTGGAGTCTGCCAACCAAGGGACCATTCCCTTTGGAGGAAACTGGTCGGACTTCGTTAAAGAGTTCAACCGCAGGTTCAGCCCCCTAGACGTCCAAGACATAGCTCGAGAAGAGCTAAAGAAAACAAGACAGGGTAAAAAGACGGTTGCCGAATATGCATCCATATTCGAGCAGTACTCTGGACAAACCGGGTGGTCCATTATCGACCTCCACACCCGCTTCTACGATGGTCTCACAGACGAGATCAAGGACCTCCTCGCTATCACAGACAAGCCCCATAACACATATGACGAGCTCAAGCAGAGCGCGCAAGTCATCAATCAACAACTGCGCCAACGCCAGAGCGAGAAGAAGGGAAAGCCTTCATCGTCATCACAACACACCACCTCCAACCCTGACGCTATGCAAGTCGACGCCACGCGTCAGCAAGGCAGCAGACCAAAGGAGGAGATCTTCAAAACTCGGGGCGAATTTCAACTATGGATGAGAGGAAAATGTTACGGGTGTGGTTCGAAGGAACACACAAAAAAGGATGGAAACCATGAACGCGATGTCTGCAACTGGTGCCAAAGAGCAGGGCACCGAGCAAACGTCTGCCAAAACAAAAGAATGGGGAAACCGGCTAAAGCGAAAGCTGCAGCAACAATGGAATCCCCTAGTCCACCATCCTCGTCCAATACTGCGGCAGCAGCCGCCACAAGTACTTCCCCCGCCCAGACGTCCCAGGCAGACATGGCGAAGTTGTTGGGAATGATAGAAAAGCAACAAGAACAGCTGGATGTGTTCAAAGCGGCTTTTTAGATCAGGGGCCGCGTATAGCTGTGACCGGCCCCTCTACAGTAGATGACTCGGCTTCATGTAGTTGTAATATATGCTTACGCTCTCGCCTCGTTTCGGACTCACCTTCTGTAATTCATACGATTCATGCCTGTAAGTTAGATAGTAGTGTTAGTTCAGCTTCTTGTTTTCCTGATTCTATTACATCTACATCTGCCTCGGAGATGAACAATAGTAGTGTTCCTTTTGCTCCACTTTCTTCAGAAGCAATGCCGCACGTGATGATTTCTGATGCAGCACTGTCTTCTACTATTATTCCCGAAACAAAAGATAAAAAATCACATTTTCATATTTCTGTATATTTAAAAGGACGTCATCGTACTGTAAAAGTAGCAGCAATGGTAGACTCTGGGGCAACTTCGTTGTTCCTAGACAAAAGGTACGCTGACCGCCACAAGATGTTGCAGGTCCCTCTTGCAAGTCCCATCACCCTATACAATATAGATGGGACCCTCAACGAAGCCGGTAGTATCACCCACAAAGTCAGACTCACTCTGAAAGTCGGCCCTAGTGAAGAAAGTCATGACTTCTTAGTCACTTCACTAGGCCCAGAGAACGTCATTTTGGGTCTACCATGGTTGAGGCAGAGGAACCCGCAAATAGACTGGCAGGAAGGCACTATGCACCTTAACTCGACCGCTGAAACAGCGCCACCAGAGTTAGAGGTAGAGGTGACGCGCATCATGGCGAACCGGATGGAACGCCGCCGTCTCCTTGCGGAGAAAGTGCTCGATACGGTCCAAGACGAAGTTTTCTGTTTGGCAGGCTTCACATACTCTCAGCAGATAGCCGAGAAAGCCACTGCCTCCAAACCTAAGAAAACCTTCGAAGAAATGGTACCGAAGCACTATAGAGACTTCGCGAAAGTTTTCTCTGAGGAGGAATCCCAGAGGATCCCTGAGCATCAACCGTGGGATCACGCTATAGACCTCGAACCAGATGCCGTTAAACACTGGAGGATCAAAACATATCCCATGTCCCCAAGCGAGCAAGTGGAACTCGACAAATTCCTGCAAGAACACATCTCAAAAGGGTACCTGGTCCCATCCAAGTCACCGATGGCATCACCAGTATTCTTCATTAAGAAAAAGGATGGCAAACTCTGTCTAGTGCAGGACTATCGTCGTCTTAATAAAATCACTATCAAGAACCGATACCCACTACCGCTCGCCGCTGACATCATAAACCGGTTGAAAGGAGCCAAGGTCTTCACCAAGTTCGACGTAAGATGGGGCTATCACAATATCTGAATCAAACCCGGAGATGAATGGAAGGGCGCCATTATCACTAATCGTGGGCTATACGAACCAAAGGTTATGTACTTTGGGATGACAAACAGCCCAGCCACCTTCCAAGCCCTCATGAACGCCGTCTTTGCCGATCTAATCACAGCAGGAGAGGTCGCAGTATACATGGATGATATCCTCATCTATAGTAATTCCCTGGAGCACCATCGCAAAATCGTACGCGAAGTGCTCAGGAGACTGCAAGAACACGACCTCTATCTCAAACCTGAGAAATGTGACTTTGAAAGGCAAGAAATGGAGTACCTAGGGATGATAATCCGTCCCGGAGAAGTGCAGATGGACCCTGGCAAGGTTGCTGCAGTAAGGGAGTGGCCTACACCCACAACGCTCAAAGAGGTTAGAGCGTTTATCGGGTTCGCCAACTTCTATCGTCGATTCATCAAGGACTTCGCGGCTATCGCCCGACCCTTGCATGACCTCACGAAGAAGGACACTCCATGGCAATGGCATTCTGAACAGCAGAAGGCTTTCGACCACCTGAAGGAAAGCTTCGTACAAGAACCCATTCTCAAAGTATACGATCCACAGCTTCCAACAAGAGTTGAAACTGATGCTTCAGGATTTGCTACTGGCGGAATACTCACCCAGAAGTATCCCGATGGTCTCTGGCACCCCGTTGCGTATCGCTCGCAGTCTATGAGCAAAGAAGAACGCAACTATGAGATCTACGACAGAGAAATGCTCGGCTTAATTCGCGCCTTAGAGGACTGGAGACATTTCCTCGAAGGCATCTCCTTTGAAGTGATCACCGACCATAAGAACATGGAATGGTGGGCAAGCATGAAAGACTTAAATCGCCGACAGGCCCAATGGGCCCTGTACTTAAGTCGCTTCGCCTTCAAAATCACCTACAAAAAGGGAGACTCTATGCAAGCCGACGCATTAAGTAGATTCTCGAGAGACCACATCAGAGACAACGAGGATAACCGCCAGGTTCAGGTGTTACAACCTAAGCATTTCCTCAATGCCGCCCAAGCACACTTCCGCCCAGAAGTGGACTCCCTAGGGAATCACATAAGACTCGCCTCCATTCGAGAAGCAGAAGTCATAGAGGGTCTTAAAAGTTTACAAAAGACCGCTCCAAAAGCTCTCATGGACGGAGTCGCGATGTGGGAGGAAGACGACGGCCTAGTTTACCACAGAGGGAAACTGTACGTTCCCAATGACCGGACACTAAGACGAGACGTGGTTAAGTCATGCCACGACTCTGTCACCACCGGTCACCCTGGTAAAAATGGCACCATCGAGCTAGTCAGTCGCTACTATTGGTGGCCACGCATGGCAGGCTTCATAAGCTCATACGTAGAAGGATGCGATCGATGCCAACGTTATCGCAAAGATCTGCACCCCAAAGCCATAATTCAGCCGCAGGAAGTACCTGAAGGACCATGGCAGATAGTCGGAGTCGATCTAATCGGTCCACTGCCAATGTCACGTGGAAAGGACATGATCCTTAACATAGTGGATCACTATACAAAACAGATCCATCTATTTCCAGTGATGTCCCAAATCACGGCTGATGGGGTAGCATCCATCTACTTCGAGCAAGTCTTCCCCTTGCACGGGATCCCCAAGAAAATTATCAGTGATAGGGGACCCCAGTTTGCTGCAAGGAGCATGCGGGCACTATACAAACGACTAGGGATAGACGCAGGCCTTACTACCGCCTATCACCCTCAAGCTAATGGACAGGTAGAGCGCAAAAACCAAGAAGTAGAAGTCAACTTGCGCTTGTTCATTAGTAAGAGGCAGGATGATTGGGCAGACCTGCTCCCTACAGCGGAATTCGTGGTCAATAGTAGACTCAACTCAGCCACGGGGCATACCCCCTTTGAGCTACTATACGGTTACACACCGGACTTCACCATTCCCGCTGGTAGGCCCACTGGTATCCCAACGCTCGATAAGCGTCTACAACACCTAGTTTCCACAAGAAGGGATGCAGAGGCAGCTCTACGCCTAAGTAAAAGGCGAATGCAAATAGACGTTGAACAAAGACACAAGCCATATGTCTTCAACGTCGGGGACAAAGTCTGGTTGCAAGCTAAGCAAATAAAGATACACCAGCAGTCGTCCAAACTGGGCCCAAAGCAACTAGGCCCATTTGAAGTCACCAAAGTTAAAAGTGACGTCGACTACAAGCTTGCACTCCCCCCTGCATTACGGATCCATGACGTATTTCATGTAGACCGCCTCTCCCCTTACAAGGGAAACGAAGTTAACGGGCTTATGCCACCTCCACCTGAACCCATCACAGTCGAAGGGGAAGAAGAGTACGAAGTAGACCACATAAGAGATTCAAAACTCTTTGGTCGCACTCTTAAATACCTAGTTCGCTGGAAAGGTTACGGTGAAGGCGAGGACACTTGGGAGCCAGCAAAAAATCTAGCGCACGCCCTGGATAAAGTCAAGGAGTTCCACTCCTTAAACCCGGGCGCACCTAGAAAAATAGCAGCTCTCATCTACGCGTCCTTGCCTTGGCAAGCATCTCATACGTACACAGAGGCCAACGCGGACGTCGACCCTTAAGAAGGGGGGTGATGTCATGGACGCGTATAATATTTTCCTTATTTTTCTGTATTTTTACGGAATTATTCAAGGAAGATATAAAGGGCCAAAGTACGAGATATCGTCAGTCACATGCCGCCACCATGTGCACCTACAAGCACGTGACCCTGGGATAGTCGCACCCTTAAAGGGACAACCTAACCCGGTCACATTCCACTTACATACGGACTCTCGTGATTGGTAGATAAGGAAGGAACATTCTAGATAGTTCTAGAACTCACTTAGTAGTTTACACTTACTCGCTGTATTAGGTTTTACTCAGCAAGATAAGGCATCGCGTCAGCGCTATGACAAGTGCATCAGTCAGCACAATAGATAGCGCTATTATTAGACACGACGCGTCAGCTCCTGAGTCATGGAGTCTTACTGTACACTTAGTAATAGTGTTTCGACTCAGTTTAAGCTCAGCTCTAGTAGCGTATATAAACTCCCCTGTAGCGACCTGAGTGGAACCAACTTGTCCTCTTGGTTCTCCACTCAGGTGCGCATTCACTTGTATTCCTTACTCTTCACCAATTAACTTGTCCTCTTGGTTCTCCACTCAGTGTGCCACTGCGTGATCACTGACTACTCGCATCCTTGTATAAAGGATCTAAGCTCTAGTCCCCTCCGCATTGACTGCACGCTTGGCGCGTGATTTATCTCCGCGTTCGGGTTGAGTGTGCTCACCTGACGGTTCGCCTATCCCTCACACTTGGACTCAACGTAGCGAGGTGTCATACCGCTACATCGTCCCCATGGACGTGGATAACATCCAGACCCCATCTGGAAAACCCGCCTGGCAGACAAAAAGAACCCCCGAAGAGAAGGCACACTGTCAAAAGGAAGGACACTGCTTCCGATGTATGGTGCAAGGGCACTTATCAATGAACTGCCCAAAGAAATGACCCAATATGCAGAAAGTTAATAACATCTCGACAGCAATCGAGAATGTCTCGCCGTTGACAGACCAAGGAAAGCCGCAAACATTGGACGTACCGGGGAAAGACCTAGATCTGCACAGCACCATTCTTAACCTCAGCTCTGCGGTGCGACAGGAACTGATTTCGGCGCTATTGCTGGACACTGCCAAAGATGATGCCGATTTCTCGATAAATGCGATCAAAAGTGTCATGGAGCAATCGATCATGGTACTTGCCAATGTGAAAGGCATGAACCAGAAACTTCGCCTCTTACTGGATACAGGAGCAAGCGAGAACTTCATCAATCAAGGTGCGGCACGACTACTCGGGTTCACGCTCAAAGATATCGACGAGATTGAAGTACGCAATGCAGATGGAACAATCAACGCAGCAGGTGCATTGAAGCAGAAATGCAAACTCACCCTCACGGAAGGACAAACAAAGCTCGTTCTCAACTTCTTCATCACTGATCTTGGTTCATGCCATGCCATCTTGGGATTCCCCTGGTTCAAACAAAGAAGGCCCATGATCGATTGGGATACAAAGAGTTATGAAGGGGAAACAATGGAAGTAGATCAAGGCAGGGAGGAAATCAATGAAACTATCACACAAAAAATGGCTATAGCGTCAGGAAGTACAAAGACAACAGAGGTACCCAAAGCATACCAACGCTTCGCCACTGTATTCTCGGAAGAAGCCGCACAAAGATTCCCTCCATCCCGGATTGATGATCATGAGATAAAGTTGAAGGAAGGAGCTCCAGATACGTTAGGAACCAAAGTGTACCCTATGAACATAGAAGAACGCAGACATCTCCACGCTTTCTTGTCCGAGGAACTTCGTAAGGGCTATATTTGAGAATCAAAGTCTCCCTACGCCGCCCCCTTATTCTTCATCTGAAAAAAGGATGGCATGCCACGGCCCGTACAGGATTACAAAGCATTAAATGCCTGGACCATTCAAGACGAGTTCCCCCTACCGCTGATAGGAGATATACTGACCTCGCTGGGCAATAAGAGTCTTTTCACTAAGTTCAACATACGCTGGGGCTATAATAACATACTTGTCAAGGATGGAGACCAATGGAAAGCGGCATTCAAAACACCTGATGGGACATTTGAACCCCTGGTAATGTATTTTGGACTCACCAACTCGCCTGCTACCTTCTTGTTCGCCATGTATCGGATGCTCAGACACCTCCTGGAGAAATACCTGGGGGAGCTTTACGTCTACATGGACGATATCCTTATAGCCACCACCAAAGATCTAGAGCGTCACCGGGAGATCGTCTGTGCAGTCTTAGAAGTGCTCGAGCACAAAAGTTACTTCCTGAAACTTTCGAAATGCGTGTTTGAAACGCATGAAGTCGACTACCTCGGAATGACGATCAACCGGGGTATCATTCGCATGGGAGACGACAAAGTCAGCGGTCTTCGTGACTGGCCTTGAACGCTGTCCACTGTTAGACAGGTTAGAAGCACGCTCAGAGTCCTGAATTATCAACGACCGTTCATACCAAACTTTGCTGCCATTGCACATCCACTCAACGCTCTTCTCAAAAAGGACACTCCGTTCCACTGGACCAAGGAATGCACGCAAGCGCTCACTCGCCTCCTCGATGTCGCCACGAGCCGCCCCGCCCTACGCCAACCTGATCCCGATGCACCATATGAACTTCAAACGGATGCCTCAGCTGTAGCCTCTGGGGCCATTTCACGATCCAAGAGGTGGGCTCACATCCGCGATGCTACCACTTTGTTGTAAAGGGGACTACCGGGGGACCGCGCAGGGCCCGGGCTTGATACCGGGTTGTGTACAACGGAGAGGGGCTCTATACCCTCAGGGCATGCTTGAACCACCAAGCAGAGTGTCGTCTACTACAGCTAGACAAAGCCTTCTTGAGCCACCAAGAGAAGTGCTGCCAATATAGCTTGGCAGAGCCTAGATGTAAGACTGCTTGTCCTTCAGCAGAGGGCAAGAGAATGGAACTAGTATTCACAGCGGAAACAGGGAACAAGACTAGAACAAGGAATACAGTATGTGCTACTGCCCTTTAAATACTGTACAGGAAATCATATTTTTCTATGTTTTCTCTCATTTTGTGAGCTGGCAGGAACAGAAGACGAGACTCTGAAACATACAGAATATTCTGGCAGAAGGAGAAGCGAAACCTGAAACACGGAAGCAGAGTTGGGAACATTCCGGAATAGAATAGAAGATGGAGAGAACGAGAATCTTCCAGAACCGAGACCAGAGCCCGGGGATCACTGAATCTATTATCGATGGCACGATCAGATCGTGACATACGCCCCTTTCTTGACTAATTCGTCCTCAAATTTTGTCTTTTCCATGCACTTAATGATAGGTGCACATACAGTTTCGCGAATTCTTCTGCGAGCACGAAGCGGTCGTCAGCGGGGTTTATGCAAAGGGCACAATGTGGGCCGGGATGAGTCTGGTGAAAGTCTGGCATGATCTGAGTACGCCAAGTTTCGATGCGTTGCTGAGGCGTTGTTCTTGCGTCTTCTTGTTGCTGCGCGACTTCGTTTATTGCCAATCTCGTTTGTTTGGGGTTTGCATGATAATTTTGAATTTTTTGAACGTTGTATGCACGGACATCGTCGTAGGGCGTGGGGGTGGTGAGGTTTGTAATTGGACTGTGCAGGTTTAAGAGCAGTATCTGTGGTGGGCTCTTGGGACGCGAGGCGATCTCTTGACCTTGGGAATCAATTGTTCGGTCTACAGCGTAGCGTGTGCGGGGTGGTGGGCGTGGCGATGTCGTCAAGATTTTGAGGGTATTCGAAGGCATGAGGAGGGAATATCGGGGCGTAATGCCTGGTGGGTCAGGTCGTAGAGCCGCACTCGGAGCTGAAACCGAGAGTTGCGAGGTTTTTACTCCCCTCTTAGAAGTGTTGTCTTCCATGACAACTAAAGGAGACTGGGACACAGCGCCAAGCAGCAGGGGTGAACTGGGAGAGGGCAAAAGGGACGGACAATAGCAGCATAAGGGAACCGGACGTTGGGGCGGTGGGCGAGACGGGGCAAGTGAGCTAGGGTCGAGGGGCAGAAACGAAGGAGGACGTGGTCCTGAAAGATCAGTATTGTGGGAAACAGTGCCGAGTGAAGGGAACATGGATGGATTGGGAACGCTTGATTGACTGGGGAGAGCGACTGGGGCAAGGGCACGGTCAATTGAGTGAGCAGTGATCAGAGGCGGTGGTACAATGATCAGAGAAGGCACGGGATTGGGGAGTTCCGAGAAGGGCGGTGTACTAGGGTCTCTGACTCGATTGGAGTCGTCGCGTGCCACAAGTGCATTGCGGGAAGAATCCGTAGAGACAGGTGGAGCTGGGAGAAGCCGTAAAGGTTTCACGAAGGGAGTCAGATGCGCTGAGTCTGGACTATGGTCCGATAGATTCCAGGACAGTGGGACAGAGCATCGCATGAGCTGTGTGCAAGGTCGTTTGCAGGGGTGATACGGCTGTTCTTCTCTTACTTCGAAAACATGCATATGTTTTACCAAGAGTGTGTATGCATACAGCTGGCTATTGAGCGGGACTTTGGCAATGCATGTGGTGGGGTCGCGAAGGCCGGAGGACGCATGTGTCTTAGCGGGTAGAAGTTCCGTGTCGTTGGTGGTAGTCTGAGTGGCTGTTGCACGCAGCAGCGTGGGAACATCGATGAGACTTGATGAAGTTAGCAAGACAGTAACAGTACGAGCCTGGTCGGGCAGTGGTGCATTCGAAGCGCTGAAAGACAAAATAGGGATCGTTTCTTTGTTGATCAGTGGTGTCTCATTGGTTGGGTCGATCCGCACGAGGGTTGAGGCGAGAGGAAACGGGGAGACGGGGGTACACGAGGTGAGAAGAGACCGTTCATCAGTATCCTCATCCATAGCCTGATCGATGGTTCTGGAGGCATTTGGTGGTGGGAGTTCTTCTGCAGCATGAGTGATCTGTAAGTCTTCTGCGCGTTTCGGCGTAGAGACAGTGGTGAGGGGTTCGACTATGGTAACAGGGGTCCGAGGTAGGGAGATTGGTGGAAACTGCATGAGACTGGTGCGGGGAACGAAGTTACGAGGCACAAGGAATTGATTGTGACTAGCCACCGGTCGAGGGACGATGACAGGGTGGCAGGCAAAACGGTACTGTGGAGGCAGAGGGCAGCGATGATATGTGAATGGGGCACGAGAGAGAATTTCATCAGTGATGCACTCTACGAGTGTGTGTGAACGCTGGGGGCTGGTCGAAACAGCATTGGTGTCGATTTCGGGAGTCTCGACGATGAGCGGGGGCTGGGGCGACGGAATAGTAGTGGGGAGCTCGTCGACGCATGGTGTCAATGGAACAATGGTCAGGGTCAACAGGGTTATTGGTCTAGACTGGGGCAGTTCCTCATCGACTGGCTTAACCAGTGCGAGGATCGCGGTAATGGACGCCAGTCAAGTCTTGAGATCACTATGGGGGGCAAGCAAGGACCAATCATCTTTTTCATCCTCGACTACGATTGAAGGGGGAGACGGGACGCGGGGACTGTACGGTCGTAATGGACTACGTGGGGGACGGGGTGGTGGGGCGAGCAACATAATGGGTGCGGGGTCTCGGGGGTGAGAGCACGGCTCTCTAAGTTTCTGGGTCACAGTGGTGAAGGCATGGCCTTCCTGGGTCTGGGTACGGGATTCTGTTGGCCTTCGTTGAAGGTTCCGGGTCTGCGATGTTGGACTATGAATACCGACGGGGTCTCAGGGCTGCGAACTGCGGGATCGGGCTATTAATACCGATGGGGTTTCCATTGATCCTCGGTGAGGGTTCCAGCTCTGGGTCATGATGTTGGAAGCACAGCTTCCCTGGGGCTGGGTACAGGTCTCGGGGTTTCCGGCTTGCCGACAGCGTTGGGAGTCACGGACAGGGGTTCTTGGGATACTCGGGGGTCTTCCTAGCAGGCCATGGTGATGTGCGCCTCCTGTTTTGGTGGTCTCGGGGGTCACTGGGGGCCCAACTCTGCGAACCGCGCACGAGTTAGTAGGGGATGGTTCTAGTCTTATTTCACGATCCAAGAGGTGGGCTCACGTCCGCGACGCTACCACTTTGTCATAAAGGGGACTACCGGGGGACCGCGCAGGGCCCGGGCTTGATACCAGGTTGCATACAACGGAGAGGGGCTCTATACCCTCGGGGCATGCTTGAACCACCAAGCAGAGTGTCGTCTACTACAGCTAGACAAAGCCTTCTTGAGCCACCAAGAGAAGTGCTGCCAATATAGCTTGGCAGAGCCTAGATGTAAGACTGCTTGTCCTTCAGCAGAGGGCAAGAGAATGGAACTAGTATTCACAGCAGAAACAGGGAACAAGACTAGAACAAGGAATACAGTGTGTGCTACTGCCCTTTAAATACTGTACAGGAAATCATATTTTTCTATGTTTTCTCTCATTTTGTGAGCTGGCAGGAACAGAAGACGAGACTCTGAAACATACAGAATATTCTGGCAGAAGGAGAAGTGAAACCTGAAACACGGAAGCAGAGTCGGGAACATTCCGGAATAGAATAGAAGATGGAGAGAACGAGAATCTTCCAGAACCAAGACCAGAGCCCGGGGATCACTGAATCTATTATCGATGGCATGATCAGATTATGACAGGCCATATTAACACAACGAGATGCACAGAACAAACTGCAAGCCATTGGCTACTTTTTGAAGACTTTCAATGATGTGGAGCGCAATTATGATGTTTACGATTGCAAATTTCTTGGCCTTGTTTGAGGTCTCAAACACTGGTGCCATCTCCTTGTAGGATCCCCTCATCCCATCACCGTCTTCACCGATCACGCAAACCTCCTACACTACCGTCACCCTCAACGTATTAGTCATCGTGTCACGTGCCTCGTCAATATTCTAGCTGACTATGACCTTCGCCTCGTCCATCGCCCAGGTCCCCTGCTTCACGCTGATGCTTTGTCACGCCACCCCTCTGCTGATGGTGCGGATCTCCCAGACAACTGCGATGTCATCGTCCTCCTGCCCTCACTCTTTCTCGCTGTTGCCGAAGTCATCTCCCTCGACGACCGCCTGCGCGCCGCCCAGGCTGCCCATTTCACCTGGCTCGATCGCCGATGGTCTTGTCATCCACGACGCCGACCTCTTCTTTCGCAACTCCCGTCTCATGATCGTGGACGATCTCACCTTAAGGAGGGGGGTAATCGCCTCTTTCCACGACCCACCCACTGCAGGCCACCCAGGGATAACAAAAACGCTCAACGCAATACAAAAACATTATTGGTGGCCGAAAATGAAGATAGACGTCACGAACTTCGTCAATGGGTGTGCCAAATGCCAAGCAAACAAGAACCTGCTGGGTAAACCGAAGGTCCCTATAGACCCCATAATACATGAGGAAAGCCAACTCCCGTTCCAAACAATTGCTCTCAACTTTATTACGAAACTACCCGACTCTCAGGGATACGACACAATTCTGACAGTCACGGACCAGGGATGCACAAAAGCTAGTGTATTCCTCCCATGTAAAGAAGCGATGGACACTCTCGGAACTGCAGAGCTCTACTTCAGACACGTGTTACCACACTACGGACTACCTAAAAGAGTCATATCGGACAGAGACCCTCGCTTCATGGCAAAAGTCTTCCAAGAGCTCCTCAAGAAGCTACAGATTCAGCAAAATATTAGCACTGCCTATCACCCGCAAACTGATGGACGATCGGAAAGAATGAATCAGCGTCTTGAACAATATTTGAGGATATTCAGCAACCACGCAGGAGACTGGGCTAAATGGCTACCGATTGCGCAATATACTCTCAATGCTTGGAAGTCAGAGACCACCCGACAAACCCCATTTGAACTACTCTTCGGATTCAATCCTTGAGTGCACCAGCCAGATCGAATCGAGACAAATGCTGCCGCTGCCACCGAGAGGTTGAAAAACCTAAACGAAGCCCGACTGCACGCAGCAACGGCCATGAAGGCAACACAAGAATTGTGGATTCAGAACATGAAACACGAGAGATTCCGAGTAGGACAGAAAGTATGGCTCAAGGCCACAAACCTAAAAACAACACACCCTACAGCCAAACTAGCTCCGAAACGATATGGACCTTTCATGATTGCGTGAGAGGTTTCAAAAACGGCGTACCAATTAGTCCTCCCAAATCAATGGAGGATTCATAACGTATTCCACGCGAACCTTCTAACCCCATTCAGAGAGACCCAGATTCATGGGCCCAATTTCGAAGAACCGCTGCCAGATATTATTGATGGCGAAGAAGAGTGGGAAGTGGAGGAGATAAGGGGAGAGTGACGAATGGGGCACCACAAGAAGCTGCAATATCTAGTACGATGGAAGGGGTATGCTGCAGCCCACGACAGTTGGGAAAATGCCGACGATGTACACGCTCCAGAATGTTGAGACGCGACTGATTCAAGTCACATGTCTCGTGGGATATGATTGAGTCATCCCATATACTAAATACGGTATCTGTCCCTTATGGACTGATTTGGACTTGACCGGACTCCTACGGACCGCTTTTGTTTATCTTTATTGCTAGAGTCACGTGTAGACTCTTATTGTTCTTCATTGTTAAGATACCGGTATTGTCTGCTTTAGGCAGCTATTGTTCTCTGCCCTCCAATGGCATTTCTCCCTCTGGCGCACAGACCACCTGTATTGTGTTTGGATCACCTGTGCGCACAGACCATTCTTAGCTAAGCGTCCTGTATATAAGGACTGCTGTTTTCGCCTCTACACTTCAGAGTTTACTTCCCCTCTGAAGTGTAAGTCCCTTTATTATTACTTCTCTCAAATACCTTTACTCATAAGACGTTCCTTTATAGTAACTTGTCTTTACTAGGTATGCAGTTGTAATAGAGTTTACTTCCCCTCTGAAGTTAACTTGTCTTTACTAGCTCCTTGCTATTAACCCCGCTTGTTAGTTCTGCGCTTCAACACAGAACTGATACAACAGTATAAAGGTCAACAACGGAACCCAGTGCTAAGCATCAACACACTCACCATGGATCCTCTTGTCCAACCACACCCTTGCCACCCTCCTCAGCACTACTTCGTACCCGATGAAGAACTCCCCGCCGACATCCGTAGGGACATCGATCGACGCATCAATGACTGGGCTTGGGTTCCAGCCAGACACGACCCCCAGGCAGACTCGCCTATGACTCAGGAAGACTCCGCAGGCCTCTTCACCTATTTAGAAACTGATGGGAGGAGGCGCAGACATTCCAGGGCCCGTGCTCATTGCCATGAAAGACTCAGAAGAGAGGCACGAGAGAGGCTGGCGCAAGACAATATAACTCACCTGGGAGCCTACCCTACTGATGTCCCACCGCCTATCGCCCCTAGAGACTCCCCTCCTCCGGAGATCGTGTCGATCTCTACAGGGGATGCAGCAGAGAAGAAGGAGGACAAGAAAGGTGAAGAGGGAGGAGACATCTGGGAGGGAGCATTTAGGTCGCCACCAGAGTTCAGACTTGTGGAACCTGCAGCACCAGAACACCCCGGTCCAGGCTGGAAGGTCACACGCCCGACGGAGCTGTACAAGTTCGACATCCCACTCAGTGATGGAGCTGACAGGGGCCCCGCTCCTTACATCAGATTCGCAGTCAATCAGAAAGATCAGCCTGTCGCCCTGGGTACGGAAGGCAAAGGGCTACCTCAGTACTACAAACCTCTCTTTGCGGTGCCCATGCCACCTCGCACTGCCATAGGGTTGCAGCCAGGCCACTCTCTGAATCTATTCTCAGCTGAACATCCAGCTTGCCATGAGGTCGATAGAGCACTCGCCCTCGTAGCCGACCCCGGAGCAGCGGCAGACATCTACAGATTCCACAATTCCCTCCGTCGCAAGGCCGAGCTGTTCGCACGCATGCAAGAGCTTGATAATGTATGGAGCGATTGGCTTACCAAAGCAGAGGGCATAGACAAGCGCATCCAGGAAGCCAACATCACGTCGCGCATTCACCCTTTCCTTCCACAGCCCTTGCCTCGCGGCCTAGACGTATACCATATGGATGAAGCTACTAGCAACGATTGGAGGTACAGGGCTCACATGGACCATCTCGATAACGTCGCCCCTCGCCCTATCCCCCCTTGACGACAGACTCCCGCCATTATGGTGCTGCCTCGCATTCCTGACACCAAATTCCCTTTCCAACATGACGAGGCCCTGACGTCACTTGTCTCTATTGTACTCAGAAACACCCGTCCCCGGACTGCCCTAGACCTCACGCCCTTTGCGAGCCGTTCTCGCCCTGTCCGGTTCCACCCAGACACCCTCGATACAACACTCAATGTGTGAGACTCCACTCACCTTTATCCTCGCACTCATGCTTCATACCTTACAATAGAACCACTGAAGAGAGACGCAAGAAATTCCCCTCGGAAGCAGGATCGAGTCGGGATGACTCTGGCTAGTAGGGGGGCTGTGTCACGATCACGTGTCACGTGACGGTAAACAGGAAAACCTCAGATTGACAGCGCAGAGGTGCCAGCAAATGAATTGCGCAATCGTAGTCTCATCACAGAAAATAGCCACAAAAAACAATAGTTTGTACAAGTATAAGTACGGTGCAGAGGACTCTGTAAAGTCCTTGTCTTAGTTTCTTTGAATTCCAGCTAGCTTTGCTCTTCTCGAGTGAACAACACTTCCCTCTCGTCTCTGAACATTTTCCTGGCAAAGGTATCCCCTTTGCCCTCTTGCCCCCCTGTCACCAATCCCGAACCCTTGCCCTACGGCGCGAATGATCCGGCTGGATTGTAAAACACATGCAGATATTCCTGGAACTGTGATCAGTACGATGAAAATTCTATCTCTGGTGCATACCTGATCATATTTGCTTGTGTTGGTACAGCGGGTGCTTCCAACAACTTCTGTTTTTTTGGTCAGAGCCACTGATGGAGCATTGTTCTTTCATTTCTTGCTGGAATCAGCCTTGGCGTGTTCAAGCCTCAGGTTCCTGCCAGTGGGGCCTGTGTTGGTAGTGGTTACTGTGGACCTGTGGTTACTGCAATTGGTGTCAGCGTGTGATGTGGTGAATGGGGCAAACATATGCACGTGGGATCGCCCTGGGTGTTGGTGTTGGTCGTCGGAGTTGATGTTGTCACCCCTATGGAAGCTGGCTGTGGCCAGCAACACTGAATTGAGCTAAGGGCAGAACATGAACTTTGTGTATATTTGGGAAAGGTCTCTTGAGAGTACTAGCATGCAGAAGTAGTGAGAATGGGGTAGAGTTTTGGGAAGGAGAATCTGGCATCCGAGGGTTGACGAGGACGTCCCTTTATACGTTGGGCTCTCCTCCAGGATCAGTTGCATGTGACAGAGTGCCAGGTTTGGGTGAGCGAGGGATGATGACATAGATGACGAGTGATGGTAAGTAAAACGCTCAACAATCAGCGTGATCAGAGTGGCTCGACGGTTGGCATGACCAGAGCATGGAAGGAAGTGTAGCGTACTTACACCCCTCCCTGGCATGATAAAAAAGGTGACAAATTAAGCAATAAAATTAGAAAAAAAAAAACAAAGGGGGGGGGGGGGGGTGCAATGGCACTCAGCACGGGTGCATCAAAACCCCTGTGGGGAAAGCTACTGGCAGTGATGAGAAGGCTATTCAAAACAACAAGTATGGCTGGCCAGCGGTGGGAGTGTAGTAGCGTCTTGTCATTGCTGCCACTTGTCCAGTGCTTCACAGTGTTTGAGCTCTCTTGCTGGGAGCCACTTGTCACCTTCGGGGCCTTTGCCTCGCCACCTTATGTGGTATTGCAGTCCTCGTCTGCATCGATGTTGGTCAACGATCTTGTCGACAAAGAATTCTTCATAACCATTGATTGTGACGGGAGTTGGGGGCTTCAATGCTCTTTCTGGGAATAGATTGTTGTCATTGTTGATAAGTAACCCTTGTGCACTTAGCGGCTCAAAGGACAATCAGATATGGACTGCTGTAGATAAGATATACAGGACTTATGTAGATTAGACTATTATGATCACACAATCTCGGACTTATTGTACTTTCTTATCTATGACATCACTGTACACTATGACATCATAGAATCCGGACTTTGCGTTGTACTCAACGCTCTTGTAGTCTCCCTTTGTTCTATCCTTATTATGATGTCAGTATGATATCATTAGTCTAGATTCTTCTTGTTCTCTTGCCCCTTGTTCTCAGAACATCCACTCCTTTGTCCATCTGTAGAACAATGTCCCTTGTATTTACTGTGACCTAGTGTTACTTGCGTCACCCTGTACCTTTGTATAAGTAGTGTAGCTTGTATGCTCCTGGTCCACATCAGTTCTCATCTGTTGTGTGCCAGACTTCACTCTGCTTCACTTGCTTGACTACACCCTGTTGCTGCTTTCCAGCCACCCTCTGTATCTCACCACAGTCTACTTTGTCACTGTGAGTATAGTCCCTTCATGTGCGCTGTTCATCAGTCATTTTCTACGAAGTGCTGCACTTCTGATGTGTGGAACACTGGGAATATGTTTGGCCGTTCTGGAAAGTCTAGTGTAACTGTGGAGTGGGCTTCATCAGTCACAATGACATGGTAAGGTCCATCATAGTGTGGCATGAACTTAGTGGCTTGATGTGTGTCGCTTGACTTGTATTCCCTGCGCCTGTGTAGCGTTGACAACACCACGTGGTCACTGACTTTGAAGGGGAAGTGTAGGGCTTGTCGCTCGTTAGCATGAGCAGCTTGGCTAACTTTGGTGTTGAGAAGGTTGTTGTCTGCTTCCATTTCGATGGGGGCCATGCATGACATTAGTTCTTGGGCAGTGATATCTACTGGCTCTTCTGATTCGGGTGGTGTTATCATTGGTGGTAAGAGTCGTGTGGATTTTCCAAAGTGTAGTTGGAAGGGAGTAAAGCCGGTGGAACTGTTGATAGTGTTCATAATGTCAAACTGGACTTTTGGTAAGGCTAATGCCCAGCCTTTTTGATCAAGCTCTACTGCGAAGCGAAGACATTGTATCACCATCTTGTTGGTGCGTTCGCTGGAGCCATCTGTTTCTGGGTGGTATGCTGAGGACATCTTTAGCTTTACTCTGGTTAGTTTGTGCAGTGCTTACCAGAAGCGGGAAACGAAAAGCTTATCTCAGTCCAAAACTATCTCTAGTGGAAGGCCGTTTTCGCAGTACCATTTTTTGAAAAATATTTGGGCCAGTTGTTCTGCAGACAGCGTAGATACTGTGGGTATGAGCTGAATGTCCGAACCAAGGCGGTCTGTGAATGTAAGTATTGTATCAAAGCCATGGTCGACTGGGAGGGGTCCCACAAAGTCGATGGCGACTGAGTTGCACCATCCATCAGGTATTGGCAACGGGTGGAGTGGTCCAATGGGCTTCGTGGTGTGGGACTTGTTCCATTGACAATCAGCACAGCCTGGGATGTAACCTTCTTTGAGGTCGCAGTGCATGTTCGGCCAATAATAGGATGCGCGTAATGACCCGTATGTTTTGGGTGCACCGAAGTGCCCGAGCTGGTCGTGTGCTAGTCGGAATAAGGTCTCACAGACATTGCCTGTGTTTGGGATCATGAGCCGGTCATCAATGAACCAAAAGCCATTCTCAGTGTGAATGTTTGACATGCCTGCAGCAGCTTTCATTAGTTTTTGTGTAAACGGGTCGGTGCTATACCCGTCTTTTATTCTGGTTAGGATTGCATCTTCAAGTTCAAAGTGTGTGTGGATTTTTTTTGTCTGGGTGGAGCTCACTATTGTGGCGATGGCATTGAGCGGGGTGTCCAGCAAATGGGATAGGGCATCAGCTGCACAGTTCTTGTTGCCTGGTAGGTAATGTATTGTTGCATCGTACTGGGATAGAAACTCCATCCAGTGTGCTTGTCGCTGGGACAGATCACATTGTGTGTTAAAGTGTTCCAGAGTTCGGTGGTCAGTCCAGACTTCAAAACTATGGCCAAGCAGTTCGGACCACCACTTAGCAAGAGCACGGATGATGGCTAGCAGTTCTTTCTCGTGTACCGGGTAGTTCAATTCTGCTTCTTTAAATGACTGGGAGTCATACGTGACAGGTCTAGCAGTTTCATAGGTTGGTCCAAAGGAGAGTATGGCCCTGGAACCCGTGTCGCTAGCATCCCTCGTGACAAATATTTTGTAGTTTGGCATGAGTGATGGGTCAATGGTAGTCAAACATTCTGGGGAGGCCACAAGTTCTTTGATTTTCTCAAAGGCCTCTTGGTGCCTGCTCATCCAAGCTGGGAATTGTTTGTCATATTCTTTTTGCATCAGCTCATCAAGGATGGATGTGTAGTCTGCAAGATGTGGAAGGAAGGCAGCGAGGTAGCATACCAGACTGAGAAATCTGCAGACTTGTTTTGCAGATGTTGGCCAGGGCCAGTCTTTACACGATCTGCTTTTCCTTCATCGGCTTCAATCCCCCTGGCTGAGATTCGATGTCCAAGGAACCGGATTTCCATTGCAAACAGCTTCGTTTTCCTTGGGTTGCAGTATAGTTTGTTGTCGGCAAGTGCCTGGAGTATCGTGGTGACATTGTGTTCGTGTTCCTCTATGGATTTGGACCAGATGGATATGTTGTCGATGTAGACATGACAAAATTTACCAATCTACAGTTGTAGTGCTGCTGTGACTTGTTGTTGATGGATGGCTGGTGCATTTTTGATTCCCATAGGCATGACTACCCATTTGTATAGGCCCCATGGAGTATTGACCACCGTGAGTTCGATGTCATCCGCATGCATCCTTGTATAGAAGAAACTATTAGTCATATCTATGGATCCAAAGATCGTACCGCAAGCACAGTCAGCCAGGATCTCATTGACTTGGGGAATTGGGAAGCTATTGGTAATTGTGTTCGTGTTAAGTTGTCTATAGTCATTAACCCATTGTGGGAGTGTGGTTGGGTCAGCTTTTGGGATGATGAAGGCTCCAGACCCAGCTGGGGCCAATGAGGGGCGTATGTGTCCAGCAGCTAAATGTTGTTGGAGCAGCGTGTGCCATGCTTCTTTCCATTTATGGGGACAAGGATAGTTTCTTGACTTTATTGATGTCTTTGGGTCTTTCAGCTGGATCCGGGCATGTGGCTTGTCAGGAGTTTGTCTGAGTGTGGCAGGGGTTTGAACACGCTCGCAAATCTGAGATGCATTTCCGAGTCTTTATTTGTGAGTGTCTCCTCTAGATTGAGGACACTGATCCTTTTGCAGATCACTCCCAATATATCAGAAGTCTTTATGTGTGGAAGTTTGTGTCTTCCAGGTGTGGGGCTCAGGATGTAACGCCACCACAGGGGCGTTAAGTACGATGTGTACTTCAGCAAGTCAACAGGATCAGATAAGCGCAAGTTGGTTAAGACTCAGTTCAGTGATGAACAAGTATCACTTGGTCTCCCAGGGACACAAGGATAATAGCGGAAGGTCAAGGCTCAAGCGAAGAGGTGAGCGAAAACAGGGACTCAAGCGCAGAGGTGAGTCAAAGTCAGTTCGTGAGGCAAAGACGATGTGGTATTACACAAGAAGTCAAGTCTCCCGTACATGCTAGGTAGAGTGTAACTTATATACTAGTACAGGGTGTTTGTGAAGTACAAACACAAGGCGTGATCCTGAGGTGCTGGCCCCAGCAAGCTAATGAAGAAGTATGAAGGGGAAGTCTATAAGAAGTACAAGGGAATTCTGCGGGGGCACGCGGGGCTCAAATGACGTCAGCAGGCTCTAGAAGTCATACGCCTAGCTTCCCTACGGTCATGAGGTTGGTGCAAGATAAGAGTCAGAGAATGAATCGAAGTGGGTCATGGGTAAAAGTACACACGAACACGAGGCGAGATAACAGAGCACACCATACAGAAGGCAAAAATCATAACACAGGAGGTTGTATGGGGGGTCTGTTTTTGTTGCAAGACATTCACGCTTATTATAATCACAGACAATGTCATTGTTGCTCAGGAATGGGAGCCCCAGGATGATGGGCATACAAAGGTCACGAACAATAACAGCATGTAGTACTGTAGAGCAGAAGGTGAAATCCCGGGATGCTATGGTCAAGTGAACATAGTGTGTAAGAGTGGTGTGTCTGTTCTGGGGGTCAATTGCTATGCTGACCCGCTCTGGTTCTTTTAATTCAAATGTGGGCAGCTTTAATTTGTCAACAATATCAGAGCAGATGAAGACCATGTGGGCTCCACTGTCGATGAGTGCAGTGGTGTTTAGTGGAGCACGAGATGTTGTGTGGTTTACTGCACAGTGCCAGATGAAGTGATCACATTTGAGTGTGGTTGGTGTGCCTTTGCTGTCCGATAGATGGCATGGCTGTGCCATCACAAGATCAAGCTTTTGGTCAGGCATTTATTTTATTCTATCTTTTTTTTTTTTTGTGTGTGACAAGGATATGAAATTATGAATATCAAGGCGGGGTTCGCTCTGAGTGGCATGACAATAACTCGGTCTAGAAATGGTCAAGGATGGTTGAGTGACAGGGCGAGACAAGGGACAGTGCAGGTAATGATCGGTAAACAGACTGTGCCATTGTTCAGGACAGTGATGATTGGGAAATACCATACGTACGGTGACTGATGTGGACAATTGTCACGATTGTGACGACGGGAGGTTCTGTATGTATGGGTGACGATGAGGAAAATACCATATGTATGGCAGCTGGTGTTGGGAAGGTGAACGATAATTGTGGGGAGTCGTGGGGGAGCAACAGAGTATACCAAGGTGCACGTTCAAAAAAAAGTGGAAGCTGGCTGTGGCCAGCAACACTGAATCGAGCTAAGGGCAGAACATGAACTTTGTGTATATTTGGGAAAGGTCTCTTGAGAGTACTAGCATGCAGAAGTAGTGAGAATGGGGTAGAGTTTTGGGAAGGAGAATCTGGTGTCTGAGGGTTGACGAGGACGTCCCTTTATATGTCGGGCTCTCCTCCAGGATCAGTTGCATGTGACAGAGTGCCAGGTTTGGGTGAGCAAGGGATGATGACATAGATGACAAGTGATGGTAAGTAAAACGCTCAACAATCAGCGTGATCAGAGCAGCTTGATGGTCAGCATGACTGGAGCATGGAAGGAAGTGTAGCGTACTTACACCCCACTGTGTTGCCTGGAGATGTTGTGTCAGGTGTCAGCGTCGAACCTGCATCGGGCCTGCATATCCCATCTGTGTTGGATGGGCTCGGTTTGTCGATGGGCGCTGAACATGCTCGAAAGTGCATGCATGAGAATTCATGGGCAGAGGGTGGTTATAAGAGGAAGGGGGGTAAAGGAAAAAGAAGGGCCCAAGGTCTAGATCAAAGATGAAACGTGAGAACGAGCAAGACTGAACAAGGTGGCTTTGTCACAATCTGATTGTGCCATCAATAACAGATTCAGCAATTCCCAGATTCTGCTTCTCAGTTCTGGAAGATTCTTGTGATGAACAGCGCACATGAAGGGATCATTGTCACGATCCAATGATCATGCCATCGATTATCCATTGATAATCAGTTTCCCCAGCAATCGATAAAAGAAAAGTTTCAGCTTCTGTGTTTCATGTCTCGGTTCTGGAACATTCCTGGCTTTACTTCTCATGTTCCAAGTTCTGTTTCTTCTATTCGAATGTTCCCTGTTGCATTTCCAAAAGAAAAACCATAGAAAATACTATAAAAATGAATATCCTGTACTTGTATATAAGGAGCCAGTAGTACACTTGTATTCGTCGTTCTAGTCTTGTCCAATTCTACTCGACTCTTACCACCACTAGGCTCTGCCAGGCTATATTGGCAGTACTACTCTTGGTAGCTCAAGACTGGCATAACAGGAGAGCCCCTGTCAACCGACTGACTGACCAACTGACCAGCTGCACCGGTGTGCTGACTAAGCGCAACCCGGCAGATACTTTATGACTAAGTGGTAGCGACGCAGATCGTCGTGAGTCCACCGCTAGGATCGTAACAATCATACTCACAGTGAACTGGTGACTGTGGTGAGATATGAAGGTGAGCTTGAAGCAGCAACAGAGAGATCTTGCAAGTGAAGCAGAGATAGAGCCTGGCACACAACAGATGAGAACTGATGTGGACCAGGAGCGTACAAGCTGCACTACTTATACAAAATACAGAGTAACAGAGTCACAGTAAATACAAGAGCCATTGTTCTTCATATGGACAAAGGAGTGGACGTTCTGAGAACAAGGGGCAGAAAGAACAAGAAGAGTCCAGACAAGTGACATCATACTGACATCATAATAAAGATAGAACAAAGCGAAACTACAAGGGTGTTGAGTACAACACAAAGTCCGGATCCTGTGATGTCATATTCTACAGTGATGTCATAGATAAGTAAGTACAACAAGTCTGAGATTGTGTGAGCATAATAATCTAATCTACATAAGTCCTGTATATCTTATCTACAGCAGTCCATATCTGATTGTCCTCTGAGCCGCTAAGTGCACAAGGGTCACTTATCAACATCTTGTTCTCTGTATTTTCTATTCTGTTCTGGAATGTTCCCAACTCCACTTCTGTGTTTCAGATTCCACTTCTCCTTCTGCCAGAATATTCTGAATGTTTCAGAGTCTTGCCTTCTGTTCCTGCCAGCTCACAAAATGGGAGAAAAACATAGAAAAATAGGATTTCTTGTACAGTACTTAAGGAGCCTGCAGTACACCCTGTATTCCTTGTTCTAGTCTTGTTCAATCCAAGCTATTGCCACCTTCTGTTCATCTGCCTTGCTGAGGCAGAGAGTCTGATCACTACTTTACTGCTGCATCTGCATTGACTTGTAGAAGAGCCTGACTGACTGACTGACTGACTGACTGGACGCACTGGTGTGCTGACTAAGCGTGACCCGGAAGACACCATATGACAAAGTGGTAGCAATGCAGTCATAAGCCCACCGCTTGATTGTAAAAGGCTTTCCCAGACCATGGGAGCAAGGTAAAACCAGAACGTGTACAAAACAATCATTACATGCATGGATTTGGTCAGGAAGGGGAGGGAAAGAGACAAGATGAGGGAAGTAGGGAGAGGGATATGAGGGAGAGAGGAGAGTGAGACATTTGAAGGGAGAAGTGTGGAGGAGTCAAAGTCGCAAATATGGATGAAGAGGGAGAGGAAGTGAGATTGATGAGAGTCGGGTTGAGCACAAAGTCAAATGAGTTGAGGGTGTAATGGAAAGAGACAATGATGAGTTGGGAGAGGTGCATCAGGAAAACCCATGTTTTACTTATTTGTACTTTCTGTTCTTTTTGCTCTTTTAGCAAGGGAAAAAAGGACCCTTTCAGAAAAGTGCCAACTACTTAAAAAAAGAAATCCCCTCTTCTTTTTCTTTACTTTTCCTACTTTTTAGGCATATTTCTGGGGAAATTTTGGATTTTGGTCCGATTTTGGTCCGATTTTTTAAAAATTTTGGTCCAATTTATTACCATATATAGAAATTTTCGGACCAAAAAATAAAGTTTGGTCCAATATTTCCATTTTTGGACATTTTATTCTGTCAATTTTTGGACATTTGGTACTCTACTTATCCTGTACTTTTTTTGGCAGCTCAGCAAGTAAAAAAAAAAGAAAGGGGGATGTCTTTTTCTTACTTTTTCTACTTGTTTTCTGAAAAGAATGAAACAGTATGGAAAAGTATGAATAAGTAAATACATGGTTTTCCTGATGCTGGAAGAGAGGGGGCTTTGAGAATGTGCAAAGGCAAATGCGTGAAGTTGAACGAGGCAGGGAGTCAGAGGAGGCAAGTTGAATGATAGGAAGAAATCTTCTGTGAAAGTCAGAGCAACAATCAAAGAAATAACCTAGAGTTGAGGAGAAACGATTAGTAGGATAAACTCAAGAAGCAGAGAAGAGAATCAATTTTGAGGAAGGTGTAACGTTCCACTGGACATTCTTCTTGTGCTGCAGACAAGGCTACCGAAGCAACCTAATGATCACCAGATATGTCAAAGTCACGTACTTGATCGACTACTAGCTCGTGGATGAGATGTAGTAGTGTGGCCCAAAGGATACAAAGGACACAGTAGAGAGTGAAGCAGATGAGATGAATAGATAGCTGGCAAGACAGCACAGCAAGAGGGAGATGGACAGCACACCTGAGGTGGCAAGAGATGAATGGAAAGGAAAGGATGTGAGGCCTTATGGCGGTTCACCAGCTAAGGACTAGGAAGATGACAACCAAAGTCTATTCAGCACTCAACTGGCAGACACCTCAGAAGAGGCAAGGCGTTTGGGTGGTATAATCCAAGAAGTCAAGCTTAGGTCTTTAGCAACCATAAGCCAGAGCCTATATACTACTCCAAGGAGGTTTGAACCCCAGCTTGGGACTCAGAAACCCTAATATATGGATCCTAGGAATGAGTCACAACGAGTCAGAGATAATCAGAAGCCAATGGCATAAGGCCCTCATGGCATGAGTCAGAGATAAGGAATCACAAGTTGTATGAGCACAGTCACGAACCAATCACAAAGTGGGAAGCATATGGTACACATCAGAGACCAGGCACGATCGATAACACGTACGAGTCATTGCAAACACAAGGCAGTCAAGACCAGTCCAGGCACAAGCTCATCTGGACCCTTCTGGTGCAAGTCTAGCTAGGTCATGTGCCAGGGTCACGTGACAGGTGGTTGTGTAAGATTACATGATCTAGTCCCAATATTCCTGAGGTCTTTGAGCAGTGCCCAGGTGGTATTGGTAGTCAGGTGACTTAGCTCGTTCTTGGGCATCTAAGGCCACAATCTTCATAACTTTGGCTTCTTCTGATGAAATCCCAGGGGGTGTCACTGCCCCACCAACAGCAGCACCCTGGACAACAATCAAAAGGGACCTCAAATAGGGAAAAGTACATGGCCAGGTTGGGGATTGAACCCAAGACCCTGGATTAGATCTCTGTGCTCTTCCACTGAGCTACACGGCCTTAGGTATTACAAGCCGGGTTATTGTAGACATCACGCCAAAATGACATCATAAACCCTAACCATGTTGAAGGGATTAACTGCGTATCCCCACTTCAACATCTCCCTGTGGCCATGATTTTCCCCAATAGGGTCCCCTGTGGTATTGCTACCATGATGAAGTCCCAGGGGGTGTCACCGCCCCACCAACAGCAGCACCCCAGACAATGATCGAAAGGGACCTCAAATAGGGAAAAGTACATGGCCAGGTTGTGGATCAAACCCAAGACCCTGGATTAGATCTCTGTGCTCTTCCACTGAGCTACATGGCCTTAGGTATTACAAGCTGGGTTATTGTAGACATCACGCTGAAATGACATTATAAACCCTAACTTTCACAATCTAGAGCTCAGGCTGGCACCGAGTTAGTCGCAAACGAGATCGCGCAGGGCCCGGGCTTGATACTGGGTTGTGTACAGAGGTTCGGTCGATTATGTAAGACTGCTTGTGCATGACTGGGCACAAGAGAATGGAAATAGTACTGAGTTTCAGAGGCAAGCTATGGAAGACAAGACTAGGACAAGGAAAATACAGTCTATGCTACAGGTCTTTTATACTAGTGGATTTCCTATTTTTTTGTGTTTTTCTATTATTTTTCTCTTCAAAGCGCAGTCCTCTGTCGACATATGGCACCATTCGAGTCACATGACCATAAGTAAGGTTTTCCAGAATGGAAACGGAAACTTCCGAAACATGAGAACATTGAAGAATCTTAAAACATGAGAAGTGGAAGCAATACTTTCAGAACTCTTCTAGAATTGATGGCACAATCCGGTGATCATGACACTAACCATGTCAAAGGGATTAATGATGTATCCCCACTTCAACATCTTCCTCAGCCAATTCAGCATGTGATTGCTTCATGGCAGTGTTCCGTGGTTGTACAGGGGTGTCCAAGGGACCAGTTACAGGCAAAACCATAACAAAGGCAAGAAAGAGACAAGTGAAGAAAAACAACAAGTCGGGTGCCTTTATACTTAGGCCTGACCTCAAATAGTTGTTGAATCACATGAGAAGGAAGAACAAATGAAGGATAGATGGGGGAATCAACTGATCCATTGACAACGCGCAATTCGAAGCCTTTATACATTCGGTCAGTACCTAAGACAAAACAAAATGAAAACGTCAAAGTCGAAACTTGTGAGGGATGAAATGTAAGGTGGGGGAAAGGTAAATGAGGAGTCATAGGTAGGAGGGAGTCCGAGGGCGAAAACATGAGGTAAATGCAAGGCAAGAAACACGAGTCATGAGTAAAGTAGGGTGTTCAGTGGGCAAGGGTGCATGGCCAAATGACAGCACTGGAGATATTGATGATGCACACTACAAGTACAAAGAAAAAGTTAGAAAATGGTAAGAAACATTCAGAGAGATAACAGGCACACCTGTGCCCGAGACAGAGAGCACGAACTAGAAAGATCCAACAGGAAAACGAGGCTTGAGGCATGACAACATGAAGTTGATTGGCTGAGGGTGAAGGCATTGTTAATACAATAGAGGCTGAGGGGAAGATGGAGGAAGGGTGGAAGACAGAGGCATGGTGGACTTGAGGCCATCAGTGTTGCAGTTCGAGATGAGGTTAACCTGACATGGGTAAGCTGTGGGTGATCGAAGGGTGTCTGATGAGGGTGGGAGAGACGGGAATACAATGAGGCAAGGAACGATGATGAGATGGTGAAGAGAAAGAGAGATGGGATGAGGCAAGACAAAGAGAATAAGGACGAGTAGGTGAGTTGGTGGTGATGGCTGAGATAAGGCGTGATGGGTGACAACTCAGCAGGAACTGAAATGGGTGTAAATGGCTGGTTTCAGGCTCAGAGGCCAAGCTACCATTACAGCATGGGGACAGGGGCTGGTGTGGGGATGGGAGCAGGCGTGGGGGTGGGACTGGGAGTGGGAGCAGGAGCAGGTGTAGCGTCTACCATGGATGCTTGCCTGACTTAGGCTTCTGTTCAAGTGGTGAACCTTGGTAAATAGAAATTCCTGTTGACAACAGACTCAGGGTAGAATGCGGGATGCAGTAGAAGATGCTCATCTAGCCTGAAGTATGCATGAAGATCTTCATGGATGGGAACTCCTGGTGGAACCTCTTCAATGAAGTGGGCTGTTTCCCAGAGGGGACTGTTGAGGATGTAGAAGGAGGTGTAAGGGGATGCAACCTGTTCGTTGTGATATAGGTGGACTTGATAGGCTGCAGTGCTGACGGGATATCCCACTGCTCGTGAGGGGATCTTGGGATGAGTCAAGGGGATCCCTGGTCTAGGGGGATATGCTGGACAACTCACTTAAGGGGGAGAGCCCTGGAGATGACGAGTCAAGAAGGTGGTATTTGAAGAAGACCAAGATGTCGTTCTTGGTCTTCCTGCTACTCTACTTATACAGGTACGTGTGGGCTTTGAAGCGCCACTTCAAGAAGTGCTAGCCAATAGCATAAGTAGAGCGAACCCTAGTACAGCTATCCTAGTATGAGTCACGACAAGATCCAACCTGTATTGTACAATCACATGTGCTGGAGCTTACTTGGCCGACTGATCCTATAAGTCCATGATGATATACTGCTGACAGGGGTGTCATATGATGAACAGCATACATGAAGGGCATACTCACAGTGGACTGGGAAGACTGTGGTGAGATGTGCAAGTAGGCTTGAAGCAGCAACAGAGTAAGATCTAGCAAGTGAAGCAGATGGAGAGTCTGGCACACAACAGATAAGAATGGAAGCCCGATGGAAGTCGGACAACACTGGATCAAGCTGGGACGGAACGGGAACCAAGTATATTGGTTTTGAACAGAAAGATAAGGACTTTGGTACGCGGGAAAAGGAGAGAGAAAGATGGGAGGTAAAGGAAAAAGATGATCTGTAACGAGCAATGCTATAGCGTCTTATATACGGGTAGCGCGAACCTTTGAAACATAAGTAACACGTGAGTGTGATGATGAGTTAGTGACGTCGTCGTGTTGCAAGTGACGTAGTAGGCTTGCACCCCTCCCCGTTATCGAAGAAAAATGTATAGGTAGTTATTGTCACGGTCGAGGGGGCAGACGCTTACTATACGGATATGACCACGTCAGTAAGTCGCAATGTGTCATGGACTAGGGGATCAGTCAGCACGTAGTAGAATCACATGCCGATGTGGCATGACTCATAACTAGGATAGCGATAGTAGGGTTCGAGCTACTTTAGCCATTCGTCATACGGATTGGAGAGGAGCTTTAAAGCTACCTCGTATATGTATAAATAGTGACCCAGGAAGACCAGGATTCGCCATCTTGGTCTTCTTCAATTCACCACTTCTACTCGTCTCTTTACGCGTGCTTCACTTGTCTCTCTCTGAGCAAGTCGTCTTCATCGATTACAGGATTACCTAGTGGCACGACTTGCCCTAGTGTACGATCAGATCACGTGCCCGTAAGCGCCGTGTATCTCGTGATCAAGTCACGTGACCTCGAGAGAATATTTCGCTAAGTCGTAAATGCCCTTTCGTAGTCCAAGTCGGACTAACGCCAGTGGTGGCGTTACTTTAAGACCAAGATCTACCCACCGTGGCGTTTACAACTCGAGACCAGTGGAGAAACTTCCAGACCTACTCCCTCGAACGAAGGGGAGACCGCAACGTACCAACACAGTTCCTAGGAGCCGCCCGCTGGAGAGAATACCGAGGAGAAACCGGATATTTTGTAGACTTCGCATCGGGGCCAACCCGATATCGCCCCGTTGAGTTCAATTTTGACAACTTGTGCTGGGTCGAGATTACTTGGAACCCTGTAGACAACCGATACGACGCAGTACGCCCTGCCGGAAGAAACTACAACTGCGACATTGACGCACGGAATCTGCCCACGCGTGAAGAGTGGGGACACATAGACAGACAACCCGAGGAACCTAGCACCTCCGAACCAAGAACCCCCGCACCATCGGAAACCAGCGGAGACGACGAAGAAACCGACAACGACGAAGAGTCCGAAGTAGGAGGGATAATACAGACAGCTGAGTCCCTACGTATCAACGAACCCGAAAACATCGAAGTCCACCCTCCCGCAGACATGGCAACCGCAACAACTACTCACGAAGATCTAGCTCTTGAAGAAGCCAGAAGAATCACCGAAGAAGCCGAATCCTACCTACGCCCCATCAACCCAACTACAGGGCATCGCATGACCGCAGACGACGCAGCCATTTTTAGAGCAGTAGGGCCAGACGTCCCCGACCCACCGCCGGGTGCAGGAGGACCCCCAGCACCCAGAAGACCCGGAGGCCCCTTCGGTCAAGGACCACCCGGAGGTGGAAGACCGCCGCATGAAGGAAGGCAACCTCGATTCGGAGGAGGAGGTGGAGGGGACCCCTTCGGTGGAGGACCGCCGCCCCCACCACCGCCAGCAGCAGGACCAGCACCAGGGGCACCACACGGGTCAGACAAACTAGTAGGAGAAACCCCGACCATATTCGACGGAAATCGAGATGAGTACGAATTGTTCCTTACGCAATGGCACATATACTGGGGACAAAATTCAGAAGCACCGATCATGACCAACGTCTATCGACGGTGCCTACTATTCTTAGGATTCATGAAAGGCCCACGAGTATCCAACTGGACGCTCGGATTCCTCCAGTGGCTCAACAACGAGCTACACCAAGGACGCAGCCGATACGACCCGTTCCTGTGGGACACCTTAACTGCGGGATTCTCCGACCGCTTCTCAAACATACTTGAACAAGAGCAAGTGCAAGCCGCACTAGCCAAAGGGTTTAAAATGATTGGCGACGACATTGACTCGTACGTCACCAATTTCGAACAACTGGCGCGGAAGGCTGACTATCGCCTCAACGACCGCCAAACACTGGACCGGTTCACGGCGGGTCTCCCGAAAGCCCTATTCACCAAAATCTACGAGTTGGACGACCCGCAAACCTTCAATGAGTGGAAGGAAGCAGCGCTGCGCAGGCAAAAACAATACATTCACCTACGCGCACGTCTAGGGCTCACTACTACACCCCGCAACACCCCAACACCACGACCTCCGCAGAACCGAGGATACGCCCCGCAATGGGCACCACCCAGGTTTCCACCACCGCGCTATGACCCGAACGCCATGGACACATCAGCGGATAGAACGCGCGCACGCCTCGCGGAAGTAGGCGACCCAAACCGCGGGAACCAGCGACCGCCCTTCCCACCAAGGGGGGGACCAGGACAGAATCGGGGAAGCGGACCACGCCGCGACATGAGGGAAGTGATATGTTACAACTGTAACAACCCAGGCCACTTCTCACGCGACTGCACACGCCCTAGAAAACCAAGGCAGCCATTCCAACCACGCACGAGCACGAGCCGCAGTATGGAGACAGATTACTACGGCCAAGAACCAGCAACAACACGCCGCGCAGAAACCACGCCTGAAGAGCAGGCCAAAGGGTGGATGGAAACACTTAGAGGAGCAAGTGACGAGGTCAAGGACCTCGTGTTTAAAGATCTCTGGACCCAAGAGGGTTTTCAGGACGCCTGAACCCATCGGCCTGGGTGAGGGCAGTCAATTGTAACTCCGTAATCATGACTCGCTATCGTTCGCTTCGAATTCCAGTCTCGATTCGTACAAGTTACTCTATGGCCGATATCAAAGGGCTCGTTGATTCAGGAGCCACCGACAATTTTATAAGACCAGCGTTCGCCAGACGCATGGGCCTCGGGCTACAAACCCTCGAGAAACCAAAGAAAATTTGGAACATTGACAACACTGAAAACAAAGCTGGGTCCATTACGCACTTCATTGACCTAGACGTTCAAACCAACGGCGTTTCAAAGGTCATGAGGTTCCTAGTCACCGACATAGGCAACGAAGATTTAGTCCTCGGATACCCATGGCTAGCCACCTATGAACCGACCATTAGCTGGGCGTATGCCACCATACACGAAGACACCCTCCTGGTAGTGCTAAGATCGATCAACCTGGCAGAAACGCAGACCACCATCGCACGCGCAATCACTCAAGACGAGGCAGAAGGAATAGTTCAGGAACTCGAGGAAGAATGCCAACTGCGCACCACAGCCACCGAGCTCGCCATCGCCGCAAACCAAGAAACGGTAGTCGCGACCCTCCCCGAACCATACCAACGATTCGCAAAAATCTTCAGCGAAGAAGCGTCCCACCGCTTCCCACCTTCGCAACCATGGGACCACGCAATTGACTTCAAACCCGGCACACCCCCCAGCATCAACTGCAAAATCTACCCGATGTCACAAGACGAAGACGGACAACTACGCGAATGGTTAGATGAACAACTCAAACTAGGGTATATTCGCCCGTCGAAGTCCCCTTATGCGTCGTCGTTCTTCTTCATCAAAAAAAAGGATGGCAAGTTAAGACCCGTACAGGACTACCGAAGGATCAATGCCTGCACCGTACGTAACCAGTATCCATTACCCCTCATGTCAGAGCTCATCAACGACCTGGGGAACGGGCACATATTCACGAAACTCGATGTCCGCTGGGGGTACAACAACATACGCATCAAGAAAGGTGACGAATACAAAGCGGCGTTCAAGACAAAATACGGCCTCTTCGAACCCCTCGTCATGTACTTTGGACTTACAAACTCACCGGCAACATTCCAGAACATGATGAACGACATCCTAGGCGACACGATCCGAGTCTTCGCGGCGATGGGAACGATTATCCGAGTATATATGGACGACATTGGCATCGCCACCCTTGAACACGTAGGACTTCAGGCACATATAGATGCTGTTTGCGCCGTACTCCAAGTAGCACTCGACCACGACCTATACTTCAAACCGTCCAAATGTACATTCCACCAACCGCGAATGGATTACCTGGGGGTAATTCTTGAAAAGGGGGTGACTCGCATGGACCCCGTAAAAATTGCCGGCATACGCGACTGGCCCACACCCACGAAAGTACGTGACGTACGCTCCTTTTTGGGCTTCTGCAATTTTTACCGCCTTTTCATTCGCGGTTTCGCCACATACGCACGAGCCCTCAACAAACTCACACGCAAAGACGCAGAATGGACATGGGGCAAAGACGAAGAAACGGCTTTCCAAACCCTCAAACGCCTAGTCACAAGCGAACCGGTACTCGCACACCCCACGCTAACAGACCAATTCGAACTCGAAGTAGACGCATCGGGATACGCAGTAGGCGCAGTACTCCTACAGAAGAAGCGAGACGGGAAAAGACACCCCCTCGGCTACTTCTCGGCTACCCTAAACGAAGCGGAACGCAACTATGACATCTATGACTTGGAACTTCTGGCGATCGTCAAGGCACTGCGACACTGGAGACCATTCCTGGCAGGCTCACCACACAAAATCAAAATCTTCTCCGACCACCTCAACCTTACACACTGGAAGACACCGCAGAAGATAAGTCGCCGAGTAGCCCGAGAAGTCCTAGAACTCATGGAATACGACTTCGAGATCCACCACATCAAAGGAACTAACAACGGACGCGCAGATGCTCTATCGCGAAGACCCGACTACGACAAGGGGGAAAGAGACAACGAAGGAGTCGTCGTCCTACCTGAAAAGGTATTCGTGCGAACCGTCACCACGCAATCGCCGGAAACCCACGAACAGGACGAAGACATTCTACGACCCTGGGTAGACCCACACAAACTCAAGAAAATCAATGGAGTTTGGTACCACCAAGGCGCACGAGTAGTCACCAGAGGACCGGAAGAAATCCGCATTGTCATCGCCAACCACCACGACCCCCCAGTCTACGGCCACCCAGGAATCAAGCGAACGGCAAGAATCATCGAACGAAGTCACTGGTGGCCAAATATGCTGAAACAAATAACGGAGTACGTTCAAGGTTGCGCGGAATGTCAACGCCACAAGGTTAACAATCGCCCGACGCGAGCCCCACTAGTGCCCATCACGCCGACACCCGACGCTAAGCCATTCGAAGTCATAGCTCTTGACTTCATCACTAAACTACCAGTATCGCAGGGGCACGACGCCATTCTCACCGTAACTGACCACGACTGTACCAAGGCGTCAATCTTCATTCCCTGCAACGAAGAGATATCAGCGGAAGAAACCGCTGCCCTGTACGTAACTCATGTGTTTCGGAGATTCGGACTACCGGCAAAAATTATCAGCGACCGTGACCCAAGGTTCGCATCAAAGTTCACGCGTGAATTATGCCGAATCCTCGGCATCTACCAAAACATCTCCACGGCATATCACCCCCGAACGGACGGACAATCAGAGCGTACCAATCAGTGGCTAGAACAATACCTGCGGTTCTGGGCCAACGAGCGCCAAGATAATTGGGCGCGATTCCTACCAATGGCAGAGTTTGCGCACAACAACTGGCCCCATGAGGCGACAAGGAAGTCCCCATTTTCACTCCTGATGGGATACGACCCCCGCGCTGATTGGATCGACAAGCCTTCGCCTATACCCCAGGTACTCACGAGACTCCAACAATTCCGAGAAGCGCGGAAAGAAGCCCAAAACCTCATCAAAATGGCACAATCGCTGTGGATCAAACACCGAGAGACGCCCAAGTATCAGGTAGGAGACCAGGTGTGGCTAGAAGGACGACATCTCCGAACCAATCAACCAACGGCCAAACTCGCGGCACGACGGCATGGCCCATTCAAGATCACGCGCGTCCTATCACCAGTCAATTATCAGCTGGGACTTCCCACACAGTGGAGTATTCACCCCGTATTCCACATCGATTTACTCACGCCTTATCGCGAGACGCCCCTACATGGGAAAAATTTCCAACGCCCACCACCGGATCTAGTGGATGGGGAAGAGGAGTATGAAGTGGAGCACATTCTAGACTCCAGACGATTCGGCCGGAGCAAGAAGCTGCAGTACCTCGTGAAATGGAAGGGATACCCCGACTCGGAGAACCAGTGGGTCAACAAGGATGACGTATTCGCTGACGAAGCCATAGCGGAGTACGAGCGGAGTTCAACGGCGGCCAGAATACATATAAACCGGACACCTGACGCTGAGTTGCCCCCATCTCCTCACACTGGATTCCTCACTCACTCAGAAATGTCTCTTCCCACTACCTCCTCTCCCTCCTCTCTCGCTGCCCGCCTCGTCGACAGCCTCACCCACGAAGAGCTCCGCGCATCCCTCGCCAACGCCCAGTCCATCTACGACGTCGAAGACCCCGACCAACCCGCCACGTACTGGCTCATCAACCCCAACGGCGACCGCCTCAACACCGCCCCATACACTGAGGCCGAAATTACTCGGCTTCGTACAGCTGTCGGACTCTTTGCGGGTCCCCCACTTCGACCTAACGCCCCTCAAGTCAAGAGTGAGCAAGAAGAAGACGCCCGCGACGTTGAGGTGGCAGGAGTGGATGAAGACACGGGATTGGAGGGGGCCGGCACAGGACTGGAAGGACCGACAGCTGGCAGTAGCCGCAACCCGGAGAGCAGTCATTTATCACCGACGACGCCAACACACCGAGACGCTGAAAGAGCAGTGTACGAAGCAGTAGAGGGGACGCTAAGGGAGTGGTACCCAGTTGAGCAGCCATACCTCATCACGGCCACCGACTCTGATGACCCCCGCGAAACCCCGTACGCGTGCGACACCACTGGTCGCCCCATATACCGCGGAGGAGTGGTAGTCGACACCGAAAGCTCCACCCTTCCCGCGGTCCGTCTCCGATACCTGGGAGGAACGGCGCGCACCGCACCCCACGGATACAAACACAATCGGGGGGACGATTTCGTCCACTACCCCATCACCAACGCACAGGGGGTGACGCGCCAAGCCACCTTCATCCAAGTCATCGCCGGGCCCGACCCCATCGTCCTGGGGCTTGTGGACGACAGCGACAAAGTCTACAGTCGCCCCCTCTATGCCGAACCCCAGGTTAGGGAAGCCGGTAAGCCCCACTACGCTCCCGAGGATCTATACGCCCTCGTAGGGGGGCATAGCAACCAGCATCGCACCGACCGCGCCATCAATGAGCTGAGGGACGTAGGGGTGAAGGCGGAGGTGACTCGCTTCCGGGCCTATAAGCACGAAGCGGAGAGGATGGAGCAGCGCCTCCATGCCCTCGCCCAGGCGCTCGGGGGGGTACAGTCGGAGTTGGCCCGGTGTAAGTTCAGATTGGAGATGGCGAACGTCCTGGATAGGATTACGGAGAGACAGGAGGCGTGGGTCGGAGGGATCGGCCCCACTCGGCGCCGTGGGCGTCGCAGCTGAAAAGGGGGTGATGTCACGGTCGAGGGGGCAGACGCTTACTATACGGATATGACCACGTCAGTAAGTCGCAATGTGTCATGGACTAGGGGATCAGTCAGCACGTAGTAGAATCACATGCCGATGTGGCATGACTCATAACTAGGATAGCGATAGTAGGGTTCGAGCTACTTTAGCCATTCGTCATACGGATTGGAGAGGAGCTTTAAAGCTACCTCGTATATGTATAAATAGTGACCCAGGAAGACCAGGATTCGCCATCTTGGTCTTCTTCAATTCACCACTTCTACTCGTCTCTTTACGCGTGCTTCACTTGTCTCTCTCTGAGCAAGTCGTCTTCATCGATTACAGGATTACCTAGTGGCACGACTTGCCCTAGTGTACGATCAGATCACGTGCCCGTAAGCGCCGTGTATCTCGTGATCAAGTCACGTGACCTCGAGAGAATATTTCGCTAAGTCGTAAACGCCCTTTCGTAGTCCAAGTCGGACTAACGCCAGTGGTGGCGTTACAGTTATAGTGAACGCAAGGGGGGAATCGTTATAGTAAGTTTGGGTTCTTGTCTTGTGGCTGTTTGCTGTGATACGTTGCTGTCTTGTACCCCTTCCTGGCGTGCTCTGTTTTCTGCTTGTAGTTGTGTTTTGCGTGCTTGCCAAATGTCCAGTGCTTCACAGTCTTCGAGTTCGCTTGCAGGGAGCCATTTGTCCCCTTCTGGGCCTTCTCCTCGCCAACACACAAGGTATTGCGTTTGTCTTCTTCGGCTCTTCTCGTCGACTATTTTGTCGATGTAAAATTCTTGATGTCCGTCAAGGATGACTGGGTCTGGTGGGTGTAATGCTCGTTGGGGGAATAGTCTGTCATCATTTTCTTTGAATGGGTGTACTTCCGACATGTGGAACACGGGGAACAGATCGGGGGCATTTGGCATGTGTAAGGTTACTGTTGAGTGTGCCTTGTCGGTTGCTGTGATGCGATAAGGGCCATCGTATCGAGGCATGAACTTTGCTGCGCGTGGCCCATCGCCCGACTTGTATTCCCGCCGCCTGTGCATCATGGAGAGGACGACACGATCATTGATTCTGAATGGGAAAATAGGACGACGGTCCTTGTTGGCCTGGTGTGCTTGTTTCAACTTCGCCGTGAGTAGGTTTTCTTGTGCCTCAAGCTCTATGTGTTCCATGCGCTCAACCACTTCATGGGCTTGGGGTGTTTCCTCCATGTCCTCTTCGATTGTGAGTAAGGGTGGAAGTAGTCTCGGGGATTTTCCAAAACGTAGTTGGAATGGCGTGTAACCAGTGGACGCATTTATTGTGTTCATGATGTCAAACTGGACTTTCGGTAGTGTATGGGACCAACCCCTTTGATCTTGTTCCACCACAAAACAGATGCATTGTATGACCGTCTTGTTTGTCTGTTCGCTTGAACCGTCCATTTGCGGGTGGTAGGATGTCGACATCTTCAATTTTACGCCCGTCAGTTTGTGTAGTGCACGCCAGAACCGGGAGAGAAATAGCTTATCACGGTCAGACACGATGTCAAGCGGTAGGCCGTTTTTGCAGTACCATTCTTTGAAGAAGATCTCTGCAAGGCCTTCGGCTGTGAGCGCGGTTGTGGTAGGCGCTATGCGTATATCCAATCCTAGGCGATCTGTGAAGGTAACGATACAGTCAAAACTGTTGTCTAGTGGTAACGGGCCGACGAAGTCGATCGCGACCGAGTCACAACACTTGTCTGGCACTGGTAATGGGTGTAGAGGTCCTACTGGTTTCGCGGTCGTTGCCTTGTTTCGCTGACAGTTGGCGCATGACGGGATGTATGCTTCCTCAAGATCTTTTTGCATGTTCGGCCAGTAGAAGGAGTTACGCAACGCATCATACGTCTTTGTGTTTCCAAAATGTCCTAGCTTGTCATGGGCAATGCGGAAGAGTGTTTCTCAGACACTGCGGCCATTTGGGATGACCAGCCGGTTATTTATGAACCAGAAACCTTGGCGTTGTTCAATGTTTTGCATCCCTGCCACTGCGCTTGACAGTTTGGCAGTGAACGGGTCTGTGGCATACCCCTGTCGAATCTCATCCAGGATGGTGTCTTCTAGTTCAAAGCGCGACCAGATCTTTCGGTTGTGAGTTTGCGAGAAGATGGCTGCCACAATGGTCGTGTCTGGGTCGGGTAGTCGGGATAGTGTGTCTGCGACCGTGTTTTGTTCACCAGGCAGGTAGTGGATGGTGGCGTCATATTGTGAAAGGAACTCCATCCATCGAGCCTGTCGCCGTGAGAGGTTGTGTTGGGTTCCAAAGTGTTCCAACGTTTTGTGGTCTGTCCAGACTTCAAAAGTGAAGCCGAGTAAGTCTGTACGCCATTTTCCGAGGGCACGTACAATCGCAAGCAGTTCTTTCTCATGGACGGGGTAGTTAAGTTCTGCACTTTTGAATGCACGCGAGTCGTAGGCAACGGGTCGTGCAGTTTCATAGGTGGGGCCGAACGAGAGTAGTGCACCGGATCCTATATCACTGGCATCGGTCGTGACAAAAATCTTGTATTCCGGCATCAAGGAAGGGTCAATAGTCGTGAGGCAGTCTGTGGACGTTACCATTGATTTGATGGTGTCAAATGCTGTTTGGTACTTTTTGGACCAGGCTGGAAAGTTCTTATCACAGTCCTTTGTCGTGAGCACATCAAGGACCGCAGTGTGTTCTGCTAGGTTTGGGAGGAACGCCGAGAGATACCGTACCAGGCTGAGGAAGCCCCTGACCTGTCACGCACTTGTGGGCGTCGGCCAGTTTAATACGCGGTCAGCTTTTCCTTCGCCGATCTCAATGCCTTTTGCTGTGATTCGGTGTCCAAGAAAGTGGATTTCTGTGGAAAATAGCTTTGTTTTCTTGGGATTACAGTAGAGCTTGTTATCTGCTAATGCCTGTAATATCGTGGAAACGTTTTGGACATGTTCTTCGACGCTCTTTGACCAGACAGTGATGTCATCAATATATACGTGACAAATATGTCCAATCTATGGACGCAACGCCTCTGTGACTCTTCGTTGTTGGATGGCCGGCGCATTCTTTATGCCCATAGGCATGACGACCCATTCGTATAGGCCCCATGGTGTGTTTACCACCGTGAGGCTTATGTCATCGGGGTGCATTTTTGTTTGGAAGAAGCTGTTGGTCATGTCAATTGAGGCGAATATCCGGCCCGTCGCAACATCGGCCAGGATGTCATTTATGCGTGGAATAGGGAAGCTATCTGTTATTGTGTTCTTGTTTAGTTGTCGGTAATTGTTTACCCAGCGTGGTAGTACTGTCGGGTCTGCTTTTGGAATGATAAACACGCCACTTCCTGCTGGGGCAGCTGATGGGCGAATCCTCCCAGCCTCTAGGTGTTGTTGTAGCAACGTATGCCATGCATCTTTCCACTTTCGTGGACAGGGATAGTTTTGAGCTTTTATAGTCTTGTTTGTGTCTTTCAGGATGATTCGTGCCAGTGGCTTTGTTGGTAGCTCTTTGACATGCGGGGGTGGTTTAAAGACCTGAGCAAATCGTGAGCGAAGATCTTCTTCTCTCGTTTTAAACTCTTCATCCAATGTCAAGGTATGTATGCGTTCATGGATCGCTGCCAGTATGTCTACTGTGTGGTGGCAGAGTATTGTTCCGTGATGCTGGTCTTTGAGTAGGTCAAGCGGGGGTTTGGTTGACATTACAGTGCATGTGCGTTTGGCATAATTACAAATGATTTTATTGGTTGTTAGGAATGGTAGTCCAAGTATTATGGGCATACATAGTCCTGGTGTGACTACGGCACATAACGGTCTGGACTGAAAGATGCTACTCATGGATGCAGGTTGTATTATGACGTAGTGTGTTATGTTTTTTGGCTCACTTGTTTTGCCAATGGCAACTGCTACACGTTCTGGGTGTTCAAGAGGTAGACTGTGTAATTGAAGACGCTCGACAAGGTCGGGTTGGATGAGAACCATGTGTGCTCCGCTGTCGATGAGGGCGCATGTTTTTGCCCGAACAGTATCTATCGGGTTCATGAGTACACATTCCCACATATGATGTTTTTCTTTCAGTGGGGCACTCACAGACGACATGCTAGTTTCTGAGGTTTCAGAGGTGCTAGTGTCCGTGGCGATGGCGTTTGTTGGGAAGATCACTGCCACCAGGTCTGTTTCTGTAGAGGTTTCACCAACCAATTCCGTGATGGTGGCAACAGGTGTGCTGGTGGGAACCGTTACAGAACGCATGTTGCTTTTTGCCGTTCTTGTGCGCAATGCATCTTGGAGGGTTCGTTGCTTGTAATCCTTCCCAGACAGGGTGACCGTGCATCTATCCGCCCAGTGTCCGGCATAAAAGGTTCGACACTTAAGGCAGCCTTCGTGGTCATGGAGCAGTCGATGCTCATCGTCAGTCAATTTGGGGGGGTATAGGGAGGGCATCAAAGTATTAGGAGCGCTACTCCCATGTGTGAAACTACTGCGATTGACATTGTTCATGGGTGGGTAGTGCACACCTGTATTTTGCTGCTTTGCCGATCTAGTATCCCAGAAATCCGCCATACACTTTCGTTCAGTTTGACGATGGTTGTCGATACGGGTGACCTTGTTCATCCACTTGTGGAAATCGATAACCTCATCAAGCTTCTCGTCTGTGGCCATTGTTCACAGTTCCTCGTCAAGGGCTGCTTCCAATTGGATTTGTAGTTGTGCATCGGACATGTGGGAGGTGGTGTTGCGGAGGGAGACATTGTATGAAAGGATCTGATCGGACCACTCATCAAAACGTTGAGATGGGTCAAGCCGTGAGTTTAACATCTGGGTGCGAACCGCTTGCTCCCAGTTGAGAGGCAACCAGCATGCACGAAACTGCTTCATGAACTCGGGAAATGTGAGGGCCATGAGACGTTCACTGTCGCACAGGGCCCAGTCATCAATGAGAGTGTTTTCGAAGCAGCCAAGGATACGCTTGACCTTCTCACTGTCTTCGACTCCCTCTTTGGCATTCATGAAGAAAGTATTGCAGTGGTTCTCAAAGTCGCGAACAGCCTTTGGTGTGATTTTGCCATTGGTTAAGATGGGTGGACGTGTTAGAATGGGGTGAGAGACAGTGGCGATCTTTGGCTCAGACATGGAGAGGGGTTTTCTAATGACTGCGAGAATAGCAAGAGTGTCTTCGTCTGAGTCAGAATCTGTGTGTGTAGTTTCTGCAGTATGGTTTTTGACATTGACACTCGATGGGTTCACAGGAGTATCTTCAATGGCAGGTGGGTTCGCTGGGGTCTCTTTGGTGATGGGTACTTCGTCTGGAGAAGGAGGGAGGTTTTGGATACGTTTAGATTGACAAGAAGCCAGACTGGAACAAGAAGGAAAACGTGTTCGCTCGAGCGGGACAGGACAAGATCAAAACATTGTTCGAGCAGGACAGGACAAGATCAAGACGTTGCGTGACGTTTGTGGAAGTAGCTTCTTCCAACCGGGACGATGTGGAGAAAGGAGGGGGAGGAGGACCCGGCAGAGAGGTTCGCTGAGGAGTTTATACACTTGGCTAGATGTTCAAAAAAAAGTGGAAGCCTGACGGCAGTCGGACAACACTGGATCAAGCCGGGACGGAACGGGAACCAAGTATATTGGTTTTGAACAGAAAGATAAGGACTTTGGTACGCGGGAAAAGGAGAGAGAAAGATGGGAGGTAAAGGAAAAAGATGATCTGTAACAAGCAATGCTATAGCGTCTTATATACGGGTAGCGCGAACCTTTGAAACATAAGTAACATGTGAGCATGATGATGAGTTAGTGACGTCATCGTGTCGCAAGTGACGTAGTAGGCTTGCAAAGAACTGGTGTTATTACAGGAGAGGAGACATACCTGGCACACAACAGATGAGAACTGGTGTGGTGCCAGAGCGTACAGGGTACTCTACTTATACTTTTACAGGGGTGACACTGGTAACAGCAGGTCACAGTAAGTACAAGGTGCATTGTTCTACAAGTGGACAAAGGAATGTACTTGTTACGTTTTCCCTTTAGCGCCCTCGCACGTGACCGTGGGAGATCGGAGATTGCCGAAGGCTCCGTCAAAGCTCATAACTTCAACGAAGTTATGAAGCGAGCAGTCCGGCATTTGCCGAAGAAGACAATATTTGACCGTCACGTGACCTGGCACGTGACCTGCATCTAGAACGTTCCAGAAGAGCCCGGATGAGCACGTGCCCGGGTTGGCTTGTGATTATGGACCGGTAACGTACAGTTGCCGATGGACATGTGTTATGACGTCATGGGTCTAGCCCTGCCTCGTGTTAATGACTCACAGTGACTCGTGCCAAGAGCGCCTTATGCCATTGGCTAGTAGATCCGGTTGTATTAGGGTTCATGACTCATAGTGACTCGGTATTAGGTTCAGGCTGAGCTTGAAAGCTCCCTGGACAGGTATAAGTAGTAGAGCTGAGCGTCCCTAAGACGCCAGCTTTAGAACATCTTGGATTCCCCCTTCCCCAATCCTACTTGCCTCCCAGTCATGTAGTTGCCGCACTGTGCTGTCTGCCGGTGTGTGCTGTTGCTACCTCTGAACTCGGGAGTGCTGCTTGTACTTCTGCTCCTCAGCGTGCCCTCGGAGCCTGTCCCGCCGCTGCGACCTCTTCCTCTACCATTCCCACTACAGTCGTGCTGTTCTGCCGACTCTGTCTTTCATTACCACGTGTAACGCCTCCAAACGTTACGACTTCGGGCTGTATCAGTGTTCGACGACAACAACCAAGTCGGTTACAACGAACGGGCCGGAAGGACCGTTACAGTACTGTTCCGGAGAACAAGGTGTATAGAACAAAGAAGGGCTAGAATATGATATCATAGTGACATCATAATAAGGATAAGAACAAAGGACACAGTACAAGGACGAAATACAAGGGGAGTCCAGAGGAGTCCATGATGTCATTGTACAGTGATGTCATAGATAAGGAAAGTCCAAGATTGTAAAGATCATATACAGTATAATCTAATCTACATAGGTCCAATATATCTTATCTAAAGCAGTCTGTTCTCTGCATGTCCATTGAGCTGCTAGATGCACTCAGGCCACTTATCAACATCTCCCCATGATCAGCAATTTAGGACTAGCACAAGCCCATGTCTATGTTGTGTTGCTGCAGCAGGACACGCGCAAGTGACTTGGTGAAGCCGTCTGCAACCATTTCCGCAGTAGGGGTTCTAATTTTTACGATCCAGCCGGATCGTTCGTGCTGTAGGGCAAAGGGGGTTTGGGGTCTGCGATGGAAATGATAGGGTAAAGGGGAGTACCTTTACCGAGAGGATGTACAAGATGAGAGGGAAAGCGCTGTTTACTTGAGGAGAGCAGAAACTGGCTGGGATTCAAAGAAGCTAAGACAAGGACTTCACAGAGTCCTATACATCGTACTTATACTCATACAGACTATTGATTTTTGTGACTATTTTCTGGTATGAGATGATGAGCACGCAATCGCTTTGCTGGCACTTATGAGCTGGCACCCCGAGTACTTCCTGACACTGTCACGTGACACGTGATCGTGACACAGCCCCCTACTAGCCAGAGTCATCCCGACTCGATCCTGCTACGGGTGGGAACCTTTTGCATCTGTCCTCCGCCGTTCTGTCGTAGGGGATGAAACGTGAGTGAGTAGAGAGAGAGGAGTGGAGTCGCGGGCACTGAGTATGGTAGCGAGGGTGCCTCGGGGGCACCGGACAGGGTGTGAATGGTTCGCACAGGGTATGTGGTTGCGAACAATCCCCAGACTTATATTTCTGGGTACAGTAATGGCAGGTGACGTTGTGCGGGGCTTTGTCATGGTGGAGTGGGAATCTGGTATCTGGAATACGAGGAGGTATTATCTGTACCGGAGTCTGACAGCGCGGGGGGATAGGGTGAGGGGCTACGTTGTCGAGATGGTCCATATGTGCCTGGTATCTCCGATTGTTGCTATTGGGTTCATTGATGTGGTAGATATCTAGGCCGCAGGGTAGAGGTTTTGGGAGGAAGGGGTGAATTCGAGACGTAATGTTGGCCTCCCTGATCCTTTTATCGATGCCCTCCGCCTCTGTGAGCCAGTCACTCCAGATGTTGTCGAGTTCGTGCATACAGGCGAATAGTTCTGCCTTTCGCTTTAGTGAGTTGCGGAAACGATAGACGTCAGCAGCTGCCCCCAGGTCCGCTACCAAGGCGAGGGCTTGGTCCACTTTGTGGCGCGCCGGGTGTTCAGCCGAGAATAGGGCCAGAGAGTGCCCCGGCTGCAATCTGATGGTGGCACGCGGTGGCATAGGCATGGCGTAAAGTGGTTTGTAATACTGAGGTAGCCCTTACCCTCTGTACCCAGAGCCACGGGTTGATCCTTCTGGTTGACCGCGAATCTGATGTAAGGGATGGGGCCTCTATCAGTTCCATCTCCTAGGGGGATGTCAAACTTGTAAAGTTCTGTTGCGTGTGTGGCCTTCCAACCAGGTCCGGGGTGTTCCGGGGCTGCAGGTTCGGCCAGTCTGAACTCTGGTGGTGACCAGAATGCCCCTTCCCAGACGTCTCTCCCCTCTTCCTCATCCTCACCTCCATCCTCCTTCGGCGTCTCTCCCATGGAGATCGATACTATCTCTGGAGGAGGGGAGTCTCTGTGATCGATGGGTGGCGGGACGTCAGCGGGGTAAACCCCCAGGTGCGTTATGTCGTCTTGTGCTAGTTTCTCTCGAGCTTCTCGCCTGAGCCTCTCGCAGCGACGGGCCCTCGCCCTAGAATGTCTGCGCCTCCTCCCGTCCGTTTCCAGGTAAGTGAACAAGCCCGCCAAATCTTCCTGAGTCGTGGGCGAGTCTGTTCGAGGGTCGTGTCCAGCTGGAACCCATGCCCAGTTATTGACGCGCTTGTCTATGTCCTTATGGACATCAGCTGGAAGTTCTTCATCGGGCACGAAATAGTGCTGAGGAGGGTGATGAGGGTGTGGTTGGATGAGAGGGTCCATCGTAAGTGTGTTGATGCTCACTCTTGAGCGAGTCTGCCTGTTTTTATATTCTTGGACAAGGTCTGGAGAGTGCACGTCCGTTGCATTTTCCCAGCTATCATGCACAGCCGAATACCCTTTCCAGCGTATGAGGTATTGCAACGTTTTGCGGCGCCCTGTTCTCCATTCTCCCCGCACTTCTTCCACTTCCCATTCTTCTTCCCCATCGATAATGTCAGGGGGAGGTTCCTCGTAGTTTGGTCCGTGAATTTGGGTTTCTCTGAATGGGGTTAAAAGCCCCATGTGGAAGACATTATGGATCTTCCATTGGCTCGGGAGTACTAGCTGATATGCCGTCCTCGACACTTCTCTGGCGATTAAGAACGGTCCATATCGCTTTGGGGCTAGTTTTGCTGTAGGGTGTGTTGTCTTCAAGTTTGTGGCTTCGAGCCATACCTTCTGTCCAACTTGTAACTTCTCGTACTTCGTATTTCGAATCCAGGATTCTTGTGTTGCCCTCATTGCTGCCGCTGCATGCAGCCAAGATTCTCTTAGATCTGTCAGCCTTCTTGTCGCGGCGCCTGCATTTGTTTCGTCTCGATCTGGTTGATGTACCCAAGGATTGAAACCGAAGAGTAGTTCAAATGGGGTTTGCCAGGTAGTTTCCAATTTCCAGGCATTGAGAGTATACTGTGCAATTGGTAGCCATCTAGCCCAATCATCCGTGTGATTGCTGAAGATTCGTAGGTATTGCTCAAGGCGCTGATTTGTTCTTTCTGATTGTCCATCTGTCTGCAGATGGTATGCAGTACTAATGTTTTGCTGGATTTGTAGTTTCTCAAGAAGTTCCTTGAAGACCTTGGCCGTGAAGCGAGGATCTCTATCCGAGATGACTCATTTTGGCAAACTGTAATGTGGTAGCACGTGTTTGAAGTAGAGCTCCATAGTACCGAGTGCATCCATTGCCTCTTTACAGGGAATAAATATGCTTGCTTTAGTACACCCCTGATCTGTAATCATTAAGATCGTGTCGTACCCATGTGACAGGGGTAACTTCGTGATGAAGTTGAGGGCGATCGTTTGAAAGGGGAGTTGTGCTTCTTTGTGTACGATGGGGTCGATCGGGATTTTTGGTCTGCCTGGCAGGTTCTTATTCACTTGGCATTTTGCGCACCCATTAACAAAATTGGTGACATCTGTCTTCATTTTTGGCCACCAGTAATGTTGTTGTATTGCACTGAGCGTTTTCGTTATTCCTGGGTGGCCCACTGTGGGTGGGTCATGAAAAGAGGCGATTACCCCCCTTCTGAAGGCGAGATCGTCCATGATCACAAGGCGAGAGTCGTGAAAGAAGAGGTCCCTGTCGCGGATCGCGAGGCTGTGGGAGCGAAGGTTGTCAAGCCAAGGGAGGTGGGCAAACTGGGCAGTGTGTAGTTTGTTGTTGAGCGTAACAACTTCCGCGACTGCTATGAAGAGTGAGGGTGGAAGGATGACGACATCGGAATTGTCCGCAAGGTCCACGGCAGCAGCCAAAGGATGGCGTGACAAGGTGTCAGCGTGGAGGAGAGGGCCAGGCCGATGGACGAGGCGCAAGTGGTAGTCTGCCAAGACGTTAACAAGATGAGCGACGCAGTGGCTAATGTGTTGCGGATGTCGATAGTGGAGCAGGTTGGTGTGATCAGTAAAAACCGTAATGGGATGAGGGGAGCCCACAAGAAGATGTCGCCAATGCTCAAGGCCACGCACGAGTCCAAGAAACTCACGATCATAGACATCATAGTTTCGCTCTGTGTCAGTAAAAGACTTGGAAAAGTAACCAACGGCCTGAGGTTTGTGTCGCGCATCCCACTGGGTCAGTATCACGCCTGAGGCGACTGCTGAGGCATCAGTTTGTAGTTCATAAGGTGCATCTGGATCAGGTTGTTGGAGGGCAGGTCGACTTGTAGTGATCTCGAGAAGTTGTGAGAGGGCTGTCGTACACTCTTCAGTCCAGAGGAAGGGAGAGTCTTTCTTGAGAAGCGCATTTAGAGGATGTGCGATGGCGGCGAAGTTAGGGATAAAAGGATGCTGATAATTCAGAACCCCCAAGGTGCTTCTCACTTGCCGGACTGTGGATAGGGTGTGGGGCCAATTGCGCAGGCCGCTGACCTTACCGTCTCCCATGCGGATAATACCTCTATTGATTGTCATGCCGAGATAGTCAACTTCATGCGTCTCAAACACGCATTTTGAGAGCTTCAGGAAATATGTAACATCTACCACCGACGTTTGCCTGACTTAGGCCTCTTGGCGTGTGGCGATCCTCGAAAGTCGAAAGTTGCGATTGGCGAAGGTCTGCGGATAGAAGGCGGGATGAGGTTGAAGGCTTTCGTCTCTTCCGAAGTAGGCGTGGAGATCTTCTAGTTGAACGACGCCCTGGGGAACCTTGTCGATGTATCTGGCGCTGGCCCAGGAGATGCTGTCGAGAATGAAGAAGGAGCGGTATGGAGAGGCCACGTGATCGTTGCGATATAGGAATACTTGGTAAGCTGCGACGTCTGCAGGAAGGTCCACTGATCCATGAAGGGACAGCCGAAGATAAGCCATGGGGATCCCTGGTCTAAGGGGATATGCCGGACACTCACTTAAGAGGGGAAACCTCTTAGTAAAGACGAGTGGAAGATAGTGGTATTGGAAGAAGACCAAGATGTCATTCTTGGTCTTCGCACTACTCTTCTTATACAGATATGCGCGGGCTTTGAAGCGCCGCTTGAACACTACCAGCCAATAGCGTAAGTACCGCGAACCCTAGTACAACTATCCTAGTATGAGTCACTTCCGAGATCCGATCCGTTATTGTACAATCACATGTGCTGGAGCTTACCCGGCTGACTGATCCTACAAGTCCATGATGATATACTGCTGACGGTGGTGTCATAGCCGACGTGTCAGTGTCCACTTCCTGGCCCGAGGCACCGATCGATCCGAAACGTAACAAAATAGCTTTCGCGTTCAAGTACTGCCAAGACAGCACAGACGATTTTCCTATGGCGATCGAGATCCTTGGTAGTGGCTATGAGAATGTCGTCCATATAGACATAAATCTCCCCAGGGTATTTCTCCAATAGGTGTCGAAGCATTTGATACATTGCATGCGAGAATGTTGCCAGAGAGTTTGTAAGACCGAAGTACATTACGAGAGGTTCAAACGTGCCATCAGGTGTTTTAAACGCTGCTTTCCATTCATCTCCAGGTTTGACGCGGATGTTGTTGTACCCCCAATGTATGTCAAACTTGGTAAAGAGACTTTTATTGCCTAGTGAGGTTAGAATGTCTCCAATGAGCGGTAGCGGGAATTCATCTCAGACTGTCCAAGCGTTCAATGCTTTGTAATCTTGTACAGGCTGAGGCGTCCCATCTTTTTTGCGAATGAAGAATAAGGGTGCGGCATAAGGTGACTTGGATTTGCGGATGTAGCCTTTGCAAAGTTCCTCAGACAAGAAAGCGCGAAGATATTTTCGTTCTTCTACATTCATAGGGTACACCTTTGTGCCTAGTGTCTCCAGAGCTCCTTCCGTTAATTTTATCTCGTGATTGTCAATCTGGGAAGGGGGGAATCTTTGCGCAGCTTCCTCTGAGAATACAGTAGCGAATTGTTTGTAAGCCTTGGGTAGTTCCGTCGTCTTTTTACTGCCCAATGCCATAGCCATTTTCTGTGCTATGGTTTCATTAACGGCTTCTCCCCCTTGCTCAACTTCCATTTTGTCCCCAGCGTAGCTTTTTGTCTCCCAATCGATTTCGGGTTTCCTAGCTTTAAACCATGGAGATCCTAGTATTGCACGGCAAGAGCCAAGATCCGTGACGAAGAAGTCAAATATGAACTTCGTGGTCCCTTCAGTGATTGTAAGCTTGCACTTTTGCTTTAATGTTCCAGCTGCGTTGATCGTCCTGTTGGCATTGCACACTTCGACTTCTGAAATGTCTTCGAGGGTAAATCCAAGTAATTGCGCAGCACCGCGATCGATGAAGTTTCCACTTGCCCCAGTGTCCAGGAGGAGTTGTAGTTTCTGGTTTGTCCCCTTCACATCTGCAAGGATCGTGATCAATTGTTCACTAATACCCTTTATTGCGTTGATTGAGAAATCTGCGTCATCTCCCGCGGTGTTGAGTAGAAGTGCCAAGATCAGTTCCTGTCATGCCGCTGAATTGAGATCGAGGATGGCACTGCATAGGTCGATGTCTGGCTTGGCTTCTTCTGGCGCTGCCGAGGCTGAGATGTTACTGACTGGCGCTGTCAAGGTCAAGATGTTGTTGACCTTGTGGGCGCCTGGATTTGGTCGTTTCTTTGGACAATTCATCGATAGATGTCCTTGAACCATGCATCGGAAGCAACGCCCTCCTTTCTGGCAGCGTGCCTTTTCTTCTGGAGTTCTTTTTGTCTGCCAGGCAGGTTTTCCTGACAGGGTCTGGATATTATCCACATCCATGGGGACAACTTGATCATTTCGGTTGTTCTTTTGGACCTTCATCTGTAAGGTCTGTCCAAGTGTTACGGTTTCGCCCGTAACTGTTCCCCCGAACACCCCTGCACGACCTTGGAACACTGCCATGAAGCGATCACATGCTGAATATGCCGAAGAAGAGGTTGAAGTTATGGGACTTGTGGCTTCATACGCCCAACAACCAGCTGAGTCACGTGACCTCCCAGCCTACCTTGGATACGCTCAGCAACCCTGGGATTAGATCACGTGATCTTACGTCAAACGCCCGTCACGTGACCCTGGCACGTGACCTGGCTAGACTTGCACCAGAAGGGTCCAGATGAGCTTGTGCCTGGACCGGTCTCGACTGCCTCGTGTTTGTATGACTCGTACGTGCCTGATCGATTGTGCCTTGATTCTGATGGATACTATACACGTTTGCGTTCTGATTGGATGGAAGCAGCGCTCATACAGCTGCGGATCTTTATCTCTGACTCATACCTTTGCGCCTTACTGCCATTGGTGGATTGTTATCTCTGACTCGTTTGTGACTCATTCCTAGGATCCAGATATTAGGGTTTTGGAGTTCCAAGCTGGGGTTCAAACCTCCTTGGACATGTATATAGACTGGGGCTTATGGTCGCTGAAGACCTAAGCTTGACTTCTTGGATTATACCACCCATTGTAGTGCCTCTTCTGCGCTGTCTTGCCAGTTGAGTGCTGATAGCTACCCTTGGTGCATATACATCTGTTGAACTGTCCTTAGCTGGGAGATCACCGCAAGGCCTCTATCCATTCTTTTCCGCTTTACCTCTGCTGTTCAAGGAACGTGCTGCATCATCCTCCTTTGGTTGTGCTGTCCTGCCGACCACTCTGTCATATCAACTTCAACTTACTCTCTTCGCCGTCCTTTGTATCCTTTGGGCAACATTACTACGCCTCGTTAGCGAGCTAGTAGAAGATCGAGTACGTGACTTCGACATATCTCGGTGATCGTTGGGTCGTCCTGGTAGCCTTGTCCGCAGTACAAGAAGAACGTCCGGTGGAACGTTACACCAAGTGTTTGCTGAACCAATCTGCTGGTGTTGACGTTGGCGATAGCGTTAGCAATGGTGCGGAAGCGTTGCAATTCTTCTCTTGCCGCTTCTCTCCATTCTTCCATTTTCTTTGGCATCTTTCCTCACTTCAGACAGCTGACGAGCAGTCCCTTTTCAGGCCTCGCTGGAAGAACTCAATCGTTCCATTCGCATCAGCGTCCCACCTGGCTGCTGCAGTGAGACAGTCAAACGTCAAGATATAGGTATCGATGTCGTCTCCCTTCATTACAAGGGACGTGAGTTGTTGGTGTGCATTTTGTTCGCTTAGTGTGTCTGTCCACGCACGCTTGAATGCTGCCTCAAAGTTTGTCCATAAGGCTTTGTCAGTTTCGAGGATCTTTGGTACGTGTGTCATAATGCTTTCATTGAGCTCTCTGCTGACTCGATCTGCCCAGTCGTCTACCGCAGGTCCTCGTATATAGGATAAGGCGAGGCTGACTCAGGAAAATGGCAAGATCATGAACTTGTGTTCTCGATTCAAGCATCAGTATTGATGGAATTCTCGTAAAAATTGTAGACTCTTCTGTTGATCCCTGGCAAACTCTTTGGGTGTGAGACCCTTCAAATTTCCTGTGTCTGGAGGGCTCGTCATTGGTGGTCGCATCGGGGGTGTTGGGAGATATGGGAGCGTCGTTGGAGGAAGAGTTGTCATAAGTTTCGCCGGCTTCTTTCCTTTCTTTCATGATGTCGAGGTGTCTGACAAACTATCTTCGATAGCGGTAGTCGGATTGTTCCTCCACATGTGTAAGTCTGGTTCGATTGTTCCTTTGATGTTGAGTCCCCAAAGTGCTGGGTTTTCGATGAGGTTCGCGTTGTGTGTATACCAATGACTGTCATGTTCGTAGATCTCATACCAAGCGTCTTCTGCTTCAATGTATTCTACGTCGATGGCGGTATTGTTAGCAGTGATCAATCGGTATCCGTGATTTGGTTCCCAGAAAGATCCTCCTCCTGCAAGGTGGTTGATATTCGGTGTGGTCCAACGTACAACGATACGATGTTCTGACAGATCGGTGATGTCTTGTGCTGGTTCGATGTGTGCTCTTTCAGCTACGCGTTTCAGGGTGATCAGAGTCATTTGCTCTGGATCCAGTGTGACTGCGAGGATCTTTTTTTTTTTGTTTACGCGATCCTTATCCACGTCGTCGTTCTTTTCTTAATTCTTGTTCACTTCTCGTGAGCACGAGATCATTGGACTACGCAACGAGTGTAGGGTCGTATAGCTGGTCTTAGCTTGTTTTACGATCCAGCCGGATTGTTCGTGCTGTAGGGCAAAGGGGGTTTGGGGTCTGCGATGGAAATGATAGGGTAAAGGGGAGTACCTTTACCGAGAGGATGTACAAGATGAGAGGGAAAGCGCTGTTTACTCGAGGAGAGCAGAAACTGGCTGGGATTCAAAGAAGCTAAGACAAGGACTTCACAGAGTCCTATACATCGTACTTATACTCATACAGACTATTGATTTTTGTGACTATTTTCTGGTATGAGATGATGAGCACGCAATCGCTTTGCTGGCACTTATGAGCTGGCACCCCGAGTACTTCCCGACACTGTTACGTGACACGTGATCGTGACACTAATGAGGGTGATGGTCCCTTTTTTGATGTACTCCCTGATGACATGATGCCTAATGGCAATGTGCTTCAATCACCTCCCAGTGACAGGGTTCAAGGCCAAGTCAATGGCACCCTTGTTGTCACCATGCAGTGGGATGGGGTCGTCGACCTCGTACCCGAGTTCCATAAGGAAGCTCTGATACCATGCGGCTTGGTTGGCCACGTCGGTCATGGCCATGTATTCCGCCTCTGTAGTGTTTTGGGCTACAGTCTTTTGCTTTTGCGAAGACCAGCTTATTGCACCATTGGCTAATAAGAACACATAACCAGAAGTGGAGTGTCTATCATCAACCTGGTCACCCAGGGAAGAATCAGAGTAGCCATGAAGGCCATCTCCACTGGCGCCATCATAAACTATATGCATGTCCACAGTTCCCACTAAGTAGGACAGAACATATTGCGCAAGCTGCAGATGTTGGGGGGAAGGGTTTGCTGCATACTGCGCCAATCGTGATACAGCAAAGGAAATGTCTGGCCTAGTGCCAATCTGAACATACAGCAGACTACCAATTAGTGACTGGTAGTGCGTAATGTCAGAGGCAGTAGCCTGACCTGTATATTTATAAAGGTGCTCATCAGCACCAGCAGGTAAGGGTGTGGAGTGTGGAGTGGCATTAGACATGCCAAAGCGTTCAAGGACATCCTTGACATAGCCAGACTGATCTATTTCAATACATCTGAGGGAGCGGTCACCCACAATGCGCATACCAAGATATGATTCTATCTCCCTGAGATCTGTCATCTCATAGCGTTCAGAAAGGTCTGACTTTAAATGCTTGATCCTCTCCAGAGAAGCACCCAGGATTGTGATGTTGTCAACGTGAACGATAACAAAGAGTGGTCCATCCCCCTCTCGTTGAGGCAACACATATACGCCTGCATTGGCGAACATCCGCTTGAAGCCAAGTGTAAGGAGCACTCCATGGAATTGCAAGTTCCATGCACAGGAGGCTTGTTTGAGACCATATATCGCCTTGACTAGGCGACACACCTTCATCTCTGCACCAGTGACAGTGAAACCTTGTGGCTGCTCCATGTAAATCTCCTCATCAAGCACACCATTGAGAAACATGGACTTGACATCCATCTGATGGATGTGCCAGTCCTCCAGCGCGGCCAACGCCAGAAGCAATCTTGTAACGCCACCACTGGCGTTAGTCCGACTTGGACACGAAAGGGCGTTCACGACTTAGCAGAATATCTCTTCGGGGTCACGTGACCTGATCACGGGATACATGGCGCTTACGGGCACGTGATCTGAGTGTACACTAGGGCAAGTCGTGCCACTAGGTAGTCCGATAATCGATGAAGACGACTTGCTCTGGAAGAGGCAAGCGAAGCACACGTAAGGAGACGAATAAGAGTGGTGAATTGAAGAAGACCAAGATGGCGTATCTTGGTCTTATCAAACCACTATTTATACATGTATGAGGATGCTTTAAAGCTCCTCTTGGATCTGTACGACGAATAGCGTATGTAGCTCGAACCCTACTACGGCTATCCTAGATATGAGTCATGCCTCGACGGCATGTGATTGTACTACTGTCCGCTGACTGAGCCTCTGTCCATGACACATTACTACTTACTAAGGGGTCATATCCATATAGTAAGAGTCCATTCCCGCGGTCGTGACATCACCCCCTTTTCAGCTGCGACGTCCACGGCGCCGAGTGGGGCCGATACCTCCCATCCAAGCCTCCTGCCTCTCCGTAACCCGATCCAGTACGTTAGCCATCTCGAGGCGGAACTTACAGCGGGCGAGTTCCGCCTGCACCCCTCCGAGTGCCTGTGCTAGGGCGTGGAGCCTCTGCTCCATCCGCTCGGCCTCGTGCCGGTAGGCGCGGAAGCGGGTCACCTCTGCTTTGAGCCCTACGTCCTTTAGCTCGTTCAACGCCCGGTCCATTCGGTGCTGGTTGCTGTGTCCACCGACAAGGGTGTATATATCTTCGGGGGCGTAGTGGGGCTTGCCCGCCTCACGTACCTGTGGCTCCGCGTACAAAGGTCGGCTGTAGACCTTGTCGCTGTCGTCGACAAGGCTGAGTACGAGGGGGTCGGGACCGGCGACTACCTGCACAAAGGTCGCCTGGTGCGTCACCCCCTGCGCGTCGGTGATGGGGTAATGGACGAAGTCATCCCCCTGATTGTGTTTGTAGCCGTGGGGTGCGGCGCGGGTGTTACCGCCCAGGTAGCGGAGGCGGACGGCGGGTAGTGTTTGAGTTTCAGTGTCGACGACGACTCCGGCGCGGTACAGGGGTCGCCCAGTGGTATCGCAGGCGTACGGGGTTTCGCGGGGGTCGTCAGAATCGGTGGCCGTGATTAGATAGGGCTGCTCAACTGGGTACCATTCCCTCAGCGACCCTTCTACTGCTTCGTAAACCGCCCTTTCAGCATCTCGATGTGCTGTCGGCGGCGAATGAGGAGGGACGCCTTGCGCGCCGCTGCCCTTGCTAGCTGCTCCTGCCGCCATTGCTCTGTGGGTGGTCTCCATGGCCGATTCTTCATCCACTCCTGCCAGCGTAGTGTTGCCGGTGTCTTCTTGGACTTCGATCCGGACGGGGAGAGGTCGAGGTGAGGGATTTTCACTCCCTCCGAGAGCTGAACGAAGCCTAGCAATTTCGGCCTCGGTGTAAGGGGCGGTCGAGAGCCTTTCCCCAACTCTGTTGGTGAGCCAGTATGTTGCTGGCTGGTCGGGGTCTTCCAGGTCGATGATAGACTGGGCGCTGTCGAGGGCAGCCCGGAGCTCTTCGTAGGTGAGGCTGTCGACGAGCCGGGCAGTGAGAGGGGCGGATGAGGAGGCAGCGGGAAGAGACATTTCGACTGTAGAGTGGAATCCAGGGTGAGATGATGAGGTTTGAGTTGTGGTTTGCCCTCGTCTTATATGCATCCTCCTTGCGTTCGAACTCCGTTCGTACTCCGCTAGGGCGTCGTCGGCGAATATGTCATTCTTATCAACCCATTGGTTTTCCGAGTCCGGGTACCCCTTCCATTTCACGAGGTATTGCAGCTTCTTGCTCCGGCCGAATCGTCTGGAGTCTAGAATGCGCTCCACTTCATACTCTTCTTCCCCATCCACTAGATCCGGTGGTGGGCGTTGGAAGTTTTCCCCATGTAGGGGCGTCTCGCGATAAGGTGTGAGTAAATCGATGTGGAATACGGGGTGAATACTCCACTGTGTGGGAAGTTCCAGTTGATAATTGACCGGTGATAGGACGCGTGTGATTTTGAATGGGCCATGCCATCGTGCCGCCAGCTTGGCAGTTGGTTGATTGGTTCGTAGATGTCGTCCTTCTAACCATACTTGGTCCCCAACTTGGTACTTGGGTGTGTTCTGATGTTTGACCCATAGTGATTGTGCCTTTTTGATAAGGTTCTGAGCCTCTTTCCGTGCTTCTCGGAATTGCTGAAGTCGCGTGAGCACCTGTGGGATAGGGGATGGCTTGTCGATCCAATCAGCACGCGGGTCGTATCCCATCATGAGTGAGAAGGGGGACTTCCTTGTTGCCTCGTGTGGCCAATTGTTATGCGCGAATTCCGCCATTGGCAGGAATCGCGCCCAGTTATCTTGACGCTCGTTGGTCCAGAACCTTAGGTATTGTTCCAGCCATTGATTGGTTCTTTCCGATTGTCCGTCGGTTCGGGGGTGGTACGCCGTGGAGATATTTTGGTAGATGCCGAGGATTCGGCACAATTCGTGTGTGAACTTTGATGCGAATCTCAGGTCTCGGTCGCTGATGATTTTCGCCGGTAATCCGAATCTCCGAAACATGTGAGTGACATACAGGGCTGCAGTTTCTTCCGCCGATATCTCCTCGTTGCAGGGGATGAACACCGATGCCTTCGTGCAGTCGTGGTCGGTCACCGTGAGGATGGAGTCGTATCCCTGTGATTCCGGCAACTTAGTGATGAAGTCAAGGGCTATAACTTCAAATGGCTTGGCGTCGGCTTGTGGGGTGATGGGTACTAGTGGAGCTCTTGTGGGGCGGTTGTTGACCTTGTGTCGTTGGCATTCCGCACAACCCTGGACGTATTCTGTGACGTGTTTCAGCAGGTTTGGCCACCAGTGGTCGCGTTCGATGATCCTTGCGGTTCGCTTGATCCCGGGGTGACCGTAGACTGGGGGGTCGTGGTGGTTGGCGATGATGATGCGGATTTCTTCCGGTCCTCCAGTGACTACTCGTGCACCTTGGTGGTACCAGACTTCGTTGACTTTCTTGAGCTTGTGTGGGTCTACCCAGGGTCGTAGAATGTCTTCGTCTTGTTCGTGGGTTTCCGGCGATTGCGTGGTGGCAGTTTGCACGAATACCTTCTCAGGTAAGACGACAACCCCTTCGTTGTCCCTTTCTCCCCGGTCGTAGTCGGGTCTCCGCGATAGAGCATCCGCGCGTCCGTTGTTAGTCCCTTTGATGTGGTGGATCTCAAAATCGTATTCCATGAGTTCTAGGACTTCTCGGGCTACTCGGCGACTTATCTTCTGCAGTGTCTTCCAGTGTGTAAGGTTGAGGTGGTCGGAGAAGATTTTGATTTTGTGCGGTGAGCCTGCCAGGAACGGTCTCCAGTGTCGCAGTGCCTTGACGATCGCCAGAAGTTCCAAATCGTAGATGTCGTAGTTGCATTCCGCTTCGTTTAGGGTGGCCGAGAAGTAACCGAGGGGGTGTCTTTTCCCGTCTTGCTTCTTTTGTAGGAGCACTGCACCTACTGCGTATCCCGATGCGTCTACTTCGAGTTCGAATTGGTCTGTCAGCGTGGGATGTGTGAGTACCGGTTCGCTTGTGACCAGGCGTTTGAGGGTTTGGAAGGCCATTTCTTCGTCTTTACCCCATGTCCACTCTGCGTCTTTGCGTGTGAGTTTGTTGAGGGCTCGTGCGTATGTGGCGAAACCGCGAATGAAGAGGCGGTAAAAATTGCAGAAGCCCAAAAAGGAGTGTACGTCTCGTACCTTCATGGGTGTGGGCCAGTCGCGTATACCAGCAATTTTTACGGGGTCCATGCGAGTCACCCCCTTTTCGAGAATTACCCCCAGGTAATCCATTCGTGGTTGGTGGAAGGTACACTTGGACGGTTTGAAGTATAGGTCATGGTCCAGTGCTACTTGGAGTACTGCGCAAACGGCGTCGATGTGCGCTTGAAGGCCTACGTGTTCGAGTGTCGCGATACCGATGTCGTCCATGTAGACGCGGATGATTGTACCCATTGCTGCGAAGATGCGAATTGTGTTGCCCAAAATGTCGTTCATCATGTTCTGGAACGTTGCTGGTGAATTCGTGAGTCCGAAGTACATGACAAGAGGTTCGAATAATCCGTATTTCGTTTTGAACGCTGCCTTGTGTTCATCGCCTACTTTGATCCGTACGTTGTTGTATCCCCATCGAACGTCGAGTTTGGTGAATATGTGTCCATCTCCGAGGTCATTGATGAGTTCCGACATGAGAGGGAGTGGATACTGGTTGCGCACCGTGCAGGTGTTGATTCGCCGGTAGTCTTGTACTGGTCTCAGCTTTCCGTCCTTTTTCTTGATGAAGAAGAATGACGAGGCGTAGGGTGACTTTGAGGGTCGGATGTCTCCTAACTTGAGTTGTTCGTCTAGCCATTCGCGCAGTTGTCCGTCTTCGTCCTGCGACATTGGGTAGACTTTGCAGTCGATACTAGGGGGTGTACCCGGTTTAAAGTCGATTGCATGGTCCCAAGGTCGTGATGGTGGGAATCGGTGGGATGCTTCTTCGCTGAAGATTTTCGCAAAGCGCTGATATGGTTCTGGGAGGGCTTCCACGACCGTGTTTTGATTAGCTGCAATGGCTAGTTCGGTGGCTGTGGTACGTATCTGGCATTCCTCTTCGAGTTCTTGGACAATACCTTCGGCTTCGTCTTGGGTCATTGCACAGGCAATGGTGGTTTGTGTTTCCGTAGGGTTGATTGATCGAAGCACTACTGGAAGGGCTCCTTCGTGAATGGTGGCGTGTGCCCAGCTGATGGTGGGCTCGTAGGTTGCTAGCCAGGGATATCCGAGGACGAGATCTTCGTTCCCGATGTCGGTGACGAGGAACCTCATGGTCTTAGAGACGTTATTGGTTTGGACGTCCAGATCGATGAAGTGTGTAATAGACCCAGCTTTGTTTTCCGTGTTGTCTATGTTCCAGATCTTTTTGGGTTTCTCGAGGGTTTGTAGCCCGAGGCCCATGCGTTTAGCGAACGTGGGTCTTATGAAGTTGTCGGTGGCTCCTGAGTCTACGAGCCCTCTTATGTCGGCCATGGAGTAACTGGTGCGAATCGAGACTGGGATTCTGAGCGAACGGTAGCGAGTCATGATTACAGAGTTACAATTAACTGCCCTCACCCAGGCCGATGGGTTTAGGCGTCCTGAAAACCCTCTTGGGTCCAGAGATCTTTGAATACGAGGTCTTTCACCTCGTCGCTAGCCCCTCTAAGCGTTTCCATCCACCCTTTTGCTTGCTCTTCTGGTGTAGCTTCCGCGCGACGTGCTGTTGCCGGTTCTTGACTGTAGTAGTCGGTGTCCACGCTTCGACTCGCGCTTGCGCGTGGTGGGAGGGGTTGCCTTGGTTTTCTGGGGCATGTACATTCTCGTGAGAAGTGGCCGGGATTGTTGCAGTTGTAGCAGATGACTTCCCTCATATCCCGGCGGGGTCCGCCTCCTCGGTTTTGTCCTGGTCCTCCTCTTGGTGGGAATGGGGGTCGTTGGTAGCCCCCTTGGTTTGGGTCTCCTACTTCGGCGAGGCGGGCTCGGGTGCGATCTGCCGACGTGTCCATGGCGTTCGGGTCGTGGCGTGGAGGTGGAAACCTGGGTGGCGCCCACTGGGGGGCGTATCCGCGGTTTGGTTGTGGTCGCGGTGGTGGGGTGTTGCGGGGTGTGGCGTTGAGCCCCAGGTGTGCGCGCAGATGTATGTACTGTTTTTGTCGACGCAGTGCCGCTTCCTTCCATTCGTTGAAGGTTTGCAGGTCATCCAACTCGTAGATTTTGGTGAATAGTGCCCTCGGGAGGCCCGCCGTGAACCGATCAAGTGTTTGGCGATCGTTGAGGCGGTAGTCAGCTTTTCTTGCTAACTGCTCGAAGTTGGTGACGTACGAGTCGATGTCATCGCCGATCATCTTAAACCCCTTGGCCAACGTCGCTTGTGCCTGCTCTTGCTCTAGTACGTTCGAGAAACGATCCGAGAATCCAGCTGTCAGGGTGTCCCATAAGAATGGGTCATATCGGCTGTGTCCCTGGTGTAGCTCGTTGTTGAGCCATTGGAGGAATCCGAGCGTCCAGTTGGATACTCGTGGGCCTTTGATGAAACCTAAGAACAGTAGGCATCGCCGATAGACGTTGGTCATGATCGGTGCTTCTGAATTTTGTCCCCAGTATATATGCCACTGCGTGAGGAATGATTCGTACTCATCTCTGTTTCCGTCGAATATGGTCGGGGTTTCTCCCACTAACTTGTCTGACCCGTGTGGTGCTCCCAGCGCTGGCCCTGCTGCTGGCGGCGGTGGGGGTGGTGGCCCTCCACCAAAGGGGTCCCCTCCACCTCCTCCTCCGAATTGAGGTTGTCTTCTTTCGTGCGGCGGCCTTCCGTCTCCTGGTGGCCCTTGACCAAATGGTCCTCCGCGTCTTCTGGGTGGTGGAGGTCCTCCTGCGCCTGGTGGTGGGTCAGGGACATCTGGGCCTACTGCTCTGAAGATGGCCGCGTCATCTGCGGTCATGCGGTGTCCCGTTGTTGGGTTGATGGGGCGTAGGTAGGACTCTGCTTCTTTGGTGATTCTCCTGGCTTCTTCGAGGGCTAGGTCCTCCTGGGTAATTGTTGCTGTTGCCATATCTGCGGGTGGGCGTACTTCGATATTCTCGGGTTCGTTGATGCGTAGGGACTCAGCTGTCTGTATTATTTCTCCCACTTCTGATTCTTCGTTGTTGTCAGTTTCTTTGTCGTCTCCACTAGTCTCGGATGGTGCTGGGGTTCTTGGTTCGGATGTGCTGGGTTCTTCTTTGGGTTGTCCGTCTATACGTCCCCACTCTTCACGTGTGGGTAGGTTCCTTGCGTCGATGTCGCAGTTGTAGTTTCTTCCTGCGGGTCGTACTGCGTCGTATCGGTTGTCTACGGGGTTCCAAGTAATCTCGACCCAGCACAAATTGTCAAAATTGAACTCAACGGGGCGGTATCGGGTTGGCCCCGACGCAAAGTCCACGAAGTATCCTGTTTCTCCTCGGTATTCTCTCCACCTAGCAGCTCCTAGGAATTGTGTTGGTACGTTTCGGTCTCCTCGTCGTTCGAGGGAGTAGGTTTGAAAGTTTCTCCACTGGTCTCGAGTTGTGAACGCCACAATGGAAGGATCTTGGTCTTAATGTAACGCCACCACTGGCGTTAGTCCGACTTGGACATGAAAGGGCGTTCACGACTTAGCAGAATATCTCTTCGGGGTCACGTGACCTGATCACGGGATACACGGCGCTTACGGGCACGTGATCTGAGTGTACACTAGGGCAAGTCGTGCCACTAGGTAGTCCGATAATCGATGAAGACGACTTGCTCTGGAAGAGGCAAGCGAAGCACACGTAAGGAGACGAATAAGAGTGGTGAATTGAAGAAGACCAAGATGGCGTATCTTGGTCTTATCAAACCACTATTTATACATGTATGAGGATGCTTTAAAGCTCCTCTTGGATCTGTACGACGAATAGCGTATGTAGCTCGAACCCTACTACGGCTATCCTAGATATGAGTCATGCCTCGACGGCATGTGATTGTACTACTGTCCGCTGACTGAGCCTCTGTCCATGACACATTACTACTTACTAAGGGGTCATATCCGTATAGTAAGAGTCCATTCCCGCGGTCGTGACAAATCTCAGCAACTCAAATCGTGTGACAGGAGAGAAGGTTTCATCGAAATCTATGCCAGGGATCTGCGTGAATCCCTTAGCCATCAAGCAAGCTCTGTAGCAGCCATCCACTTTGAGCTTGAAGACCCATTTGGATTTTACTGCCTTACGGTTAGGTGGGAGATCCACTAACTCCCATGTGCCATTGTGGGCGAGTGCGTCCATCTCATATTGACACGCCTTAGTCCACTCATCTGCATCTGCAGACTGCATGGCCTCTGCCAACATACACTGCAGCTAGCAGCTCTGCATACCCCAGTCGCCTGCCGCACAGTGCCACATTGTCTCCACTGTAGTAGGGAGGGTTGGGCACAGGCACACGGCTAGAGCGCCTTGATGCATTGTCCATTTCGCGCAACAGCTGACTTTGCTGTGCACAAGCCTCAAAACCTCCTGGCATGTCCAGTGAGGGAGGTGGGATATTGCGCATAATGCACGTTGCACTTTGGCGTGGTGGTGGTGAGGTGGGAGTGACTTGCTCATGCTTTGGAGTGGTGGGCAGAGTGGGCAGTGCAGGTGGTGGTAGTGGCATGTGTGGACGCTCTTGTTTTGGGTCTAGGAGTTCTTCAACATCCTCCTCCTCACTACTTCTGGAGTGTGCAGGGGAGGGAACTCGCTGTGGTGGTAACGCTGACATGCTAGGTACGACAATTACTGGTGGAGGTAGTGGTTGTGACACCACTTGAGAAGGTTGTGTGTGTGGCTCAACACCCTGGAGGGATGGGAAGCTGCTCTCATCAAAAGTCACATCCCTGGACAATTGGACAGAGCATGTTTGGCGGTCCCAAAGCTTATAGCCCTTTGATTCAGGCTCAAACCCAATAAGTGTGACCTCAATGGCCTTCGCATCCAATTTGCAACACTTATCAGCAGGTACGTGCATGTACCCCTTGCATCCAAAGATGCGTAAATGTGAGACATCTGGTACTTTGCCAGAGTACCAGAGCTCATAAGGTGTGCGCCACTTAAGCGTACAGGTGGGAGAGCAGTTATAGATGTGTACCGCTGTGCTCATAGCATGTTCCCAGAAGCCTTTAGACATACCAGCTGTGTGTAGCATGGCCATTGCCTTGTCCATAATGGTGCGGTTAAACTGCTCGGCTTTCCCGTTTGACTGTGGTTGTCATGATCCAACAATTGTGCCATCGATTATCTCTGATAATCAGTTTCGGACTATTCTTGGCTTCTCCAGTCTTGTCTCTTGTTTCAGATTCTGATTCGCGTCCTGTTCGAGAATTCTCGACTGCGCTTAGATCACACAATCATCATGACAACTGTTGTGCTCGATCTATATTTAGCTCTGCACTTACGCGTCCCCAGAAAATAGTAGGAAATACACAGAAAAATAGGATTCCAGTAGGGTATTTAAGGAGCCTGTAGTCCACTTGTATTCGTCGTTCTAGTCTTGTCTTCTGTAGCTTGTCTCTGAATCCATACTATTTCCATTCTCTTGTGCCCAGTCGTGCACAAGCAGGCTTACATAATCGACCAAACCCCTGTACACAACCTGGTATTGAGCCCAGGCCCTGTGTGATCTCGTTTGCAACTAACTCAGTGCCAGTCCGAGCTCTAGATCATGAAAGTGGTGAACCTGGCATTGTAAGGTGATGCTCTATCCCTCTCTGCTTGAGAATGTCCTGCACTTGGCTTGCCATATACTCGCCACCGTGGTCAGAGTGGAGTGCGTGCAGTTTATGGGATGTCTGGGTTTCACCCCAGGCCAAATACATCTGCAGCGCCGTCACAAACTGATCCTTCAACTTAATAAAGTACACCACTGCGAACTTAGAGTGGTCATCTATGAAGGTGGCGGTGTAGGCAGAGCTTTGCAGGGACTGAGTTTGCATAGGACTGGCTAGGTCACTGTGCACAATCTCAAAGATACAAGTTGTCCTTTTGGTGGAGGACGCAGAGAAGGGTTGGCGAGTGGATTTGCCTAACTCGCACCCACGACACACACCACATCAGGAAAACCATGTATTTACTGATTCATACTTTTCCATACTTTTTCATTCTTTTCAGAAACAAGTAGAAAAAGTAAGAAAAAGACATCCCTCTTTCTTTTTTTTTTACTTGCTGAGCTGCCAAAAAAAGTACAGGATAAGTAGAGTACCAAATGACCAAAAATTGACAAAATAAAATGTCCAAAAATGGAAATATTGGACCAAACTTTATTTTTTGGTCCGAAAATTTCCATATATGGTAATAAATTGGACCAAAAATTCAAAAAATCGGACCAAAATTGGACCAAAATCCAAAAATTCCCCAGAAATATGCCTAAAAAGTAGGAAAAGTAAAGAAAAAGAAGAGGGGATTTCTTTTTTTAAGTAGTTGGTACTTTTTTGAAAGGGTCCTTTTTGCCCTTGCTAAAAGAGCAAAAAGAACAGAAAGTACAAATAAGTAAAACATGGGTTTTCCTGATGCACACTTGCGCCCCTTCCTGATAGGGGATGAAGCAGGTACACCCTCGCTTCATCATGAGTTCTTGGGCGTGTTTGATGCAATCTTGCACATGTTGTCAACAAGTACCCATATCTTCTAGCCATCGATCAACAGATGGGGATGTTGTGGGTTTTGGGGTCCATGTGGTGTGTGGTTCCCAACCCATTATTAGCAAGAATGGGGAGTGTTTCATGGTTGCGTTGGGCCATGAGTTGTGTGCAAATTGTGCTACTGGGAGAGCCTCTGCCCAATTATCCTGCTGCACATTACTCCAATGGCGTAAATACTGCTCCAACCACTGATTCGTTCACTCGGATTGGCCATCTGTCTGACACTGAATGGAAATTACACTTTTACCATTGACAAAATTTAGGCATATCCAATAACAAAAGGTATTTTTTATCCACAATTTTCCATACATAAAATGTTGATATGATAACTAAATATTGTCAATGCAATTTTAAACCACAATACATAGACAATATAAATTTCCTTTTCCATAATATTGTCAGAATATTATAGAGGTCATACTATGTATCTTGTTGAAATATTTCACATGGTAATATCTTGATAAAATGTTTTTGCAGTTGAACCCTGAACTTTGCCTGAACCCTCTAAACTGAGCCACTGTTGTATTTTATAAAGATGATACCATGTGAAATATTTTAATAAGATACATAATATAACCTCTATAATATTCCGACAATATTATGGAAAAGGAAAATTTATTGTCTACATATTGTGCTCTGAAATTGCATTGACAATATTTAGTTACCTTGTCAACATTTTGTGTATTTAAAATTGTGGATAAAAAATACCTTTTGTTATTGGCTATGCCTAAATTTTGTCAATGGTAAAAGTGTGTTTTCCATCCAGTGTGAGGGTGGTATGCTGATGAGATGTTTTGTTGGATTCCAAGGACTTGGCAGAGTTGTTTCATGAATGCCGACATGAACCAGGGGTCTCAGTCTGTGATTAACTTGCGGGGTATCCCATAGTGGGGGTAGATGTGGTGGAGGTACAACCGAGCTACACCTTCTGCCGTGATGGTTTCATTACACGGGATGAAGATGGCTGCTTTTGAACAGTCATGGTCAGTGATGGTAAGGATTGAGTCATATCTGTGCGATGGCGGTAATTTCATGATGAAGTCCATGGCTATGACTTCAAATGGTTCCACTTCTGGGTCTGTTGTAATGGGGAAGAGGTGTGGTTTTTGCCAATGTGGATTGATTTTGTTAGCTTGGCATATGGCGCATCCTTTGACATACTCTTCTACGTCTTTGCGCATGTTGGGCCACCAATAGTCCCATCGCAGGAGTTCATAGGTATTTGTGATTCCAGGGTGGCCCATGGCTGGTGTGTCGTGGAAAAAGGTGATTACCCCCCACTTAAGATTGTTGTCCCCAACAATGACAAGGGCTTCACCTTTCCACCATAACCTGTCATGCTTCTTTAGGTCGTGTGGTTCGATTCATTGCAACACTTGTGACTCGTCAAGGTTTTGTGCGATTTGTGTCCAAATGTCCATGTCATGCATTGACATTTCTGTGGCTCAGATAAACCGCTCAGTGGGGAGGACTATAACATTGTTGTTGTCCTCATCATTTGGCGCATAGTCTGCTCAATGTGATAGGGTGTCCACGCAACTGTTCTTGATGCCAGAAACATGTTTTAGCATGAAGTCGTATTCTGACAATTCCAGGAACTTGCACGCCACTCAGCGACTGATCTTTTGTGGTTCCTTCCAATACTGCAGGTTGGCGTGATCAGTGTGTATGATAATTTTATGGGGGGAGCCAACAAGGTATGTGCGCCAGGCGCAGAGGGCTTTGACCACCATGAGTAACTCTCTGTCATAAATGTCGTAGTTCCACTCGGCCTGGGACAGCGATTCTGAGTTGTTACGTTTCGGTTTGATCGGCGCCTCAGGCCAGGAAGTGGACACTGACATGTCGACTATGACATCGCTGTCAGCAAGATATTGTCATGGACTTGTAGGATCAGTCAGTTGGGTAAGCTCCGGCACATGTGATTGTACAATAATGGATCGGATCTTGTAAATGACTCGACGTGACTCATACTAGGATAGCTGTACTAGGGTTCACGGTACTTACACTATTGGCTAGTAGTATTCAAGCAGCGCTTCAAAGCCCGTGCGTATTTGTATAAAGTAGAGTAGTGCGAAGACCAAGAATGGCATCTTGGTCTTCTTCCAATACCACCACCATCTACTCATCTTTGCTAAGAGGTTTCCCCTCTTAAGTGAGTTGTCCGGCATATCCCCTTAGACCAGGGATCCCTGTGACTTACCTGTTGCCTGTCCCTTCGCAGATCAGTGGACTACCCTCCAGACATTGCAGCCTATCAAGTGTATCTATACTGCAACGAACGCGTGGCCGCCCCGTATCACTCTTTCTTCATACTCGACAGCACTTCTTGGGCCAACGCCAAGTACATCGATAGGATTCCTCAAGGGGTCATTCAACTGGAAGACCTCCACGCTTACTTCGGAAGAGATGAGAGCCTTCAGCCCCATCCCGCCTTCTATCCAGAGACCTTTGCTAACCGCAACTTTCGGCTTTCAAGGATCGCCACAAAGCAAGAGGCCTAAGTCAGGCAAACGTCCATGGTAGACGTTACATTAAGACCAAGATCCCACCGAGGCCAATCCTACAAGAACAACCAAGGACTTCTGGGTTCCCTTCCGACCCTACTACATCGACAGAAGAGGAGACCACAATGTCCCAAAAAGGTACCTAGAAAACGCATTTTGGAAGGACGACGAAGAAAACCCAGGATACTTCACCTACTACATCGATCGACAGGGAACATCCCAACTTGTCCCCATAGAATTCAACTTTGACAACCTCTGCTGGGTCGAAATCCACTGGAGTGATGCCCACAACAAATACCAAGTCAACAGACCCGCAAGCTCAAGTCTCAACCTCGACATCCTCCAATCCAACATTACCACTAGAGACCAGTGGGGGCCAATCGATGGAGACGAAGAAGAACCAATCTGCTCACCAACACCTAAGACACCAGCACCATCCCCATCCATTACAAGTAATCCGGAGGACATTCACATCATCAAGGACCAACTAGAGGAAGAACACCTCAAACAAATTGCTAAGTCCATCCCCACAGACATGTCCACTACAGTAACAATGGCCCAAGCCAGAACCGCACTATTTGGAAAGTCCCCTGACGAAGGAGGAGGAGGAGCGCCACCAGGAGGAGACCCTGATGACAACCCAAATGGTGGGGGAGAAGGAGCAGCCATACCCAACTTCACGATGCCCAACATGGACAAATTCCTGGGAAAGGAACCCAAAATATTCACTGGAAATCGCAACGAAGCAGAAGCCTTCCTCTCCCAATGGAACAGATTCGCAGGGGTCAACGCTGCAAACTGAAGCCTCAAAGTCCCATACATCAAAGCCATGATGTTCCTCACCTATGTTCAGGGACCGCTTGTAGACAAATGGGCAACAGAAACCACCAAATGGCTCGACTCCCAAGCAAACAAGAATGACCCATGGCTCTGGGTGGGAGTAGAACTCGCATTCAAAGGCCAGTTGTCACAATCCACCGATCATGCCATCGATAGGAAAAGACTTGGAAAGATCTCGGTTTCTCGGTTCTCGCTTCATGTTTCAGATTTTGATTCTGATTCCGTTCGAAAGTCCCGACTGCGCACAGATCGCGCAATCATTGCGACAGACTGACGTGTCTGGTCTATATTTAGCTTTTCGATTACGTGTCCCCGGAAAATTGTAGGAAATCACAGAAAAACAGAATTCTTGTAAGATACTTAAAGAGCTGGTAGTTTACCTTGTAGTCCTCGTACTGGTCTTGTTCTCGAATATAGCCCATCTACCACCCTAGTGCTCTGCTTAGCAATATAAGCAGCTTCTCCACTTGGAAGGATCAAGGAGTACCTCTAGCTTGAAAGACAGCTACCCGAGGGTATCGAGCCCCTCTCCCAGCCAGCCCCTGTACCCGTCGTCCCCTGAGTTCCCATGTTGCTTATCGAATGATCCGGGTGATCATAAAACCAGTTCTGTGACAACCTAGAGAAGGATCACACAAGAGTGGAACTTGACAAGGGGTTCAAAATGGTCAACGAGGACATTGACAGCTACGTCACTAAATTTGAAAAGCTGGTCCGATAAGCTGATTACCGGTTGGACAAACCACTGGTCCTCGACAAATTCATGCGAGGTGTCCCCCTCAAGCTGTATCAAAATGCCTATCAATTCCACAACCCGCGCAGCTACTCCCAATGGAAAAGCACACTCATCAAGCAGCAGAAACAATACCTGCATATGAGGGCCAGATCAGACGGTTTCGGAGACAATCACAGACCATGCAATGTCCCCGCCCAAATCAACCTCTCTGATTCCAAGCCCCGCAAAGACAGGGAAATCAGCAAGGGTGGCAACAATACCGAAACCATCCCGACGCGATGGACACCACTCCAGGAAGGGTCCAAGCACAGGTCGCTGAAATAGGTGACGTCAACCGCAACCACCCAGAAAACCCAAGGGATTGGACCCCCAGAAGACCCCCATTCCTGCCAAGGGCAGGATTCATGCAACGAAGAGGAGGAGGACGTGGAATTCTAAACATAAGGGACATAACTTGCTTTAACTGCAACCAGAAAGGACACTTAGCACGAGATTGTCACCAGCCAAGGAGGACTAGCGGAAGAAGCGCATACATCGAGGAAGTACCCACCGCACCTCAGAGCATAGCAGAAGAACCCCTCATCGACCTTGACGAACCTGTCCAAGCCAACCGCGCCACCACCAACTCCCAGGTAGAGGACCTCTGGGAAAGAGTCCAAGCACTGCCAGATGAACAAAGGGGGATATTTGTGAAAGGAATGATGGGGAGGTCAGATTTTCCGGACACCTGAACCCAACAGCCTGGGTGAGGGCTTTAAACTGTAACTCAACGTTCATAACGCACTATCGATCTATGCATGTTCCAGTTTCGATTCGCACAAGTTACTACATGGCTGAAAGGAAAGCACTGGTGGACTCAGGAGCCACCCACAACTTCATACATCCGGACTTCGTAAAGAAGATAGGGTTAGGAACCAAGGAACTACCTAACCCCTGAAACATCTGGAACATAGATGGAATGCACAACAAAGGAGAGAAAATCACTCACTGCGTCGACCTAAACATACAAACTGATGGAAAACTTAAAACCATTCAGTTCCTTATCACCAATGTAGGAGGAGAAGACCTCATTCTGGGGTACCCCTGGCTGGCGACGTTTCAGCCACGCATACAATGGGCTACGGCTACTATGGACACCAAACAATACCCGATCATCATATGCACCATCAACCCCAACAAAACCCCGAGCCCAGCCACTATCCAAGCTGAAATCCGAAGCATTGTCACAAGGATACAAGACGAAGAACGAGAGCAAGCCTTCAGAGAGCTGGAAGAGGAAATGAACCCAGTATACGGACGAACAACAGCAATGGAATTAGCAATCTTTGTCACGAACCTAGAAACTTGGGTCGTGACTCGAGCGTCTAAGGTCCGTACCGGCCCAGTCTTACTTAATCACCTTCCTAAAGGGGAAATCCGAAATCGGAGTTTGAATTTCGTACTCCGACGATCACGTGATGTGTCACGTGATCTCCCATCGTTTATCAAGTCACCTGACGACTGAGAGTCGTACCATTCCTTGGATTTATCTGATTGGACTGCGGAGCAGTCAAATCATCATGACCAACTCGACTGTGGTGCAGTCGTACCACTCCTACAATTATTCTGATTGGACTGCGGAGCAGTCACGTCATATGGCGTCATCGACTGCGGAGCAGTCGTACGATACCATCCTGGTTTTCTCATTGGACACTATATTTAGATGTTACTGGAATGTTCCATTCCGCAGTATTCCGCAGCACCCGTGGGCAGACCTTAATCCTGCCCTAAACTACGCACAGACCACCCTTTTTGTGGGTATATAAGCCAGCGCAATAGAACGGACAGTCCCTCAGACTGTCCACTTGTGACATCCTCCCTTTGCCTCTTCCCGCCTCTCGAGCACTAGTGCCCCTTCAGCTGTCAAGCACAACTTGCCACTAAGCGCCACTTTCCCTGAGCCGTCGCGCCAGTTCTGACAGTTGAGCCAAAGCGTTCCATCACAGTAGTCCCTGTGCCCCGCTCCGCGTTCTCCACCACCCCCGGTCTTCTGAACCCGTCGTGCCTCCCTGTCGAGTGACAGTGAGTCATCACACTTGGACAGTCTAACCCAATTAGACCTGACCCCGGGTGTTCCCAGTGTCTGACTACGACTACGACTTCTCACAGTTTGGTCAGTGGGATGGAGATTCTGGGTCGTATTTCGAGGAAAACGACCACCAATACCCTCGCCCCCCTCGTCGTCACTCTTCCCTTCGCTCCACCGTTACTCCCCGCCCCCCGTCACCTCCCATCATTGACGCCACCCCCCCCCTTCAGCTTCCATCGCCCCTCACTCCCATCGCGTCCCCCTTCGGCCTTATACAAGAGTTTGTACAAGGCTCCTCAACCGCCGTACAGTACGAGTACGTCGTCACTGATATCCGTGGGACCCCCATCCCTTCTTCTGGGCTTCCATCGCCCATCATCTGACCCATCACCCCCCGCCCTGCAACTCCTCTCGAGTATGAGGAGTTTGATATACGGACACAAGTAGCGGTCCGTTCTGCCCCCCTTCGCGCCCAGACACCAGAGTTGGTGTACCCCGACCCCCCTTCCGAGCCTGCCCCGTCGTCGCGCCCTGAGAGCGCTCCCCCTCGTGTCCCATCTCCTCCCCCTCGTGTCCCGACCCCCGACTCCCCCATCGACTACGAGCGCGTAGCCGAGCAAGCCCCCCCCTTCATCGAGCAGGAGAACATTGCCCCTGCTGTCCCCCTCTTCTGTCCTCCCTCGTGCATTAACAGTACAGAGGACCACCCTCACCAATACATTGCCATCTACACCCCTGAAGGCGAGTCTTGGCATCCCGCTTCGGAAAGTCTTCGTGAGCACTTCCGTCGTATCCCCCTCACGTCCACTCTTGTCAGAGCTCCCCACATCTTCCCATCCGTCTCCCCCTTCCGTATCCCGCCCCCACATGTCTACACCCTCTGCCCACGTCTCATCGATCCTGACCTCCACCCCGACTTCCCCACCCTCTACGTCTGTTCAAAGGCGATCTTTGACCTCCCCTCCGTCGACCTCCCCCTTGGAAGCGTGAGATACGACTTCCATGAAGGACTTCGGGCAGCGTTTGAACCCCTCCCCAATATAATCAGAGCTGGTTATATTGACTCCCTGGTAATGTTGGAGATTCAGGACTTTCTAGACGGATGTGTGGTTACTACTTACAGACATCTTCGTTTCGCATTTAACGGACAGGTCTTCGCCCATTATCAGGGCTATTTCTTTGAGGACATTATTCGTTCAAAACCCCTTCTTTTATCTCATTGCCTTACTCCTCGTGTTCCGGCCGACCCCTTTTCCTTTGTCCCGGCTATTCCCGACTCTCAACCACTATAAAGTACTAGTGGTATAGATTTGTTGCCTTGACCCCTGAATCGAGTGATTCAACTCAACGCGACGAGTAAGTCTTCTTGTCTATTTCCTTGTGATAGGACTGTAAACTGAGTGGTTTAAGTGCCTCCAAACCCCCTTCGCGTTCCCACTGACGAAGAACGAGTCCGACGAGCTCGTGCGAACTTCGACACCCACAGAGACCAACAAGTTCATCGGTATTATCCTTTGACTTCCTATTACGAACTCTCTGAGTCGTCCCGCATTGACTGCTGGACGGACCCTCCCTTGGTGCTCAAGAACCTAGTCAATCTCTTTGAGTTTGGAGAGACTTGGGATCACGACACCTACAATGACTTTGTAGACGACCTCTCAGCTGTTGTCGACGCCTGTAACGACCAACTCCTGTTCTGGCACCTCTCTGACATTGTCACCGACCAACTCCTCCTTTGGACAAAGAGCGACTATCTTTGGTTCAATTACGTTCCCCCTCGCTGCAACTACTTTATCTGACAACTCCAGTGGGGAAATTCGATCCGGTTCCTCGATCAATTCCGCCTCTCGTACAAAGAAATACAGATTAACTTCTGCAAAATCCGAGTAGTGGACAGAGAAGGCCCCGCACGCTTGGTTATTACCGAAGGAACCGAGCTTACATATTCCTGGAGTAGAGCTACCTGGGAAACCACCTTGACAAACCCGGACCAAAGCCTGGTCAACCCCCGCATCTTCCAAGACCCTCCCACGGACCCCAACGACCCTGAGCTTGTAGAGCTCCTCGTAGGACGTGTTCAAGATCCCCCCAGCCTACTAGCGCGATTATCCCTCCCCGCGAGTAGCCCGGCAACAGACGAAACCAGCAACGCCCAGTTGACCAGTGACGATTGGGGAAGTACCACCAATCACGGTCCTTGCTGGTGCACTCAAGAAGTGTGCATCTGTGGCTACAGACCAGAGACTCCCCCTACCCCAGAAGGCGTAGTACTTTGGGCCCCTAGTGTTAACTACCTACCCTTCAGTGATAGGAGTAGAACACTTTAATTTGTAGCGTTACAAATTAAATTCCGAGCATTTTTACGAGTGTAAAAATTGGCACCCTGGAACCCATAACAAATTGGGCTATAAACCTGGCTTCGTCCCATCTATGACCACCCCATTGTCGCTTCCAAGCAAGAAATTCCCACATTTCTTCCCACGAGAACTCCCCAGTAATCCCAAGAAGACCTACAGGATCCCGACGCCCCCTTCGAGAAACTATCCCAATAGTTCCTGACCCGGTCATCCCAAGGACCAACCAAAGTAGACCGGAAGAACCCGTCTACCCGACCATCTACCCAGCCGGACCAAGCAATCTGACTCTCCCGAGTAACCCAGTTGCGAGGCAACATTCAACAAGTAGCGACGAGGCTCAATTCCTAGAAACCCAACCCCAAGATCTTCACTGTCACTTTCCTGAAGCTATCTTTGTTTCCGAGCAGCTACCTATGAGAACCCCCCGAAAGCTTAACGTCTTCAAGCATCACTGTCGTCTCCAATACGATCAGTACCCACAGCAGACGCTAGTCCTCACATCGCCCCTTACCCGAGCACGGGACATTACTTCAAGCCCGTTGAATTTCCAGAACTTCTTGTGGAGAAGTAAAACGACCCTGACCCATTTCGGTATTTACGAAGAATACCAGTGGATTCACCGCCAGTCAAGGACGAATCAACCCGATCGAGCGATCCTCCGCCCCGCGTACCAAGTCTTCTACCTGTGGAACGAGACCGGGTGGAACACTTCCTTGTTATATCGACACCCCCAGTGAATGAGTGAGAAAAGAGACCTCACCTCTGATGAACGAGATCGAATTCCTGTGTACTTCCTGGACCCCTACCTTTCTCTCGTCGATAACTTCATCTACGCCACCTTCAACGATCAACCCGTCACAAGCACCGACGGCCACTTTCCGTGGGTAAACGTCACTACCCAGAAGCATCTTACAGTCCAAGACTTTGAGCAAGTCTTTCCGCACATCCGAAAGGTTCGAAAGCTAGATTGGGCTATCCTTTGCAGATCCTTCAAGAAGAAGAACGTATCCTGGTCCTTTACCCACTCCCGTTGGGTATACGGAAATAACCGAGCGGTTCGGTTTTCTGACTCTGAAGAGCAATCAGAGAGCGAGCATTCGCTAACACCCTTGAGCCCTTCCAACGCCCCGGATTCCGATAGTGAACAAGAAGAAGTTTCACGAATCCTAGACGACACCGCTAAAAGACTTACCGGTCTCGTATCCCGAGTGGCTTCCCAGCCTTCTTCCCCTCGTGTATCCCCTGGTCCACTTCCAAGTGCACCTGGTCCCAGCCGACTTCATCGAATAGCGACTACTTCGATAAACTCCCCTCCGAGTACTTCCCCTCTGAGACTACCGTCCCCGCCTCTTACACATAGAGCAACGGTCCCCCCGCGATCCCGATCACCCTCGCCCCGAGTACCTCGCCTCCCAAGAATCCCTTCGCATTCCCCTCCAAGACCTCCAGTGACATTTCCCATGGCTGCACCTCCCACCAAGATCCTCGGTGCAGCACCGGAACCCTTTGATGGACGACCCAACAAAGCGGAAGCATTCTGGAATAATTTGGAAAATTATTTCCACCTCAATGCGTCGATTTTTGATACCGATGACAAGAAGATATCTGCGGCCCTGACTTACTTCAAATCAGGCACTTCTGTGGGCGAGTGGGCCCAAGATAGGCAATCCAAGGCCTTGAACCCAGCTGCGGGTGCAGCTGTCTCCTTCGGAACGTGGGTTACGTTCAAATCCGACTTCGACAAGCACTTTATTCCGGCGCATACGGCTTTGGAAGCCACCAATCTGATGTATACCCTAAAGATGGGTACCCGACCGTTCAACGAGTGGTACCAGGACTGGTCCACTTATGCCAAGCGCAGTGGCGCAAACGAACAGACTCAGATGCATGCCTTTAGAAAGGCAATTCCCTCGGCCCTACATATGAAACTTATGGGCATTTCCCCCCTTCCGACGACACTCGAAGATCTGGTAGACAAGGCCAGAGAGTTTGACCGCGTATATAAGTTATACGCCGATTCCATTCCGAGAAATTCCCCTTTGCGCAACAGTGGAAGAACCACTTTTGGACGAGCTGTCCTGACCGAAGACGATAGCGTTAACGTCAACGCTTCTTCATCCCGACCCGAGAAATTCCAAGGCAAACTTACCAAAGAAGAACGAAACCGGCGTTTCCAGAACAAGTTGTGCCTATACTGTGGTAGCCCAGGCCACATCCTTCGAGAATGCAAGCTAAAGACGCAAAGCATGCGGACCAGAGGTGGCCGCCCTCCCAACAATGCAAGTAGAGCGCGAGGCGTTTTTGTTGACGAGGATCAAGATCAAGAGGAAGCACCTACTGATCATCTGGCTCTGGTTGGAGCCATGTATCGAGAGATACTCCCGTACTCCCCGGACGCGCGTCCACGGTCCACACCTATTAACGAGGATTTTTAGGTCCTTCCTCCGTAGCACTGTCGGATGGAAGATTGATAGCCAGCTGCGCTGTAAGCGGCATTTCCTTACTAGAGACGCTCGGCGGCGAGCCTGTACCAGTCGAGATGATATGGAATAGGAGAGCTCCTTCTATCGTACTCAGGGTGACACTAGTAGGAAAGCGATCTGGCAGAGAAATCAGTGCCCGCACTCTGTTGGACAGTGGCGCGGAGGGCATCATCGCGGATGATGGGTTTGCGCGTGCAAACGGCTTGACCTTGAGAACTCTAGTAAACCCGTTGCCAGTTAGAAACGTGGACGGGTCACCCAACAAGACAGGGCTAGTCAAGCATACCACGATCCAGAATGTAACGCCACCACTGGCGTTAGTCTGACTTGGACTGCGAAAGGGCGTTTACGACTTAGCGAAATATTCCTTTGAAGTCACGTGACTCGACCACGAGATGCACGGCGCTCTATGGGCACGTGATCTGAATCGTACACTAGGGCAAGTCGTGCCACTAGGTAACCTGATGACTAATGAAGACGACTTGCTCGGAAAGAGACAAGTGAAGCACGCGTAGAGAGACGAATGGAAGTGGTGAATTGAAGAAGACCAAGATGGCTTATCTTGGTCTTGTCGAGCCACTATTTATACACATGAGAGGATACTTTAAAGCTCCTCTTGAACCCGAGACGACTAGTAGCGTAAGTAGCTCGAACCCTACTACCGCTACTACTAGGAATGAGTCATAGTACTTAACATGTGATACTACGACTGCTGACTAATGATGAAGTCCATGACACATTACTACTTACTAACGTGGTCATATCCGTAAGTAAGAGTCCGTTCCCGCGATCGTGACATCACCCCCTTTTCAGCTGCGACGCCCGCGGCGCCGAGTGGGTCCAATGCCACCGACCCATGCCTCCTGTCTTTCCGTGATTTGATCTAGCACGTTAGCCATCTCCAGCCTAAACTTGCACCGGGCAAGTTCCGCCTGTACCCCACCAAGCGCTTGAGCTAGGGCGTGAAGCCTCTGCTCCATCCTCTCCGCCTCATGTCGGTACGCGCGGAATCGGGTTAGCTCGGCTTTGAGCCCTACGTCCCTCAACTCGTTTACCGCCCGATCCGTACGGTGCTGGTTACTGTGCCCGGCTACAAGAGTGTATAGGTCTTCCAGGGCGTAGTGAGGCTTGCCCGCCTCGCGTACTTGTGGTTCCGCGTACAAGGGGCGACTGTAGACCTTGTCGCTGTCATCGACGAGACCTAACACGAGGGGGTCTGGTCCCCCGACTACCTGCACGAATGTGGCCTGGCATGTGACTCCTTGGGCGTCGGTGATGGGATAGTGAATAAAGTCATCCCCGCGGTTGTGCTTGTAGCCGTGGGGAGTGGAGCGTGTGGTGCCTCCAAGATACCGGAGGCGAACGGCAGGGAGGGGGTTAGCCTCCGTGTCGACGACGACTCCGCCTCGGTAGAGGGGGCGACCCGTGGTGTCGCACGCGTAGGGAGTTTCGCGAGGGTCATCAGTATCGGTGGCGGTGATGAGGTAGGGTTGCTCAGCTGGGTACCACTCCCTCAAAGTCCCTTCGACCACTTCGTACACTGCTCTTTCAGCATCGCGGTGTGCTGTCGGCGTCGGATGAGAATGCACGCTCGTCGTGCCGCTGCCGTCGCCAGTTGCTGCTGCCTCCAATGTTCCACGGGGGGCTTCCACGGCCGGTTCTTCATCCACTCCTGCCACCTCAGCGTGGCCCGAGTCTTCTTCTTTCTCGTGCTTGACTCGAACGGGGAGAGGTCGAGGTGAGGAATCTTCACCCCCTCCGAGAGCTGCACGAAGCCGAGCAATCTCGGCTTCCGTGTAGGGGGCCGTTGAGAGCCTTTCGCCGACGCCGTTGGTGAGCCAGTATGTGGCGGGTTGGTCGGGGTCTTCCAGGTCGATGATAGACTGGGGGTTTTCGAGGGTGGTGCGGAGCTCTTCGTAGGTGAGGCTGTCGACCAGTCGGGCAGTGAGAGGGGTGGAAGCGGAGGCAGCGGGAAAAGACATTTCGAGTTTGGTGGGGAGTCCAGTGTGAAGAGATGGGGGTGACTTAGCGTCGGATGTCCGGTTTATATGTATCCTGGCTACCGTTGAATTCCGCTTGTACTCCGCTATGGCTTCGTCAGCGAATACGTCATCCTTGTTGACCCACTGATTCTCCGAGTCTGGGTATCCCTTCCATTTCACGAGGTATTGCAATTTCTTGCTCCGGCCGAATCGCCTTGAGTCTAGAATGTGCTCTACCTCATACTCCTCTTCTCCGTTTACTAAATCCGGCGGTGGGCGCTGGAAGTTTTCTCCGTGCATGGGCGTCTCTCGATAGGGCGTGAGTAAATCAATGTGGAACACAGGGTGAATGCTCCACTGCGTGGGAAGTTCCAACTGATAGTTGACCGGTGAGAGTACTCGTGTGATCTTGAATGGGCCATGTCGTCGTGCTGCTAGCTTGGCTGTCGGTTGATTGGTTCGGAGATGTCGTCCTTCCAGCCAGACTTGATCTCCAACCTGATATCTAGGCGTGTCTCGGTGTTTGATCCATAGCGATTGTGCCTTTTTGATAAGGTTTTGGGCCTCTTTCCGTGCGTCTCGGAATTGCTGAAGTCGCGTGAGCACCTGTGGGATAGGGGACGGCTTATCGATCCAATCAGCGCGTGGGTCGTATCCCATCATGAGTGAAAACGGGGACTTCCTTGTTGTCTCGTGTGGCCAATTGTTATGCGCGAATTCCGCCATTGGTAGGAATTGCGCCCAATTATCTTGACGCTCGTTGGTCCAGAACCGTAGGTATTGTTCCAGCCATTGGTTGGTTCTTTCCGATTGTCCGTCGGTCCGGGGGTGGTACGCCGTAGAGATGTTTTGGTAGATGCCGAGGATTCGGCATAGTTCGCGTGTGAATTTCGATGCGAATCTCGGGTCTCGGTCGCTGATGATTTTCGCCGGTAATCCGAATCTCCGAAATACGTGAGTGACGTACAGTGCCGCTGTTTCTTCCGCCGATATCTCTTCTTTACAGGGGATGAATACCGATGCCTTTGTGCAGTCGTGGTCAGTCACGGTGAGGATCGAATCGTGTCCTTGTGACTCTGGCAATTTAGTAATGAAGTCGAGAGCGATGACTTCAAATGGCTTAGCGTCAGGTGTCGGCGTGATGGGCGCTAGTGGGGCTCGCGTCGGGCGGTTGTTAACCTTGTGGCGTTGACATTCCGCGCAGCCTTGAACGTACTCCGTTATTTGTTTTAGCATATTCGGCCACCAGTGGCTTCGCTCGATGATTCTTGCCGTTCGCTTGATTCCTGGGTGGCCGTAGACTGGGGGGTCATGGTGGTTGGCGATGACGATGCGGATTTCTTCCGGTCCTCCTGTGACTACTCGTGCGCCTTGGTGGTACCAGATTCTGTTGACTTTCTTGAGCTTGTGTGGGTCTACCCAGGGTCGTAGAGTGTCTTCGTCTTGTTCGTGGATTTCCGGCGATTGCGTGGTGATGGTTCGCACAAATACCTTCTCAGGTAAAACGATGACTCCTTCGTTGTCCCTTTCTCCTCGGTCATAGTCGGGTCTTCGCGATAGAGCATCTGCGCGTCCGTTGTTAGCCCCTTTGATGTGGTGGATCTTGAAATCATATTCCATGAGTTCTAGGACTTCTCGGGCCACTCGGCGACTTATCTTCTGCGGTGTCTTCCAGTGTGTGAGGTTGAGGTGGTCGGAGAAGATTTTGATCTTGTGCGGTGAGCCTGCCAGGAATGGTCTCCAGTGTCGTAGTGCCTTGACAATCGCCAGAAGTTCCAGGTCATAGATGTCGTAGTTGCGTTCCGCTTCGTTTAGGGTGGCTGAGAAGTAGCCGAGGGGGTGTCTTTTCCCGTCTTGCTTCTTCTGTAGGAGCACTGCACCTACTGCGTATCCCGATGCGTCTACTTCGAGTTCGAATTGGTCTGTTAGCGTGGGGTGTGCGAGTACCGGTTCGCTTGTGACCAGGCGTTTGAGGGTTTGGAAGGCCGTTTCTTCGTCTTTACCCCACGTCCATTCTGCGTCCTTGCGTGTGAGTTTGTTGAGGGCTCGTGCGTATGTGGCGAAACCGCGAATGAAGAGGCGGTAAAAATTGCAGAAGCCCAAAAAGGAGCGTACATCTCGTACCTTCGTGGGTGTGGGCCAGTCACGTATACCGGCAATTTTTACGGGGTCCATGCGAGTCACCCCCTTTTCAAGAATTACCCCCAGGTAATCCATTCGCGGTTGGTGGAAGGTGCATTTGGACGGTTTGAAGTATAAGTCATGGTCTAGTGCTACTTGGAGTACTGCGCAAACGGCGTCGATGTGTGCTTGAAGGCCCGCGCGTTCGAGTGTCGCGATACCGATGTCGTCCATGTAGACGCGGATGATTGTACCCATTGCTGCGAAGATGCGGATTGTGTCGCCCAAAATGTCGTTCATCATGTTTTGGAACGTCGCTGGTGAATTCGTGAGTCCGAAGTACATGACGAGTGGTTCGAATAATCCGTATTTCGTTTTGAACGCGGCCTTGTGTTCATCGCCCGGTTTGATTCGTACGTTATTGTATCCCCATCGGATGTCGAGTTTAGTGAATATGTGTCCCTCTCCGAGGTCGTTGATGAGTTCCGACATGAGAGGTAGTGGGTATTGATTGCGCACCATGCAGGCGTTGATTCACCGGTAATCTTGTACCGGTCTCAGCTTTCCGTCCTTTTTCTTGATAAAGAAGAATGACGAGGCGTAGGGTGACTTTGAGGGTCGGATGTATCCTAGCTTGAGTTGTTCGTCCAGCCATTCGCGCAGTTGTCCGTCTTCGTCTTGTGACATTGGGTAGACTTTGCAGTCGATACTAGGGGGTGTGCCCGGTTTGAAGTCGATTGCGTGGTCCCAAGGTCGTGATGGTGGGAATCGGTGGGATGCTTCTTCGCTGAAGATTTTCGCAAAGCGTTGATATGGTTCTGGGAGAGCTTCCACGACGGTGTTTTGATTAGCTGCAATGGCTAGTTCGGTGGCTGTGGTACGTATCTGGCATTCCTCTTCGAGTTCTCGGACGATGTCTTCGGCTTCGTCTTGAGTCATTGTACAGGCAATGGTGGTCTGCGTTTCTGCCGGGTTGATTGATCGTAGTACCACCGGGAGGGTGTCTTCGTGTATGGTGGCGTGCGCCCAGCTGATGGTTGGTTCGTAGGTGGCTAGCCACGGGTATCCGAGGACTAAATCCTCGTTTCCTATGTCGGTGACCAGGAACCTCATAACCTTCGAGACGCCATTGGTCTGAACATCTAGGTCGATGAAATGCGTAATGGACCCAGCTTTATTCTCTGTATTGTCAATGTTCCAAATTTTCTTTGGTTTCTCGAGGGTTTGTAGCCCGAGGCCCATGCGTTTGGCGAACGCGGGTCTTATGAAATTGTCGGTGGCTCCTGAGTCAACGAGCCCTTTGATATCGGCCATGGAGTAACTTGTGCGAATCGAGACTGGAATTCGAAGCGAACGATAGCAAGTCATGATTACAGAGTTACAATTAACCGCCCTCACCCAGGCCGATGGGTTCAGGCGTCCTGAAAACCCTCTTGGGTCCAGAGATCCTTGAATACGAGGTCCTTAACCTCATCACTGGCCTCTCTCAGCGTTTCCATCCATTCCTTCGCTTGTTCTTGTGGTGTGGTTTCTGCGCGGCGTGCTGTTACTGGTTCTTGGTAGTAGTCGGTTTCTGCGCCGCGACTTGTACTTGCGCGTGGTTGGAATGGTTGTCTTGGTTTTCTAGGGCGTGTGCAGTCGCGTGAGAAGTGGCCTGGGTTGTTACAGTTGTAACATATTACTTCCCTCATGTCGCGGCGTGGTCCGCTCCCTCGATTTTGTCCCGGTCCTCCCCTTGGTGGGAAGGGTGGTCGTTGGTTCCCGCGGTTTGGATCGCCTACTTCCGCGAGGCGTGCGCGGGTCCGGTCTGCCGACGTGTCCATGGCGTTCGGGTCGTGACGCGACGGTGGGAACCTGGGTGGCGCCCACTGCGGGGTATACCCCCGGTTTTGCTGTGGTCGCGGTATTGGTGCATTACGGGGTGTCGTGTTGAGTCCTAGGCGAGCGCGTAAATGGATGTATTGTTTTTGTCGTCTCAGCGCCGCCTCCTTCCATTCGTTGAAGGTTTGGGGATCGTCCAACTCGTATATCTTTGTGAAGAGAGCTCTCGGAAGGCCCGCCGTGAATCGGTCCAGTGTTTGGCGGTCGTTGAGGCGATAATCAGCCTTCCGTGCTAGTTGTTCGAAGTTGGTGACGTACGAATCAATGTCGTCCCCAATCATTTTGAACCCTTTTGCTAGGGTGGCTTGCGCTTGCTCTTGTTCTAGGACGTTCGAGAAGCGGTCGGAGAATCCCGCCGTTAGTGTGTCCCATAGAAATGGGTCGTATCTGTTGCGTCCGTGGTGCAGTTCGTTGTTGAGCCACTGGAGGAATCCGAGTGTCCAATTGGATACTCGTGGTCCTTTGACGAATCCCAGGAACAGCAGGCATCGCCGATAGACGTTGGTCATGATCGGCGCTTCTGAGTTTTGCCCCCAGTAAATGTGCCACTGTGTGAGGAATGACTCGTACTCATCTCGGTTTCCGTCGAATATGCTTGGGGGTTCTCCTACGAGTTTGTCTGCCCCGTGTGGTGCTCCCGGAGCGGGCCCTGCAGCTGGTGGTGGCGGTCCTCCTCCGAAGGGGTCTCCTCCTCCTCCGCCTCCGAATTGGGGTTGCCTTCCCCCGTGTGGTGGTCCTCTTGGCGGTCCTTGGCTGAAGTTTCCTCCGGGTCTTCTTGGTGGTGCTGGTCCGCCTGCTCCTGGTGGCGGGTCGGGTATGTCCGGTCCTACCGCTCTGAATATGGCGGCGTCATCGGCCGTCATGCGGTGTCCGGTGGTAGGGTTAATGGGGCATAAGTATGCCTCGGCTTCTTCAGTGATTCTTCGGGCTTCTTCAACGGCTGTGTCGACTTCGGTAATTGTGGCGGTGGCCATTCCTGCAGGGGGGTGTACCTCGATATTTTCTGGTTCGTTTATGTGTAGGGACTCAGCTGTGTGTAATATGTCCCCGACTTCTGATTCTTCGTCGTTCGTCTCCTCGTCGTCTCCGCTGGTTTCTGATGGTGCGGGGGTTCTGGGTTCAGATGTGCTTGGTTCCTCTTCTGGTTGTCCGTCTATGCGTCCCCACTCTGCGCGTGTGGGTAGGTTCCGTGAATCGATGTCACAGTTGTAGTTTCGTCCTGCGGGGCGTACTGCGTCGTAGCGATTGTCTATGGGGTTCCAAGTGATTTCGACCCAGCACAAGTGGTCGAAATTGAACTCAACGGGACGGTATCGGGTTGGGCCCGATGCAAAGTCAACGAAGTACCCAGTCTCTCCTCTGTATTCTCTCCAACGAGCTGCTCCTAGAAACTGTGTTGGTACGTTGCGATCTCCCCTTCGTTCAAGGGAATAGGTTTGGAAATTTCTCCACTGGTCTCGAGTTGTAAACGCCACGGTGGATGGATCTTGGTCTTAATGTAACGCCACCACTGGCGTTAGTCCGACTTGGACTGCGAAAGGGCGTTTACGACTTAGCGAAATATTCCTTTGAAGTCACGTGACTCGACCACGAGATGCACGGCGCTCTATGGGCACGTGATCTGAATCGTACACTAGGGCAAGTCGTGCCACTAGGTAACCTGATGACTAATGAAGACGACTTGCTCGGAAAGAGACAAGTGAAGCACGCGTAGAGAGACGAATGGAAGTGGTGAATTGAAGAAGACCAAGATGGCTTATCTTGGTCTTGTCGAGCCACTATTTATACACATGAGAGGATACTTTAAAGCTCCTCTTGAACCCGAGACGACTAGTAGCGTAAGTAGCTCGAACCCTACTACCGCTACTACTAGGAATGAGTCATAGTACTTAACATGTGATACTACGACTGCTGACTAATGATGAAGTCCATGACACATTACTACTTACTAACGTGGTCATATCCGTAAGTAAGAGTCCGTTCCCGCGATCGTGACACAGAAGTTAAGGATCAGAACGGCAGAGAACGCCTATCACGACGAGGTTGTTGAATTCTACGTCACCACTCTAGGGGAGCACAACATAATCCTAGGAACGGATTGGCTCCGAGCACACAATCCCGAGATCGACTGGTCAAGACCCCAGATCGCCTTCACAAGGTGCCCAAGTAGCTGCACCTTGTCTACGAAGACCGTAGTCATTTCTTCCCGAGTACCCCAAACCTGAGACACAACGATCAACATTCTAGAGTTAGAACCCAAACCGGCTAAAGACGCCCCTCCTTCCCGAGTTCCTGCAAGTGCAGATGTTCCATCCCGAGTTCCTTCCCGAGTTCCTGCGAGTGCAGATGTTCCATCCTGAGTTCCTTCCCGAGTACCTACGAGTGCAGAAGTCCCATCCCGAGACCCCTTCCAAGACAACATCCTAGCGCTAGGACCTGAACAAGCGGATGCCGCTTTAATCCCGACTGCTGACGCAGCAGAACCTGCAGAACACGTGTTCTTTCAAGAGGCTATTGAGCCATTCCTGTGGAGCCACAGTTTCCCCAAGTATGACCACTTGGCCATTCGAGCAAAATTCACCACGAGTACCAAGTTAGTGGCAAAGACTGCCCCTAAACCTTCCACGGACCACATTCCGAGCCATTTCCAACGTTACACCCGAGTCTTCAGCGAGGAAGCGTCCCATCACTTGCCTGCGCACCAACCCTGGGATCATGCGATTGATCTGAAACCTGGAGCGAGTTTAAAGAACTGTTCCATCTACCGCCTGACGCCTAAAGAGGCCGATGCACTCAAGGAGTACATCTCTGAACATCTGCGGAAAGGATACATCCGCCCTTCCAAGTCCCCCATGGCCTGCCCCTTCTTTTTTGTTGACAAGAAGGATGGAAAGCTCCGCCCGGTTCAAGACTACCGGGCTCTGAATGACATCACCATCAAGAACGCGGCACCTCTTCCCCTCATTCCCAAGTTAATCGACAAACTTCATGGCGTGCGTTATTTTACCAAGTTGGACATCCGGTGGGGTTACAATAACATCTGGATTCGCGAGGGTGATGAATACAAGGCCGCTTTCAAGACTTCCCACGGCCTTTTTGAACCGACCGTAATGCCCTTCGGTCTCTGCAACGCACCAGCAACCTTCCAAGCATTCATGAATCAGCTCTTTGGACCCCTGATCGATGGTGGACATGTTGTGGTCTACCTCGATGACATCCTCATCTTCACGGAAGATCTCAATTCCCTGACTGCGTTGACCCATGACGTGCTCCAGCGTTTGGAGCAGCACGACCTCTACCTGAAACCTGAGAAATGCGTATTTGCTCAGACCTCCGTCGAATACCTTGGAATCGTTATTTCCAACGGCCAAATTTCCATGGACCCAGCCAAGGTGGCTGGTATTACTGAGTGGCCCGTTCCGTGTACAGTCAAGCAAGTCCAAGCGTTTTTGGGCTTCTGCAACTTCTATCGACGGTTCATCAAAGACTATTCCACCGTCGCCCGCCCACTCTTCGACCTGACCAAGAAAGATGTGCTCTTTTCTTGGGATACTGCGGCAGAAAGCGCTTTCTGCACCCTGATCAAAGCCTTCACACAGGCCCCTGTTTTAGCCCTCCCTGACCATTCCAAGCCATTCCGACTCATCACTGACGCCAGTGACTTTGCAACTGGGGCTATTCTGGAACAACCCAATGCCTTGGAATGTTGGCATCCTGTTGCCTTTCTGTCAAAATCTCTCCTTCCTGCGGAGCGCAACTATGAGATTTGTGACAAGGAACTCCTTGCGATCATCCATGCTTTCCATGCATTCCGACACTACCTTGAGGGACGTAGTGATACCACAGAGGTGTGGACCGACCACAACAACCTGGCTTACTTTATGAAGAAGCAAAAACTTTCCCGCCAACAGGCCCGTTGGGCGCTGTTTCTGTCCCAGTTCCAGTTCATCATCATCCACAAACCAGGCAGTCAGAACAAGTCTGATGCACTGTCCAGGCGTCCAGATCATAAAAAGGGGATAGCGGATGAAGATGAAAAGCGAGTGCTCCTGGATACAAAATATTTTCAAGTCAACGCTGTGCAAAGAGCAGCAATCACGGTGTTAGGAGACACCCCCCTGTGACAACGCATCCGAGACACACAGACATACGACAGAGAAGTCAGTATGGCGTTGGAAACCCTCTTGAAGAGCGGCCCCCGTTCACTCACCAAGGGTTTGGAAGAGTGGAACTTAGAAGATGGAGTCATCTTATTCTGAGGACAAGTCTACGTTCCCAAGAACAATGATCTACGAAGAGATATCGTTAAACAATATCATGACCACATCGCCATAGGACATCCAGGAAGATGGAAAACCTACGAGCTGATATCCCGAGACTTCTGGTGGCCTGGAATGTCCAGCTTCGTCAAGAGTTACGTAGACGGATGCGCTATCTGTCAAGCGACGAAAATCAAGCCCAGAACCCAAGTACCCCTGCAACCCAATCCGATTCCTACAGAGGTGTGGGGAATCATCACCATGGACTTCATCACCGACCTCCCCGTGTCCCTCAGTTACGACACATTATTTGTGGTCGTAGATCGCCTCAGTAAAGCGACAGTCATCGCTCCCTGTAACAAGACTATCACGGCTGATGAAACTGCCAAGTTATACCTGGAACAAGTCTGGCGAAGAACCGGACTCCCCCAACAAGTGATTTCAGACAGAGGACCCCAATTCGCGTCCAAAGTGATGCAAGAAGTTTGGAGCAAACTTGGAGTCAAGTCCACCATGTCAACCGCGTTCCATCCACAGACAGATGGAGAAACCGAGCGAGTCAATCAAGAGCTTGAGCAATACCTTCGCATTTTCTGCAACTTCCAAGCAGATAATTGGGCAGAGTTGATCCCATTCATGGAGTTTGCGCACAATGTTCGGCAACATAGTGCTACCAAGAAATCACCCTTCGAAGTGTGGTATGGGTTCAAACCCGAGTTCATTCCCCCCATCCACTTCACGACCAACATCCCTGCAGCCGAAGACCGGCTGAAATCCCTGAACCAAATCCGATCCGAGGTCACCGCAGCACTAAAAGTAGCGGCGGAAATCATGAGAAATTCCAAGTCACAAATCCCATCCCGAGAATTCAAGTCTGGAGACTTAGTCTGGTTGGAAGGAACCAACATCCACACCACACATCCCAAGCCCAAGCTTGCCCCGCAACGCCACGGTCCATTCAAAGTCTTATCCACCTGGGGAGTTAATTGTAAACTCCAACTCCCAAAGACATGGCGTATCCATCCAGTCTTCCACAATTCCCTGATCTCTCCGTATCATGAGAATGATATCCACGGACCCAACTTCACCCGACCCCCTCCCAAGATCGTCCAAGGAGAGGATGAACACTATGAAGTCGAAGCGGTCTTGCAATCCAAAGTCTCACCTAACAAGAAAGGGATACTTTACCTGATCAAGTGGAAGGGATATCCTGATTCCGAGAATTCCTGGCTCCCCTCATCCCGCATGACGCATTCTCGAGAACTGGTCCAGAAGTTCCACAAGGACCACCCCCGCGCCCCTCATCCAAAGTTAACCAGTGCTGTCGGTGCAGCACGGCGTTAAAAAGGGGATACTGTCACGAACCTAGAAACTTGGGTCGTGACTTGAGCGTCTAAGACCGGTCCGTACCGGCCCGGTCTTACTTAATCACCTTCCTAAAGGGGAAATCCGAAATCGGAGTTTGAATTTCGTACTCCGACGATCACGTGATGTGTCACGTGATCTCCCATCGTTTATCAAGTCACCTGATGACTGAGAGTCGTACCATTCCTTGGATTTATCTGATTGGACTGCGGAGCAGTCAAATCATCATGACCAACTCGACTGCGGCGCAGTCGTACCACTCCTACAATTATTCTGATTGGACTGCAGAGCAGTCACGTCATATGGCGTCATCGACTGCGGAGCAGTCGTACGATACCATCCTGGTTTTCTCATTGGACACTATATGTAGCGGTATGACACCTTGCTACGTCGAGTCCAAGTGTGAAGTAATAGGTGAACCGTCAGGTGAGCACACTCAACCCGAATGTGGAGATAAATCACGCGCTAAAGCGTGCAGTCAATGCGGAGGGGACTAGAACTCAGATCCTTTATACAAGGATGAACAGTCAGTGATCACACAGTGGCACGCTGAGTGGAGAACCAAGAGGACAAGTTAGGATTGCAGAGTAAGGAGTACAGGGAGAAATGCGCACCTGAGTGGAGAACCAAGAGGACAAGTTGGTTCCACTCAGGACGCTACAGGGAAGTTTATATACACTACTGGGGCTGGGCTTAAACTGAGTCTGAACACTATTACTGTAAGACTCCATGACTCAGGAGCTGACGCGTCGTGTCTAATAATAGTGCTATCTATTGTGCTGACTGATGCACTTGTCATAGCGCTGACGCGATGCCTTATCTTGCTGAGTAAATCCTAATACAGCGAGTAAGCGTAAACTACTAAGCGAGGTCTAGAACTATCTAGAACGTTCCGTCCTTATCTACCAATCCGAGAGTCCGTACGTAAATGGAATGAGACCGGGTTGGGTTGTCCCGTTAGGGGTGCAGCTGTCCCAGGGTCACGTGCTTATAGGTGCACATGGTGGCAACATGTGACTGACGATATCTCGTACTTTGGCCCTTCATATCTTCCTTAAATAAATCCGTAAAAATACAGAAAAATAAGGAAAATAATATACGCGTCCATGACACTATATTTAGATGTTACTGGAATGTTCCATTCTGCAGTATTCCGCAGCACCTGTGGGCAGACCTTAAGCCTGCCCTAAACTACGCACAGACCACCCTTGTGGGTATATAAGCCAGCGCAATAGAACGGACAGTCCCTCAGACTGTCCACTTGTGACATCCTCCCTTTGCCTCTTCCCGCCTCTTGAGCACTAGTGCCCCTTCAGCTATCAAGCACAACTTGCCACTAAGCGCCACTTTCCCTGAGCCGTCACACCAGTTCTGACGGTTGAGCCAAAGCGTTCCATCACAGTAGTCCCTGTGCCCCGCTCCGCATTCTCCACCACCCCTGGTCTTCTGAACCTGTCGTGCCTCCCTGTCGAGTGACAGTGAGTTATCACAATCTTGGCACAATCGACGGAAACGAAGGAACTACCCAAAGAATACAAGAGACACGCAAAAGTATTCAGCAAGGAAGAATCCTACCGATTCCCACCTCCCAGACCATGGGACCATGCCATTGACCTTAAACCAAATGCACCAGACCACATTAACTGCAAAGTTTACCCACTCAACCAAACGGAAGACAAGGCCTTGGAGGAATTCTTAGACGAACAGCTAGCCAAGGGATACATCTGCCCATCTAAATCCCAGTATGCAGCCCCATTCTTCTTTGTCAAAAAGAAGGATGGAAAGCTACAGCCAGTACAGGACTACAGGGAACTCAACACATGGACCATACACAATCAATACCCACTTCCACTCATACCCCAGCTAATCGCAGACCTCAGTGGGGGATGGATCTTTTCCAAATTCAACATCAGATGGGGGTACACTAACATCAGGATCAAGCCAGGGGACGAACACAAGGCAGTGTTCAAAACCAAACAAGGATTCTTCAAACCACTGGTAATGTACTTCGGCATGACAAACACACCGGCAACCTTCTAAGGGATGATGAACTTCATCTTTGGACCACTCATCAAATATCACAAGAAGAAAGGGACCATCATACGCGTATACATGGACGACATTGGAGTTGCAACAGCAACCACGGAACAGGCCCACACATCAGGAAAACCCATGTTTTACTTATTTGTACTTTCTGTTCTTTTTGCTCTTTTAGCAAGGGCAAAAAGGACCCTTTCAAAAAAGTACCAACTACTTAAAAAAAGAAATCCCCTCTTCTTTTTCTTTACTTTTCCTACTTTTTAGGCATATTTCTGGGGAATTTTTGGATTTTGGTCCAATTTTGGTCCGATTTTTTGAATTTTTGGTCCAATTTATTACCATATATGGAAATTTTCGGACCAAAAAATAAAGTTTGGTCCAATATTTCCATTTTTGGACATTTTATTTTGTCAATTTTTGGTCATTTGGTACTCTACTTATCCTGTACTTTTTTTGGCAGCTCAGCAAGTAAAAAAAAAAAGAAAGAGGGATGTCTTTTTCTTACTTTTTCTACTTGTTTCTGAAAAGAATGAAAAAGTATGGAAAAGTATGAATAAGTAAATACATGGTTTTCCTGATGCACAGAAGCAGTTCACGACATCCTGGACCTATTAGAACAACACGACTTGTACCTCAAACTGGAGAAATGCACATTCCACTCCAACACTCTCGATTACCTGGGGGTAATCATTAAGAAGGGGGTGATTCGCATGGACCCCGTCAAAATTTCCAGAATCCACAACTGGCCAGTCCCCAAAAACGTCAAACAGGTGCGATCATTCCTAGGTTTCTGCAACTTCTACTGCACTTTCATTCAAAATTTTGCCACGCACGCACGACCACTCAACAAACTCACATGCAAAGACATGGAATGGCTATGGGGGACAGAACAGCAAATGGCATTCGACAAACTCAAAACCCTAGTAACAGAAGAACCAGTATTAAAACACCCGGAATTGGACAAACCCTTCGAACTGGAAGTTGACGCCTCAGGATACGCAGTGGGAGCAGTACTACTCCAACGGGACAAAGACAACAAACGACACCCAATCGCGTACTACTCCAACACCCTCAATGCAGCCGAACGAAACTACAACATCTATGACCTGGAGCTGTTAGCCATTGTCAAAGCGCTAAGAAACTGGAGACCTTACCTAGCAGGATCCCCACATAAGATCAAAGTATACTTGGACCATATGAACCTGCAATACTGGAGATCCCCACAAAAGATTAGCAGGCGGGTTGTTACGATTCTCGTCTTTCTGTACGATAGGTCTTATCTGCTTATCTGTCTCGTCTCGCGTTCACGTGTACGTTTACCTATGTTCCACTTCGATTCGATCCCCGCCTCTTATCTCGCACCAACCCCATGACCATAGGGAAGCCAGGGCTGTGACTTCTAGAGCCCGCTGACGTCATTTGAATCCCGCGTGCCCCCGCGGGACTCTCTTGTACTATTCATGGACCTCCCCTTCACACTTCCTCATTAGCTCGCTGGGGCCAGTACCTCAGGATCGCGTCATATGTTTGTACCCCACAAACATCCTGTAGTAGTATATAAGTCACGCCCTACCTAGCTTGTACGGTAGACTTGACTTCTTGTGTAATACCACAATCGTCTTTGCCTCACGAACGCCTTTGACTCGCCATTGCGCTTGAGTCCCTCTTCGCTCGCCTTTTCGCTTGAGCCCTGAACTTCCGCTATTATCCTTGTGTCCCTGGGAGACCAAGTGATACTTGTTCACCATCGAACTGAACCTTGACCGGTTCACGCCTAGCCAATCCCGTTGACTTACCGAAGTACACGTTGTACTTAACGCCCCTGTGGTGGCGTTACACGGGTAGCAAGGGAAGTGCTAGAACTCTCTGAATACAACATAGAGATTCACCACATCAAGGGAACTGAAAATGGAAGAGCTGACGCCTTATCAAGGAGGCCCGACTACGATCAAGGAGAACATGACAATGAACAAGTCACAGTACTCCCTGATCACATATTCGTCCGAGCTGCAACCATCGACACCACAGAAAACCCGACACGCATGAGTCCAGAAATCATGATAGATGAAATGCAACCTATGCACCCAGTGTACACCCAAGACAACAATATCATCACGAAATGGGTGGACCCGCACAAACTCAAACGCATTGAGAATACATGGTACAAGGAAGGGCGAAGAGTAGTTATGGGAGACACTCACGAACGAAGGCGTATTATACAAGCCCATCATGACATGCTTGCTTATGGACACCCCGGAATCAACCGAACCATCAAACTAATCGAAAGATATTATTGGTGGCCGGGCAAGAGGCAAGAGGCACAAGACTACATCAAGGGATGCGCCGACTGCCAACGGATCAAAGTCAACAACTGACCAACACGCACCCCCCTGCAGCCAATATTCCCCAAACCAGAAGCAACCCCATTCAAAGTCATAGCACTAGACTTCATCACGAAATTACCCCAATCAAATGGCTGCAACTCCATACTGACGGTAACAGATCACGACTGCTCCAAAGCGGCAGTATTTATCCCATGCCTGGAGGAGATAAGCGCAGAAGGAACTGTGGCCCTGTACGTGACACACGTCTTTCCCAGATTTGGACTGCCAGCGCGCATCATTAGTGATCAAGACCCCAGATTTGCGTCAAAATTCACCTGCAAACTATGCCAAATACTCAGAATCAAACAAAACATTTCCACGGCGTACCACCCCAGAACTGATGGCCAATCGGAGCGGACCAACCAATGGCTAGAACAATACCTAAGGTTCTGGGTCAATGAACGACAAGACAACTGGACACGATATCTACCAATGGCAGAATTCATGCACAACAACTGGCCGAACAAGTCCACCAAAGAATCCCCCTTTAACGTCCTCATGGGATACAACCTGCACGCTGATTGGATTGATCGGCCTTCCCCCATCCCACAAGTAGCGCTACGGGCGCAACAGTTCAGAGAAGCTAGAACATGCGCCCAGGAACTGATGATCAAAGCACAGCAGGGGTGGATCAAACACAAGGACACCCCAAAATACCAAATCGGGGACCTCGTGTGGCTCGAGGGACGCCACCTACGTACCAACTGTAACGCCACCAGCGGGGCGACGTTCGACTCTGGGTTTACCAGCAGACGGCATAACGAAAGAGCAAGGTCAAGGGGTTGTAGTCGCAGACGATGACTAAGGAGACTTGGATCAGTCAAAGGCGTACACTCGAAGAGGCGCAGCGAGAACGATGGTGCACAAGGTAAGCGGATAGTCTTAGAAGTGCAGGGCAGGGTTCCCAAGGTACTAGCTGGTATTGCTAAGTAACTCAAGTCTGGGGACTTGAGTATGAAACGCTACTGGTATATATACATGCAGGTACATGAGGTTCGTACCCAGCTAAGTCCGCTCTACCGAGGGTTCGGTGGTCCGTGCGCAGCCATGGAACCTACTAGAAGGTCACATGAGGCATTGCGCCATCTATCGTCATCGGTCCAGGTCGATCCAGGCCCAAGTCACGTGATCGGTGACGTCACAAGCCCAGGCTCTTCCGTAACCGCTCCCTAGCACCCGGGGATCCGGTGCGGTTGCCCATCTGGCTCTCTGGAGTCTCTGCAGGGTCTGGCAGTATCTCCGGGCCATCATGCGTGCGGGCCGCACCTTCGGTGGTCGGGGTTCGTAACACCAACCAACCAACTGCGAAACTCGTGCCAAGAAGGCATGGCCCATTCCAGATCGTCCAGGTGATGTCCGCAGTCAATTATCGCCTAGAACTTCCCACACAGTGGAGCATCCACCCAGTATTTCACATGGATCTTCTGACTCCATACAAAGAAACTCCCATACACGGCCCCAACTATCAGCGCCCACCACCAGATTTGATTGATGGGGAAGAGGAATATGAAGTCGAGAAGATTCTGGACTCTTGGCGGTTCGGCAGAACCAGGAAACTACAGTATTTGGTCAAATGGTGTGGATACCCGGACTCAGACAATCAGTGGGTCTCCAAGGATGACGTATTTGCTGATGAAGCAATTCGGGAATTCAAACGTTCAAACCCCACCAGAGAAACACATATAAGCGCAGGGAAATCCCAAGAGACGTCCCCATCTCCTTCATTCACTCTCCCATCCGCTCATGTCCTCATCCCCAGTACAAGTCCACTATGTCCTCGACGACCTCCTTCCCATCTCAATACAACCTACCCTCATTGTTCAGAACGCGCCACAGTCACCCCTGTCGATTTCCCAGTCCCTTCATGACAGAGGAAGTCGTCCATCTTCCCCCGTACCATCCCTCCTTCCTTCACCAACCCCTACCAGAGTTGGTTCGAGAAGCCCTTCGCCGGCCAACGTGTCAACAGCCACTCAACCCAATACGGACGAAACTCAAGTTCAAGAGGACCAGGACTTCGACCAGTACCTATCAGAGGAACATTGCCCTCTACACCAACACCTCGTATACAGGAACCACCTCACCACCATGCACAACGAAACCCCACCGTTATGCACCACGGATGGAGAGCCTATTCGTATGCCGAAAGCTTCTCGACCCAAGGTCCACATCTATCGTGTGGAAGAACACAGCCTGGTTTCCCGACACGAAGTGGAGACTCCTCCACCCCTCGGGTTCCAACACAACAGGGGAGTACATTATATCCCTTTCCAGATCCACGATGCTCAAGACCAGCTGCACCCAGCTTGGTATATGCAGCTCATCCTTATGGCGGACCCATTCGTCCTCGCCTACAGGAGAGGCAGTGACCAGCAGTATGGCAAGCCGGTGCACGCCGCCCCCAACTACGAATATCCCCATGATGACTACTACTACTACAACGACCTGATCTTCTTGGATCAGTGCAGCATCATGAGGGAGTCAGTGGATCGAGCCCTCACGGGCATCAAAGACCTCACACTGACAGCAGAAGTCCATCGCTACCGCTGTGTCCAGGCGGGAGTCGAAGCCAAGGAAGCAGAGCTGGCCCGGGTAATGGAAGAGTTGGACAGGCTCGCCCAGACGAGGCGGGACTGTGTACTGCGCCTACAGCGAGCCAACGCGATAACCCACATCGAGGGGGAACATGTTACGATTTTCGCCTTCCTTTACGATGTGTCTTATCCGCCTATCTGTCTTGTCCTGCGTTCATGTGTACTTTTACCTATGTTCCGCTTCGATTCGATCCCCGACTCTTATCTCGCACCAACCCCATGACCGCAGGGAAGCCGGGGCTGTGACTCCTAGAGCCCGCTGACGTCATTGGAGCCCCGCGTGCCCCCGCGGGATTCCCTTGTACTTTGTATGGACTTCCCCTTCATACTTCTCTATTAGTTCGCTGGAGTCAGCATCCCAGGATCGCGTCATATGTTTGTACCTCACAAACACCCTGTAGTAGTATATAAGTCACGCCCTACCTAGCTTGTACGGTAGACTTGACTTCTTGTGTAATACCACAATCGTCTCTGCCTCACGAACGTCTTTGACTCACCGTTGCGCTTGAGTCTCTCTTCGCTCGCATTTTTGCTTGAGCCTCGAACTCCCGCTATTATCCTTGTGTCCCTGGGAGACCAAGTGATACTTGTTCATCACCGAACTGAACCCTAACCGGTTCACGCCCAGTCGATCCCGTTGACTTACCGAAGTACGTGTCGTACTTAACGCCCCTGTGGTGGCGTTACAGAACAGGACTCATATCATCCCGGACTGGAGGAAGGGCAACGAGTTGCGGCACAGAGGGAGGCTACCCAGCGGGGTCAAGCTGGGGCTCGACCATAAGAAGGGGGTGATGTTATGTTTCGGTTTGATCGGCGCCTCGGGCCGGGAAGTGGACACTGACACATCGACTATGACATCGCCGTCAGTGAGATATCATCATGGACTTGTAGGACCAGTCAGCTGGGTAAGCTCCGGCACATGTGATTGTACAATAATGGATCGGATCTTGTAAATGACTCGACGTGACTCATACTAGGATAGCTGTACTAGGGTTCACGGTACTTACACTATTGGCTAGTAGTATTCAAGCGGCGCTTCAAAGCCCATGCATATTTGTATAAAGTAGAGTAGTGCAAAGACCAAGAATGGCATCTTGGTCTTCTTCCAATACCACCACCATCTACTCATCTTTGCTAAGAGGTTTCCCCTCTTAAGTGAGTTGTCCGGCATATCCCCTTAGACCAGGGATCCCTGTGACTTACCTGTTGCCTGTCCCTTCGCAGATCAGTGGACTACCCTCCAGACATTGCAGCCTATCAAGTGTATCTATACTGCAATGAACGCGTGGCCGCCCCGTATCACTCTTTCTTCATACTCAACAGCACTTCTTGGGCCAATGCCAAGTACATCGATAGGATTCCTCAAGGGGTCATTCAACTGGAAGACCTCCACACTTACTTCGGAAGAGACAAGAGCCTTCAGCCCCATCCTGCCTTCTATCCAGAGACCTTTGCTAACCACAACTTTCGGCTTTCAAGGATCGCCACAAAGCAAGAGGCCTAAGTCAGGCAAACGTCCATGGTAGACATTACATGAGTGGAATGCAACTGGGTGGAGTTTCTGGTCATCTCCTAGCTGGTTGAGTACTGCGCCAATTGCGACGTTGGACACGTCTACTTCCAGTTCGAATGGTTTTGTTAAGTTGGGGAATAGGAGGACCGGTTCTTGGCATATCTGATCTTTAACGCACTTGAACGCACGTTGCTGATCTGCCCCCCAGTGCCACAGGGCATTCTTCCTCATAAGGTCATGAAGGGGGTGTGCGAGCGAGGAGAATCCTTTAATGAACTGGCGGTAAAAGTTGCAGAAGCCGATGAAGGCGCGTACTTCTTTGAGGTTCTTTGGAGGCTGCCACTCATGGATACCTCATACTTTTACAGGGTCCATCCGTAGCTTCCTGTGTCTGATGATGAGTCTGAGGTATTCTGTCTCGCGCACCTCAAACTCACACTTCTCTGGTTTGATGTAGAGGTCATTTTCCTCACAGATCATCAGGACTTGGTGAACTCTTTCACAATGATGTTCAAGGTTGTTGATGGTTGCGATGAGAATGTCATCCATGTACACGATCACTTCGCCTGTCAGTACTGGCCCTCTGAATGTGAAGTCCATCATTGCTTGGAACGTGGCTGGGGAGTTTGTGAGGCTGAAGTACATTATGAGCAGTTTGAAGGCTCCTTTGTTCGTTTTGAAGGCAGCCTTCCACTCGTCCCCTTCGTCTATACGGATGTTATTGTATCCCCAGCGAATATCCAGCTTGGTGAAGAGTCATGTGTCACAGATTTTGTCGATGAGTTCAGGAATGAGGGGTAGTGGATAGTGATTGCGAATGGTGACTTCGTTGAGATGTTGGTAGTCTTGCATGGGTCTAAGTTTCCTGTCTTTCTTCTTTATGAAGAAGAATGGCGAGACATATGGGGACTTCGATGGTCAGATATACCCTCTTTCAAGTTGCTCAGTGAGGAATACTTCAAGGGCTTTGTCCTCTTCTTGTGTTAACAGGTATACTTTACAGTCCATTGTTGCAGGGGCATTTGGCACTAGGTCGATGGCATGGTCCCATTGTCATTTAGGCAGGAAGTGGCAGGACGCCTCCTCACTAAAGACCTTATGATATTGTCGATACTCTGGGGGGACCATCTCTTCAAAGGTTCATGCTTCCTTCTTTGCTGCCTCCTGCTGTGCCAATTCAGATGCTGTAGTGGTTTTGCGCACCAATGCCACACAGGGTTCTTGTTCATCGTCCATCAGCTGTTCCCACGCCTCCTCATCGAGTTGATATGTCTCCAACGCTTGTATGGATGCTTCTACAGGCGTGGCTTCATCTGATGACTGGAGGCTGGATATGACCACTGGTTGGAACTCCTCGTTCAGTGTCGCCTCTCCCCACTTTACTGGTGGTTCGAATGCTGAAAACCAAGGGTATCCCAATATGACTTCATCCTTTCCCAGGTTTGTTACGAGGAAGCAAAGTACTTTGGTGTCATTTCCGGTGTGGATGTTCAAATCAGTGTATTGAGTGATAGCTCCATCTTAGTTATGGGTTCCATCCACGTTCCAGATGTGTATTGGTTGTGTGACATCACGTGTTCCAATTTGCAGCCACTTTAGTAGTGAGTTGCAAATAAAGTTGTCAGTGGCTCCTGAATCTAGAAGTACTTGTCATTTGGCTGTTGCGTGTGCAGATTTAAAAAGGACTGGGATTTGCATGGATCAATATCTGCTATGGTACACATTTATGTTTAACGCTCTAGCCCAGGCCGTCAGGTTCAAGCGTCGAGAAAATCCTCTTTTGCAAACAGTTTTTCCACCATGAGGTCTTGCACCTCCTGTGGTTGTGCCTTCATCACAGCGATCTGTGCTTCAGCCTGTTCTTCTGCTGAAAGTATGCAGCTAGATTGTACAGTGATAGTAGTGATGGCAGGAGCTGATATGGCTGAGGAAGAAGGGATAGGAGTTTGTTGGGTGGTTGTGGAGGACATAGCAATTTGAGTGCCCTTTTGTGGGCAGTTACGCAAGATGTGCCCCATAGCACGGCATCTAAAACAGCGTCCCTCCTTTTGGAGTTGGAGTCGGTCAGCGTCTGTAAGAGCCACAGAGGCTCAGGCACGTCCAATGTCCATGGTTTTATGATCACCCAGATCGTCCAAAACTCAGCATGGGACTCGTGGATAACTCGGGGGAGGGGACCTGGGGGAAGGGCTCAATACCTTTGGGGACACACTGAAGCCACTAAGCGGAGTGCTGTCTATATAGCTAGACAGAGCCTAAGACAACTCTTGAGCTTCCAAGAGGAGAACTGCTTATAATGCCAAGCAGAGCACTGGGGTGGTAGATGGGCTATATTCGAGAACAAGACCAGTACAAAGGTTACAGGGTACACTACTGACTCCTTAAGTACATTCCAGAAATCCTATTTTTCCTTGCTTTTTTTGTTATTTTCTGGGGACGCGTAAGTGGGAAACTAAATATAAATTGATCATGTCAGGCTGTCACAATGATTGTGCGATCTGTGAGCTGGCGAGATCTTTTGAACAGAACAAGAAGCAGAGTCTGAAACACGAGACGAGAATTGTGAAACCGAGAACTCTTTTGAGACTTTTCCTATCGATGGCATGATCGATGGATCGTGACACATGGCATTCGGGTTGCAGTTCTTGTTGAGGGCTTGTACCCACTGTTCACGGTTGTGTCCTCCTTTCTTTTGTTGTGGGGTTTGGTTTTTGTCAAGTCGGTCCTTCAAAACCAAGTACTCAGCCTGCTGTAGACAAGCAGCCTGCTTCCAGTCTTCCCACGTGACGGGGTGTTGGAAGCAGATAGCATTGACCACTAACTGATTTGGGAGTCCGTCTTGGAATAACTCCAATGTGGTAGCTTCATCTGGATTGTATCCAGCTTTTGTGATTAGGTTGCTGAATTGGGCAATATAAGAGTCAATATCTTCTCCTTTCATCACAAGGTTCTGCAAGGCTTTGTGGGCCTTGGTTTGCTTGGCAGTGTTGGTGTAAGCTTGTGTAAATCGGGTTTCAACCTCGTTCCAGAGGTTCTCTTCAGTTTGGAGAACCCCTCCTGCTAGTTGAGCTTCTATCCACTTCATCTGTTCGTTGACCCAATCATTGACGAGTGGTCCTCTAATGTAGGACAGGAACATCATGGTTCGCTGGGCCGGTACAGCTAGCAGGTCTACAGTGGGGTTCATCCCTCAGTATAACTTGAAGGCTCGTAAGAATGCCTTGCTTTGCTCCCAATTTCCATCGAATTCTGGGGGTGGGTTCCCTCCCAGGCAGCCATTGCCTCCTAGGGCTGGTGCAGGTAGTGCGGCTCCTCTGGCTGGGGCTGGTCCACTGCCACCACCACCACCACCACCGCCACTGCTGGCAGGGGTTCCTCCAGTGGGAGCTCCACTTCCACTGGGTGCTCCTCCCCCACTAGTGAGGGTGGTACTTGCTGATGCGGATGCTTGTCCCTGCTGAGCCATTGCGTAGGATGGGAATGCTGAGGTTGGGAGGTTCCTTGTTGGTACTGATATGCTTGGGGATGTGGTATCTTGGGGGTTGATATCAATTCCTGAGGGATTAGACGATCCCAAAGGGCCAGTTTGCAAGGTGAGGGGAACTGGTCTGGTAGTGTACCACACTCCTTCGTTTGGGGAATATTCAATGAATGCCCAGAGGAATTTGTCTTCAAGATAGTGAATTTGTTGGTAGGATCTTGTTGTGGGGTCAAAGATGAAGTATCCCTCGACTCCGTTATTTTCTGCCCAGACCACTGCTCCTTTGACTCTATCAGATAGTTCGTCGGAACTGAGACAATCAATATATTTGGGCTTGAACTTGGTTCAACTGCAACTGGACGTCACCATGGTGAGAGACTTGACTTAATGTAACACCACCACAGGGGCATTGAGCACGACATGTGCTATGACAAGTCAACAGGATCGGAAAGGTGTGAGTTGGTCAGGACTCAGTTCGGTGGTGAACAAGTATCACTTGGTCTCCCAGGGACACAAGGATAATAGTGGATAGTCAAGGCTCAAGCGTAAGGGCAAGCAACAACAGGGACTCAAGCGCAATGGCAAGTCAAGATCGGTTCGTGAGGCAAAGACGATGTGGTATTACACAAGAAGTCAAGTCTACCATACAAGCTAGGTAGGGCATGACTTATATACTAATACAGGGTGTTTGGCTAAGCCAAACACATGACACCAGACTGACACCTTGCACTAAATCGAGTACAAAGGGATACACTATATCGAGGGTTATGAAGACACATGGGTCCGCATGTGTGTCAGATCAACTCGGAAAGGTATAGTGGTTTTTGATGGCGCAAACCACTGGTCAAAAGGAGTCGGGCGCAAATGAAATGAAGCAAAACAGATGGGCGCGTGGCAAATGAGAAGCCTGTGGAAACCGTGTATCGTACAGTAGGTGATGAAACAAGTCAAGACGCATACAGCAAGAAGCAGAAATTGTAACAGGTAGGTTTCACGATCAGAGCTCGGGCTGGCACCGAGTTGGTCATGTTCAGGAAACACGCAGGGCCCGGGCACTATTCCGGGTTGCAATCGGGATCGATTATGTAAGACGACTTGCCTTGAGCAAGTGAGAGGTGAACATAGTAGATTCAGAGGTGGAAAACAAGACTAGAATGAGGGGATACAAGCTACCCTACAGATTCTTTTATACTATACACAATCCTTATTTTCTGTGATTTTCTATAGTTTTATCTGCGACACATAAGCCTCAGTCAAAGTAGCACACCATCTATCGTAAGGAGCACGCCATCGTATTGTAATCGATCGATAATCGGAATCTTCCAGAATAGAAACAGAAAACAGAATCTTTCAGAGCGGAACAGATGAGACATCAAGAAGCGGAATATTCCGCTGTAGAACTTTCTAGTGAGGACAAAACAATCTGAGGCGATCGATGGCACAATCTTGTGATCGTGACAGTAGGACTCTGCTTCTTTGGCTATCCTTCAGGCTTCTTCAGTGGCTATTGTTTCTTCTCTTGCCTCAGTTATGGTTGTGGTTGCCATTGCGATGGCTGGAGAGTGGACGTGGATGGTTTCAGGCTCATTTATGTGGAGGGACTCAGCTGTTTGGATAATTTCTGCTGCTCCTCCCAATTCTTCTTCTGATTCACTGTCCTCATGATCAGTAGTCTCGCCTTCGCTTGTTTCTGATGGTGCTGGGGTTCTTGGTTCTGATGTGCTAAGCTCAGGTTGTCTGTCTATATGCCCCCACTGTTCTCTTGTGGGTAATCCTCATGCGTCGATGTCACAGTTGTAATTTTGTCCTGCTGGTCTTAATGCGTCCCACCTGTTATTGATCGGGTTCCATGTAATTTCCACCCAGCACAAGTTATTGAAGTTGAACTCAACTGGTCGGTATCAGGTGGGTCCCAATGCGAAGTCTATGAAGTATCTGGTGTCCCCTCGGTATTCCCTCCAACGAGCTGCTCTTAGAAACTGTGTAGGTATGTTGCAGTCTCCTCATCGTTCAAGGGAGTATGTTCAGAAGTTGGTCCACTGGTCTCAAGTTGTGAACGCCATGGTGAGTAGATCTTGGTCTTGATGTTATGCCACTACCGGCATTAAGTCTGACTTAGACTTTGAAAGGGCGTTCACGACTTAGCAGATTGAGTGTTGCTCGAGTCTTGTGACTAGAGTCATGCATCCTATCTGGTCACATGACCGACATCATTGCACCAGGATACTTCTTGGATCACTGGGCAGTGAGAAAGTCGACTTGCTCAGGAGAGAGAGACAAGTGGGAATCACGAATACAAGTCAGAGGTAGTGATTAAAGAAGACCAAGATGGTGTTTCTTGGTCTTCTGACTCCCTACTTATACATATGTAGGGATGCTTTAAAGCTCCCCTCCAAACCATGACAACTTGTAGCATAAATAGCTTGAACCCTATTACAACTACTACTTGGGACGAGTCATAGTACCTAGCATGTGATACTACAACCGCTGACTGACGCGTTTAGTCCATGACACATTACTACTTACTAAGGGGTCATATCCGTATAGTAAGAGTCCATTTCACCGATCGTGACAAATACTACAAACCCTTATATGCCATACCAATGCCCCCGCATGTCACCATTGGACTACAGCCTGGGCATTCCCTCACCCTATTCTCTTCTGAACACCCAGCACACAACAAGGTGGATCGGGCCCTAGCCCTTGTTGGAGATCCAGGAGCTGCTGCGGACATTCACAGATTCTGCATCTCTCTGCACTGCAAGTCCAAGTTGTTCATGCGTATGCGTGAACTCGACAACTTGTGGAGCAATTGGCTCACAGAGGCAGAGGGCATCGACAAGCAAATTTGCGAGGCCAACATCACATCTAGAATCCACCCCTTCCTGCCACAACCCTTGCCCTGTGGACTCGACATCTATCACATAGATGAGCCAGGATCTAACAACAGAAGGTATAGGGCTCACCTAGACCATCTTGATAACGTAGCCCCTCACCCTATCCCTCCCTGACATCCTCTTCCCAGTACCATGCCACCACTATGTATTCCTTGATGAACAGCATACATAGAGGTGATACTCACAGTGACAAAGGAGACTGTGGTGAGATATCAGGGTAGGCTGGAAGCAGCAACAGAGTAGTTCTTGCAAGTGAAGCAGAGGTGGTGTCTGGCACACAACAGATGAGAACTGGTGATGTGCCAGAGCATTCAAAGTACTCTACTTATACTGCTACAGGGGGTGACGCTAGTAACACAGAGTCACAGTAAATACAAGGAGTGCATTGTTCTACAAAGGGACAAAAGAGTGTACTGTTCAGGAGAACAAGGCATACAGAACAAGAGAAGTCCAGACTATGATATCATAATGACATCACAATAAAGATAAGACAAGAGAAAGTACAGAGACGTAGTACAAGGACAATCCAGAGGAGTCTATGATGTCATGTACATAAGTGATGTCATAGATAAGAGAATACAAGAAGTCCAAGATTGTACAGATCATAATATCTAATCTACAAGTCCTGTATATCTAATCTAAAGCAGTCCATTATCTGCATGTCCTTTTGAGCCGCTAAGTGTGCTCAGGCCACTTATCAACATTCCTGCCACCAGATTCCCCCTTCACCACAATGAACCCCCACGTGACGTCATGTGCCTCTACTGCATGGAGAAACACATCTCTGTGGATTGCCCACAACCTCACACTTTGTGCGAACCCTTCTCACCATGCCCAGTACCCCTTAGACACCCCTGGTACCACATGCAGTGCCCTCGACTCCACTCACCCACTTCTACACACTCATGTTTCATACCCTACGACAGAACAGCGGAGGAATGACACAAGTTCTTCCCATCCAATGCCAGATCAAGTTGGGACGACTCTGACTAGTAGGGGGGCTGTATCACGATCATGTGCCACATGACGAAGTTGGAGGAAAGTTGGAGAGACAGCACACAGATTGCGCCATTTTCAGCAGAGCGCTTGCATAGGCTCCTGGTTACTTACTTGAAAATAGTCATGAAAACCACAGTTTGTACAAGTATAAGTACAAGGTAGATGACTCTGTAGTTACCTTGTCTCAGCTTTGCTAAATCCCAGCCAGCCTTTACTCGACTCAAGTGAGCAGTGCAAACCCTCTCTTCTCTCAGCATTTTCCTGGCAAAGTTACCCTTTGCCCCTTTGTCACTGCTACTCACATCCCAGACCCTAGCCCTACAGCACGAACGATCCAGCTGGATTGTAAAACAGGTGCATCCAGAAATGACACCGGCAGACGTTCGGAGTCATAGAATAGAGACCAGGGTTTAATATTAATCGTTTCATGGCAGGCAGGAGTGGATAAGTGGAGGGCAAATAAGGGATCGACTAATGTCCAATATATGGACCACTAAGTTGACCTGATTGTCATTGCGAATTATATTAAGATAATGGAATAATTTATAAACCTCTCTTTATGTGTCAGAAAATTATAAAGAAAAATACTCAAACAATTAGATATTAGTCTATTGCTAAGAGAGCTCTAATTATTTCCGAGCATATATACACTTAATTGTTTATGTTGGCCAGTGCCTGACAACTAAGTTTAAATACATTTGGAAATAATCAGAGCTCCCTTGAGCAAGTGGCAAATATCTAATTGTTCGAGTATTTTTATTTATAATTGTCTGACACATAGAGAGAGGTCTACAAATTATTCCATTGTCTTGATACAGTTCACGATAACAGTCAAGTCAACTAAGTGGTCAATATATTGAACATTAATTGACCCCTTAGTTGACTATAAGCGGATTCTGCTTACCTGCTCCTGCCCACCGTGTTTGAGATAGTCACCAGAGTGGGTACGAAGAAAGGTAAGGTGATCACAAAGCCTCAGAGCAGTGTCAAGAGCACGCATAGACATCTTAAAGCAATGCAGTGTGTTGAAGAGGACGTATTATCTCAGATAGAGATAATCGGGCGGATAATCAAGATCAATTACTGCATTTGGGGGTACCCTACTATATACGGCTGACAGGCAGTGACAGCTCCCGATCATAGTCGCTACCCCCCCATTTCAAACCCAGCTGCACCAGTCGGAGAATCGAGGATCCTCCAGTCGCTTGCGACACCCTCAAAAATCCTCATTCGAACGGCTGGTTACGAGTCTATGAAACAACAGTGAACTGGAGAATGGAGTACGTGGCCCGCGCCTTTTGTCTGCGAGTCTGATCTCACTGCCGATCCAGGTTTAGTAAACCGCCCACGGGTTTTAGTGACGATCTTACTTTCCTTTGGCTCGAAACATGGAGCCAGCGATGCGAGCACAGCATCGATGACGAGCTTGTGTTCTCCATCCGCGCCATCACGTCTTTCACGACCCGCGGAATTGAGTCAGGTACTACAGAGGAACTCGAGTTTGTACAGGTATTCATTCGACGCAAGTGTGGAGAAACGCTTGCGAGACAGATAGCATGCGATATGGTTTGGACTCTAGTGTTCACGATTACGACGACTGACAGTTAAATCTTCAGGTACGGCGCTCTCGCTGCAAGCGCTGTACAAGCAGCAGTTGCTAAACATGCAGACGCTCCTCCGCCTGCGCGTTACTCTGGCAACTGAGGCTGCCAAGGCGGAAGAAGGCCTATTGTTCCTCGCACTGTGGGCATAACCTCCACTGGGATCGGCATTACGCTCCGCCGTGTTTCCTTCGGGCGCTCACGGAGGGACTCAGGAAAGTGGGCGCGCTGCGAGCGTGAACCACTTTTTTGGATGTTTTCTTCGCGCACATATGTTTTTATATCTCTCATCACACATTGTGACCTGTGTTTTTATTCTTTGAAGAGAAGGGCGCGGGTATTCTCATGCTGCTGCCATCCAGACGGCCACACATTCCTTTAAATTTTTCGTTGATCCCTGCACGATTGCTACCCGATGCCCTCGCACTACAGCTGTATGCAGTAGTTCCGTTGTAATACTCGTATATATCATATTACTACACGGGCTCAGCACCCCATGAACTCTCCCGAATCACGCGCTTCGCTCCTTTTCTGTATAAGAAGAGCCCCCTATGAGCAATACGGCCGCAGGTTTGTCGACTTCCTTGAGAAGTTACAGCTGTTCCTTCACCTTGCCGCTCCTGGCAAATGCCTGCTCCAACATAGCGGGTGGGACGTGGATAACCACGTCAGTTACTCGCCATCGTTACGTCTTGATGCAGTAAGTCGTGCGGCGGAGACTGAGTGGAACGGATCAGTGGCCAGCCTTGCGAGTAAGTACTAATGGAGGGCGACAGACGGCAAACGTACGGAACGTCTGCACTACTCCGGTACACTGCGAGCTTTGAGATCGAGCGCACCTAGATTCTTGTTGAGTCGCGAGCCTGCGCGATGTTAGCTGCAGTTTCCTGCGCGACGAAAATTGGGTGCGTACTTCATTTGAGGGCCAGGCTTAGTTTTTTCCGAGTTCGTTGAGAGTATTATAAGGTTAATTGAGGATGCTGCTGTCGGGTTTCCCATGGTGAATTGGGTGAACAAGAGGTACGTGAAAAAGGTTGGGACGTCGGCGCTTCAGCCCCGGGTTATTTGAGAGGAACACCAGTGGTAACAAATCGGACCAAACGGCGTAGTCGACTAACACATGTCATCGGGTGTTGAGGCCTTTGAGGAAGCGAGGCGTGATGAGGTGGCAGTATCAGGATGTCGTCATGAACGAGAGGCTGTAGAAGAATAGATAACGGCTCTGCCTCGCTCACTCGTCGGCCTGTAGCAAGGATTGACGTCTTGGCTATGAGGCGGTGGGACGTGTCCGTTCTAGAGCCTCTCACGGCACTCTCACGACCCTCCCGAGTCTCCAGCTTCTGCTTCAGGATCTGTAGCTCGTATATCTGCTTCATCGGAGTCGTCTATCCAATTTTGTTTGGAGAAGGTAGGAGGATGGAAACAGACAGCTACGCACCGATCATGTTGAGCACGAACATGAACCCTTGGCCTTGCATCTGCGCACCTTCTCTCCGACCAGTTGCGCAGCCCCGCATCAAGCACGAGCAGCACAATTGTCGGCCCCGTCGGCAACCTTGCGCAACGTAGTCGCACTGCAACTTCTTTTTCGTCCTCCCGCTCCCGTCAGAGACTTTCCCCGACACAGCGGACAGGGTGTCGCGCATGGCAGCGGACGACTGTTGGCCACGTGAGCGACGACGGCGTCGGCCCAGACGCGATCACCGCGTCGTGACGTGGGTCCAACAGTGCGGAACGGATCGGTGGTGGTAAGGTCCCCGAGGGAGATGAATGATGGACGGCAGACGTAAGGAGTATTTGCGTTGCAGACTTTGGGATGAGGCAGATACGCTGAGTCAATGTTAGCCGCGTTGTCCTAAGAGACGAAAATCGAGTGGATGCTTTACCCAAGGGGTAGGATCGGTCGCTTTTGTGAGGATTGCAAGGTTGAGAGGGAGATGCTGTCGAGCTGACTGTTTCTCCTCATGACGAGTTGGTGCAAATGTGAAAAGGGGTTGGAGTGACGTCGACGCACGGGTATTGAAGAGAAACGCGGTGACCACAAGCCGAGCCAATTAGCTACCGTTGAGGACAAGAGACGTGAGTTGACAGTGCCAGGATAATGAAGCTGTGCTCACGAGTCTCGGGTCCAAAGTGGCAACCCGATTGATCGTGTGAACTATCATCGATCGAATCGATCAACGACTCTTGCTTCCGTCACTCCTTTTACTCGAATTCCAAAGATCCAGTTCTGAGTCCGTTTGCCCGTCCTATAATAAGGACTGTCCTTATCACAGGATGGGCAAACGCAGGAAAGACGTCCATCCTACAATGTGTCTATGATATAACGACTATACATCGGGGATATAGCTAGGAGGTACGTCACCAGGTCTTTCCGACAATTAGAGAGAGACAGATAGAACGTATGAAAGCGACTCCGTTTTGACAGTCTTGCTTCCCCATTCCCCCCTACGACTCGCTCCTCTTCCTCGCACCCAGCCTTATTTTCTGCACAGGTTCAAGCATTCTCAAAACCTCGATATCAAGGCCACGCCCAGTCTCATGAACTCACCATCCACGATCCCTTCGACATCCATCTCGACCTGCACCGGTGAATGATCACCTTTGTTTTTTCTGTGTTTCACTCCCATAGGGGACACGGACGCTCCTCCTCCAAGGGTACTATATCCCACATCATCGGGGAATCACCTCCCTGCAAATTAGCGTTAATTATGATTAATTAACGTATAAGCGCCCATTTTCCGTTTTAATTATCCCCCCCATTAATTAAGGACAATTTGTGTTTCAGTTCGAACTAATCCGCAATTGCTTATTAATTTTCGAGTAATTTGTCATTCAGAAACATTAAAATGATTTGCCATTTGGTCTAAACTGTAAGTTAACTGAGTGGTAATGAGCGGTAATAACAAGCAGTAATGAGTGGTAATAACGAGCAGTAACGAGCAGTAAGAAATGATTAAGAAACTATAGATAAGATATTCAAGTCGCCAGCTATCATTTTTGGGTATCAATAGGTTATCGCATGCCCTCAATCTTCCAGCATACTAAGATCAAGCACTGGCACAGAATTCGAGGGGGGAGGCTGATCCAAGCCACCATTGCTAAGAATGATGAGTAAAATTAGTTGAGAGGCATAGACGAGACACTCACGTTACAAGTTGATAAATGTCTGCCATCATCTTGTGGTAGGACGTGTTGCGTTCCATTTCAATCTGGTTAAGATTGGCAATGTGTGTTGGAACGAGATAAGTACGTAAGGACCTTATCTATAGCAGTTACGACATTACGGTAGTATGTTTTCCTATTACGGTAGTTGGGATACGTACTATAGTGGGCGCAATACGCCTTCTGAGTGAGAGAAGCCTTATGGCTATCTCGAAGTGGTAGTTTACATCAGGCGTGTGTAAAAACGCGATATTGTGGACGCCTGTACTTATCACTTTTACGCATATGGACAGGGTAGGACCATAGAGTATAAAAACCCTCCCATGGGGAGGGAGGCGAATAGGATATTCACTCTCTTCTTCACTTGTGCACCCTCTCCACTCTATAGTCTCTCAGCCTACTCAAAGGTGAGAACTCCATTCCTGTTAGCTGCGCGTATTGCTGCGCAACAGGTTATGGGCCCTGTTACAGGGTTTGCTGTCGCACTCTTTGACAGAGTTGCGCCTTGTGGTCATCGCCCACCACGACGTTGCCTTTGCAAAGAGGGACTCGTGTGGTTGTAGGCATTAGACTCAAGGAGGCTCCCTGGTTCATAACAGCCCAATATTGTGCTCTGGAGGAGTACACAGACTAGGCCTCTCGCCTAACTAAACAAGGCCATGTGTAAACTTCCATTAATTTGGAGGCGCTGCACATGATAACCTTGGGGCGATGCTGAGCAGTTCTATTGGCTTAGCGATTAACTGGCAGACTGCAAAGACCAGCGCACAACATAGGATTGACCTATGGGTCAAAACGGGACTAATATTGGCTTTTTATCTTACTCAGTATTGTTATTATTGTAACGCAATGCTGACGTTCTCAAAGCCAACAGATCTTTATACCTATGTCATCCCAACTCACTACGCTTGTCCCCGTCTTCGATGGCTCTAACTGGGCCACCTGGTCTAAGCAGATGACCGCCTTCTTCATGTCGCAAGGGCTCTGGGGCTACGTTGCTGGCACCATCCCTGTCCCTCCCGTTGCCGATGCCGCTGAAAGAGCGGCTTGGATGCGAAGCGATGAGATGGCTAGGGGTAATCTTACCCTACGCCTCTCGCCTGCTATACAGCAGGCAGTTACTGGCGACACTTCCCAACTTCTTTGGGAATCCATTAAAGACCGCTACGGTGCGGTATCTATGCCCCGCATCTACAAAGATTTCAAGGAAGCCATCTCCATTCGCATTAACACTAATCAGCATCCTGCTCCCCAGTTCGAGAAGATGGCTGCCACTTTCGCTCGTCTTGGAGCAGTCACTGTTGGTACTGGACCTAATGCCACCACTCTTGCCATTCGCCCACAGCTGCAGGCACTTATTGCCATGTCCGCTCTGCCCCAGAAATGGGAGCACCTCATTCCTGTCATGTGCAACAATCTTGCCTTGGCAGATCTTCAGCTTGATACTGTATCAGCTTGTGTCGAGAGCCAGTACGAGACTGAGACCAATCGTGGACAACATAAGGCCGCTCATAACGCGCAGAAGCTTTCTGCCGTTAAGCGGAAGCGCAATGACCCTCGCTTCTCGAAGCAGGGTTCTTCGCAGCAGCAGCCTAGCACACCTGGCCCGTCCAACCAGCAGCAGCCTTTTAGGCAGCGCGGAGGACGTGGATCCGGAAGAGGCAAGGCTAAAGGGAAAGGCAAGGCACCTGCCCGTGCTCCACAGCACTCGCATATTGCCTCCGTTGCTGCACTAGCCCCCCCTACTTCCCACAAGGTGACTCATATTGGGTCATCTGGTGTCTCTACGAGGACAGAAGTCGAATCATCCTCCCCTCAGAGGACTTCAGGCTTCTTCCCTTCGGTCAATAAGGCAATGACGCTCGCTGAACGGCTGGATGTACCCGCTACAGTCCAGACCATAAAGACGCTCGAGCAGCGCTTTGCTGATGTTGATGCCCTCATGCGTCCTCGCATTGAAAAGTTCATGGATGAAGAGTATGACTCTGATTTTGATATCGATATGTCGCAGCAGCCTTCGGGCAGCGCACAACCGATAATGGACATTGATGGCCTCGATGACACCGAGATATTTGGTGAGCACTCTAATGCTCTCCAACTTGACTTATCGGATCTGACGATAAGCGATGGGGGTTCTGATAAAGAAAACCATGCCCCCACGCCTCCTTACGTCGACCCGGCTTCTATTGTCGAAGCAACAGTCAGGTGGGCTACTACCGGCGAAAGCCGTTTCCCTCCTCGATCACGTTCTAATGAACGGATTGAATCCATTTGGTGTAGCAATCAGCAGTACCTGAAAGATAACGGCAAAGAAACAGACCCTCATTTCGACGCCCTTGTCTCTCCTTCGGTCTCTATAGGCCGATCTTTGACACCGGAGTCTTTCTTGACTGGACCGGATACTGAGATCCTCGATTGGGGATCATGTGATGAAGAGTACGTCTTTTCTTCACTTAACGCACCACATGCTGATAACATTACAGTATTAGCCCTGCCCCCAAAAAATCAAAAATGGGGCAGCTGTAATAGTTTCGTATATCTATGAGAATCGCATGTAGTAGCACCGAAGTTACTCAAAATGTACAATATTAGCAGCGCTCTCCTCGATTCCTTTGAGTGCGAGCACAATGAGTACTTCAGTCAATGCGCTAAGTGTTTAGAGCGTACAAAAAATATGTGGCTCCTTGATTCAGGAGCATCAGCACATTTCACTAATAAACTTAGTGACTTCATCGACTATAAGCCAACTGCCAAGTCTGATAAGATTCCTGTAAAGACTGCAGCTCATACTCTCTATGTTGAAGGTACCGGAACTGTCTTGCTAGAGCATTACATCGCAGACAAACTCGTGACCACTCGAGTGTATCCGGTCCTATACATCCCTAGAATGAGCTCACGTCTTCTATCTATGGGAGTCTTTCTACAGCAAGGTTTGCGCGTTATGGGGAATTCACAGCATATTAACTTGCTACGTAAAAAGAAGACGATTGTCCAATGTAAACCCCTTCTCCACGGACAATCCCTATATTGGCTAGATGCCTCTATATCCACCCTAACTGAGTCGCTTATTGCGAACCAATCTGCATTACTTAATGTAGACTATGACCTTATGCATCGTCGCCTCGGTCACCCATCCAAAGAGGTTTTGAGACAAGCTAAGGAACACACTAAGGGCTTCCCAGAAGGGATTATAATTCCCACCTCTGATAACATATGTCCTGGATGCGCGCAAGGCAAAATGCCTGCTGCCTTACATCCTCCATCCGATACAAGGGCTAAAGCCTCTTTCAATTGAATACATTCTGATTTGAAAAGCTTCCCTTTACCGTCATACCATAAATACAAGTATTTTATCGTCTTCTTTGATGATTATACTTCGTTTGCATGGATTACTCTTTTACGGGATAAAGCCTCTGCTATTACTGCTCTAAAGCAGTGGCTTGCGCTAATTAAAAATCAATTTAGCGCTACCATAAAAGAATGGATGTCTGATGCCGGCGGTGAATACAAATCGGATGCTTTCCTAAAGCAACTTAAGGATGCCGGCATTACAGTGCTACAGTCAGCGCCACATACACCTCAGCAAAATGGGCGTGCTGAGCGCTTTATGCGTACCATAATGGACAAAGCTCAGGCAATGCGCCTTGATGCTTGTTTACCACAGAGTTGGTGGGAATTTGCAGTCCTACACGCTGCACATTGTTACAATAGAACCCCCATAAGTCGCCTTCAATGGCAGACTCCTTACAAACTATTACACAATGAAGTCCCTGATATATCGCATCTTAGAGTCTTTGGTTGTGGCGCATATGTACATATTCCAGAAGCCCGCCGGGTGAATAAACTTTCTCCCAAAAGCGAGCTAATGATCTACCTTGGTAGAGGACCTGGAATGAAGGCTGATGTCTTCATGCGCACGCCGAATACCTTGTTCTACTCAGACAAGGCACTCTTCGATGAAGCTCTATTTCCTAGGTGTCCAACAGACAATCCTAGACGTGAGCCCTGTGGTGTAACTCAGTTAGATGATACAGTTCCACACGAGCTGTCTAAAGACCATACCACTCCTGGTGATGATGATGACCTACCACCTGAGCCCCCAATTACCAAAGGGAGGAGCGCTCCCCAGCCGGTCGCTGGACCCCCTCCTAGTACTCATACTAGAGGGATTGGATTGCAGCTACCTCCGCCTTTACCCCCTGAACCAGTACCTGGTCCTAGTGAACCTAGGCGCTCGGGGCGTACAAGGAAATTAGTTACTCGTCCTGAAAATGTCTATGGAGATAGGCCTCCTACTACGATTATTTGAGACATTGCGCGGACTCGCACATGGCGACAATTGACACAGCCGCAGCCGGGTAGCTCCCAGCAGCGTCCACGTCTGAGTCAGACGGCCTCAGGTGACATTCCTGACCAAGCCAATCCTGACTCTTCCAGTGCACAGAGTGATAATCCGCATGATTCAGACGAAGTAGATCAGCAACTTCTGATCTGCCTAGCTCAGGAAGGGGGAGTCAAATTTCTAGATCTTCTGCTTGCCAAAGCAGTTTCACCATTGGATCTAGAGTCACCTGATACCTCTAATATTCGCGAATGGACCTATCGGGACATTCTTAAAATGCCAAGTGAACCCCAGGAGGAGTGGCGTAATGCGTGCCAAGAAGAGCTTGCTTCTCTTTGCAAACGCAAGGTCTACGATCTTGTTAACCCGCCGCAAGGCAGAAGGGTGATCAAGAATAGATGGGTATTTGACTTAAAGTCAGATGGCCGTAAGAAAGCCAGGCTAGTTGCCAAAGGCTTTTCACAGGTGGAAGGCATAGACTATGACAAAATATTCTCGCCAGTGGTACGGTTTGAGACCGTCCGGATGATGCTCACGCTCGTAGCGCTGAAGGATTGGCACATCTCTGGACTTGACGTCAAAACTGCCTTTCTTTATGGAGACCTTGATGAGGAACTCTATATGGAACAACCTGAAGGGTTTAAAGACCCTAGCCAACAAAACAAAGTCATGCGCCTTAGGAAAGCTATATACGGACTTAAACAAGCAGCACTCACTTGGTGGAGAGTGCTGGATAAGTCCATGAGCACCCTTGGCTGCACACGACTTCAATCAGACTCAGGTCTGTTCGTGAATGAAGACAAAACAATCGTAGTTATTGTTTATGTCGATGACGTTCTTTTCCTTGGAAGGAATAAGAAGGACATAGCATCCCTGAAGAGACGCTTCATGGAGATATGGGAATGCAGAGATTTGGGTGATACCAAAGAGTTTCTGCGCATGCGCATATTACATTCCAAAGGTAGAATCCTGATAGATCAGCAGGATTACCTTCAGAAAGTGCTGCAGCGCTTTAACCTGATTAACGCCAAATCAGTACCTACCCCACTACCGGAAGGGTATCATCCATCCCCTAATAAGGGAACTGCAGCCCCAGAGCTCCGCGCATCATACCAACAAGTGATAGGATCTCTCCTATACATTATGATTGGTACGCGACCAGATATTGCCTATGCTGTTACCAAGATGGCGCAGTTTGCTGCCAATCCATCTGAGGACCATTATAAGCGTGCACTTTACATTTGCCGCTATTTACTTGGTACCTCAAACTATGCTTTAGTCTTTGACGGCAAAAGCAATGGTGGTATAATAGCATACGCAGATTCTGACTGGGCTTCTGACCCAGTTACCAGAAAGTCCACTACGGGCTACTTAGTAAAAATGGCTAATGGAGTGTTCTGCTGGAATTCTAGAGCGCAGAAATCTATCGTGCTCTCATCCACTGAAGCAGAATACATGTCGCTGTGTGATACAAGCAGACAATTGGTCTGGATTCGCTTGCTCTTTAGTGAGCTTGGAATAAACCTCGGACCTATTCCATTATGCGGAGATAATCAAGGCTCCATATTCTTATCTTCTAATCCTGTTCAGGAGAAACGGATCAAACACATTGATTTGCGTCACCATTACATACGTGATGTGATCCGTGAAAAGAAGATAGAGTTATTCTTCATTGAAGGAGCTGAGAACCCCGCCGATCTTTTTACTAAGAATCTGGGTCGCATTAAATTCCTAAAATTCAGGGAACAGCTAGGGCTAGAGTTTGGCCACTCACCATTCAAACACACCATGTCTGATGATGGGGATTCGTGATGGACAGCGTGAAGGAACTTTTGTTCCTCTGAGGAACACATGTTTCTCTATGTCCTCCACGTCCATCGTTTCTTCTTCATGAAGAGTACAACGAGCAACTGTCTCCTCATAGAACAGGACAGAATCACCTAACTAGACATGGTGCGATGTCGCTTCTCGAAAGCAGACATCTGGCTCTAAGCCTCTCATCGAACTACCAGAAGGGAGTTCGTACGTCCTGTCCCTGATGGGAACATAATAATCATACTTCAAGATTGGAAGAATGTCGTTGATGATAGCCATTCACAACTTGATGAGACGGGTTAGAGACAGCCATAGTCTCATTGACTCCTATGCAACCCTCACTTGATGCTCATTCCCAATGCTCGTGAGATTGCTAGGTGATTGCTTAGACGCGCTTTAATAGCTGCACTAAGCAAGGGGGAGTGTTGGAACGAGATAAGTATGTAAGGACCTTATCTATAGCAGTTACGACATTACGGTAGTATGTTTTCCTATTACGGTAGTTGGGATACGTACTATAGTGGGCGCAATACGCCTTCTGAGTGAGAGAAGCCTTATGGCTATCTCGAAGTGGTAGTTTACATCAGGCGTGTGTAAAAACGCGATATTGTGGACGCCTGTACTTATCACTTTTACGCATATGGACAGGGTAGGACCATAGAGTATAAAAACCCTCCCATGGGGAGGGAGGCGAATAGGATATTCACTCTCTTCTTCACTTGTGCACCCTCTCCACTCTATAGTCTCTCAGCCTACTCAAAGGTGAGAACTCCATTCCTGTTAGCTGCGCGTATTGCTGCGCAACAATGTGACATTCATAAACCTCCACAAATGTATTTGTAGTGAAGTCAAGTTGTCTGCACTCACCTGTGGACCATTCATGGAGGGCTGCATAGTACTGGCATGATTCCGAAAAAAAATTAGATAATAAACAGGAAATGAAGGAAAGAACATACCGCAGTTGATACCAATGCGACCATTGCCTTTGGAACTTCCCAAATAATATCCCCATTGGGTCCATGGCGACATGGGAACTGATCTTGATGGACTGTAACAAATGGAGTGTTCCCAGAAAAATAGAGGTCGCGAGCTACAGAGATGATGACAGAGCTACGGAATGGGCGGTGAAGATCTGGTGACCCGACAAGGACATGATCATTCTATAAGTGGAATATTAGTAAGTCCAACTTTGGGGCACTTTAACGACTCACATTTCCTTTTGAACACCTCGGGTAAATATAACAGAAGTCCGTCTCCAGCTTCTTGACCAGGTCCACAATTGCTATTGGGTCATAGACACTAAACAACAGAGCAACAGTAACCACACAGCGCTCTTTGACTTCTGCACGGAAGATGCTGATGTGCGCTTGGGGCTACATGATGTTTTTGAGCTGTTTTTCCAGAAGCATACAGACAACATACCAGGACAGACATTTGCCAGCAATAATTGCTGTCCTTGAGGATGCGGGCGTGTACATCTTCAGCACCCTGAACCCTGAGTGATGCCGTGCTAAGCGCATCCCGTATGAACCTGGCAACTTGTAATGTTTCCGGGAAAGCATTTTCCAACACAATGGAAGCTTGCAAAAGGTTGAACGAGCCCGTGATGGTGCTTCACTGAAGTTTTGGAAAGATCAGTATCAGCTGGCCATAGCCGTGGGACTTCGGCATGCCCATTGCGAGTCGAGTCCTCTGGCATAGTAGCTGTGCCGTTGTGTCAGCATACAACATATGTGTGATGTACAACACTACAGGCTTACCCGCAAATCCCAGGGTGGTGACTTGAGTGCGCTCAGAACGCGCAGTTGCTCCTCGTTGACTGTTGCGTTAGGCCCGTCCTAACGATGCTCGACTTGAGTGGTGACAGAGTGGCTCGATGTGCTAGGGGCGACTTAGCGGATATGGATACACGCCTTCAACAAGGACGTGATCGTAGTGAACACTGGGGCAAGATCCACCAGTTGTACAGTTCGTCGAGCAGCTTCCCCAAGGAGGGGTAAGCGCACTAAGAGACAGAGAGAGAGGAAAAGGCAGACGAGGAGAGAGGAGAGAAGCGCAATGATGATTCAAGAAGACCAAGCTGGAGGGCTTGGTCTTCGTGCAGTCCAGTGGATATACAATTGACGAGGAGCTTTGAAGCTCCCCCTGAATGTAAGTACCCAGTAGCGATAGTAGCTCAAACCCTACTACGACTGTCCTAGGTGTGAGTCAAGTCCGATACAGGATACATGTGATAACACAGCCGATAAGGCTGACTGAGACGACTGTCCCTGACTAATACTTGGGTAGTCAGAACCCCATGAGCCTCCGATCCGTACTAATAGGTCCGATCGCAACATCACCCCCTTTTCAGGTGTGACGCCCTGACGCTCCAAAACCTTCCTCCTCGTACCTGATCCGCGTGCGCGGGGGCTGTTCCCCGATCTTCCTTCCCCTGCGAGTCTTCTTCTTCTTCGTTAACTCGTAGTCTACCATGGTGCCCGCCTCGTCCTCGATGCGCTCTATGGCATTGGCCATCTCCAGCCGACGCCAACTGCCTGTTACCTTGCCCGAGATTTCTCCTAGCACGGCAATGAGGTCATCGATCCTCTGGTTGATGCGCTCCTCCTCTTGCTGGGCAAGGCGGTAGCGGTGGACCTCGGCGGTGAGGGAGAGGTCATGCATGGACTCGAGGCAGCGATCGATGCGTGCCCGATCCTCGAAGGCCTCGGTGAAGAGGGCCATGTCCGCCGCGGGGTACATGGGCTTCGCGCCATAACTGTAACGGGGGGCGGCGTAGAGGGGACATGTGTACAATTTGTCCAACTCATCGATGATGCCCACGATCAGGGGATCGGGTCCCATGATGACTTGGTGGTAGCGGGCCTCGCGTTCGACCCCGTCGGGGGATGTGATGCGAAACGGAATGTAGTCCGCTCCCTTGTTGGCTTTGAAGCCGGCGGGGATGCGGGTGTTAACGACGGCGAGGGGTTGATGGGTGGGGCCACCCAGTACTCCGAGGTCCCGCTTATACATGGGGGATCCATCGGTGTTGAGAGTGTAGGGGGTTTCTCGGGGGTCGTCAGTGTCTGTGGTGGACAGAATGTGGGGGTGCATAGCTGGGTAGTCGGCGGCTGCGTCCTCGTCCAGAGTGCCCCAGTCAGAGCCAGGCGTCGCCGCTGCCTCAGCTCTACCAGCCTCAGCTGTGCCCTCCGCAGTTGTTCCTCTTTCCAAGCCCTCGCTACCTCCTTCCACGGCCGCACGGGCCCGAACTCGGTGTGGTATCTGGACAGGTTCAATGTCACCGTGTCCGTCAAGATGTTGAACGAGGCTATCTGTGGCCTCGCCCTCGAGTAGGGCACGCTCTTCTTCTTCGGTGGTTGCCTCGTTGGTAAGAGGCTGCGCACCGGGGGAGTCGGGAATGCCTCCAACTGTCGGATCGGGGAATGCGCTGAGGACGGCGATGGCGTCCTCGCGGGTCGCAGGCCCATGGGTAGTGGATAGGGCTTTGGTGACGGTGTCGATGGTGGTCTGCGAGGGGAGGGAGCAGGAAGACATTGTTCGAAGGAAGACAGGATGAGAAGTGGTAGCAGGGGTTGCTGGGATACTCAGCTCGCAGCGGGTTCCCTTTATGTGTGTCTCCCTTGCGGGGTTCAATGTTTTGAAGTCCCAGATGGCCTGGTCGGCGAATACTTCGCTCCGGTCGACCCACTGGTTTTCCGAGTCGGGGTATCCCTTCCATTTCACGAGGTATTGGAGCTTCCGCGTTCGCCTGAATCTCCGGGAGTCTAGAATCTTCTCCACCTCGTATTCCTCTTCGCCGTCTACTAAATCTGGGGGTGGGCGCTGATAATTGGGCCCATGTGTTGCAGTCTCGTGATATCTGGTGAGAAGATCGGTGTGGAACACCGGGTGGATGCTCCACTGTGTGGGAAGTTCGAGGCGATAATTGACAGGGGACATCACCTCGATAACCCGAAAGGGGCCGTGTCTCTTGGGTGCGAGCTTCGTGGTTGGCTGATTGGTCCGCAGGTGGCATCCTTCTAACCACACGAGGTCGCCTTTCTTGTATTTGGGCGTATCCTTGTGCTTGACCCATGACTTTTGGGCCTTGATAAGGAGTGTCTTGGCTTGCGCTCTGGCTTCTTGGAATTGATCGATCCGTAGTGCCACTTGGGGTATGGGTGATGGCATATCGATCCAATCAGCGCGCGGATTGTACCCCATTAGGAGGTAGAAGGGGGACTTCCTCGTGGTCTCATGGGGCCAGTTATTATGCGTGAATTCTGCTATGGGGAGGTAGGCTGCCCAGTTATCTTGACGCTCGTTGGCCCAGAAGCGGAGGTATTGCTCTAGCCACTGGTTGGTCCACTCTGATTGTCTGTCCGTCCGAGGGTGATAGGCGGTGGAGATGTTCTGTGAGATTCCTAGGATTTTGCAGAGTTCGCGTGTGAATTTGGATGCGAAGCGGGGGTCTCTGTCGCTGATAACCTTAGAGGGGAGTCCGAATCGCAGGAAGACATGCTTAGCATAGAGGGCGGCGGTTCCCTCTGCCGTGATCTCCTCCTGGCATGGGATGAAGATGGCGGCTTTTGTACAGTCGTGGTCGGTGATGGTGAGGATCGAATCGAATCCTTGTGATCGAGGTAGTTTGGTGATGAAGTCGAGTGCGATGGTCTCGAATGGGAGTGCCTCTGGGTTCGGATAGATTGGAGACAGCGGTGCTCGAGTTGGTCGGTTGTTTGCCTTGTGTCTTTGGCACTCGGCGCATCCTTTCACGTAGTCTAGTACGTCTTGGACTAGGTTTGGCCACCAATAGGAGCACTTTACCAGTTGCGAGGTTTTGTTGATGCCTGGGTGTCCGTAAACCGGTGGTGTGTGATGAGCGGAGATGATACTTCTCTTGTCATAGAGTCCGCCTGTTACTACCCGCCTTCCGTCCTTGTACCAGGTGCCTTCGATCTTCTTTAAGCGGTGTGGGTCGATCCATGGGCGGAGGAAGTCCTCGTCTTGGTGGTATACCGCGTCTGGTTTCTCCATTTCGTCAGGTCCTATTGTCAGGGTGGTTGGCATGACCGTTTCGACCTGTGTGGCTTGGACGAAGAGCACATCGGGGAGGACGGTCACATCCTGGTTGTCATTGTCTCCTCGATCGTAGTCCGGTCGTCGGGAGAGTGCGTCTGCCCTTCCGTTTGCCGTGCCCTTGATGTGGTGAATCTCGAAGTCATATTCAGAGAGCTCGAGTACTTCCCGTGTGATGCGCCGGCTTATTCGTTGTGGAGAGTGCCAGTATTGCAGGTTAAGGTGGTCGGAGAATACTTTGGTTTTGTGTGGCGATCCTGCGAGCAAGGGGTGCCAGTGGCGGAAGGCCTTGACGATGGCGAGCAGTTCGAGGTCGTAGATGTCATAGTTTCGCTCTGCTTCGTTGAGCGTCGCCGAGTAGTAGCCTATGGGGTGTCGTTTACCGTCCTCTTTGCATTGTAGTAGTACGGCACCCACCGCGAATCCGGAGGTGTCTACCTCTACCTCGAATTGCTCTTTGGGATCTGGGTGTGCTAGTACTGGTTCGCTTGTGACTAGGTCTTTGAGCTTAACGAAGGCATTGTCTTCTGCTTGTCCCCACACCCACTCTGTGTCTTTCCATGTTAATATGTTCAGGGGTCGTGCGTGTGTGGTGAATCCCTTGATGAAGAGGCGGTAGAAGTTGCAGAATCCGAGAAAAGATCGGACTTGCTTGACCGTGGTGGGCGTTGGCCAGTCGCGAATGCCGGCGACTTTGACCGGGTCCATGCGAGTCACCCCCTTTTCAAGGATTACCCCCAGGTAATCAATGGACGGGGCATGGAAGATGCACTTCTCTGGCTTGAAGTACAAGTCGAGGTCCTTTGCAACTTGGAGTATGTCACGTACGGCTGCGATGTGGCCTGCCATGCCATTCCGTGAGGCGATGCCAATGTCGTCCATGTACACCCGGATTGTGGTGCCCAGTTTCTCGTGTTTGAGGATGGCAGGTCCGCAGGCGTAGTCCATCATCTCCTGGAAGGTGGCTGGCGAGTTGGTCAAGCCGAAGTACATCACCAGTGGCTCGAAGTGGCCGTAGCGCGTTTTGAATGCGGCTTTTTCTTCGTCTCCCTCTTTCATGCGAATGTTGTTGTAGCCCTGGTGGACGTCGAGCTTGGTGTAGACGTCTGCGTTGCCCAGGTCCGTGATGAGCTCTTGTATGAGTGGTAGTGGGTATTGATTACGTATGGTAAACGAATTGATTTTTCGATAGTCCTAGACGGGGCGTAGTGTGCCGTCCTTCTTCTTGACAAAGAAGAAGGGGGAGGCGTAGGGGGACTTGGATGGTCGGATGTACCCCTTCGCGAGCTGTTCGTCGAGGAATTTCTTGAGGGCGATGTCTTCGTCATGCAACATAGGATAGATTTTGCAGTCGATGGCGTCGGGGGTTCCTTCTTTGAATTTAATGGCATGGTCCCAGGGCCGCGATGGTGGGAAGCGGTGGGACTCTTCTTCGCTGAACACGCTGGCGAAGTCCGAGTATTCTTCCGGGATTTTTGTGGCGCTGGTGTATTGCTTGGCCTCTATGGCCAGATCAGTGGCGGTAGAGCGTAGCCTGACCTTTTCCCAGTCGTCGTAGAATTGGCTGACGATGTGACGTTTTTCTTCTTCTGTGAATTCGGTGGGAGCGAATGCGATGGTCACGCCGTGTCGGCGGTCTATGGGATGGGTGGTGCGGAGGACCACCGGGTAGGCGTCTTCTTTGATGACAGCATGCTGCCAGCTGATCTGTGGTTCGTAGGCTGCCAGCCAGGGGTATCCGAGGACAATGTCTTCGTCTCCGGTGTTGGTGATGAGGAAGCGCATTGTTTTGTGCACTCCTTTGGTTTGTACGTCGAGGTCTGCACAGTGTGTGATTAGTCCTGCTTTGTTTTCAGACTTGTCGATGTTCCATATCTTTTTGGGAGTCTCTAATTCTTGGAGACCGATCCCCATTCGCCTCGCAAACGTGGGTTTGATGAAGCTGTCTGTAGCTCCTGAGTCCACTAATGCTTTTACTTCGGCCATGTTGTAACTTGTTCGGACGGATACTGGAATTCGTAGCGATCGAAAGTGTGTGATTATTACAGAGTTACAACAGAGCACCCTTACCCAGGCTGATGGGTTCAGGCGTTTGGAAAATCCTCTCTCCCCCACAAGTCTTGGAGAACCAAGTCTTTTACTTCGCCTGGTGCTCCAGCTACTCCTTGAAGCCATTCCTGGGCCTGTTGCTGTGGCGTTTTCGTCGCGCGTGCTTGCGCTGGTTGTTCTTGGGCGTGGTAGTCGGTGTCCGACCTCCTGCTGCTGCTCTCTTGTGCATTGCCGCGATACTGTGGGCAGTCGCGACTGAAGTGTCCTTTTTGATTACAGGTGTAGCAGATCACTTCCCTTGCGTCTCGGGGAAAGCCCCTTCCTCTGCCTCGCCCTCTCGGGCCTCCTCTTGGTGGATACGGTGGTCGTTGGCGGTCGAGCACGTATTCTGCCCCAGCAAGTCTTCCTTGGATGTCTTCTGCGTTTGCCCCCCGGGCTCGCGCTCTATCCGCGGAGGTGTCCATTGCGTTGGGGTTTTGGTGATGGGGTAGATTTCGTGGTGTCCACCCGCTTTGAGGGGGACCCCACCCACTAGAGCGTGTGGTAGTTTTCGGAGTGGGTGGTTTCAATGAGTTGAGGCGTGCCTGTAGATGCATGTACTGCTGTTGCTTCTTCATCGCCGCCTGTTTCCATGCTTCGAAGGTAGCGGGCTCGTATTGTTCGTAGACCTTGGCGAACAGCCCTTTGGGTAGTCCGGCGGTGAATAGATCGAGTGTCTGGGGGGCGTCGAGGTGATAGTCAGCCTGCCGGGCTAGCCGTTCAAAAGTAGCGACGTAGCTGTCAATGTCTCCGTCTTTCATGTGGAAGCCCTTGCGCAGTTCCGCTTGTGCTTGCTCCTTTTCCATGGTGTTGGCGAACCGTCTGGTGAAGGCTCGAAGGGTTTCTTCCCAGAGGCGTCGAGTATGCTTGGGGAATCCAGTCTCTGTCTGGCACATTAGCCAATCGGTCATGTACATTACCCACTCGTTGACTAGCTCTCCCTGGATGTACCTGAGGAAGAGGAGCGATCTGCGGTAGTAGTTGCGCATAAGGTCACTTGTGCTGTTGACTCCTTGGTAGAGGTTCCATTGTGCCCGGAACTGAAGGGTCTTGGTGCGATCTCCGTTGAAGATCATGGGTGGATTGCCCACCAGTTTGTCGGATGATCGGGGCGGGTTTCCAATAGGGCCTACTCCTGGGAATCCTCCTCCTGGTGGTCCTCCTCCGCCTCCTCCACCGTGTGGGGGGCCTCCTCCTCCTGTGGGCGGGTTTCCGCCTGGAGGATCGGGTTCGTCTGGTCCTATGGCGCGCATCAGAGCTGCGTCATCTGCAGTCATCCGATGTCCCGTGCTTGGATTGATGGGGAGTAGGTCTGCGGGTATTCCGTCTTGTGGTTGTTGTATCGGGTCTAGTTGGAGTGCGTACGTTGGTTCTAACTGTGTGGTTGTCATCTCCTCTGGTGGGTGGACGATGATATGCTCAGCTTGTGGTGCTTCGTTAAGCGTGATTCCTGCCGCAAGGTTTGCTAGTTCCTCTTGTTCTTCTGCGTTAACTTGGGAGAGGTGGTCTTCCTCGGACTCGTTCTCACTTCGTTCAGATTCAGAGTCCTCTTCCATGGTACTTGTGGTGATTGCACCGTCGATGGGTCCTACCCTGGCGAGGGGAACTACTTCACTTTCTAGAATGTCGCACCGATATTCGTGCATTGTTGGTCTAACGACCGTCCGTATTCCTGCGTCGTTGGTTGCGAGTATACACCAACAGGTATGCTCGTGGCTGAACTCAACTGGGTAGTAGCGACTTGGCCGGTTAGGGAAGTCGACGAAGTAACCTGTTTCTCCTCGGTGTGTCCTCCACCTGGCAGCTTTTAAATAGCGTGTGGGGACGTCTCGTTCTCCTCTGCTGGGGATAGTGTATGATTGGACCTGATTCCAGCCCCACCGATCTCCTGTCGTGGGCGCCACCGTGTCGTTCTTGTAGGAGGGAGCTTGGTCTTAATGTTGCATTAGGCCCGTCCTAACGATGCTTGACTTGAGCGGTGACAGAGTGGCTCGATGTGCTAGGGGCGACTTAGCGGATATGGATACACGCCTTCAACAAGGACGTGATCGTAGTGAACACTGGGGCAAGATCCACCAGTTGTACAGTTCGTCGAGCAGCTTCCCCGAGGAGGGGTAAGCGCACTAAGAGACAGAGAGAGAGGAAAAGGCAGACGAGGAGAGAGGAGAGAAGCGCAATGATGATTCAAGAAGACCAAGCTGGAGGGCTCGGTCTTCGTGCAGTCCAGTGGATATACAATTGATGAGGAGCTTTGAAGCTCCCCCTGAATGTAAGTACCCAGTAGCGATAGTAGCTCGAACCCTACTACGACTGTCCTAGGTGTGAGTCAAGTCCGATACAGGATACATGTGATAACACAGCCGATAAGGCTGACTGAGACGACTGTCCCTGACTAATACTTGGGTAGTCAGAACCCCATGAGCCTCCGATCCGTACTAATAGGTCCGATCGCAACATTGACCCTGGGAAGTGGTGCCTGCATCGACACATGGACACAGGATGTGAGTATTATTAAACAGATAGCTACTATGGGCTTACCTGCAAACTCCAAAGATGTGGCGTGAGGATACCCAGGGGGGTATGAAAAGATCACTCGTCGCCCCTCAGAGGCGGTGCCTACATTGGTATATCAACGCGCAACATTAGGCTGGGCAATAGTGTTGGGCTCACCTTTGAGTCCTGTGGCGATAACTTGACGGCGCTCAGAACGAGTTGGTGCCATTTGTGGACCCTCAGATTGGTGCTGGAAATGCGTCTGTGCTACTTGTTGACCTCCAGAATGGCACTCTGAGTGCACGCGCATCGCTCGCTGACCCTCGGAAATGGTGTCTACATTAATATAGAGTAAGTATCATGTATCCAAAAGAAGACTGGTCTTACCTGTGAGCCCCGAAACAGTGTCTTGAGAGCGCGTGGAATGCACATGTGTCACTTGTCGACCTTTTGAGGCTGTACCTATGGCACATTAACGGACAGTATAAGTGAGATGAGTATGGGCTTACCTGCATACTCCGAGTATCAATTGTCTGGGTCTGGGTCCTTGAATTGCACGCGTTTGCCTGGCGCTGACTGAGGCGTCTCAGCACCGTCGTCTGTGGCACCTCCAAGCCAAGAGGGTCTCTAAATAGCCTTGAGTCGTGATGCTAGACATGATGATGGGAGATACTTACCTCGAATGCCAGCCATTGAGACGATCTGGCTGTCTGTGTGAATGCAACCATATCCTCGTGTTCCTCCGAGTTGCCTTCAACTGGCTCAGAATCTGAGCCTGAGCTGCCTGTGACACTAGAGTGAGAAAGGTTGTTGTCTAAAGACGAATTCCTGTCCTCGTCCTCGTCCTCCTGAACGAGAGTCTCCGCTAGGGTGTAAGTGTAAAGTAAGCACGACTTGATGTGGCAACTCCAAACAAGGTCCAAACATAACACGCACATCGTCTCAACTTTCTCATGCTGCTGGGCGGAACACTGCCCATCCCCGCTGACATGGGTTCGACCTCATCATCCGACAGTTCAAGACGGGGAGGATGGGTGCCTTCTAAACCTTGGATTATTAGATGTAAGTGATCCCATTTCTGATTTAAAAATACTCGCCGTTGAACTCACCGCCCGCTTTCACTCGCTTAGCAGGTTTCATTGGGGCCTCTGGCGTCAAGCTTGGCACTGCAGGCCTCTTAGCAAGCCCCTCAGCATCGGTGGCTGGGCCCTCTTCGGGAGACAGGGCACGCTTTCTGAAGGAGACTATGATACCCGTATGTAAGTCATCACATCGCCTTGACTTAGCATGACAATGACCAGGCGCGTACCTTCTGACTCTCCCCCAGCATTTTGCGGCTGCCTAATCACCAGTGGAGGCAACTTAGGGTGCGTATTGGTACCTTTTCCCTTCTTCTTCGAGCTCACAGAGCGTGTTGATGTGTCAGTGGAGGTCGCCACTGAAGTCGTATCTACGGAGTTGCGCTGCCGCCGCGTGGAGGGTGCCATACCTGTATGGCCAAACGAATACGAGAGAATGTATTGGGAAGGGCGTTGGTGGGGATACAATGAGAGACTAGGGTTTGGATGGGGGATTTGTCCCTCGGGTATGTGCTGCGTCTTATATTTTTTTCTTAGCACGCTTAACTTTTTTTGCAGTGACCCATCAGTCACGGCAGCTTGCACCCCAAGTGCCACGTAGCCATTCTGTCGTTGTTACTATCACCATCATTCCAAATCACACTAGTTCTCGTTTTCAATGAGTTTGATTACCTGCACTGGCTGCCATCGACGCTTCACTTATGCCGGGTACTCACTTCACCTTAGCATGACAACTCGTGCTACTTGTCGTGCCATCTACAATAGCTGTCTGGATCACTCCGCAGCGCGTGACCCTCCAGGCGAATCTGGTCCAGAGGACAGCGTTCCAAGTGAGTGGTTTTGCCGACTCGATCATGCTAGTAGATTGACCCCAAAATTTAGACGGGAGCAAATTCAATGGACAATTTGACCAACATGGAGACGGTGAACTGGACCATATGAATGTTGACACAGATGACTGGGCACCGGCACCCGACACTAGTGTGCCCCTACAAACTGAAACCCCCGATCACCCTCAACAATCCCGTGATCGCCCTCAACAAGATGGGGCTCCGTTTGTCAAGTGCTTTCCTTCAGAGGTGGCTGGAGCCCCCATTTCCGAGATGGGTCAGAACACGCCCGGTTGTAACGCCACCACTGGCGTTAGTCCGACTTGGACTGCGAAAGGGCGTTCACAACTTAGCGAAATATTCTTGAGAGTCACGTGACTTAGTCACGGGATACACGGCAGTTGTTGAGCACGTGATCCTGAGGCACACGGCACTTGTCCTGCACGTGACCTAAACGTACACTAGGGCGAGTTGTGCCACTAGGTAATCCGATCGATGAAGACGACTTGCTCAAGGAGGCAAGTGAGTCACGCGTGAGAGAGAGGAAGGGAACATGGTGATTGAAGAAGACCAAGATGGCGTGTCTTGGTCTTCCTAGGCCACTATTTATACATATACGAGGTAGCTTTAAAGCTCCTCTCCAACTCGTACGACGAATGGCTAAAGTAGCTCGAACCCTACTACAGCTATCCTAGTAATGAGTCATGCCCTATAGGCATGTGATTCTACTGTCCTTTCTGACTAACGCGACTGTCCATGACACATTACTACTTACTAACGAGGTCATCACCGTAAGTAAGAGTCCGTTCCGTGCACACCGTGACATCACCCCCTTTTCAGCCGCGACGACCACGGCGCCGAGTGGGGCCTATCCCTCCGAGCCATGCTTCCTGTCTCTCCGTAATCCGATCCAACGTGTTGGCCATCTCCAGCCGGAATTTGCAGCGGGCCAATTCCGACTGTACCCCTCCGAGCGCTTGAGCCAGCGCATGAAGTCGCTGCTCCATCCTCTCAGCCTCGTGTCGATAGGCACGGAATCTGGTTAACTCAGCTTTGAGCCCGACGTCCTTCAACTCGTTCACCGCGCGGTCCACCCTGTGTTGATTGCTGTGCCCTCCGACGAGGGCGAATAGGTCTTCTGGAGAGTAGTGGGGTTTACCGGTTTCCCGGACGTGCGGTTCGGCGTACAGGGGGCGACTGTAGACTTTGTCGCTGTCCTCTACAAGTCCGAGGACGAGAGGATCCGGCCCCGCAATGACTTGGATATAGGACGCTTGTCGGGTGACTCCTTGAGCGTCGGTGATGGGGTAGTGTACGAAGTCATCCCCTCGGTTGTGCTTGTATCCGTGAGGGGCGACGCGTGACGAGCCTCCGAGGTATCGGAGGCGGACGGCGGGTAGGGTGGAGCTCGGGGTGTCCACTACCACGCCGCCGCGGTATATGGGGCGGCCCGTGGTGTCGCAGGCGTATGGGGTTTCCCGAGGGTCGTCAGAGTCGGTGGCGGTAATGAGATAGGGTTGCTCAACAGGATACCATTCCCTCAGTGTCCCTTCTACCGCTTCGTACACTGCTCTCTCAGCGTCTCTGTGTGTTGGCGGCGTCGGTGGTAGACGACTGCCCTCTTGGCTGCTGCCACTGCCAGCTGCCGTCGTCTCCAGTCTTCCGCCGACGACTTCCAGTCCCGCGTCTTCATCCACTCCTGCCATCTCAGGGTTGCGGGCGTCTTCTTCCGCTTGGAGTTCGATACGCACGGGGAGAGGTCGAGATGGGGGACTCGCAAAGAGTCCGACAGCTGTACGAAGCCGAGTAATTTCGGCTTCTGTGTACGGGGCAGTGTTGAGGCGATCGCCGTTTGGGTTGAGGAGCCAGTACGTGGCGGGCTGGTCTGGATCCTCGATGTCGATGATGGATTGTACGTTGTTGAGGGCCGTCCTGAGCTCTTCGTGGGTGAGGCTGTCGACGAGGCGGGTAGCGAGAGAGGAGGGAGAGGAGGAAGCGGGAAGAGACATTTCTGAGTAGGTGAGGAGTCCAGTGTGAAGGGATGGGGGCAGCTTAGCGTCGTGTGTCCGGTTTATATATATCCTAGCGGCAGTTGAACTCCGCTCGTACTCCGCTATGGCTTCGTCAGCGAATATGTCATTTTTGTTGACCCACTGATTCTCCGAGTCTGGGTACCCCTTCCATTTCACAAGGTATTGCACTTTCTTGCTCCGGCCGAATCTTCTGGAGTCTAGAATACGCTCCACTTTGTACTCCTCTTCTCCGTCCACTAAGTCTGGTGGTGGGCGTTGAAAGTTTTTCCCATGCATGGGCGTCTCGCGATAAGGTGTGAGCAAATCGATGTGGAATACAGGGTGGATGCTCCACTGCGTGGGAAGTTGGAGTTGATAGTTGACCGGTGACAATACTCGTGTGATTTGGAATGGTCCATGCCGTCGTGCCGCGAGCTTGGCCGTCGGTTGATTGGTTCGGAGGTGTCGTCCTTCTAACCATACTTGGTCTCCTACTTGATACTTGGGCGTATCTCGGTGTTTGACCCACAGCGCTTGTGCCTTTTTGATAAGGTTTTGAGCTTCTTTCCGTGCGTCTCGGAATTGCTGAAGTCGCGTGAGCACCTGTGGGATAGGGGATGGCTTATCGATCCAATCAGCGCGTGGGTCGTATCCCATCATGAGTGAAAACGGGGACTTCCTTGTTGCCTCGTGTGGCCAATTGTTATGCGCGAATTCCGCCATCGGTAGGAATTGCGCCCAATTATCTTGACGCTCGTTAGTCCAGAACCGTAGGTATTGTTCCAGCCATTGGTTGGTTCTTTCCGATTGTCCGTCGGTCCGGGGGTGGTACGCCGTGGAGATGTTTTGGTAGATGCCGAGGATTCGGCATAGTTCGCGTGTGAATTTTGATGCGAATCTCGGGTCTCGGTCGCTGATGATTTTTGCCGGTAATCCGAATCTCCGAAATACGTGAGTAACGTACAGTGCCGCTGTTTCTTCCGCCGATATCTCTTCTTTACAGGGGATGAACACTGATGCCTTTGTGCAGTCGTGGTCAGTCACGGTGAGGATCGAATCGTGTCCCTGTGACTCTGGCAATTTAGTAATGAAGTCGAGGGCGATGACTTCGAATGGCTTAGCGTCAGGTGTTGGTGTGATAGGCGTTAGGGGGGCTCACGTCGGGCGGTTGTTAACCTTGTGGCGTTGACATTCCGCGCAGCCTTGAACGTACTCCGTTATTTGCTTTAGCATATTCGGCCACCAGTGACTTCGCTCGATGATTCTTGCCGTTCGCTTGATTCCTGGGTGGCCGTAGACTGGGGGGTCGTGGTGGTTGGCGATGACGATGCGGATTTCTTCCGGTCCTCCGGTGACTACTCGTGCACCTTGGTGGTACCAGATTCCGTTGACCTTCTTGAGCTTGTGTGGGTCTACCCAGGGTCGTAGAATGTCTTCGTCTTGTTCGTGGACTTCCGGGGATTGCGTGGTGATGGTTCGCACAAATACCTTCTCAGGTAAGACGATGACTCCTTCGTTGTCCCTTTCTCCTCGGTCATAGTCGGGTCTTCGCGATAGAGCATCTGCGCGTCCGTTGTTAGTCCCTTTGATGTGGTGGATCTCGAAATTGTATTCCATGAGTTCTAGGACTTCTCGAGCTACTCGGCGGCTTATCTTCTGCGGTGTCTTCCAGTGTGTGAGGTTGAGGTGGTCGGAGAAGATTTTGATCTTGTGCGGTGAGCCTGCCAGGAATGGTCTCCAGTGTCGTAGTGCCTTGACAATCGCCAGAAGTTCCAGGTCATAGATGTCGTAGTTGCGTTCCGCTTCATTTAGGGTGGCTGAGAAGTAGCCAAGGGGGTGTCTTTTCCTGTCTTGCTTTTTCTGTAGGAGCACTGCACCTACTGCGTATCCCGATGCGTCTACTTCGAGTTCGAATTGGTCCGTTAGCGTGGGGTGTGCGAGTACTGGTTCGCTTGTGACCAGGCGTTTGAGGGTTTGGAAGGCCGTTTCTTCGTCTTTACCCCACGTCCACTCTGCGTCCTTGCGTGTGAGTTTGTTGAGGGCTCGTGCGTATGTGGCGAAACCGCGAATGAAGAGGCGGTAAAAATTGCAGAAGCCCAAAAAGGAGCGTACATCTCGTACCTTCGTGGGTGTGGGCCAGTCGCGTATACCGGCAATTTTTACGGGGTCCATGCGAGTCACCCCCTTTTCAAGAATTACCCCCAGGTAATCCATTCGCGGTTGGTGGAAGGTGCATTTGGACGGTTTGAAGTATAGGTCATGGTCCAATGCTACCTGGAGTACTGCGCAGATGGCGTCGATGTGTGCTTGAAGGCCCGCGCGTTCGAGTGTCGCGATACCGATGTCGTCCATGTAGACGCGGATGATTGTACCCATTGCTGCGAAGATGCGGATTGTGTCGCCCAAGATGTCGTTCATCATGTTTTGGAACGTCGCTGGTGAATTCGTGAGTCCGAAGTACATGACGAGTGGTTCAAATAATCCATATTTCGTTTTGAACGCGGCCTTGTGTTCATCGCCTGGTTTGATCCGTATGTTGTTGTATCCCCATCGGATGTCGAGTTTGGTGAATATGTGTCCCTCCCCGAGGTCGTTGATGAGTTCCGACATGAGAGGTAGTGGGTATTGATTACGCACCGTGTAGGCGTTGATCCGCCGGTAATCTTGTACCGGTCTCAGTTTTCCGTCTTTTTTCTTGATGAAGAAGAACGACGAGGCGTAGGGTGACTTTGAGGGTCGGATGTACCCTAGCTTGAGTTGTTCGTCCAGCCATTCGCGCAGTTGTCCGTCTTCGTCTTGTGACATTGGGTAGATTTTGCAGTCAATACTGGGGGGTGCGCCCGGTTTGAAATCAATTGCGTGGTCCCAAGGTCATGATGGTGGGAATCGGTGGGATGCTTCTTCGCTGAAGATTTTCGCAAAGCGTTGATATGGTTCTGGGAGAGCTTCCATGACGGTGTTTTGATTAGCTGCAATGGCTAGTTCGGTGGCTGTGGTACGTATCTGGCATTCCTCTTCGAGTTCTCGGACGATGTCCTCGGCTTCGTCTTGAGTCATTGTACAGGCGATGGTGGTCTGCGTCTCTGCCGGATTGATTGACCGTAGTACCACCGGGAGGGTGTCTTCGTGTATGGTGGCGTGTGCCCAGCTGATGGTTGGTTCGTAGGTGGCTAGCCACGGGTATCCGAGGACTAAATCCTCGTTCCCTATGTCGGTGACCAGGAACCTCATGACCTTCGAAACGCCATTGGTCTGAACGTCTAGGTCGATGAAATGCGTAATGGACCCAGCTTTATTCTCTGTATTGTCAATGTTCCAAATCTTTTTTGGTTTTTCGAGGTTTTGTAGTCCGAGGCCCATGCGTTTGGCGAACGCGGGTCTTATGAAATTGTCGGTGGCTCCTGAGTCAACGAGCCCTTTGATATCGGCCATGGAGTAACTTGTGCGAATCGAGACTGGAATTCGAAGCGAACGATAGCGAGTCATGATTACAGAGTTACAATTAACCGCCCTCACCCAGGCCGATGGGTTCAGGCGTCCTGAAAACCCTCTTGGGTCCAGAGATCCTTGAATACGAGGTCCTTGACCTCATCACTGGCCCCTCTCAGCGTTTCCATCCATTCCTTCGCTTGTTCTTGTGGTGTGGTTTCTACGCGGCGTGCCGTTACTGGTTCTTGGTAGTAGTCGGTTTCTGCGCCGCGACTTGTACTTGCGCGTGGTTGGAATGGTTGTCTTGGTTTTCTAGGGCGTGTGCAGTCGCGTGAGAAGTGGCCCGGGTTGTTACAGTTGTAACAGATTACTTCCCTCATGTCGCGGCGTGGTCCGCTCCCTCGATTTTGTCCCGATCCTCCCCTTGGTGGGAATGGTGGTCTTTGGTTTCCGCGGTTTGGGTTGCCTACTTCCGCGAGGCGTGCGCGGGTCCGGTCTGCCGACGTGTCCATGGCGTTCGGGTCGTGGCGCGATGGGGGGAACCTGGGTGGCGCCCACTGCGGGGTGTACCCCCGGTTTTGCTGCGGTCGCGGTAGTGGTGTATTACGGGGTGTCGTGTTAAGTCCTAGGCGAGCGCGTAAATGGATGTATTGTTTCTGTCGCCTCAGCGCCGCCTCCTTCCATTCGTTGAAGGTTTGGGGGTCGTCCAACTCGTATATCTTTGTGAAGAGGGCTCTCGGGAGGCCCGCCGTGAATCGGTCCAGCGTTTGGCGGTCGTTGAGGCGATAATCAGCCTTCCGTGCTAGTTGTTCGAAGTTGGTGACGTACGAATCAATGTCGTCCCCAATCATTTTGAATCCTTTCGCTAGGGTGGCTTGCGCTTGCTCTTGTTCTAGGACGTTCGAGAAGCGGTCGGAGAATCCCGCCGTTAGTGTGTCCCATAAAAATGGGTCGTATCTGTTGCGTCCGTGGTGCAATTCGTTGTTGAGCCATTGGAGGAACCCGAGCGTCCAATTGGACACTCGCGGTCCTTTGACAAATCCTAGGAATAGTAGGCATCGTCGGTAGACGTTGGTCATAATTGGCGCCTCTGAGTTTTGCCCCCAGTAAATGTGCCACTGCGTGAGGAACGACTCGTACTCATCTCGGTTTCCGTCGAATATGCTCGGGGGTTCTCCCACGAGTTTGTCTGCTCCGTGTGGTGCTCCCGGGGCGGGTCCTGCAGCTGGTGGCGGTGGTGGTGGCCCTCCTCCGAAGGGATCTCCTCCACCTCCTCCTCCGAATTGGGGTTGTCTGTTCCCATGTGGTGGTCTTCCGCCTCCTGGCGGTCCTTGGCCGAAGCTTCCTCCGGGTCTTCTTGGTGGCGCTGGTCCGCCTGCTCCTGGTGGTGGGTCGGGTACGTCTGGTCCTACCGCTCTGAATATGGCGGCGTCATCGGCCATCATGCGATGTCCGGTTGTAGGGTTGATGGGGCGTAGGTATGCTTCGGCTTCCTCTGTGATTCTTCGTGCTTCCTCGATTGCGAGGTCTTCTTGCACTATTGTTGCCGTGGCCATATCTGCGGGTGGATGTACTTCGATGCGTTCTGGCTCGTTTATTTGCAGGGACTCCGCTGTTTGTATGATGTCTCCGACTTCTGATTCGTCTTCGTGGTCGGTGTCTTCGTCGTCTCCGCTTGTTTCAGATGGTGCTGGGGTTCTTGGTTCGGAAGTACTTGGTTCCTCTTCTGGTTGTCCGTCTATGTGCCCCCACTCTGCGCGTGTGGGTAAGCTCCTTGAATCGATGTCGCAGTTATAATTTCTTCCTGCGGGGCGAACTGCGTCGTAGCGGTTGTCTATGGGGTTCCAAGTGATTTCGACCCAGCACAGGTGATCGAAGTTGAACTCAACTGGGCGGTATCGGGTTGGTCCCGATGCAAAGTCTACGAAATACCCTGTCTCGCCTCTATACTCTCTCCACCGGGCTGCTCCTAGGAATTGTGTTGGTACGTTGCGGTCCCCTCTTCGTTCGAGGGAGTAGGTCTGAAAGTTTCTCCACTGGTCTCTGGTTGTGAACGCCACGATGGGTAGATCTTGGTCTTAATGTAACGCCACCACTGGCGTTAGTCCGACTTGGACTGCGAAAGGGCGTTCACGACTTAGCGAAATATTCTTGAGAGTCACGTGACTTAGTCGCGGGATACACGGCGGTTGTTGAGCACATGATCCTGAGGCACACGGCACTTGTCCTGCACGTGACCTAAACGTACACTAGGGCGAGTTGTGCCACTAGGTAATCCGATCGATGAAGACGACTTGCTCAAGGAGGCAAGTGAGTCACGCGTGAGAGAGAGGAAGGGAACGTGGTGATTGAAGAAGACCAAGATGGCGTGTCTTGGTCTTCCTAGGCCACTATTTATACATATACGAGGTAGCTTTAAAGCTCCTCTCCAACTCGTACGACGAATGGCTAAAGTAGCTCGAACCCTACTACAGCTATCCTAGTAATGAGTCATGCCCTATAGGCATGTGATTCTACTGTCCTTTCTGACTAACGCGACTGTCCATGACACATTACTACTTACTAACGAGGTCATCACCGTAAGTAAGAGTCCGTTCCGTGCGCACCGTGACACCGGTTACCAGGCGTTGCGGGACGATTTGGGACCAGGCAATATTTGGTACCCATTTCAGTCGCAGTGTGATTGGGACTTCGCTCGGTGGGCAAAGAACAGGGGGTCATCCTCAACTGCGGTAACTGAATTGCTTGCGATTAATGGTGTAAGTACATGACAGCTCGAATGGCAACAAACGCAGAATTGATTTGATGGCTAACAATGGAAGTAGGTGGTCGAAAAGTTGGAATTGTCATACCACAACATGAAGGAGCTCAATCGCATCATCGATGAAGAGATGCCAGGACGACCAAAGTTCAAGTGCGAGAAGATCTGTATTGGTGGGGAATCCTATGACTTCCACTTTCGAGAAGTTATTCCCTGCATCCGCGCACTCTTCGGGGACCCAAGATATTCTGGGCGACTTGTATTTGCACCGGAACGTCATTACCGAGACGCAGGTTGCACCACACAAGTATTCGGCGAAATGTACACTGGAAAATGGTGGTGGTCAGTGCAGGTACGTGCAAATACCAACTACATACTCTTTACCGTGTCCTCATGTCATCTTTAGCAATCCCTGGAGCTACGCAAACCAGGCGCGACAGTATTACCACTCATAATCTCATCAGACAAGACCCAGCTCACTCATTTCCGATCGAAGAGTGCCTATCCTGTCTACCTGTCAATTGGCAACATTCCGAAAGACATCCGTTCTAAACCGACTCAGCAAGCACAAATGTTGATGGGGTACATTCCGGCAACACAGCTCAAGCAAATTATGAATCAGGCTGCGCGGCGCCGGGCACTTGGAAACCTGTTCCATTCATGCATGCGCAAATTACTCAACCCCATCGAATCTTATGGCGTGACCGGCATCGCAATGGCCACAGGTGACGGGATTTGGTATCGCTGTCACCCGATTCTTGCAACGTTTATTGGTGACTATCCCGAACAATTGCTCGTTACTTGCACCTATAACAGAAAGTGCCCCAAGTGCACTGTACCACGAGGCGAACTTGGAACCGACACAAGATTCCCTTTGCGTAACTTCGGAGCAGCAGTTGGTGCGTTTTCTTTGTCAGACGGCAATCCAACAACTTTCCAAGCGAGGTGTCATGATGCTGGCCTCAAGCCCACATACCATCCATTCTGGGAGCGTCTCCCATACGCCAATATATTCCTTTCGATTATGCCAGATATATTACATCAACTTCATCAAGGTGTCCTGAAACATCTGGTCCGTTGGTTGGCTGCACTTAGATCCGGGGAGATTGACGCGCGATGCAGCCGTCTACCACTGAACCACAATGCCTGATACTTTCACAAAGGCATCACCTGGCTCTCAAAGCTCACCGGTAAAGAGCATAAAGACATAGCTCGCATTATTCTTGGAGTTGTGGTGGATCTTTCTCTTCCGGGTGTCCAGTCCTCAGCACGCTTGACCCGTGCCGTGCGGGCACTTCTCGATTTCATTTACCTTAGTCAGTATCCCGTGCACACCACTCAAACTCTCAATGCCATGGACAACGCACTGTGCCGATTTCATGAGAACAAGGATGTGTTTATTGAACTTGGAGTTCGGAAACACTTTAACCTTCCTAAGCTCCATAGTCTCCTCCACTACACCAGATCCATCACGCTTTTTGGCACCGCCAACAATTATAACACCGAAAATTCGGAACGACTTCATATCGACTTGACCAAGAATGCATACCGCGCGACAAATTTCAAAGACGAGTACAAACAAATGACCACTTGGCTGGAGCGCCAAGAGGCAATGCACCAGCACGCGGCGTTTATCGAATGGTGCAATTGTGGACACCTCGCATTATCAACTCCTTTGACATATCCCCGCCCTAATTTGATGTTACACCCCTTTTTGACGATCCACCCATCCGAAAAGGGCATAACTTTTGGAGCTCTTTTCAACACATACGGGGCCGTCGACTTTCAAGACGCCCTTGCCGACTTTATTGTGCAACATAACTATCCAGAGTTATCTGCCAGCGTAGCTCGGAGGCGTGCCAACAACACTTTGATCCCATTCCGAAAAGTCTCCGTATTTCATAGGGTTAAATTCACCAATCGGGGTGACACTGTCCAGAAGACTGTTGATGTCTTGCACATCCGACCAGAGGCACGCAACCACCATGGTGACACTATTCCTGGACGGTTTGACACCGTGTTGGTGAAGGATGGAAGTAGGTTCCGTGTAGCCCAAATTCGTGTCGTATTCCAGCTTCCAAGGTCAGTGCTATCCTCGATCTTTCTTAGTTCGCGCCCAGCTCCTCCAACAGATCTTGCCTATGTGGAGTGGTTTTCACCACTCTCTACGCCCAACAAAACCCATGGAATGTACCGGATATCAAGAAGTTATCGAAACAACCGTCGTTTAGCTAGTATCATACCTCTAGCAGAGGTCTGTAGGAGCGTCCAACTCTTCCCAGCTTTTGGTCCAGTCGTGCCCCGGCAGTGGCAGGGCCCAACCGTGCTTGAGGAATGCCGTACATTCTATATCAATTCATTCCTTGACCGACACTTATACCAAAATTTGAATGTAATTAACGAAAATTGTTAGTAAACTGAATAGATTCTTAATGGCGCCATCTAGAGAACAGGCGCTCTCCCGTATTTACAATTTCTTAGCGCGTTTAACAGATTACCGTTAATTAAAGCGGGTTTTGCGGGGGGGTGATTCCCCGATGATCTCCGTGGCCCCGGTCTCCTAGCTACTCGCTATACGTCCTCCCAGCGGCCTCGTACGATGCGCCAGCATCATTTCCGAGCTGGACATGGCCTGCACCAATTTTCCCGCGTCTCGAAGCGCTTCAGCGCCGCCGTGCAACTCGCGCTCTACCGTACGCTCGAGCTCTCCGCCGACGATGCCGACGCATGTGCATACGTCGCGCGGCTAGCTGGCGCGTGCTGCGCGCACCTACACGCTCTTCGAAAACCTTCTCGCCGTGCCCGCCAGCGCACGTATTACCCACCTCGTGCTCCCCCACTTCGTCGACGTTCCCCCTGCAGCGCACGTCGTCCCACCCAATGCCGCGTCGCACCTTGCCGTGCTCGACAGTAGCCCCGGCCTCGCGCCCGCGCTCGGTTCCAGCCATCCGCTGTGCCGCCTGACGCTACGCATCGCAAGCACGCTGTACGACGGCCTGCACCCGACGGCTCTGTTTGGCGCGCTTTGCAGCACACGGAAAGAGCTCGTAGTCATCATGCTGGGGGAACTTGAGCTGTCTCGGAGGCACTTCAGATGAGGTATGTATCGGCTGCCTCCTTCTGCACCACTGACCAAGCGGTACCGGGTCTCGCTATTACCGGACGTACAGGCGCTTCGCATGCTCTGCCCGCGGACTACTCTGGTGAACTTCTGGCGACCGAATCCCCCAAGGCAGAAGAAGGCCCGTCGCGTCTTGCGGTATGGACACGGCCCCCGCTGGGATCGGCATTGCGTTGCATCGTGTTTCCTTCGGGGGCGCACTGGGAACTCGTGTGGGGAGTTGGTACGCGTGAACTCAATTCATGTATGCGTTTTTCTTGTCTTTTTTTGGATGTTTCCTTTGCGCATACGTTTGCCAGTTTTATCTCTCTTCCCTTCGCCACACTCATTACGACTTTGACATTTTTGCTTTGGAGAGAAGGGCGCGGGCCTCCATCCAGGCCACTCTTTGTTAATGCCGCACGATCGCTACCCGACGTCCTCGCATATAGTTGTCTATAGTTCCGTCGTAAAGCTCATATACATCACGTTACTCCTACCGTGTACATAACGTGCGATACGCATTCAGCAACTCATCAGCTTGTCTAAACTCTTCCCAATCACGCGTTTCGCTCCTCTTCAGTCTGAGAAGAGCCGCACTATTGGCCAAGTACAATGATCGAATTCACGACAAAATCTTATAATGAGTAGGTATCAGGAAAAACACACACATACACGCACTGGCATTTCTGGTGGAAGATAGGTAGATCACATCGAGAGAGGATACCCTACTGCACCACCATAAGCTGATCTAACAGTGCCAAAGGTGATTCGTGCGCTGATACAGGGCCGGGGAGCGGGAGCGTGACGTTAGGGTTTGGGGGGAGGAGCCAGGCATGTGCATCCTCGCGCGGTACCAGGTCTACTTATCCAAGAATTCCAAAGAGAGGGGGACGGAAGGCACGCCTCTTCATCGCGCCCGCGCCAGTCCTCCTCATCCGGCCGGCCGTGGCACCCAGTCGAAGGTGCTGGCTCCGACGCAGCAGATGGGACGTTGTGAATGGAGGGGAAAGCTGCTAGCTACACGAGCGATGAAAGTCCGGGCTTGACGTCGTCACGTTTTCACGAAGCGGGTTACGCGGCGTTGACTGGGAAGAACGGACCAGTGGCCAGGTCGGCGAGCGAGATTGAAAGGATGGTGCACTCTTTCTCTGCGTTGCTGATCCTGAGATCGGCAGGCGGGGTCCTTTTTGAGTTCTGAGCCAGATCGGTGATAAATCAGTACTTACTTCATTTGAGAGGTGGGCTTGGTTTTGTGTGGGTTGTTGAAAGGGTCACAGGTTGATTGAGGAGGTGTGAACAAGAGTAATGAGATATATTTGATATCCAATCGACGTGGTCAACTATCCTCTGTCGTCGGAGGTTGTCGGGTAAAGTAGGAATAGAACGGCGCTTCGTCAGTGCGCTGTTTTCACACGACTTTCTTGCGTCTGTCTACCTCCATTCATTGCTCCTACATCCATCTTTGCTTCATCGCACAACATCCAAGCTTATAAAACCGAATTCCTTATATCTTGGGATGGAATCGAATTCACGATCTGCAACCGATATGGACGATCAAGCTCAGTTATAGCGGCTTTCATATCAAGTGGCCCCTGAGCTTTCGCCTAGCCCAGCGGACATTCAAAACTCAAGAGTAGGGTTCATAGTTAAGTGACGGAGAATTGGGGTTATAGAATAGTTATCTCAGAAAACTTGGGTTATGGAATAGTTATCTGCGTTGTCATGCTCGGCAGGTCATTATCCCTTCCAAACCTTCCAATCCCCCAACGAAAACCCTCAACGATGGTCCGCCAGTACTCCAATGACATCAAGGAGTTGGCCCTATCAATGTCGCATCAAGGACTGCATGACTCAGAAATCCATGGGCTCACTGGAATCAGTGTACGGTCGCTCAAGAGATACCGCAGCATGCATCGCAGGATAGGAAGGGTATCTTTGCCACCACCAATCGACGGTGGTCGGCGACGTATACTCACTGCCATTCAGGTGAAGGTATGTCTACAATACATTCGTGCTGGGTGTTGTCTCACTGTTACAGTTCCTCTGCGATACTGTTCGGCGTCAGCCCGACGCTTCACTCATGGAGCTGCAGGCGGAGCTTCGGGAAGCGTGTGGTGTTGAAGTGTCACGTCCCACCGTTATGCGTTCCCTCCATAGGAAGGGATACACGATGAAAGCGGTGTGTACATCTTCATCTATCTATCAGTCCCATTATTCTCATCACGTCGATGACAGGTCACACGTCGCGCTCTTGAGCGCAATGAGCCAGACCGTGAGGCGTATATGGCCCTTATCACTGCCCATTTCCGCCCCGAACAACTCGTCTTTGCCGACGAGAGTCATTTCAATCGACTCACCCTGAGGAGGCCATATGCGCGGTCTATGCGTGGTGAGCGTGCATGCCGCTTTGACTTCTTCCTTCGCGGCACGAAATACACGATGTTACCTGCTATCTCCCTGGATGGAATCTTACACCTTGAAGTTGTCGAGAACGCCATTACCGGCAATATCTTTCGCCAATTCGTTGAAGGCCTTCTCCCTCGCATGAACAAATGGCCGCTGCCCAATTCGGTCCTTGTTGTCGACAACGCAGCCATTCACAAGGTGGCCGGGATTCGTGAACTGGTCGAGGGGCACGGCGCGCGCCTCCTTTACCTTCCCACATATTCGCCAGATCTCAACCCGATCGAACTCGCATTCTCATCCATCAAGGCCTGGCTGCGCGCGAATCGTGCTCGCATCAATGCCGATCTCGAGTCCGGTAATGGCAATGTGTACAATGCATTCTGGGCAGCCGTCTACTCTGTCACGGCGGATAACGCAAAGGGCTGGTACAAGCACTGCGGGTACCAGGTCCCTCCTTAATTTTTTGATGTATTTACTTGTGTGTGCGTGAATATATATGTTGCAGACGGTGTACGGAGCCGAGTCCGTGTGAGTCCGTAGGCGGAGGAGATCCCACAGAGGTTACAGAGGGACAGAGGAAGGCCGAGTCCGAAGAGTTCGCGACGGCGACAGCCGGTGCGAATGCGATCGGGCGAAGGCGAGAGCGAGGGCGACGAGACGAGACGAGACGAGAGCTTGATCCTTCGAGTGCCCGCGGTAGGGCCTAACTTCCGGGATCAGCACGCATATTTAGAGGGGGAAATGATGGCGACCGGGCGCTGTCTATTCAGCAAGAAACCATGGACTTAAATACAAGCGAACTCGTAGCTATGAGTGAGCCAATAAGAAGTAGAAGTAAGGTAAAGGGAATGGGTGGCATATGGAGGAAGCGAATAACGAAACGCGGAGGGAGACGATCGAGACAGACAAACAGTCAAAGGGAGACAAGCGCAGAAACGAGAAGCTGGAACAAGGGAGGGCCGAGACACTATGACGCACGACAATGGGACGACGTGGTCGAGGCAACGAGAACGGGTGTGGCGAGCTTGACATCTTCAAAGGAGTGGTGGAGATAGGCGATGCGATGGAGACGGAATGTTGAGGGACAAAGACAGCACGAGGCGCGAGAACGCGCGGCCTGTCTTCGAGTGGCTGGGGAGCGTCTTGCGAAGGGGTTGGTGTCGACGGCGGTGCATAGTGGCGAGAGCCGAGGGCGAGCGAGGACGAAGGAGACGAGCGGGGAGAGAGAGAAGGTGTCGAGATCGATGGCGAGGAGCGAGCTGTGGCGAGACGATGTGACCGATATGGCAAGCTAGCCATGTGACGCCGGACCGTACCGAAAATGCGTCCAGAGCCCGAGCTATCCTTACAACGGTCACTCGGATGGTTGGAGAACAGACATATACAGTAAATTGAAGGGTTGTGTGCTACGCTGGTACGGGTGCATCAAACCCACCTCGGGGAAAGCTACCGCTACCAACTGCGGTTACAGTATGTACACGCTCATGGGGGTGACCGTGGGATGGCTGACAAAGCCACCTCACACTTCGTACGACGTCGCCCTACCCATATGATCCTCCTCGTCATCGGTCCCATTCACCAATGTACCTTCGTCATCGATCTCCTCGTCATCTATCTGCTCATACTCGGACTGTTCTTGAAGCCACTCCATCATGAAGTCCATCCTTTCTTCTGTCACGGGGTCATCGTCTGAGTCCAGGTCCCAGGACTCCCTCAACCGCTGAGAAATTGACACATTTTCAGTTGTGTCATCACCCCTTGTCTCCACAAAACCAAGAGGGTAGAAGAGAAAGTCTCGGCAATACTCGAGGAGGCAGCGTGCGAGCCCTTGGCCCATGCCTCCAAATGTTGCAAGGAGTTCGACCGGTAGTGAGTACAAGTCCACTGAATCGTCAATTCCGAGCTCATTGAACTCTTCTTGCATATCGACGTACTTCAGGCTAAGGGCTGGGCTGTAAGTGTCCATGAGCCACAGTAGCTCCATCAATGTCGGCACCCTCAATTCTCCGAGGCAATCAAGAAGGACCAAAAGGCGCGAGGGCCGTCTGCTTCGATCGCTGACATGAGGAAGGCATGATGGACCTGGAGTGGATGTCGTCGCAGTCGACTCAACTGGTGTTGCAGTTGACACAACTGGTGTTGCAGTTGACACAACTGGTGTCGCTTGCAGTGTGGAGTTCGCTCCTGGTGTAGGCGTAATGTTCACAGCTCTGTCAGTCCGTACTTTTTTTACTGGTGGGTAGTCATAGATTTCAGTGTTGGGCTGCGTATATTTTGTTGTATTTCCACCAAGCGACTGAAAAAATTGGTGAGTGTCTCTTCGCATTCGCTTCATTTCACATCACTTACCATCCGCTTCGCCCACAGCGTCATATCCTCATGGGTCATCTCATCATGCCCCCCACTCGTGTTCTCTGTCGACGGCTTGACCACGCAATATGTTATTTTTCCTGGGCTGGAGTGTTCGACACATGTGAGGTGCTGCTGCAGCTTGAGGAGGCAGTCCAGCTGCTGTGCCATGTCAGAACTTGGTGCAGGGGGAATGTCGTCTTCACGACAACGTTTCTCCTTCTCCTTCCCCTTTTTGCGGACGTTTGCAGACTGGTGCTGCGGGTATGCAAGGTCAGTCTCTGTCTTCGTTACATACCATCTGACTTACCATATTCTTCACTTCAGCTGACACTGCACGTGTCTGTGCTGACCGTATCTTTGCCACCAGCCGGGTGACTGCGCTCCCCCAGTCACTATCAGATGCAAGTTCCGACCACCCTCCCCCTTCTAGGATGATGCGGAACACGATCCGCACCTCACTATGAGGCCTATCGAGGAGGTTGTGCACCTCCTCACGGAACATGGGCCAGGTCATATCGGTCTGCGCAGTGAACAAGTACTTGATGTGGTCATTGAGTACCTCAGTCCGGAATTCCCAGACTTCAAGAATCAGTCTCTTTCCTGTGAGAAGGTATGTGGCACTCACCTTCATTGCTGACTTCTTTGTTGGGGTAGGTCTTCCCCAGCCGGGCCCCAGACAACGAGGCAGTGACGTTCAAGTTTGTGCCCACACCCCCATCTGTCCCAACCGCCCTTGTATAATGGTGTGTATCTTGACTCACAGGTCCATCAGTGGTGCGTTGGTTGGCTAATAGATACGCCAGGAAAGGATCTGGCCGCATCGTCATGGGGTATTGGGGATAACCCCATGGTGGAATGCCAGATGAGGAGTCGTGCAGCCCATGTGGGGCTGGTGGATAGCCCGGAGGGTAGAACATCGCACCATACAGACGTGTTAGATGCGTTGACAGTGCATTCGTTGCTGGACTAGCTAACTGGTACTGACGCAGATTGTCGATCGGATTAGGAAGGCCTGCCACTACGTGTGGCAGGTATGGAGGCGGCAGTGGAAGAGCTTGAGGTAGGAGATTGACCTTGGGTGGTGGCGGCGGCAGTACAGGCACTGCCACAGGTGTGTCTGGACCACTGGCAGATGGCTGTGACACGCGCAGAATGACCTTGCGCACACAAGGTTGTGGCTGGCTGGGCTGGCCAGATGTCTCAGGAGTGTGAGCGGGAAGGGGCATTGCCGTCGAGGTAAGTCTGTGAACCCTTTGGTGCCAATTCACTCATACTTATACTCTGCACTTTTTAGAGTCATATCTATGTTGTGCTGTTGATCCCTCCACTTTCTACACTCCGTACCCACTGTGGCGCCATGTGATGAGGGCGGCATTCATGTAACGCCACCACAGGGGCGTTAAGTACGACGTGTACTTCGATAAGTCAACGGGATCGGCTAGGCGTGAACCGGCTAAGGTTCAGTTCGGTGATGAACAAGTATCACTTGGTCTCCCAGGGACACAAGGATATTAGCGGAAGTTCGAGGCTCAAGCGAAAAGGCGAGCAAAGAGGGACTCAAGCGCAACGGTGAGTCAAAGTCGTTCGTGAGGCAAAGACGATTGTGGTATTACACAAGAAGTCAAGTCTACCGTACAAGCTAGGTAGAGCGTAACTTATATACTGTTACAGGTTGTTTGTGAAGTACAAACATATGACGCGATCCTGAGGTACTGGCCCCAGCAAGCTAATAAGGAAGTGCAAAGGGGAAGTTCGTAAAAGGTACAAGGGAATCCTGCGGGGGCACGCGGGGTTCGAATGACGTCAGCGGGCCCTAGAAGTCACAGCCCTGGCTTCCCTGCGGTCATGGGGTTGGTGCGAGATAAGAGGCGAAGACCGAATCGAAGCAGAACATAGGTAAACGTACACGCGAACGCGAGACAAGGCAGATAAGCAGATAAGACCTATCGTACAGAAAGACGAGAATCGTAACATTACCCCCCCGTCAGATTCGAAGTCGCCACGACTTCGACTAGTCGCTGGTGTAGTACCAGTCATCTTCGACTGGCACTGTGTCTGGGATCGGCGACGGGGGGCGGGGACAGGTATGACGACGCAGGAAAAGATGACGACCCCGCTCACCACACTCTCGACACTGCTCATACTGAGGGCAGTGTATCTCTTCGTGTTTGGCATCATACCGCAGACACTTACCGCACCACCGAGGGCGGTCATCTGGGTCGATGTAGGCGGGGGACATAGGGGAGATTCGACGGATAAGGCATACATCGTACTGATGAGTACGACTGCCACACCACTGACACGGCTGCTTGGCCCTCCGTTGAGGGCACTGCGCGATCAAGTGGTCCGTCGACTTGCACTGGAAACACTTGCGAGCTCGCTTGCTGCTCTCTCCCTGAAGGCGAGGCATCTCGCAAGGGCCCCCGGCGCGTGGGGGAATAGGAATGGCCTCTGGGGTAGATCTTGGACGTACGAGCCTGGCCTGAAGCTCGTCGAACTTCTCGGATATGAGTGGTACGACACGCGCGTACTGCAGTCGCTTCCGCACACTCGCGAGATCCATATCCATGTGGAAACGGTCCCGCGTGAGGTCCGTCTCCAGCCGTCGGAGCTCGGACTCGCGAACTGCAATCGCGTCCTTGCGCAGGAGGCATTCCCGGAGTCGGGATACATCCGCGTGGATGCGGACGCTGCGCAACTCCGTCAGGACTTCGTTGATGCATATGGCGCGGGGGTCGTGGGGGTGGAACATGGCAAGTTGTTGGTCCGTGACGTGCTGGGGGAGTTGTCCTTCGTATACCCCCTGTAGGTAGACCGACTGTACGTAGCAGGGATGCCCCCTTCCCATGGTTCCCACGACTTCCTGATAATTCTTTCGATAATAAATGAAACGCGCGATTTGCTTTGGGTATCCCGCGTTCCCAATCTTCATGGGAAAATAGAGGAAGGTGAGGTCGGGGTCGTTGCGAAGGAAGGGGAGTCCCGGGTCTATAGTTTCTTCTTCTTCCTCGTCTTGGAGGAAGGCTATGGTTGGGTCGGGCTCGACGATACGCGGTTGGGTGGTCGGTGTGGGTACGTGATCGATCCCGGGAGGGAATGGGGGAGTGGGGACGAGTGGGACATGTACGGTTATTGGGGTGTCAATAGGTGGGGCGGTCAGGGCGAGTAGTGACGTGGTGACTCCTTCTCACGCGAGGCGATCGAGAGCGGGGGCGATGAGGGATAGGACGGGAGGAGCAGGGCTAGGGACTACAGAGTACGGCGTACAACCCTCTGGCTGAGAGGGGACACCCTGATCCTGCGATGGTACGGTCAGTTGTTCGAGTATGAGTTGCGCCGGTGGGCGCGAGGGAATCTTAGACATAATAGGAGTAGTCGTCATGGTGTGAGGAGTGAGAGGGGAGTGCATTGTGTGGGTTTGCGGGGCGTGTTCTTATATCTTTCGTCCAGCTCCTTCAGCGGTTGGATTATGCCGGTAGAAGTCGGCGATGAGGTCAGGTGCATGCTGGGCGTTCTCGAAGGGTTCCCACGAACTATCGCTTATGGGGAATCCCTTCCATTTGATCAGAAATTGGAGCTTACGCCCTCGGCCGTGGATTCTCGATCCGAGGATTCGCTCCACTTCGAACTCTTCTTCGCCATCGATAAGGTCAGGAGGGGGTCGCGTGAAGTTTGCCCCGTGTAGTTCCGTTTCTTTATATGGGGTGAGGAGGTTGGCGTGGAACACAGGGTGAATCTTCCATGCTTCCGGAAGTTCCAATTCGTAAGACACCGCCGACAGGGCCTTCTTGATGCGGAACGGCCCGTGGCGTTTAGGGGCTAACTTGGCAGTGGGGTAGAACGTTTTAAGGTTTGTCCCCTCTAACCACACTTGTGCCCCTTCTTGATAAGGAACGAAGCGAGTGCGTCCTCGCTTTGCCATGAGTTCTTGGGCGTGTTTGATACAATCTTGCGCATGTTGTCGGAAGTTGCCCATATCTTCCAATCGCTGGTCAACTGACGGAGAGGTCGTGGGTTTCGAGACCCAGTTGGTACGTGGTTCCCACCCCATAATGAGTGAGAAGGGGGAGTGTTTCGTCGTCGTGTTGGGCCACGCGTTGTGTGCGAACTGTGCTACGGGGAGGGCCTCTGCCCAGTTGTCCTGTTGCACGTTGCTCCAGTGGCGTAGGTATTGTTCTAGCCATTGATTGGTGCGTTCCGACTGCCCATCTGTTTGGGGGTGATACGCCGACGAGATGTTCTGCCTAATTCCGAGAACTTGGCAGAGCTGTGTCATGAATGCGGATGTAAATCTGGGGTCTCGATCGGTGATTAGTTTTCGGGGTATGCCGTAATGGGGGTAGACGTGGCGAAGGTATAGCCGGGCTACGCCTTCCGCTGTGATCGTTTCGTTACACGGGATGAAGATGGCTGCTTTGGAGCAGTCGTGGTCGGTGATGGTGAGTATCGAGTCGTATCCTTGAGACTGTGGTAGTTTCGTAATGAAATCCATGGCTACGACTTCGAAGGGTTCTGCGTCTGGATCGGTTGTGATGGGGAATAGGTGTGGTTTTTGTCGGTGGGGATTAATTTTGTTGGCTTGGCATGTGGCGCAGCCCTTGACGTACTCCTCGACGTCTTTGCGCATGTTAGGCCACCAGTAGTCTCGTCGTAAAAGTTCGTAGGTGTTTGTGATTCCGGGGTGTCCCATTGCAGGTGTGTCGTGAAAAAAGGTGATTACCCCCCGCTTAAGATCGTTATCCCCGATAACGACGAGGGCGTCACCTTTCCACCATAATCCTCCGTGCTTCTTCAGACTGTGCGGCTCAACCCAGTGCAGCACTTGTGCTTCATCAAGGTTCTGCGCTATTTGGGTCCAAATGTCCATGTCGTGCATTGACATTTCCGTAGCTCGAACGAAGCGGTCTGCCGGGAGGACGATGACATCATCATTATCTCCGTCGCCTGGTGCGTAGTCGGCTCGTCGAGATAGGGCGTCTGCGCGACCATTCCGAATTCCAGATACGTGCTTTAATACGAAGTCGTATTCTGATAATTCTAGGAATTCGCGTGCCACTCGTCGACTGATTTTTCGCGGTTCCTTCCAATACTGAAGGTTGGCATGATCAGTGTGTATGATGATTTTGTGAGGAGAGCTGACGAGGTAGGTGCGCCAGGCGCGCAACGCTTTGACCACTGCAAGCAACTCTCGATCGTAGATGTCGTAGTTCCGTTCAGCTTGGGATAACGATTCTGAATGGAACGCTACTGGGTGGAGCTTTTGATCGCTCCCTAATTGGTTGAGGACGGCGCCAATCGCGACGTTGGACGCGTCTACTTCCATTTCGAAGGGCTTTGCTAGGTCGGGGGAGAGGAGGACTGGCTCTTGACATATCTGGTCTTTGATGCGTTCAAACGCGCGTTGTTGGTCCGCCCCCCAGTGCCATGGGGTGTCCTTTTTTGTAAGGTCGTGGAGGGGGCGTGCGAGTGTCGAAAATCCTTTGATGAACCGACGGTAGAAGTTGCAGAAGCCGATAAAGGCACGCACTTCCTTGAGGCTTTTTGGGGGTTGCCATTCGCGGATTCCTCGTACTTTTACGGGATCCATGCGTAGCTTCCCGTGCCCGATGATAAGCCCTAGGTACTCCGTTTCGCGTACTTCGAACTCGCATTTCTCTGGTTTGATGTAGAGGTCGTTCTCTTCACATATGGTCAGGACCTGATGGACTCGTTCTCGGTGACGTGTGAGGTCATCGACGGTTGCGATTAGGATATCGTCCATATATACAATTACTTCATTCGTTAACACCGGTCCTCGGAACGTGAAGTCCATCATCGCTTGGAACGTTGCGGGGGAATTTGTGAGTCCGAAGTACATCACAAGCGGTTCGAAAGCTCCCTTATTCGTTTTAAAGGCAGCTTTCCACTCGTCTCCTTCGTCTACGCAAATGTTATTATATCCCCAACGGATGTCTAGCTTTGTGAAGAGTCGTGCATCGCGAATTTTGTCAATGAGTTCCGGAATTAGTGGTAGCGGGTAGTGGTTGCGGACGGTGACTTCATTCAGTCGTCGGTAGTCTTGTACGGGTCTGAGCTTCCCGTCTTTCTTCTTTATGAAGAAGAATGGTGAAACGTATGGGGATTTCGACGGTCTAATGTATCCCCTTTCTAGTTGTTCGGCGAGGAATATGTCGAGGGCTTTATCCTCCTCTTGGGTTAATGGGTACACCTTACAGTCCATCGTCGCGGGCGCGCTCGGTGTTAAATCGATGGCATGGTCCCACGGGCGCTTCGGCGGGAGGCGATGGGATGCTTCTTCGCTGAACACCTTACGATACCGCCGATATTCTGGTGGTACCATTTCTTCAAAGGTGCGTACCTCTCGCTTGGCCGCCTCCTGTTGTGCTAATTCAGACGCCGTCGTGGTCTTTCGTAGTAACGCCACACATGGCTCTTGGTCGTCGTCCGCGATCTGTTCCCAAGCCTCCTCATCGAGTTGATACGTCTCCAACGCCCGTATGGATGCTTCTACGGGCGTGGCTTCGTCCGATGACTGGAGGCTGGATATGACAACTGGTTGGAAGTCCTCGTTCAGCGTCGCTTCTCCCCACTTTACAAGGGGTTCGAACGCAGAGAACCATGGGTAACCCAGTATGACTTCGTCTCTTCCCAAATTCGTTACTAGGAAGCGAAGTGTTCTGGTATCGTTTCCGGTACAGACGTTCAGATCGGTATATTGGGTGATTGCTCCGTCCTGGTTGTGAGTTCCGTCCACGTTCCAAATGCGTATTGGTTGCGTGACATCACGTGTTCCAATCTGCAGCCGTTTTAGAAGTGAGGCGCAGATAAAATTGTCCGTTGCTCCTGAATCTAGGAGTACTTGTCGTTCGGCCGTCGTGTGTGCAGATTTAAAGAGTACTGGGATTCGCATGGATCGGTATCTGCTATGGTACACGTTTACATTGAGTGCTCTAGCCCAGGCCGTCGGGTTCAAGCGTCGAGAAAATCCTCCTTCGCAAACAGCTTTTCTACCATGAGGTCTCGTACCTCTGGGGGTTGTGCTTTCATCGCAGCGATCTGTGCTTCAGCCTGCTCTTCCGTCGAAAGTACGCGGTTAGATTGTATGGCGACAGTAGTGATGGCGGGAGCTGATACGGGCGGGGGAGCGAAGATGGAAGCTGGTTGGGTGGTCGTGGAGGAAGTAGCAATTCGAGCGCTCTTTTGTGGGCAGTTACGCGAGATGTGCCCCGTAACACGGCATCTAAAACAGCGCCCCTCCTTTTGGAGTTGGATTCGGTCCGCGTCGGTGAGAGCCACGGAGGCTCGGGCGCGTCCAACATCCATGGTATTTGGGTCGCGATTCTTGTTGAGGGCTTGTACCCACTGTTCGCGGTTATGCCCTCCCTTCTTTTGGCGCGGGGTGCGGTTCTTGCCGAGTCGGTCCTTCAAAACCAAGTACTCAGCCTGTTGTAGTCGGGCAGCTCGCTTCCAATCTTCCCACGTAACGGGGTGTTGGAAGCGAATGGCGTTAATGACTAACTGATTCGGGAGCCCATCCTGGAATAGCTCCAATGTTGTGGCTTCGTCCGGGCCATACCCGGCTTTCGTGGTCAGGTTATCGAATTGGGCGATGTAGGAGTCAATATCTTCTCCTTTCATCGCTAACGTTTGTAAGGCTTTGCGGGCCTTCGTCTGTTCCGCGGTGTCGGTATACGCTTGTAGGAACCGGGTTTCTACCTCATTCCAGAGGTTGTTCTGAGTTCGTAGGACTCCTGCTGCTATTTGGTCTTCGAGCCATCTCATCTGTTCGTCAACCCAATCGTCGACTAGCGGCCCTCGGATGTAAGAGAGGAAGGCCATGGCTCGTTGTCCTGGTATTGCGAGCAGGTCCACCGTTGGGTTCATTCCGCAGTATAGTTTGAAGGCGCGTAAGAACGCCTTGCTTTTTTCTCGATTTCCGTCAAACTCGGGTGGGGGATTTCCTCCCAGGCGGCCGTTGCCACCAGGGGCTAGTGCAAGTCCTCCGGCTGGCGCCGGTCCACCGCCACCACCGCCACCGCCACCGCCACCGCCACCGCCACCGCCACCGCTGGCGGGAGTTCCTCCGGCAGGCGCTCCACTTCCACTGGGTATACCTCCTCCGCTCGTGAGGGTGGTACTTGCGGATGCTTGTCCTGGCTGAGCCATGGCGTATGATGGGAATGCTGAGGTGGGGAGGTTGGTTGTTGGTATGGATATACTCGGGGATGGGGTGCTGGGGGGATCGATAATAATGCCCGAAGGATTGGAGGATCCCAAGGGTCCGGTGTTCAGGGTGAGGGGTACTGGTCCTGTAGTGTACCACGCTCCTTCAGATGGGGAATATTCAATAAAGGCCCAGAGGTGCCTGTCGTCGAGGTAATGGATCTGTCGATACGATCGTGTCGAGGGATCAAAGATAAAGTATCCTTCGACTCCGTTGTGTTCTGCCCAGACCGCGGTTCCCTTAACTCTGTCTGATAATTCGTCCGAGCTAAGACGGTCAATATATTCGGGCCTAAACTTGGTTCGGCTGCGACTAGACGTCGCCACTGTGAGAGACTTGACTTAATGTAACGCCACCACAGGGGCGTTAAGTACGACGTGTACTTCGATAAGTCAACGGGATCGGCTAGGCGTGAACCGGCTAAGGTTCAGTTCGGTGATGAACAAGTATCACTTGGTCTCCCAGGGACACAAGGATATTAGCGGAAGTTCGAGGCTCAAGCGAAAAGGCAAGCGAAGAGGGACTCAAGTGCAACGGCGAGTCAAAGTCGTTCGTGAGGCAAAGACGATTGTGGTATTACACAAGAAGTCAAGTCTACCGTACAAGCTAGGTAGAGCGTAACTTATATACTGTTACAGGTTGTTTGTGAAGTACAAACATATGACGCGATCCTGAGGTACTGGCCCCAGCAAGCTAATAAGGAAGTGCAAAGGGGAAGTTCGTAAAAGGTACAAGGGAATCCTGCGGGGGCACGCGGGGTTCGAATGACGTCAGCGGGCCCTAGAAGTCACAGCCCTGGCTTCCCTGCGGTCATGGGGTTGGTGCGAGATAAGAGGCGAAGACCGAATCGAAGCGGAACATAGGTAAACGTACACGCGAACGCGAGACAAGGCAGATAAGCAGATAAGACCTATCGTACAGAAAGACGAGAATCGTAACAATTCACAAGATAGCCCGCCATCACAAGATAGGCTGCCCCATCACAACCCCAGGTTGCCTGACACAGACTAGCAGCACCATGTGGCCTATCTTGTATCACAGGTGGGTCTCATTCCTGTGGAAGGCGGGATTCGCTGTCACGGACATCTCAGGCCGCATCACAAACCTGGCCTGATGCAGACTAGCTGTACTCGTACCCTATGTATTTTCAATGTAATACAACTTACCTTAAATAAATTCTTTGTAATTACTACAATTTCTTTTTTTTATTTATTTTTGTGGGAAGAATACTCGGCATGGTCACTAAGTGCACATTCAGACTACGCCTATGAGCGAAAAATGATCACGAGGGGCCACTTGATATGAAAGCCGCTGTAGTCGAACAGCTTCCACTATAGCATATGCTGACCTTTTCACGTCCAGATATATTGATTTGAAAGGTATATGGGACCCACCATTGCTTCTGAGCAGAATTGATGTTCCCGTAGAAATATCTGTCGATTTTATCGAGACACGTCCTACATCCGACCTAGAGCTCGTTTTCAAGGACGATGCCGGTGTTAAATACAAGTCTAACAAGTTCAAGAACGGCGCCCCTGTTTGTTGGAAACCTGACATGTTCGTCGTGTTTGCCCTCACCGCCGCAAGCTAATTTATTCCGCACAGCCATGTTAGGACCCACACCAGTGCGACGTTGGTCATCCGGCGAGCGCTTTTCAAACAAAGGGTTGCTGAGATTTCATTTAAGTTTGAGCCATACAACCTTGGAGACTCTAAGGTTTTCCGTCTGGAAGGTGGGTTCTCTTGCTCCTGGTACCGTATACTTCATGCTGAGAGGCTTCACAGATACCAACCGTTGCGTTACCATAACCTTTGTGTACGGGAAACCTAAACCAGTGGGTCTTTGGTTGCTCCCTGATGCCAGAAAGCCGTTGAATTCCTCCTACAGTTGGCAGGCGTCACTCGCGTTCTTGGCCCTCGGCCCACCTTCTCAAACATCGTCATCCAGCAACACCGTCGCCGACTTCCAAAAGTCCAGTTCCGAGTGCTTATAATAGGAAGGGCCAACGCAGGAAAGACGTCGATCCTACAGAGAATCTGTGAAACGACAGAGAGCCCCGTCATTTATCGAGGAAGGAAGGAGGTACGTAGTCCAACCTTTTTGTCTGTTAATGTGATCTCACTTCCGACTAGGTGAGACTCGACCCGTCCATGGATGTTAGTGATAATAGTACCTCTCTTCGGTTGCCTCTAAAAATGGAGCCAGCGAGGCGAGCACACGATCGATGACGAACTCGTATTTTCCAATAACAAGGACTACGTTTTCCATGACTCTCGCGGTATTGAGTCGGGTAGCACAGAGGAACTCGGAATATTGCAGGAATTCGTCCGACGCAAGTGTGGAGAGAGGCGATTGCAAGATAGACTGCATGCAATATGGTTTGGACTCTCGTGTGTTCACGATTACGCCGACTGACGGTCATATTTTTTGAGGTACTGCGTGCCAATGGACAACCAACGACCACAGCTCGATCTGAGGTTTTTCAAGGACATCTGTCCTGACGGGAATGGTGCGTCATGACGGACGTTCGTGACTGTATTAAGAAGACAATTTTCAGTCCCTGTCGTTGTCATATTCACAAAATACGATCAATTCTGGCACAATGTCCGAATCTATGTGGAGGATTACGGAAACCCAGGTGACAACATATTTGACGTGGCGGAGAAACAATTTCAACAGCACTACCTGCTTCCCCTTGGTGATGGTGTTAACTTCGTGCGATTAGAAAGTAGGTCCGGATTCAAATACCGGAGTTAGATGCTAATACTTTTCGGCAGAAATGCACAAACAAAATACGGGCTGCAATAGGCTTATCGAGACGACGGCTGTAGCTTTGAATGACAACGTCGTCGGACTGATGCTTTTGGCTGTGCAGAGGGGAAATCTAGAATTGAGTGTTATAAGAGCTTTGAACCGGTAAGTGCGCCAATTGAAGGGGCGAAGTGAGCGGCGACGACAACAAGTATCGTAGTGTCCGTTCCCGCACTGGCATGGACGTTGAACATATTGTTCGGGAATGTCTTTTGCCGTTTCCATACATCTGGGTAAGTGTCAATAAAGTGTGATACAAGGCTCATGAAGGTTGATGCTGCCCAACTCGTAGTGGGTGAGTATCAGCTCTGACTCGCGGTTTCGAGGTCGACTGACCTAACCATGCCATGAACCATGGTGCTGTGCGACCCAGTTGGTTAGTGACTACCGCTCCCCGCTGCGTTTCACACTTGCTGACAACACACACACCTGTCCTCGGTCCTCCAGTCCGTGAGTGGCTGCCTTGGCTCGCTGTGTTTGAAGCCTGCTGACGACGCCTGTCCTCGGCTCTCCAGGAAGTGAGTGGCTGCCGTGGCTCGCTGTGTTTGAAGCCTGCTGACGACGCCTGTCCTCGGCTCTTCAGGAAGTGAGTGGCTGCCTTGGCTCGCTGTGTTTGAAGCCTGCTGACGACGCCTGTCCTCGGCTCTCCAGGAAGTGAGTGGCTGCCGTGGCTTGCTGTGTTTGAAGCCTGCTGACGACGCCTGTCCTCGGCTCTCCAGGAAGTGAGTGGCTGCCGTGGCTCGCTGTGTTTGAAGCCTGCTGACGACGCCTGTCCTCGGCTCTCCAGGAAGTGAGTGGCTGCCTTGGCTCGCTGTGTTTGAAGCCTGCTGACGACGCCTGTCCTCGGCTCTCCAGTTCGTGAGTGGCTGCCGTGGCTCGCTGTGTTTGAAGCCTGCTGACGACGCCTGTCCTCGGCTCTCCAGTTCGTGAGTGGCTGCCGTGGCTCGCTGTGTTTGAAGCCTGCTGACGACGCCTGTCCTCGGCTCTCCAGTTCGTGAGTGGCTGCCGTGGCTCGCTGTGTTTGAAGCCTGCTGACGACGCCTGTCCTCGGCTCTCCAGTTCGTGAGTGGCTGCCGTGGCTCGCTGTGTTTGAAGCCTGCTGACGACGCCTGTCCTCGGCTCTCCAGGAAGTGAGTGGCTGCCTTGGCTCGCTGTGCTTGAAGCCTGCTGACGACGCCTGTCCTCGGCTCTCCAGAGAGTGAGTGGCTGCCGTGGCTCGCTGTGTTTGAAGCCTGCTGACGACGCCTGTCCTCGGCTCTCCAGGAAGTGAGTGGCTGCCTTGGCTCGCTGTGTTTGAAGCCTGCTGACGACGCCTGTCCTCGGCTCTCCAGGAAGTGAGTGGCTGCCGTGGCTCGCTGTGTTTGAAGCCTGCTGACGACGCCTGTCCTCGGCTCTCCAGTTCGTGAGTGGCTACCGTGGCTCGCTGTGTTTGAAGCCTGCTGACGACGCCTGTCCTCGGCTCTCCAGTTCGTGAGTGGCTACCGTGGCTCGCTGTGTTTGAAGCCTGCTGACGACGCCTGTCCTCGGCTCTCCAGTTCGTGAGTGGCTGCCGTGGCTCGCTGTGCTTGAAGCCTGCTGACGACGCCTGTCCTCGGCTCTCCAGGAAGTGAGTGGCTGCCGTGGCTCGCTGTGTTTGAAGCCTGCTGACGACGCCTGTCCTCGGCTCTCCAGTTCGTGAGTGGCTGCCGTGGCTTGCTGTGTTTCCCAGCCTGCTAACATCATCTGTCTTGGGTCTTCAGGGTGTAAGTTTCCCTTTACCTTTCTGCGTTCTTTTCCTCTTGATCACACCTGTTACTCCCCATTGATCGTACTTATCCTTTATCTATTAGCACGTGCGTGGACACACACTTCTTTCCAGCTTGCTAATGACTTGTTTGCATTTGCATTTTCAGTTTGTAAGCTCTCTTCCATACGTTTACTCAACCAAACCTCTCACTTCTTCATAAGGTAGACCAGATTATGTCGTTTCCAACCATTCAAAATGTGTTTGCTTATATTATTGTTATTTGTCCCTTGCTTACGATGTTTATCTCTTAGCTCACCCCCACCAATTTTGGTGGTTATCATTTGATCTCTGGTATTTCCCTTTACCATTTTGAGGGTGTATTTGACGCTTGTTGAAGCCGTCATCGTCATCTTGAAGCATGCCACCTTCTTACGTCTCTCAAACATGTCAGCGAAATCAGCCTTAACCCACGCGGAGGTTGACTATCGAAAGGCAAATATTGACTCGAAGATCCAACAACACCTTACTACACCTTCTCAAGAGCACTCTGACGAGTCATTTGCGCGCTTTATTATGGCTATTGATCTGGTTTGTTTTTTCTTGCATTTGTTACGAAAATATCCTCTCAAGCTGTTTGTTCCCTCTCAGTCTTCGGTCGAAAACACATTTGCATAGAATAGACCGTTGGTTTACACCGTTCTGGGAATCAATATTCCCGTGCAAGTTTACTTTCCTAGTGCAGTTGAGGAACACCACAAGGAAGGATAAGTCCATCTGCCGAATGGTCCAGGAATTGTACTAGTTGAGCCATGTATGACGTGCACGATTGAACTTGATGTCCTAGTAGACCGCTTCCATGCCCATTCGTCTGCTCGCACTGCATCTGTCGCCCTCCCTGCGACTTCTGCTGCCACAGCATGTGCAGAGGTTGCAGCGGTCGTAGAAGTAAATACAAATACAGAACACATAGTGGCGGCGGGGACTGCGTCGCCCGCCAGACTCATTTGGAAGGGCTACTCGAATATGTGGTCGAGCCTGACGACTTTTTTGGGGTCGGAGCTATGGAGCTGCGCGAGATGCACCTCGTCGGGTTGTGCGATCTCTACGAAGCCCTGTTTTCAAAATGTCCAGTCAGACGAGTCTAAGTGGGGCTGGAGAAGGGACGGCAGAAGAGATGCAGATGGACGTATGCCTAAAGGCGCACGGAGTGTGTCGAAGTTGATCTTGTCCATGAGCAGGATGTTCGTGAGCGCCATGATCGGATCGGTGGGCGGTGCTGTGAGTAACTGGTTCGCCCTCTTCGCAAGCGTGCGAGTGTGTACGAGGGCTGTAGGGATGTGGTTCCATCATTTGGTTTGGGGCTTCTTACGACCAGACCATGATGACGGCGATGTTATCAAGAAAGCACGCTCTCACATGGAGACTATGCACCGGTGGGCGTACTCTGAGTGGAGATAGTGATATCTCAACTCGATGCAGCGAGACCAACTTGAACTGAAGTCTGAAGATATCCTGATCATATCCAATAATAAAAGTGAGCGGGTTTCAGTGTAGGCCAGAAGGAGACTGATGGCATGGCCCAAACCCCGCTTTCGCTGACGGCGCCTTGTTACCTCTGCATACATGTACACCCAACTCGAGGCTTCACGAGACGAGTATAGCAGTACATTCTGGAACGCCTAACGTGGGTATTTGGTTGCCTATTGGAAGGGGATCCAAACAAGTCCAAAGAAACGCGTCGCGGGTCAGCCCCGGCTGAACACCGTCGCCATCGGCGTATTATATAAATCAGACGATCACCTTTGAACGCTTCCCGCTTTCTCTTCTTTGAACCACCAAGATGTCTCCCACTATCCAGAGTCCCGCACCGGTGTTCAGCGTCACTGCTCTCATAGATGGTTCTTTCAAGGAGGTCTCACTGGGGGACTATCTCGGTCAATGGTAATTGTTTACGCGTTTCTCTTTGCTCGCTTTTTCTGACCTGTCCATCCCAGGGTGATCCTGATGTTCTACCCTCTGTACGCGCGTCCCAAAATCAATACACGTCTTGTCTCACTCACCCTACTTTTTTTTCTTCTTTTCATCTGGCTGTAGTGACTTCACCTTTGTCTGCCCAACCGAAATTCTCGCATTCAACGACGCGCTCCCCGAATTTGCCCGCCTCAACACTACGGTGCTCGGTGCGCCCTCTCTCGCTTAATCACGAATGGACTCATTGATTACACGTACACGTGGCAGCCATATCGACTGACTCGGAATACTCGCACCACGCGTGGGCGCAGCAAGCGCGCAGCGCTGGTGGCCTCGGGCCCGACCTGCGCATTCCACTGCTCGCAGACCGCAACATGCGCGTGGCACGCGAGTACGGGTGTCTGATCGAGGACAAAGGGATCACGTTCCGCGCGAGCTACCTGATTGACCCCAAGGGTATACTCAGGTACGGTTCTCTCCCTACATGGGGTTGGCGACAGCTGACGGTGCTACCTTCCTCGTAGGCAGGTCACGATGAACGACCTGCCCGTCGGACGGTCCGTCGACGAGGCGCTGCGTCTCGTGCAGGCGTTCCAGTTCACTGTAAGTATATTTTTTCCCCTTTGGTCGTTGGCGGATGGCGTGCTGATGTGGCGCGGCAATTCGAAGGACGCGCACGGCGAAGTCTGCCCCGCGAACTGGAAGGAAGGGAGCAAGACCATCCGCGCGGACCCTCTTGCAAAACTCGATTACTTTGCCGCCACCGCCGATGGAGCGCACGAGAACGGCAAGGCGAACGGGACCAAGCGTGCGCGCATGGACACGGAGTGAACGACGATACCTGACAATCTAGAGCGAATCGATAGACGACAGTTTGCGTAAATCTTTGCTATAATCCCCAAAAGCACACCGTCTTTTTCTACATAATACCATTTGCTATCTGCTCTTCACTGCTGCGTGCTGGTCGGTCCCAGGGGAGTCAATGCTGGGAGTGTCTCAAAGAATGGGGAAACTTCATTAGCCAAACAAAATCACACAGGCACCGAACTGAATGAGAGCTCTTGAACAAAATTACACAAGCGCAACTAAATAAATTGGATCAGCCACTCATTCAGTCACGCCACCGCCCATTTGCTGCTCGCGCTTCCACTTGTCGTAGCACTCGAGCGTGACGCTCGCCAAGAAGCACGGTATACTCTGCTCGATCTCGACCCAGTTCCGCATCAGCTGCGGCAGCTCCTGCGGGCCACCCTCGCCCTGCGCGACGAGCTGCATACGTGCCCCTCCTCCACTTTCGTCCCTCGGCGCAGGCTGAAAGACGAACGCGGCGCCGAGGTCGTACTGTGACGTGACGCGCACCTGTCCATTGTCGTAGAAAGCGAGCTTGACGCCGAGGATCGCCGAGAGCGCCTCGCGGAACTCGGCTGTCTTGCCCGCGAACACCTGGCGCAGGCGGAGCATGCGCTTATCGCGCTGCTTGAGCTCTGCCTCGAGCTGAGCCTTTTCCTCGCAGACTGCCGCCCAGCTCGCGCGCGGCACCAGCTGCTCCTCCCCATTCGCGTCCGGGTTGGGGTTGGTGGGCACGTGTCGGTCGAGCGCGGAGAGGCGCTGGAGGAGCGCGGCGTTCTCGGATTTGAGCCGGTCGAGCGCAGCCTGTCGCAGATCGGTCCAATTCTGTGCGGGGTTCTCGCAGAGAGAGAGCACGCGCACGCCGGGCGGCACGTGACGTCCCGCGCCGATCTCGCCGCGTAGGTCGAAGAGAGTTTGCTCTAGCTCCTCGATCTTTTCTCTGTCCCTCTCTGCTTCCTCTTCCTTTTCTTGCAGCGCTGAAGGGCGGAAATCAGGGAAGGATAGCGCACATGTGGGGACGACGTACCTCGACGTGCCTCCTGCAACGCGTGCTTCTCGTTGGTTAGGTCGTCGCGCAGGGCCTGGAGGCCCGTGCCTTGGTTGAACGCGGGCCGTTTCGCGAGCTCTTGAATCTCAGTTTCGAGCGCGCGCGTGCGCACCTTGTACTCGTCCACCAGTGCCTCGAGCTCTCTGACGTGTTGTTCCTTCGCCTGGTCGACGTGGCCAGTACCCTGCGCGGCCTCCTCGCTCGCGTAGCTCGCCTATAAGGTAGTCAGCACGAATCAAATGACGAGAGATGGGCACCGAGTGCGTACATTAAGCGCCTGTAGGAACCCAATCTCCCGCTCGGCGAGCGCAGCGCCGCGCTCAGCCCTCGTCGCGCGGTCCTCTGCCGCCCGGGTTTCCTGCAGCAATGTGTCGGCCGTCGCCCGCGCGTCGACCTCCCGAGCCCGCACGTCTGCGAGCTCCGCCTCGCGCTGTCGTAGCGCCATACGGTCAGCGCCATGTTCCTGGAGGAGGTGCGCGTGTTCGAGGCGCAGCGCAGACAGGCTCTGCGTGATAGAGACGGGAGTTGCGGCGAGCGTCTCTGGAGCCGCAGCGCGTGTGGCCCTAGTCTGCGTCAGAGAGTTCGGAAATAGGAGTAGATGGGGACGCACCACGCCTCACGCTCGGCACGAGCCGCCTGCACCTCTGCCTCGAGGCGTACGACCGTTTCGCGCAGCTCGTCTGCGCCCGCCGCCCGCCGCTCGAGCGCGCGGTTCTGCTCGCGCAGCACCTCGATGGCCGTGTGGCGCTCGCGCAGGGAGCCTAGTTCCGCCATCGCGCGCGTATGTGCCACCTCCAGCTGCCGCGTGTGTTCTGCCTGGCGCGTGAGTTCGCCACGCAGCACGGACCAACTGGCCTCTTCTGCGTCGTGCCGCGAGAGGTCCGCCTGCGCAGTCGCCTGGGCGTCGAGAGCTGATTGCAGACGAAGGGCCTCGGCGCTATGTGCGGCCGCTGCGTCGTGCGATGCGCGGAGCTCCGCGGAGAGGGAATCGACTTGGCGCTCACGGGAGGTGAGCTCTGCGGCTTGCGCGGCAAGCTTCTGGGACGTGGTGTGCGAAAGGGCATCGAGTTTATCCTGCAGATCCGCGTAGTCCTCTTTAAGGGCGCTCAGTTCTGAGCGCAGGGAACGGACGTCCTGGTCTGCTTTTGTCTTCAAGTTGTTAGGCTCGACTTATGGCGCTTTTGTTGACTACGTACCTTTTCATCCTCACGTTCTTTGGAAACGCGCTCCTTTTCCTCTCGTTCTTCTTGTTCACGTTCGGCAAGCCACCGACGATCGGCTTCGAGGCGTTCGATAGCCGCATCGCGCTCGCGGAGGCGGGTTTCGAGCTGGACGCGGTTAGTCTCTGCAGCGGCGAGTTTTCGTTCGAGAGCCGCTTGGGATAGGGTGGTATTCAGTGCGTGTGTGCGCTGCTGTCTCTTGGCGGTCGAGAGTTGTGGATCTGTTCCCAGAATGCGTCAGGGATGCGGTATAAAGAGATGGTCGTGACGAACCACGCTCGAGCTCTGCAGCAAGGGAATCACGTTTTGCGGTCGTCGCAAACCTTGACGAAGGCTGAGGCTGAGGACGACCAGCTGGCACCTTTCTTAGGCTCATCAGAGGAGTGAGACCAACGTGACAGGACCGTGTCACAGAGCGGGGAGGTGATGTCACACCTTTCCGCGGTTGTGCGGGTCCGATCGTGTCGTCTGCCTTTGTCTTTACCCTTTTTGCCTTCCAACACATGGCCTCCGGTTCAGAGTATTCCTCGAGCTCAGAAAGCGACACTCCCATCGCAAAGAAGAAAAGGGCAACGGGTTCAAAAGCCGACGGCGATGATTTTTCTTTCAAAAACGTTCTTCGGCCCCCGCGCTCAACAACGTACACCGCACAGGCACTCTATGGTGCGGCCGTCTCCTCGCGTCGGCTTCCGTTCTGACCTTTCGCTTCAGACCAGATTGTCGAAGGGGTGATTGATTTGGATCCTCACTACCAACGCGGTGCGTAACTCTCTTGCTCACCATATTCCCACGTCCTTAATTCTCCTTCCCTTGGCGCTAGATGTCGTCTGGTCAGAGATCAAGCAGATTGGCCTCGTTGATTCTATTTTCCGAAACTTTTATATCCCGCCTATCATTTTTGGTAATCTACTCCGCTTTTCTCTCATAAGTCCTTATATGCCTGACCGCTGTCATTCACAGCCGTGTCTCAGTCATCGGATGGGACAGAGCGGCGCGTTTGCATCGACGGCAAACAACGCTTGACCTCGATACAAAAGTTAGCACGTTGTCTTTTCTGATCCTCGACCTCCATTCATATTATACCTCCGAATCTCCAGATTCATGGATGGCCTGGTGCGTTTCTCTCATCTCGCCATATCCTCCAATTCCGACCCTGTTGACAGATATACCGTGTGTCTTCACTTTGAGCGCCGCAGTCTGCTTGCTAATGCGTCCCGTTGGCGCGTGCAGATAAAGACGAGTGAGATGGGGTTGCATCGTCTTTCTTTATCTCAAAGCTGACAACAGTTCACAGGGATAGCAAGAGAAAGTACTGGTATAAGCAGAAAGCAGGAAAACCGGGAAAGCAGCTCCCACCAAAGTACAAGCGAATGTTTTCTAATAAGCAAATCGTCTGCATTGAGTACATGGAGATCACAGAGGATGATGAGCGCGAGATCTTCCGGGTGCGCCGTGTCCTCCACACTTTTCTAACACATTCTCTCATCCCTTCACAATAGCGAGTGCAACTTGGTATGGCCCTCAATTACGCCGAGAAGATGAAAGCAGAAGCGCCGACGCCACGGCAAACCCTTATTCATGAACTCGTCCAAGAGTTTTCCATGTCCCTTCGCTCCCTTGGATTTAATGACCGGCGCGACGCCGCATTCCGCTGGATTGCGCAGTCGCTCCAGACAGTTCTCGATCCACGTCCTATCATCAAGCGCACGACTTCGACGACGGCGCAACAGACCACCTGGCTCAAGGACACCGCGCCGCTTGACCCAGCGTGGAAGAAGCGCGTGCAGCACTCGTACAAACTGCTCATCGACACACTTTCTGCATATCCGGATTGCCTCAAAGTGTCGCGCGGGCCCGCGACGATCGCGCCGATCGACCTCGTGATGATGGTCCTGCTCGTGTTCGAGTTCCACGAAAAGCTGTCACCGTCGCGACTGGCCGACGCGCTGCACGCGCTGCGGATGGCGGCGCGCAGGGAGACGAAGGACCTGATGTGGAAGGGCGAGCACATGAGCTACTACCTTGTCTTTCTCGACCGCCTCGAGCGGCTTGGCGAGGCAGCGATGAACACGGGAGGCGGGAAGGACGCGCAGATGGACGTCGACCCGCCTCCCAAGCGGCAGCGAACAGGCGGTACGTACCGCCGCTATCGACTGCCGCTCACTTCTCACCCCTGCTCGACGACAGATTACACACCGACGAGCCTATCCTCGCCAGTATCCTCTGTACCGTCGGCAGCTGTGCCCTCACGGAGTACAAGTACGCCGCAGCGGAGGGCACAGCTACAGCAAGCATCGCAATTCCCCACGCCACGTCAGCCCTCGGCGGTACCCCCATCGCCCATCACCGTTCCGGCGATGATGTCTGCCCCCGTCTCCTCTCCTGTCCAGGCACAAGCCTCGGCGGGCCTCGCGGCGCTCGAGTCGGCGCTCGCTACGTTCCCGTATCCGCTTCCGCCCACGAATACGGACCGTCTGGCGTCGATCCGAGCGGCGAAGGTCGCTATTCTGAACGGGCAGCACCAGCTGCCCGGACGGCCGGCGCCTATTGGCGGAAGCAATAGTTTCGGCGGCGGGGGCGGCCCGAGTAGAGGTGGAGCGAGGAAGTAGTAAGATATTATGTGTTTCACTGTCCATGATGAAGTTCGAGAACTTGTAAATAAAGTGAAGCACAGATTAATTCGTTTTCTTGATGACGATGGGCGCGGTGCGCGTTGTCGCGGGGCTACCTTCGTAGAAGCCTCCAGTTGTGCTAGGGTGCTTTGGGTAGGTGCTACTTCACACGTAACTTACGAGTCTGGTCACACTCTCCATTCTCATTCCTACTGTGAGGGGGTTTTTTTTTTCTGGATCGTACTGTGAGGGTATTTCCTCACTGTTAAATAGTGCGCCAGCCAACAAGTCCCGTACGGGACACGTGGCCCGCCTGGTTCTCAGACTCAGAGGTCTACGTGTTTCTGAGCAACGAAACAAATGGCAGTTAGGAGCTTTTTTGTTTTTTGTTTTCTATTCCTCTCGAACCAACAACTAACTTGAAGACTGCACAGCCGAGTTTGAGAGAAAAACACAACGAAATGTGCTGAAGATGTGCAATTAAGGGAAATGTTCCTACGACTACTAATAGTTGGAGACGGGGCTAGTCGCTGCTGTCCGAGTCCGACACGGGATTGGCTACGACAAGGAACGGGCGGTGTGGTCTGCGCCGCGGCTGCAATATTTGGGGCGGAGGGCGGATTGGGGGACTCTCGGGTGGGCGCGAGAGTAGGAACGATGAGTGGACTGGGCGACCCGCGACCCGACGAGCGTCAATGAACGAGCCAAACGGATTGTCCGTGGGCTTCCACTCGAACTCGCTTCCGAGCTTCTGCAGGCTGGGTAACAATCCCGGGTCTGACCTTGCTTCGGCTACCTGCAGTGCACGAGAAAGCTCCTGCGAGAGCGCGGCGGAAATGTGAAGCTCCCTCACACCGATAGATGCCCTGAGGAGTTCGTGCCACGTTGTGCTGTCGATCTCGCCGTTCTGCCATTCGGTCGGCATCATCCGGTCGTAAAATTTGAGCGTGAGCTTCTCTACGCCAGACAGCGCGGGCATAAGCGTACTGCAGATCTGCGCTGCGCAGTAGATTTTTTGCCAGTCCAACTGTTTAGACATCACATGGAGGGAGAAACGACCGTTGTACCCCGGCGTATTGTCGTCCGTGATTATGGAGACCGCATCGCGCCCAAAGCTGACCTCCGCGACAGAGAGCTTGAGCCCTTCTATTATATTGGTGAAGTGGGACAGGTATGGTAATTCAACGACGATTTGATTGAATAACATGATGCTGAGTCGCTCCAGAAGAGGGGCCTTAATTTGAGCGACAAATCATTCGAGATAAGCACTGACCCCTTGGAATCTGAGGTTTTTCAGGATGGGAAGCGTCACGGGAGTTCCGAGCTTGCCTAGCAGTTCCCCTTCGGCGCTGGGGGGTTTGATGCCGAAATGAGAGAGATGGCGTAGATTTGGGGCCTGAAAGGTCTTAGGGAGTGTGAGAGTAGTTTTATCAATTGTGAACGAGAGAGAAAGGTGATCCAGTATTGAGAAGGGTCCGTCCATAAGCACAAGGGATTTATGCAAAATGGAAGGCGGGAGGTGGAGGTCAATAAGGCGTACACGATCACGCAACCGGAGCGCGTGGTATATTCCTAACTCATCCTGCCCTCTTATATACCGGTAGTTGACAAAGAGCGGTAGGGGCGGTAAATGGTCTAGCGTATGCACTATAGGTGTGCCATTCGTGCAATGAATATGCATACCCAGGTGGAATGCCGAGGAGTACACGAGGTGACGCCATCTTCGACAAGCATAAGAGAGCTTGCGCCACCCAAGTCTGACATTCCAAGCATTCTCCTCATTCAATCAATAGTAGCTAAATATGTCGAGGAGTATATCGTCGTTGAGCCCATTGACAGTCGCGTATAGTACATTGTACCCTGGTTGTTCGGATGTCGGAGGCGGTGGAGTAGGGTCCGGTCTGTGTGGGATGTCGGAGTAACTAGACGCACTGGAACATACCAGACCGCTTGTAGATCCTCGCGAACCGTAAATGTGTGTGTCAATGCAGTGCAATGCTGGGTGACGGTGGAATGCCGAGGAGTAAACGAGGTGACGCCATCTTCGACAAGTATGAGAGAGATTGCGCCACCCGAGTCGGACCTTCCGGGCATCCTCTTCATCTGATTGATGATAGTATTTGAATATGCTGAGTATATCGTCGTTGAGCCCATTGATAGTCGCATATAGTACGTCGTACCCCGGTCGTTCGGATATCGGAGGCGGTGGAGCAAGGTCCTATACAGAGGTCTGTGTGTGATGTCAGAGTACCTAGGCGCATTGGAACATACCTGACCGCTTGTAGATCCTCGCGAACTGTGAATCCGTACGTCAACGCAGTGGAATGCTGGGTGAGTCAGAACTGTCCAGTCCTTGGATGTCCAATCTGCTGAATGATCGGCCGGCAGTGTTGTTGCAATGGGTAGTAAGTAGCTACGATTCAATCTGAACTTGGAATCTTGGTGCACTACTTGCGTTTCATAGCGCGATAAACTGTACCAGATACTAGAGCCCCCGACAAGCTGGTCTCCCTCAAGTATTCCAGAACGGTCTGAAAACACGTCAGAGAGTAAGCGATGAGATCAGGAAACATGGCACAAACCTCTGAAGATCAAAGAGCCGTTCATCGACCACACGTTGCCAAAGATCCGAAGTTTGTGTTCTGTGGTAAGAAAGACACGGCCGGGCCTGTCGAAGAGGATATAGACAGTGCCATTGTGTGCAAGCGCGCCGCTTGGGTCTTGAAGAGGGCGACCCCGAAACCTGGGCGTATATGCGCTCACATTTCTAGGAAAATGTAAACAGAAGTGAGGGTTTTGTTCGAGGGTGATACGTGCATGATCCTTATAACGGCTTAAGTTCCAAAGAATCTCGGGAAAGGACGGATCGGCACTGAGCTCCTCTGATGCACGAACAAGATTATTATCGAAGGCAAGTCCCTTTTGGATCGTGCTCACGGCTTACGATGGTGGTTCGTCGGGTGTGTATGGACAATAGCGGGGACCGGAGGGACACGAAGTTGACGGTCATCGTTGATCCCCATTTGTCCTCAGATTTCTAGGGAAGTGAAGTTGGGCGGGAGGTGTGAAGAGACACGTATGCAAGCCTCACCACACGCACCGATCTCTCTCTATGCAATCTTTCTCTCGTGCTATTTCCATTCTTGAATAGACGGACGGGAGGTCCCTGCCAATGTGAAAGTTAGCGGAGGACTCTTAAGCACCATTGGTATCGTTGCTCACAAGCGGTGCCCTCCCTCTGCGCATGAGTGGATGTTCAGCACCCGAGTCGCTTCTTCGAATCGTGCGTTCGCTTCACCAGTCGCTTTCGTGCCCGAATCCGCAGCGGAACGCAATGCTAGATCACACACCCGAAGCTTTCTATACGAAAATGTCAGAGGCAGGAAGGAAATGGAATGGTGGGTTACCTTCTCAGCTCGGCATCTTCGTGCGCATTTGGAGGCGCAATTCGAGAGGGGAGCAAGCATATAGAAATTAATTGAGGGCCTGATTTCGGTATGCCCTGCCAATGTTCCACGCATGTTCGAGAAATACCGATCTATTGTCGCCGTGTGCTTCCAGCGGAAGGGTAGTGTAATCGGTCATTATGCCGTATGGCCGAGCTGTGGTATCAGACTCAATGACCTGCCAGAAGAACTGGACACACGGGATTTTTGGGCATGATTTGTCATCCAACAACTGCTTCATTTTCCACCGCCGAACCGCTCCCACACAACTGTGCTCACATTAGCGACCGTACTCGGTGTGCACCTCTCTTCGTTTTTGCCGACATACTGTACACCCTCGTCTTCGATTCGCGCTACCTCATCTGGCTTTTGTGTATCCTCATGCACTTCCTGCCCCTCCCGGACGTTGTGCTTTTCACAGTGCTCGACAACCTGTCAACCTCGGCTATGTTGATATGATGCCCACATGTTTTGCAAGGCGACAATACCGCGACACTCCATTTTGAGAGGTCTTGGCTGGGAGTGGGACATCGACGGCTATGGCGATGAGGACCTCACAAACCAGGAGGGTCGTCGGAGTCACTGCTCGCTAATGCATTTCGTTGTTGGCGCTTGCAGATAATGACGAGTGAGATTTGTCATTTCGTCGCTTTGTCTCAGAGCTGACAATAGTTCACAGGGAGAGCAAGTGAAAGTACTGGTACAAGCAGAAAGCAGGAAAGCAGCTCTCACCAAAGTATAAGCGAACATTTCCCAACAAACAAATCGTCTGCGTAGAGTGCATGGAGGTCACAGAGGATGACGAACGCGAGATCTTTCGGGTGCGCCGTGCCCTGCACACATGTTTTGAAATCTCTCATTCCTCCAAAATGACTAGTATTGGTATGGCCCTCAATTACGCCGAGAAGATGAAAGCGGAACCACTCGGCGCCACGGCTAACCCTTATCCACGAACTTGTCCAAGAGTTTTTCATATCCCTTCGTTCCCTCGGATTCAATGACCGACGAGACACTGGATTCCGCTGGATTCTCCAGTTGCTCCAGATGATTCTCGATCCACGTCCTATCATCAAGCGCACGGCTGCGACGACGGCTCAACAGACCACCTGGCCAAGGACGCCGCGCCGCTTGACCCAGCGTGGAAGAATCGCGCGGGGCAATCGTACAAGCCGCTCATCGACACTCTTTCTGCGTATCCCGAGTGCCTCAAGGTGTCGTGCGGCCTGCGACGATCGCGATGATCGACCTCGTGATGATGGTGTTGCTCGTGTTTGAGTTCCACTAAAAGCTGTCATCGTCGCGACTGGCAGACGCGCTGCGGATGGCGGCGCGCAGGGAGACGAAGGACCTGATGTGGAAGGGCGAGCACATGAGCTACTACCTTGTCTTTCTCGACCGCCTCGAGCGGCTTGGCGAGGCAGCGCTGATCACGGGAGGCGGGAAGGACGCGCAGGTTGCGATGGACGTTGACCCGCCTCCAAAGCGGCAGCGAACAGGCGGTACGTGCCGCCACTATCATCCACTCGCTCAGTTCTCACCGCTCGATGACAGATTACACACCGACGTCCCTATCATCGCCGGTATCCCCGATTCCAACTAATTCTGGCCCCACCTCTTCTCCAGTCCAGGCACAAGCCTCGGCGGGCCCTCGCGGTGCTCGAGTCGATACTCGCTATGTTCCCGTATCCACTTCCGCCCGCGAACATGGACCGTCTGGCGGCGATACGAGCGGCCAAAGTCGCTATTCTGAACGGACAGCAGCCACAACCCGGACGACCGGCACCTATCGGTGGAGTGAGGCAGTGGTAATATATTATGTGTTTGCTGTCCATGATGAAGTTCGAGAACTTGTAATAGGGTTTCATTCTTTTGATGACGATGGGCGCGGTGCGCGTTGTCGCAGGGCTACCCTTGTTGAAACCTCCAGCTGCGCTTGGGCGCTTTTTAGTAGGGCTATCAACCCGCCTTCACGCGTAGCCTACTAGGCAAGAATCTGGTCATACTCACCGTTCTGCCATTCGGTCGGCATCGTCCGGTCGTAAAATTGGAGCTTGAGCTTGTCTACACCAGGCAACGCGGGCATAAGCGCGCCGCAGATCTGTGCAGCGCAGTCGATTTGCCAGTCCAACTGCCTGCACATCACATGGAAGGACAAACGGCCGTTGTGCTGCTGCGTATTGTTGTCCGTGATTACGGTGACCATATCGCGTCCAAAGCTGACCTCTGCGACACGGAACTTGAACCCTTCTATTCGATTGGTGAAGTGGGACAGGTATGGTCACCTTGCTTGACAAGGTCTACTACAAAGTGAGAATTACCTAAGAATCCTGAAATTGTCTACATGTACAAAGCCGACCGCCACATGTACAAAGCCGACCACCACACATACAAAGCCAACCTATTACTCGTACACATTTGGTTCATCGACCCCTTCCCTTATCTTGTCTCAGAACGCTTCGGATCACGTCCCTTCTCCGCCAGACCAGCATGCCACCATAGCTGCCTCGTTACCTCGTCAGCGGGCTGCGCCAGTCCCACAACCTGACAAACAAAAATACAATGCCAAACCTGCAAAACATTGGTTCGTTATCTGCCATCCCTGTGCGCTGTACACTTCCCCGCCCTGCGGAACGATCACCGCCTCGGTATTGGACTTATCCTCCGCATCATCGCCTCCCGATCTCGCACCGCGCTCTGCCGACATTCTCGTCCTCTTGTTCGTCCTCAGTGCCCTACACCCATCCGAATGGCCGCAGGCCATCTCCAACATCGCGCAGGTACGAGACTCCACTCCTTCGATGGTTTTCATAACCAACACGCACCTAGATGGTGAAACCCGGCAGGCTCGCCCTTATGCGCGACTATGGTCGGTACGACCTCACTCAGCTCCGCTTCAAAGTGGGCCGGTTTCTCGACGACAACTTCCATATTCGCAGCGACGACACACGCGTGTACTTTTTCGAACTTGGTCTTGTAACCGTTTCTTCTTCGTCCCCGCTTCGTCACTGGAACATCCTTTTCCCTTCCCTATTTTCCTTCGTGCGCCCTAACAGACGAGCTCGCGCTACTGTTCACTGGCTCATCCACGCCGACTGTACACATCCAGGTGCACACATGGACATTAAGAGAAAAAACAAAAACCCTCTATAGAAAGCAGATTCCACCATTTGTAAAACGATACATTTTTGGAAACGTCCACATGTACAAAGCTAACATTTCACTCGTACACATTTCCGACGCTGTCGCAATGAGTTGTAAACATGTACCAAACAAAGTGAGACACCGTATTCGAAACCACTTCATTTTTTCATACACTGTCTGCACTACCTTTTTTAATCCACCGATGCCTCTCTCCACCGTTCTTCGCAGTTTGACAATGGACGAAATTATCACCATTCTTCCCCCAGAAACTTTGTTATGGAGAGACAAAAAAAATCGTGCATCCCTCGAAGACGCCGTCAGTCATCTAAACAATGATATGCATGTAGTTTTGGAAGACGCCGCGCGTAGCAAAAAACGTTGCAAATTGAACGACGATTCAAAACCACCAAATGAGCAATCGTCATTATCGACAATTGGGGGAGACGACAAATTCCTCCATCCTGTGTCAGAACAATGCCGTCGAGATCGTATATCGAAATTCATCGATGCAACTGGTAACGACGCGACGGCCACTTCTATATGTGCTGTTTGCGCTGGCCGCTTCTTTAGCACTGAGATTGGCGCGGTCAAAGTGTCCGATCTCGAACAAAAAAACAAACTGATGCCGACAAAACCACACCCCGCTCACATTCTCACTAACGGAATGCTCCTCCACACCAGTGACGATTGTTTACACCGTGACAGAACAGGTGTTCTATTTGCGAACATCTGTCAATCCTGTGCATCCGACCTTCGCCGTGACAAGAAGCCTCTTCTCTCTTTAGCCAACGAAATGTGGGTTGGAGACGTCCCTTTGGAGTTACAAGTCCTCACCCTCCCTGAACGAATTCTCGTCGGTCGCTTCTTCCCTGCCGTATACATCGTAAAATTGTACCCGAAGAAGAAAGGGGCCCGTTCCTGGGCAACCACTGGGTTACAAAGCGGGTTACGAGGTAACGTGTCAAGTTATCGTCTCAACACACAAGACGTCGTACACATGACTGACGGCCAATTAATGCCACCGTCTTCATCCATTCTCGCTGCAACAATAGGCATCACATTCGTTGGACCCAAAAACCTGCCACAGAAAACATTACCAGGCTTTCTACATGTAAACCGTACACGCGTTTGGGATGCACTGCTGTGGTTAAAACGAAACAATCCCGTTTATGAAGACATCATCATTTCTTCCGACAGATTGAATGAGTTACCAATAGATGGCATCCCAGACGAGATCTCCTCTCTTGCGAAACATTCAAACGACACCTCTCAGAAGTCAGAAAACTGAACCGCACGTACAGATCTTGCTACAGATTCATTGCGTGTATCTACCTAGTAGCTTCGCCTTCCTGCCTGTCTTCCTTACCGTTCACTTCACTTTGTTCGTTTCGGAAACTACGAACTTTCTTTGCAAGTTGTTTACTCACCCGTTTGCCGTACCACCTACGGTGGAAACATAAAGCAACTTTCACTCACATGTCAAATAAAATCGAAACTACTTTCCCACTTGTTACAGAAAATAGGCTTCGCACGATAACTTACAAGCCAACAAAAAGCACCGCAAACGCGTAACCAAACAACTCCGTGTGGCCATCACATTCATTCCTCACGATCTTTCCCTGCCCGGTCTTCAACAGTCGACAGCTTCCGCTTTTTCGCACGTCCACTGTCTACAATTCACCAGTTAGTTTCGCGTAAGCAGACAACAACAACAACAAAACTTTCTGCTGTCTTCGCTCGCAATCACCTCTTTCACAACTTTGTCTCCTTCATTGGTCTTCGCTGCTAGCAACTTTCGGTTAACGTCCTATACGAACAACATACGTGTCCTCACGCACCATTCCCCACGTGAAACCCGACTATCTCTCCTTCTTCTCGCAGTATTCCAACTGTGTCCTGTGCTGTGCCTGCAATTTGGCTAGCTCCCACTTCAGCCGGCGTCGACGTTGGCGCACGGGCCGTTTTCGGACGCAAACCAACAGGTCCCACCTGATAATCTTTCCACTTATACGAAGAGGCCGGACGAGCCACCCCCGGGCGGAGGATGACAATCTGTTCGATTGACGTGTTGAAAGAATGTTTGTTCTTCGAAGTGAAACTGTAATGACGCAGTTCGAACCGAATTTCGACCAACGATTCTTCCAACGCATCGTTAACATCTAAAGGCTCCACAAATTGCCCATTACTTTTGAAGATGTGAAGGGGCGCCACACGATACCGGTGCTTGATGCCGTCCAATTGAGCGCGCAACTCTTCGGGAACAGGCCAATGCTCAGTATTGGAATCCACGCTGTCTTCGTCCGGTACTTGTAGCGGTATGACAACCTCGCTACGTCAAGCTCAAGTGTGAACTATAGTGAACTGTCTGGTGAGCACACCCAAGCTCGGCGCGGAGATAAATCACGCGCTAACGTACAGTCACAGCGGAGTGGACGAATATCTCAGAGTCTTTATACAAGAACTCAAGACGTCAGTGATCATGCTGTGGCACGCTGAGTGGAGAACCAAGAGGACAAGTTAGATTGGTAAGGAGTAAGGAATACAAGGAGATGCGCACCTGAGTGGAGAACCAAGAGGACAAGTTGGTTCCACTCAGGACGCTACAGGAGGGTTTATATACGCTACTGTGGCTGAGTTTGAACTGAGTCTAAACACTATTACTAAGTGTACAGTAAGACTCCATGACTCAGGAGCTGACGCGTCGTGTCTAATAATAGCGCTATCTATTGTGCTGACTGATGCACTGGTCATGGCGCTGACGCGATGCCTTATCTTGCTGAGTAAAACCTAATACAGCGAGTAAGCGTAAACTACTAAGCGAAGTCTAGAACTATCTAGAAGGTTCCTTCCTTATCTACCAATCGTGTGAGTCCATACGTAAATGGAATGTGACCGGATTGGGTTGTCCCCTTTAGGGGTGCAACTATCCCAGGGTCACGTGCTCAAAGGTGCACATGATGGCAGCATGTGACTAACAATATCTCGTACTTCGGCCCTTTATATCTTTCTCAGATAATTCCGTAAAAATACGGAAAAATAGGGAAAATAATATACGCGTCCATGACATCACCCCCCTTCTTAAGGGTCGACGTCCGCGTTGGCCTCTGTGTACATATGAGATGCTTGCCAAGGCAAGGACGCGTAGATGAGTGCTGCTATTTTTCTAGGTGCACCCGGATTTAAGGAGTGGAACTCCTTGACTCTGTCCGGGGCATGCGCTAGGTTTTTAGCTGGCTCCCAAGTGTCCTCGCCTTCACCGTAGCCCTTCCAGCGAACTAGGTACTTAAGAGTACGACCGAAGAGTTTCGAGTCTCTGATGTGGTCGACTTCGTACTCTTCTTCCCCTTCGACTGTGATGGGTTCAGGTGGAGGTGGCATAAGCCCGTTAACTTCGTTTCCCTTATAAGGGGAGAGGCGGTCTACATGAAATACATCATGGATCCGTAATGCAGGGGGGAGTGCAAGCTTGTAGTCGACGTCACTTTTGACTTCAGTGACTTCAAACGGGCCTAGTTGTTTAGGGCCCAGCTTGGACGACTGCTGGTGTATCTTTATTTGCTTAGCTTGCAGCCAGACTTTGTCCCCGACGTTGAAGACGTATGGCTTGTGTCTTTGTTCAACGTCTGTTTGCATTCGCCTTTTACTTAGGCGTAGAGCTGCCTCTGCGTCCTTTCTTGTGGAAACTAAGTGCTGTAGACGTTTATCGAGCGTCGGGATACCGGTAGGCCTACCAGCGGGGATGGTGAAGTCAGGCGTATAGCCGTATAGTAGCTCAAAGGGGGTGTGCCCCGTGGCTGAGTTGAGTCTACTATTGACCACGAATTCCGCTGTAGGGAGCAGGTCTGCCCAATCATCCTGCCTCTTACTAATGAACAAGCGCAAGTAGACTTCTACTTCTTGATTTTTACGCTCTACCTGTCCATTAGCTTGAGGGTGATAGGCAGTAGTAAGGCCTGCGTCTATCCCTAGTCGTTTGTATAGTGCCCGCATGCTCCTTGCAGCAAACTGGGGTCCCCTGTCACTGATTATTTTCTTGGGGATCCCGTGCAAGGGGAAGATTTGCTCGAAGTAGATGGATGCTACCCCATCAGCCGTGATTTGGGAGGTCACTGGAAATAGATGGATCTGTTTCGTATAATGATCCACTATGTTAAGGATCATGTCCTTTCCACGTGACATGGGTAGTGGGCCGATTAGATCGACTCCGACTATCTGCCATGGTCCCTCAGGTACTTCCTGTGGCTGAATTATGGCTTTGGGGTGCAGATCTTTGCGATATCGTTGGCATCGATCGCATCCTTCTACATACGAGCTGATGAAGCCTGCCATGCGTGGCCACCAATAGTAGCGACTAACTAGCTCGATGGTGCCGTTCTTACCAGGGTGACCGGTGGTGATGGAGTCGTGGCATGACTTAACCACGTCTCGTCTTAATGTCCGGTCATTGGGAACGTACAGTTTCCCCCTATGGTAGATTAGGCCGTCATCTTCCTCCCACATCGCGACTCCGTCCATGAGAGCCTTTGGAGCGGTCTTTTGTAAACTTTTGAGACCCTCTATAACTTCTGCTTCTCGAATGGAGGCGAGTCTTATGCGATTCCCTAGGGAGTCCACTTCTGGGCGGAAGTGTGCTTGGGCGGCATTGAGGAAATGCTTAGGTTGTAATACCTGAACCTGGCGGTTATCCTCGTTGTCTCTGATGTGGTCTTTCGAGAATCTACTTAATGCATCGGCCTGCATAGAGTCTCCCTTTTTATAAGTGATTTTGAAGGCGAAGCGACTTAAGTACAGGGCCCATCGGGCCTGTCGACGGTTTAAGTCCTTCATGCTTGCCCACCATTCCATGTTTTTATGGTCGGTGATCACTTCAAAGGAGATGCCTTCGAGGAAGTGTCTCCAGTCCTCTAAGGCGCGGATTAAGCCGAGCATTTCTCTGTCGTAGATTTCGTAGTTGCGTTCTTCTTTACTCATAGACTGCGAGCGATACGCAACGGGGTGCCAGAGACCATCGGGATACTTTTGAGTAAGTATACCGCCAGTAGCAAATCCTGAAGCATCGGTTTCGACTCTTGTTGGAAGCTGGGGGTCGTACACTTTGAGAATGGGTTCTCGTACGAAGCTTTCCTTCAAGTGGTCAAAAGCCTTCTGCTGTTCAGAATGCCATTGCCATGGAGTGTCCTTCTTCGTGAGGTCATGCAAGGGTCGGGCGATAGCCGCGAAGTCCTTGATGAATCGACGATAGAAGTTGGCAAACCCAATGAATGCTCTAACCTCTTTGAGCATTTTGGGTATAGGCCACTCCCTTACTGCAGCGACCTTGCCAGGGTCCATCTGCACTTCTCCGGGACGGATTATCATCCCTAGGTACTCCATTTCCTGCCTTTCAAAGTCGCATTTCTCAGGCTTGAGATAGAGGTCGTGTTCTTGTAGTCTCCTGAGCACTTCGCGTACGATTTTGCGGTGGTGCTCCAGGGAGTTACTATAGATGAGGATATCATCCATGTACACTGCGACCTCTCCTGCTGCGATTAGATCGGCAAAGACGGCGTTCATGAGGGCTTGGAAGGTGGCTGGGCTATTTGTCATTCCAAAGTACATAACTTTGGGTTCGTATAGCCCGCGATTAGTGATAATGGCCCCCTTCCATTCATCCCCGGGTTTGATCCGGATGTTGTGATAGCCCCATCTTACGTCGAACTTGGTGAAGACCTTGGCTCCTTTCAACCGGTTTATGATGTCCGCGGCGAGCGGTAGTGGATATCGGTTCTTAATAGTGATTTTATTAAGACGACGATAGTCCTGCACTAGACGGAGTTTGCCGTCCTTTTTCTTAATGAAGAATACTGGTGAGGCCATCGGTGATTTGGATGGGACCAAGTATCCTTTGGAAATGTGCTCTTGCAGGAATTTGTCGAGTTCCACTTGCTCGCTTGGGGACATGGGATACGTTTTGACCCTCCAGTGTTTAACGGCATCTGGTTCGAGGTCTATGGCGTGATCCCATGGTTGATGCTCAGGGAGCCTCTGGGATTCCTCCTCAGAGAAAACTTTCGCGAAGTCTCTATAGTGCTTTGGTACCATTTCTTCGAAGGTTTTCTTAGGTTTGGAGGCGGTGGCTTTCTCGGCGATCTGCTGAGAGTATGTGAAGCCCGCCAAACAGAAAACTTCGTCTTGGACCGTGTCGAGCACTTTCTCCGCAAGGAGACGGCGGCGTTCCATCCGGTTCGCCATAATGCGCGTCACCTCTACCTCCAACTCTGGTTGCGCTGTTTCAGCGGTTGAGTTGAGGCGCATAGTGCCTTCCTGCCAGTCTATTTGCGGGTTCCTTTGCCTAAGCCATGGTAGTCCCAAGATGACGTTCTCTGGGCCGAGTGAAGTGACTAAGAAGTTGTAACTTTCTTCACTAGGGCCGACTTTCAGAGAGAGTCTGACTTTATGGGTGATACTACCGGCTTCGTTGAGAGTTCCGTCTATATTGTATAGGGTGATGGGACTCGCAAGAGGAACCTGCAACATCTTGTGGCGGTCAGCATACTTTTTGTCCAGGAACAACGAGGTTGCCCCAGAGTCTACCATTGCTGCTACTTTTACAGTACGATGACGTCCTTTTAAATACACGGAAATATGAAAGTGTGATTTTTTATCTTTTGTTTCGGGAATAATAGTAGAAGACAGTGCTGCATCAGAAATCATCACGTGCGGCATTGCTTCTGAAGAAAGTGGAGCAACGAGAACACTACTATTGTTCATCTCTGAGGCAGATGTAGATGTAATAGAATCAGGAAAACAAGAAGCCGAACTAACACTACTATCTAACTTACAGGCATGAATCATATGAATTACAGAAGGTGAGTCCGAAACGAGGCGAGAGCGTAAGCATATATTACAACTACATGAAGCCGAGTCATCTACTGTAGAGGGGCCGGTCGCAGCTATACGCGACCCCTGATCTAAAAAGCCGCCTTGAACGCATCCAGCTGTTCCTGCTGCTTTTCCAACATTCCCAATAACTTCGCCACGTCTGCCTGGGACGTCTGGGCGGGGGAAGTACTTGTGGCGGCTGCTGCCGCAGTATTGGACGAGGACGGTGGGTTAGGGGATTCCGTTGTTGCTGCAGCTTTCGCTTTAGCTGGTTTCCCCATTCTCTTGTTCTGGCAGACATTTGCTCGGTGCCCTGCTCTTTGGCACCAGTTGCAGACGTCGCGCTCATGATTTCCATCCTTCTTTGTGTGTTCCTTCGAACCACACCCGTAACATTTCCCTCTCATCCATGCTTGGAACTCGCCCCGAGTTTTGAAGATTTCCTCCTTCGCTCTGTTGCCTTGCTGACGCGTGGCGTCGACTTGCATGGCGTCAGGGTTGGAGGTGGTGTGTTGTGATGATGATGAAGGTTTCCCTTTCTTCTCGCTCTGGCGTTGGCGCAGTCGTTGGTCAATGACTTGCGCGCTCTGCTTGAGCTCGTCATATGTGTTATGGGGCTTGTCTGTGATGGCGAGGAGGTCCTTGATCTCGTCTGTGAGACCATCATAGAAGCGGGTGCGGAGGTCGATAATGGACCACCCGGTTTGTCCAGAGTACTGCTCGAATATGGATGCATATTCAGCAACCGTCTTTTTACCCTGTCTTGTTTTCTTTAGCTCTTCTCGAGCTATGTCTTGGACGTCTAGGGGGCTAACCTGCGGTTAAACTCCTTGACGAAGTCCGACCAATTTCCTCCGAAGGGAATAGTCCCTTGGTTGGCGGACTCCAGGTATGGGAGTGCCCAGGTTTTAGCGTCCCCTTCCATCAGGTTGAGGGCGGCAGCGATCCACCTGTGTTCGTCTGCGTACCACTTGTTGTCCACTGTATGCCATGTATTCATGGCGTCCCCTAATGATCCTGCCCAGTTGTGGAAGGCGGCAAGGAAATGACGGGCATCCGAGGAGGAGCCTTTCCCATCCCAAGCTTTGGGGCGGGCCACTATTTCCTTGTTCTTTCCGTTTCCGGGGCGGGTGGCGGTCGCTGAGGCCACCTGCGCTGTCAGGGCTGTGACTTGTTGCGCAAGGTTACCGACGGCTATGCCGAGGTGATTGATGAGGTCCAGGCAGTCCTGGACGGTGGGTGGGGGGAGTGGTGTGGGTGGTGCGGCATGAGGGAGGGTGCTTCCGCTTGGTTGTGACATCTCGTCTAGTTTTTTTGTCTCTCCTTTCGTTCTGCTTCCTCTTGTGCCCGACGGAATTCTTCCAATAGAAGGAGTTGTTTGTCTGGTGAGATCTCGTCCCAGTCTTGGATACGAGATATGAACTCCTTTTCTTTCTTAGTTGGAGGAGGGAGGGCGAATTTCAAGCGAGCTCCACTGGGATATTGAGCTTGTGCTAGACGAGCTGTCTGTTTCCCTTTCTTGGGAGCCACGTTCTTCGTCTTCCCTTACGTGGGAGATGAGGGGGTTGGGAGGCGATTCGAGACGAGGAATGAGGTCTGCAGCGAACGCTATCAGCTGCGGGACTGTGAAGTTGGTTCCGAGAACGGGGATTTCTAGGCCGTAGAGGTCTAGCAGTCCGTATCGGATTTCTTGGTCGTGGTAGATTGCCTGCACGTATTGCTCGGCGAGGTTACGAGGGGGTAGTTCTAACTGGAACCCCTGGTAATGGATGTTGACACCGTCTTCGTCAATGAAGCTTTCGCCTGACTGGGCGAGTGTGGCTTGGGAGGAGGAGTGGGCGGAGTGAAAGAGTTTATTGAGACTGTAGGTGATGGTGAGGCGTACACCGGGGAGGGGATCCGGTCTTGTTCAGACTGGGTGTCCTGGTGCACGTGCAGCGATGCCGAGGCAGAGGCTGTAGTCTGGGGTGGTGTGATGGAAGCTTGTCTCCTCCTAAAGAGACGACGAAGGCGGGTGCGGACGTTTGCAAGTATGCGAGGCAGTTTGGAGATATGTGTTGGTGGATTTAGACGACAGGATACAACGAGCGCGCAACGCTAACTCGAGGATGATAGGAGAGATCTGATCAAGCGAGACCAATACACAGTGATATTTCACACTGCGCGAGGCTGCGGCGATAACAGAAGACTCAGGAATGATGTAAGGATATGTATAGAGCCACAAGGCTGTCTGCCTCAGTCTTCTCGACCTGTTGGCTGCCTCTCACGCCGAAGCGCTCTCAAACTTTTCTGGTTACTACACGTACAGCTGTCGCAGGCTAGGCCTGGCTGGCTCAACGTCTAACTGCAGCTTATCTGGCGTGGTGACCAGTTCTGCAGCCAGTACCCAGAGGCGTCTACTGATGACCAGATAGACCCAATAAAGGCAAGCACAATCTATGCCGACTTTACGGACACTAGAGTTGTACCACGAATGCACAGATTCTGCGTGCGGAGGTCCCCAGGCAAAGAGTGAGGTGGGTAATACAAAGGACTGATGGTCGTCAACCACCTAGAGGGGAAAGTGATAAAACTGGTGAGCGTGGAGCTCAAGAGAGTGTAAAGGAACTTGTCCTAATGTAGCGGTATGACAACCTCGCTACGTCAAGCTCAAGTGTGAACTATAGTGAACTGTCTGGTGAGCACACCCAAGCTCGGCGCGGAGATAAATCACGCGCTAACGTACAGTCACAGCGGAGTGGACGAATATCTCAGAGTCTTTATACAAGAACTCAAGACGTCAGTGATCACGCTGTGGCACGCTGAGTGGAGAACCAAGAGGACAAGTTAGATTGGTAAGGAGTAAGGAATACAAGGAGATGCGCACCTGAGTGGAGAACCAAGAGGACAAGTTGGTTCCACTCAGGACGCTACAGGAGGGTTTATATACGCTACTGTGGCTGAGTTTGAACTGAGTCTAAACACTATTACTAAGTGTACAGTAAGACTCCATGACTCAGGAGCTGACGCGTCGTGTCTAATAATAGCGCTATCTATTGTGCTGACTGATGCACTGGTCATGGCGCTGACGCGATGCCTTATCTTGCTGAGTAAAACCTAATACAGCGAGTAAGCGTAAACTACTAAGCGAAGTCTAGAACTATCTAGAAGGTTCCTTCCTTATCTACCAATCGTGTGAGTCCATACGTAAATGGAATGTGACCGGATTGGGTTGTCCCCTTTAGGGGTGCAACTATCCCAGGGTCACGTGCTCAAAGGTGCACATGATGGCAGCATGTGACTAACAATATCTCGTACTTCGGCCCTTTATATCTTTCTCAGATAATTCCGTAAAAATACGGAAAAATAGGGAAAATAATATACGCGTCCATGACAGTACTCCTAACAGGTTTTAGAACGTTAAACAAATCGGTTAAACATACCTTCCGCGCTTCCTTGCAAATCAGACACGTCCTCTCCACCCAACACTGCAACGGTGCCAGGCTACCACAGAATGAGCTAACGATTTGTTTAATCAAAAAAACGCACGCGTTTCTCGTAAACGGATCGCGCGAAACGAAGATTTGTATCCTTCACGTCAAAGACAATGAAATTGACACATTTGCCTGTCGGCGCTTTCGACCGTTGAATGGTCGTAAAATTGGCGATCGCTTTGTCGAAGTCCGAAGCGAAAACAGTTCCAAACGGCTTCCCAACGTGCAATTGAAACTTCGACGTCTGCAACGACCCGAAACCCAAATTGGAGAAATTACCGCGCGTGTCACGGTGCGTAGGGAAGTGGACTCTTACTTACGGTGATGACCTCGTTAGTAAGCAGTAATGAGTCATGGACAGTCGTATCAGTCAGCGAGTAGTACTATCACATGCCGATGTGGCATTAGTCAACACTAGGATAGCGACAGTAGGGTTCGAGCTACATACGCCATTCGTCGTACGGATTCGGGAGGAGCTTTAAAGCTACCTCGTACATGTATAAATAGTGGCTCGATAAGACCAAGATTCGCCATCTTGGTCTTCTTCAATCCATCACTTCTATTCGCCTCTTTGCGCGTGTTTCGCTTGTCTCTCTCCAAGCAAGTCGTCTTCATCGATTATCGAATTACCTAGTGGCACGACTTGCCCTAGTGTACGTTTAGATCACGTGCTCATAAACGCCGTGTATCCCGTGATCAGGTCACGTGATCTCGAAGAGATATCCTGCTAAGTCGTGAACGCCCTTTCGTGTCCAAGTCGGACTAACGCCAGTGGTGGCGTTACAGCACGGACCACAATCCAGATGAGTGGGAAGGACACGTCCCACGACAGACGCGACAGCATTGCCTCTTGTTTTTTGATCAACCAAGACATCGCCATACCGATCACAGCGCCAAGATACAGCCGACGAAAAAGCGGAAGTAGCACTGTACAAGTCTGAGTGAAGGAATTCGGATCGACGGTTTACAAGATCGTGCTCCATGGACGTGGAAGAACGAGAAAACAATGAAGAAAGGGGCTGCTAGCGAACGAGTTACGCACAGTAAACAATGGTGACATCATGGGACATCATTGCGCAAGCGGATAAAACATAAACGGACGGAAAATGACACAAACATATGTAACGAAAAACCAAATAGATCACATCACAACGGTCACAACCAAGCAAGGTCACAGTCGACAAAGTCGACGCCTAGTTATGCAAAGGCGATTTGATTGAATAACGTAGTATTGAGTCGCTGCAGATGAGGGGCCCTAATTTGAGCGACAAGCCGTTCCAGATAAGCGCTGACACCTTGGAATCTGAGGTTTTTCAGGTTGGGAAGCGTCACGGGAGTGCCTTGGTTCCCTAACAGCTCCCTCTCAGCACTGGGGCGGGGTATGGGGATGGAGGAACTGATGATAAATTCCTCGGGTTGGGGAAGAGACCGAAGACGTGCTACTAATAGCCCCGGGCGAATGTAACCAAAAGCTCGGATGTTCGTAAGGGAGAGTGTGACAAGGGAGAAAGTGGAGGAGAGTGGCCGTAATCTCTTTGGAAGACTGATACCTAAAAGAGTAAGGTGACGTAGATTTGGGGCTCGAAAGGTCATAGAAAGTGCGAGAGTTGTTGTTTTATCAGCTGTGAACGAGAGAGAAAGATGTTCCAGTATTGGGAAGGGTGCCTCCATGAGCATAAGGAATTTAGGCAAAATGGAAGACGGGAGGTGGAGATCAATACGGCGTACACGATTACACAACAAGAGCGCTTGAGATAAGCCCAGCTCATCTTGTTCGCTTATGGTCACATCTGTATACCTGTAATCGATGAAGAGCGGAAGGGGTGGTAAATGGTCTAGCGTATCCACTGTAGGGGTGCCATTTGTGCATAGAATATGCACACCCAGGTGGGGTGTCGATTTGCGTATGAGGTAACGCCATCTTTGACAGACATGAAAGAGCTTGCACCACCCAAGTCGGAGATTCCAAGCGTTCTCACCATCGAGTCGATAGTAGTCGAATATGTTGAGGAGTACATCGTCGTTCAACCCATCGATAGTTACGTATAGTACGTCGTATCCTAGTTGCTCGGATGTCGGAGGCAGCGGAGTTGGGTCCTATACAGAGGTCTGCATGGGATGTCGGAGTAACTAGACACATTAAAACATACCAGACTGCTTGTAGATCCTCGTGAGCCATGAATGTGTATGTCAATGCAGTGCGATGCTGGGAGACTCAGAACTTTCCAAACTACTGAATGATTGGCCAATGGTATCATCACAATGGGTCGCAAGTAGCTATGATTCGATCGGGAACGGGCCTCGGAGTCTTGGTGCACTACTGGCTCTTCACAGTACCATAACTTGTACCGCATACTAGGACTTCTCACGAGCTGCTCTCCTTCGAGAACTCCAGAGCGATCTGGAAATACATCAGAGAGCGGCGAGATTGGAAAACGTAGCACAAACCCCTAAAGATAAATGAGCCATTCAGTGACCATACGTTGCCAAAGATCCTGGGCTTGTGTTCGGCAGTAAGAAAAACATGACCAGGCCTGTCAAAGAGAACATAGACAGTGCCATTGTGTTCAAGTGCTCCGCTTGGGTCTTGAAGTGGACGACGCCGAAAATCAGGCGTATATACGCTCTCATCCGCGGGGCAACGCAGGTAGAAGTGAGGGTTTTGTTCGAGAGTGATCCGTGCACGGCCCTTGTAACGGCTAAAGTTCCAAAGTATCTCTGGAAAGGACGAATCGGCACTGAGCACCTCTGAATGATCAAGCTTATTAACGAAGACAAGTCCCGCATAAATCGGTGCTCACGGCTCACGATGACAGTTTCTGGGTTGCGAGGGGACAGTAGTGGAGACTGCAGGAGCACAAAGTCGACGATCATCGTTTGTCCCCATTCGTCCTCATTTCTGGGCAAGTGGAGTTGGGTGGGCCGTGTGAAAAGAAGACAGGCACGCAAGCTTCACCTCATGTGACCAATCTCTCTGTATGCTATCTTTCCATTTTGCTATTTCCATTTTTGAATAGACGGTGGGCGGGAGGTCCCTGCCAGAACGGGAGTCAGTGGAGGACTTCAAGAATCGCTTGTACTGTTGCTCACAAGTGATGCCTTCTCTCCGACTGGTTATTCAACACCTGAGTCGCTTCCTCGAATCGTGAGTTTGTTTCTTGAGTCACTTTCGTTCCGGAATCTGTAGCGGAACGCAATGCAAGATCACACACTCGAAGCGTTCTACAAGAAAAATGCCAGAGGCAGGAAGACAATGAAACCCGGAGTGGTGGCTACCTTCTCAGTTCGGCATCCTCGTCCGCAAGCTTTGGAGGCGCAATTCGACAGAGGAGCTGGCACACAGAAATCAATTCCAGGGCTTGATTTCGGTAAGCCCTGCCAATGTTCCACGCATGCTCGAGAAATACAAATTTATCGTCGCCGTGTGCTCCCAACGGAAGGGTAGTGTAATCGGCCATCGTGCTGTATACCCGAGCTGTGGGTACTGTATATCCGAGTCGGACTCAATGATAAAAAACTGCCCGCCTGCCAGAGGCAAAGGCAAATGCCTTTTGGGAAGCTGAATAAAAGCGACGTTTTTAGGCATAATTTGTCATCCAACCTCTCTTCGTTTTCGCCAAAGTACTGCTCGCCCTCCTCTTCACGGTGCCTGACAACCCCAGCTGTATTAGTGGCCAACCAAGTGACCAGGCTTTCTCGCGAGGCTCACCGCGCAGATCCGCTTGATGATGCCAATCTCCTTCACACGTTCCGCCGAGCAGCAACCGCCCCGCTCCATCGCATCGCCAATTCCAATATCGAACAAATGCAGCAATACCGTGACGCCGCGCATTGAGCAGGTCTTGGCAGGGACATCGTTACTGTAGCGATAGCGATGAGGAACCCACAGACTAGGAGGGTTATCGGAATTTCGGCTCGCTTGCTGAATACGTTCCGTTGTTGGTGCGTGCAGATAACGACGAGTGAGATGGGTCATTTCGTCCTTTTTATTTTAGAGCTTACAATAGAACACAGAGAGAGCAAGGGAATGTACTGGCGCAAACAGAAAGCAAGAAAACCAGGAAAGCGGTACAACTTGGTATGGCCTTCAATCGCGCCGGGAAGCTGAAGGCGGAAACGCCGAGGCTACGGCAAAACCTTATCCACGGGCTCGTCCAAGAGTTTTCCATGCCCCTCCGCTCCCTTGGATTCAATAATCAGTGAGACGCCGCATCCCGCTGGATTACGCTATCCCGGCAGACGATTCGCGATCCACGCCCTATCACCAAGCGCACAACGGCGACGACGGCGCCGCAACCGACACATGGCTCAAGGATGCCGCGCTGCTTGACGCAACGAAGAAGCGCCTGCAGTACTCGTGCACGCTGCTCATCGATACGCTTTCTGAGTATTCAGAGTGCCTCAAGGTGTCGCGCGGGCCCGCGACGGCACGACCGACCTCGCGATGATGGTGCTGCTCGTGTTTAAGAGACGGGAAGGACGCGCAGGTTGCGATGGACGTCGACCCGCCTCCCAAGCGGCAGCGACGGGCAGTACGTGCTGACACCATCGTCCGCTCGCTCACTTCTCACCCCTGCTCGACGACAGAGTGCACACCGACGTCACTATCCTCGCCAGTTTCCTCCGTACTGTCGGCGGTTGTGCCCCCACGGAGCACAAGTACGCCGCAGTGCACATCAACCGGGGTACAGCTGCAGCAAGCATCGCAATTCCCCATGCCACGTCCGCTCTCGGCGGCGCCCTCATCGCCCCTCCCGCCCACTGTTCCGACCAAGTCTGACCCCACGATCTCGACTAATTCTGCCCCCGCCTTCTCTCCTGCCCAGGCACAGGCCTCGCCGTGCTCGAGTCGATGCTTCCCATATCCGCTTCCGCTTGCGAATACGGTCCATCTGGCGGCGATATGACAGGCATTCGCTGCGTGGCCGGCGCCTATAGACGGGCCGGGCTGAGTGGACTCGGAGGTGGAGATGGCGAGGCGAGGAAGTAAATAGAGTGAGGCACGAATCAATTCATTCGATTGACGTACGAGTTGTCGCGAGGCTTTCCTTGTAAGTTCGTTGTAACTTAGAAGCCACCATTTACGCTACGGCACTTTTTGGCGGCGCTACCAACCCGCCCTCACACATATGCGGAGTCTGGTCAATCCATTACATTGCTACATTGAATGTTTCCCGAATTAATGTCACATTAACCGATCCCGTTGTTCTCAGCAAGTCTACACGTTCTGTGTAATACAAATAAAGGAAATTGTCGAACCTACAACTGACCCTGCGGCGGGTGGGGGCGACGCGACGATGGGGGATCTGGCTGTTGTGGGTATGAGGGGTGCTAGGGGCCAGGCGCTAAGGATGGGAAGGGGTGGGGTTAAGAGTCCGAGTCGTTAGAAGACAGTTTGGGTTGATGATTCCACGCGGGGTGCTAACTGTCCCTGTCGGAACACTCGTCCTGGGGGCGGTTCCACTGGGAGTAGCCGGATTGGGGGACGCGCGACTCGTTCCACTGGGAGTGGGGGGATTGGAGGACGCGCGACCCAGTCCAGGGGGAGTCGGGGATTGGGGGACGCAAGACCCACCCCAAGGGGGGTAGGGGATTGGGGGATGGGCGACCCATTCCAGAGGGAGGGGACTGGGGGACGCGCGACCCGCTCCAGTGGGAGTGAGGGGATTGGGCGACGCTCGACCCGATCCAGTGGGAGTGGGCGACCCACGACCGGTGTCACATATGGGTTGCCTCGGGGACGCACGAACCAGTCATTGAGTGGTCGAATTGGGCGACGAGCGTCAACGAACGAGCCAAACGGATTGTCCGTGCGCTTCCACTTGAACTTGCTTACGATATTTTGTAAATCGGGTAGTAGTCCTGAGTCAGACCTTGCTTCATCTACCTGCAGTGCACGAGAGAGCTCCGGAGAGAGCGCGGCGCAAATGTGAATTTCCTTCACACGGATAAATGCCCTGAGGAGTTCGTGCCACGTTGTGCTGTCGATCTCGCCGTTCTGCCATTCGGTCGGCATCACCTGGTCGTAAAATTCGAGCGTGAGCTCCTCTACACCAGATAACGCGGGCATAAGCGCGTTACAGATCTGCGCTGCGCAGTCGATTTGCCAGTCCAACTGCCTGCACATCACATGCAGGGAGAAACGACCACTGTACCGCCGCGTATTGTCGACCGTGATTACGGAGACCGCATCGCGCTTAAAGTTGACCTCCGCGACAGGGTGTTTGAACCCTTCAATTATACTGGTGAAATGGGACAGGTATGGCAATGCAAAAGCGATTTGATTGAATAACGTAATGTCGAGTCGCTCCAAAAGAGGAGCCCTAACTTGAGCGATAAGCCGTTCCAGATAAGCGCTGACACCTTGAAATCTGAGGTTTTTCAGGTTGGGAAGCGTCACGTGAGTTCCTTGTTTTCCTAACAACTCCCTCTCAGCGCTGGGACGGGGTATAGGAATGGAAAAACTGATGGTGAATCCCTCGAGTTGGGGAAGAGACTGAAGACGTGCTACTAAGAGCCTCGGGCGAATGTAATCAGGAGCTCCGATGTTCATGAGGGAGAGTGTGACAAGTGAGGCAGTGGAGGAGAGTAGCCGTAACCTCTTTGGGAGACGGATGCCGGAAAGAGTGAGGTGGCGTAGATATGGGGCAAAAAAGGTCTTAGGAAGTGTAAGACTTGTGATTTTATCAACCGTGAGCGAGAGAGAAAGGCGTTCCAATGTTGGGAATGATTCTTCCATCACCATAAGGAATTTAGGCAAAATCGAAGGCGGGAGGTGGAGATCAATACGGTGCATACGATCACGCAACCGGAGCGCGTGAGATATTCCTAGTTCATCTTGCTCGCTTATGGTCACATCGGTATACCTATAATCGATGAAGAGCGGAACGGGTGGAAAATGGTCTAGCATGGCCACTATGGGTGTGCCATTCGTGCAATGAATATGCATACCGAGGTAGAATGCCGAGGAGTACACGAGGTGACGCCATCTTCGACAAGTATGAAAGAGTTTGCGCCACCCAAGCCGGATATTCCACGCATTCTCCTCGTCCAGTCGATAATAGTTGAATATGTCGAGGAGTATATCGTCGTTGAGCCTATTGATAGTCACGTATAGTACGTCGTATCCTGGCCGCTCGGTCGTCGGAGGCGGTGGAGATAGGTCCTATACAGAGGTCTGCGTGGGATGTCGGAGTAACTAGACGCATGGGACATACCAGAATGCTTGTAGATCCTCGGGAACTGTAAATGTGTATGTCGATGCAGTGCGATGCTGGGCGACTCAGAACTGTCCAATCTGCTGGAGGTTCGGACGACGGTGTTGTTACAATGGATCGCAAGTAGCTATGATTCAATCTGGAACGGAACTCGGAGTCTTGGTCCACTACCGGCTCTTCACTGTGCCATAAATTGTCCCGCATCCCAGAACTTCTGACAAGTTGCTCTCCTTCAAGTACTCCAGAACGGTCTGAAAATACGTCAGAGAGCGAGCGACGAGATCGGGAAACGAGGCACAAACCTCTGAAGATCAAGGAGCCATTCAGCGACCACACGTTGCCAAAGACCCGAAGTTTGTGTTCGGTAGTAAGAAACACACGACCGGGCCTATCGAAGAGAACATAGACAGTGCCATTGTGTTCAAGTGCTCCGCTTGGGTCTTGGAGCGGGCGGCGCTGAAACGTAGTCGAATATGCGCTCTCATCTGCAGGGCAACGTACATAGAAGTGAGGATTTTGCTCGAGGGTGATACGTGCACGGTCCTTGTAACGGCTAAAGTTCCAAAGTATCTCTGGAAAGGATGGATCGGAGCTGAGTTCTTCTGTTGCACGATATGATGATAAAACCTGAAGACGAGCCCCTTAAAAATCGGTGCTCACGGCTCACGATGACGGTTTCTGGGTCGCGGGGTGTCAGTAGTGGAGACCGGATGAGTACGAAGTTGATGGTCATCGTTGGTCCCCACTCGTCCTTGATGTTCTGGAGAAGTAAAGTCGGACGGGAAGTGTAAAGAGTCACACATGCAAGCCTCACCACATCCGACCAATCTATTTCTACACTATCTTTCTGTTGCGCTATTTCCATCCTTGAACGGACGGAGAGCGGGGGGTCACTGTCGGAACGAGAGTCGGTGAAGGGCTTCAATCACCACGTACTGTCGCTCACTAGTGATGCCATCTCTCAGCACGTGAATGACTACTCAACACCCGAGTCGCTTCTTTGAATCGTGCGTTCGCTTCATCAGTCACTTTCGTGCCCGAATCGGCAGCGGAACGCAATGCTAGATCACACACTCGAAGCTTTCTAAAAGAAGATGTCAGAGGCAGGAAGACAAAACGCGTGAGAAAACCTGGAGTGGCAGTTACCTTCTCAGCTCGGCATCTTCATACGCAAGCTTTGGAGGTGCAATTCGAGAGAGGAGTTGGCATATAGAAATCAATTCGAGGGCCCGATTTCGGTAAGCCCTGCCAATGTTCCATGCATGCTCGAGGAATACCGATCTATTGTCGCCGTGTGCTTCCAACGACAGGGTGGTGAAATCGGTCATTGTCTCGAGCTGTGGGTAAGTTATGTCGGACTCAATGATCTGCAGAGCTGGACGGGGCAAATGCCTTTTGGGTGTAGTACTGTATTCACTATCTTCGGAAGCTGAATAAGCGACGTTTTATAATTTGTCATACGAGACCGTGGCTGGCTGCCGTGGCACTCACTGGAACCGGGAATTGATCTTTAAGTAAAAAATGTTGAAATAGGACTTAATTAAGACTCAAAATATTTATGTGTGACAAATATTAGGGAAAGATATAAAGTTTCTAAATCACATGCCCCGAAATGCACCTGTTGCAGCTGTCATGTGATCTATAAACTTTAAATATATTGTTACACAAATCTACAAATAAATACTTTGAGTCTTATTCAAGTTTTATTCCAAGAATTTTTGCTCACAGACCAATTCCCGGTTCCAGTGACCATGCTCTTATGCACTGGCCCGGGCACCGTACTTGGTATGCTCCCCTCTCTTCGGTTTTACCAACATACTGCTCTCCCGTGTTCGACTCGTGCTACACCACCCGGCTTGTGTATATCCTTGCGCACTGCCTGCCCCATGCGAATCGCTGTGCTTTTTACAGTGCCCGACAACCCCGACTGTGTTGACCATTAATGGCCAGTCAAGCGACAAGGCTTGCTAGCGAGGCTCACCGCGCAGATCCGCTTGATGATGCCAATCTCCTTCACGCGTTCCGCCGAGCAGCAGCCGACCCACACCGTTGTCATCACCCCGCCAATTCCAATATCAAACAAAGGCAACAACACCACGACACCGCCTATTGAGGAGGTCTTTCCTGGGAGTGAGGCGTCTTTAGCGATGGCGGCGAGGATCTCACAGACCAGGAGAGTTGGTGGCTCACTAACTGAATGCCTTTCATTGTTGGCGCGTGCAGATAAAGACGAGTGAGACGGGGTCATCTCATCCTTTATATCTCAGAGCTGACAATAGATCACAGGGAGAGCAAGAGAAAGTGCTGGTACCAGCAGAAAACAGGGAAACCAGGAAAGCGGCTCCCACCAAAGTATAAGGAAAAGTTTTCCAACAAGCAAATCGTCTGCGTTTTCAAGTCCGTTATCTCAGAGAATAATGAGTGCTATCTTTCGGGTGCGCTGTGTCCTGCCCACATATTTTAATTCTTCGTTCCTCCAGAGTACAACTTGGTATGGCCCTCGATTACGTCGAGAAGATGTAGGCGGAAATGCCGACCCCACGGCAAACTCTTATTCACGAGCTCGTCCAAGAGTTTTCCATGCACCTTCGCTCCCTTGGGTCCAATGACCGACGAAACGCGGCTTTTCGCTGGATTATGCCGTCTCTCCAATCGGTATCCGGCACGTCCCATCATCAAGCACACGACTGCGACGACGGCGCAACCATATGGCTCAAGGACACAGTACCGCTTGACCCAGCGTGGAAGAGGCGCGCGCAGTGCTCGTACAAGCTGCTCATCGACAAGCTTTCTGCGTATCCGGAGGGCCTGGAGCTCTCACATGAGCCCGCGACGATCAATCTCCTGGTGATCATGTTTGTGTTCCACGAAAAGTTGTCACGCCTAGAGGACGCGCTGCATGCGCGGCGGCGTGCAGGAAGACGAAGGACCTGGTGTGGAAGGGCGAGTAATCGATCAAAAAAAAAAAAAAAAAGTGGAAGGGCGAGTACATGGGTTATTACCTCGTCTTCCTCGACCGCCTCGAGCGGCTGGGCGAGGCAGCGCTGAACACGGGGGGCGGGAAGGACGCGCAGGTTGCGATGGACGTCGACCCGCCTCCCAAGGCAGCGAACGGGCGGTACGTGCCGCCACTACCAACGGCTCGCTCGCTCTCAATTCTTCTCGACGATGGATTACACACTGACGTCACTATCCTTGCCAGTGTCCTATGTACTGTCGGCGGCTGTGCCCCAATACCGTCGTCCAGTCCTTCATCGGAGGGTACATTCGAGGACTGGTCAGTTCTGATTCGCCCAGCACCGTACCCCTTAAACATACACGTTTACCCTCACGAGGATCTCCTGGGTCTACGAGCAGTCTGGTATGTTTTCATGCTCTAGTTACTCCGGCTCCGAATGCAAACATCTGCATAGGACCTATCTCCACCCCCGCGGTCGCCAATATCCGAGCGACCTGGATACTCCGTGTTATACACGACTGTCAATACTCTTAACGATGATATACTCCTTCGCACATTCAGCTACTTTCGACTGGGCGAGGAAGATGCTTGGAATGAGCGACTTGGGTGGTGCAAGCTTTCTCATACTTGTCGAAGATGGCGTCATCTCGTGTACTCCTCGGCATTCCACCTGGGTATGCATATTCTATGCACCAATGGCACTCCTATAGTGGACACTCTAGACCATTTACCGCCTGTCCCACTCTTTGTCAATTACCAGTATGAAGCTGCGACCCCAAGCAGAAAAGATGAGTTGGGAATACACCACGCGCTCCGGTTGCGCGATCGCGTGCGCCGTATTGTCCTCCATTTCCCGCCTTCGGCTATGCATCAGTTCCTTATGCTCATGGACGGACCCTTCCCGATCCTGGAACGACTTTCTCTCTCATTCCCGGCTGATAAAATGACGGGTCTAATACTTCCCAATACTTTTCTGGCTCCAAATCTACGCCACCTCACACTTATCGGCGTCGGTCTTCCGAAAGGATTATCGTCGCTCTCCTCCACTGCCTTCCTTGTCACACTCTCCCTGACGAACATCCGAGCTTCTGGTTACTTTCTCCCGAGTCAATTAGTGGCACGTCTTCAGTTCCTTCCCCAGCTCGAGGGGTTGTCCATCGGCTTCTCCATTCCCATACCCCGTCCCGCCGCTGAGAGGGTACTATTAGGCAAACGAAGAACTCCCTTCACGCTTCCCAAACTCAAAAACCTCACGTTCCAAGGTGTCAGCGCTTATCTGGAACGATTTGTCTCTCAGATTAAGGCCCCTCTTCTGGAGCGACTTGACATTACGCTATTCGGTCAGATCGCCTTCGCATTACCACAGCTGTCCCACCTCACCAACATGACAAAAAGGCTCGAGCTCCCCAAGGCGGAGGTTTGTTTTGGGCGCGACGAGGTCTCCATAGTTCTAGACCACCACGTTTCCCGACGGTACGGGCGCAATGGACATTTCATCCTCCGAGTGATGTGCAAGAATTTGGACTGGCAAATCGACTGCGCAGCGCAAGTCTGCGGCGCGCTTATGCCCGTGCTGTCCGGTGTAGAGAAGCTCACGCTCGGCTTTCACAAAGAGACGATGCCGACCAAATGGCAGAACGGTGAGATCGACGGCACAACGTGGCACGAACTTCTCAGGTCTTTCATCGGTGTGAAGGAGCTCCATATTTGTGGGGCGCTCTCGGAGGAGCTTTCTCGTGCGCTGGAGGTGGGCGAAATAGGCTCAGACCCCGGATTGCTACCGAATCTGCAGGACCTCGTAAGCCAGTTCACGGGGGTGCGTGCAAATAATGTGTTTGGCTCCTTCGTTCACACTCGTCAAGTCGCGGATCGCCCTTTGGATCGCCCCGTCCGCTCGGTCCTACGGTACCCGCCCCCATCGCACCGCCCTTAGTCCGCCCTTCATAGGGCAGCGCCGGTCCGTCCTGCCGTCCTACCGACAGCGTTTCCAAAGCTGTTTCCAACCTCCCGTTCCCGTTCACCGCCCCCAGACCCATTGGTGCCGCTGCCATAATGTTTACCTGCCATTTAGTTATAGTGCGGGTCCTGGGTGTCTTTCAGGACACCCTTTTTACGATACTGTCTTTATTCCTGTATATAACGCCTCGGTTTTCTGCCTTGTAACTCATCAGTTTCACGCCTTCATTATTTCTGTGTGACCCCAAGTTTTGAAAACGAGTTGTCTTATCTCGCGTTAGCCCTTCTTGTCGCGTTCGGCCGCTTCATCGCCTCACTAACTTGAATGTTCGTGTCCTCCCTCGTTTCGTCTGCGTCGTCCTTTCTATATACTCGCAGCAACTCCACTACAATGGGAAGGGCTATGCAACGTAGAATAGACGAGTATTGCGAGCTCGAACGACACCTTGACGACACCGCCCCCTTCTCGCAAAAGGCAAAGGCCGAGGCCAAACATCCCGATACTACCAGGACCGGAATATCCGGCAACTTCACTGATGCGCGGGGCCATCCTACTCCCACCGCCCTTATAACCATCACGCACCACACCCATTGTCACAACCTCTCCTGAGGTCTCTCCACCCCTCGGTGCTACGCTCTAACTTATCACCCGCCCTCTAGTTGTGGGAACATTTTTTGATGCTATGTCACCAGCATAGTTCGTTGTGTTACTCTCTCAAACCCACCCACCGCGGGGTGGGTTATATGAAAGAAAGCAAAAAAAGGTACCAACTGCCTTCGTTTGTGTATTACACAGAAATATGTAGACCTGCTGGGAACTTCAGGACGAGAACTTCAGGATCGGTTACTGTTACACTGATTAAGTAAACACTTTCACGGTAGCAATGGGGCGATGATGTGGAGTGATCAGACTTTTGCATACGTGAGGGTGCCAGTGGATTAGCGTAACCACCAAACCGCGATAGCTCACCTTGAACAAATGTCCCGCTCTGCCACCTCCGCCTCACTCCCGCCACCGCCGAAACTATGGTTCTGCATATAGGCGCCCGCCACCTGGGCGGAGGATGCTGCGACGGCGGCTGGTGCTGTCCGTTCAGAATAGGGACTGTTGCCGCTCGTATCGCCGCCAGACTTGTCCGTGTGCGGGCAGAAGCAGATATGGGGACGTGGCGAGCATCGACACGAGCGCCGCGAGGCCCGCCGAGGCCTGGGCGGGAGAGGGAGCGGGGGCAGAATTCGTTGAATTAGTAGGGGCAAATATAGCCGGAACGGTGGGCGTGAGGTGATGTGGGTACCGCCGAGAGCGGACGCGGGCAATGCTCGCTACTGTTCTTGTTGTACCCTGGTTGGCGTGCGCTGCGGCGGCCGCAAGTAGCGATGATTAAATCGGGAACGGGATTCCGAGTTGTGGTGCACGTTCACGGTACCACAGTTTCCCCCTGCCCAGGATACTAGAACCCTTGACAAGTCGTTCTCCCTCAAGTACTCCAGAAATATCTGATAGTACGTCAGAGCAAGGTAAGAGTTTGGGAAACACGGCGCAGACCCCTAAAGACCAAGTGGCCGTTCAACGACCAAACATTGCCAAAGATCCTGGGCTTGTGTTCAGTATCAAGAAACACACGGCACGGCTTATCGAAGAGAACATAGACAGTGTCATTGTGTTCGAGTGCTCCGCAGGTGTCTTGAAGTGGATGGCGCCGAAACTTGGGCGTATATGTGCTCTCATCTGCAGGGCAACGCAAATAGAAGGGTTCTGCTCGAGGGTGATGCGCGCACGGCCCTCGTAACGGCTAAGGATCCAAAGTATCTCTTGAAGAGACGGACTGGCACTGAGCTCCTCTGATGCATGGATAGAATTATTATCGAAGACAGACCCAGAACAAACGGCACTCACGGCTCACGATGACGGTTTCTGGGTCGTGAGGGGTTACCAGTAGTGGAGACTGGAGGAGCACCAAGTTGATCGTCATCGTTGGTCCCCATTCGTCCTCAAATTTCTGGAGAAATTGAGTTGGGTGTGAGGTGCGAAGAGACACGCATACGAGCCTCACCACATGCGACCAATCTCTCTGTCCACTGTCTTTCCATTTTGCTATTTCCATCTTTGAACAGACAGTGAGCGGAAGGTCTCTGCCAGAATGAGATTCAGCGGTGGGCTTTGAGTACCGCTGGAATTGTTGCTCACAAACGATGCCTCCTCTCCGAGTGGTTGCTCAGCATCTGAGTTGCTTCTTTAAACCGTGCGTTAGCTTCATCAGTCACTCTCGTGCCCGAATCAGCAGCGGAACGCAATGCGAGATCACAAACTCGACAAATTCTACAAGGAAATGTCAGAGACGGGAAATAAAATGGATCATGGAGAAACCCTATGGTGGATTACTACCTTCTCAGCTCTGCGTCTTCGTGTAAAATCTTTGGTGGCGCAAGACGGGAGAGGAGTTGGCATATAGAAATCAATTCCATGGCCTGATTTCGGTAGGCTCTGCCGATATTCCATGCATGCTCGAGGAACACTGATCTATTATCGTGAGCTTCCAGTGGAAGGGTAGCGCAATCGGTCATCGTGCTGTATACTTGGGCCAATGAATATATTGGAACGATCTAGTACTAGAAGTGGAATTGTTTGAGTTGAAACGTTGAAGCTTTGAAGATCGGCATCGTGGGAAATTGCACGCACGCAACAGTAGGACCAAAAGAGTAGGACGGCGCCTTCCCCTTCGGACATGTCGCTTCTTCTAAATCGTCTCTCATGTACTGATGGCATTGTTACAAGCATCTCGTGTTCCTTGTCGTGTTCGGATGATCCGTGCCCGGTACTGTACAGCCACAGAGGAGCGCCGCCACTTCATTTAGACGCTGGAAAAGTAAGTGCAGGAACGCATTGATGGGTATGGTGACCTCGCGGACCAGGAGGACCATCGCAGTCCGGAATCTGGCCACTGGGAAGCAGCCACCGTCCAGCGGCTGCGAGCCCGAGAGCGATGAGGTAGGATTGACAGTCATGACTTGGAGACGCCATTCCGGCGACGACCTCACTCGACAGCGTACTACGCCCCGCATCCTGGTTGACAACACGGTGGCGTACTCGTCCCACCGCTTTTAGGCCTCCTTTCTGTAAACACCTCCTATTTAGGTCCAAATTCTTCGCGGAAGGGTGGTATTTGATTGCGGGGAAGAGGACCAGGAGGATCTGGAATTCCCCGTTGACCGGTATCATGATTCCTCTCCTATCAACAGACATGAGCTCTTTTTTTACTGCGCTTGGGGACTTCAGTAATGACGGTGACGTGCTCATGTGAGAGCAGGAGCTGTTCTGTGGACGCCTGCAGAATCGCGTAATCTCTCAATTCTTGCTTTATCTCTCAACTGCCCGCCAGGCACTCCCAGTCGTTCTCCTCTGTCCTCCATTGTCTTCCACACTGTTCGAGCTGCGAATATAGGGAATATATAGAAATGTGATCGCAAAGGGAAGGCGCAGACAATACAGCTCGGAGAAGGACAAGGTCCTTAAAGGGTGAGGCCCAAGTCCTTGTACATGTAGACGACTGCGCAATGGAGTCATCAAGTTTTGGGGGTTCTAATAACCCGTCCTCACACGTGTTCAGAAGTCTGACCACACCAAAATATTTCCCCATGCTACTGTGAAAGTGTTTGCGTAAATGGTGTAACGGTAACCGGTCCCGTGGCTCTCGGTAAGTCTACATATTCTTATGTTATACACCAACAAGGGCAGAGCCTTTTCTTCTTTCTTTTCTCAAATCCGACCCACACCCGCCGCAGGTAAGTTCGCGAGAGTAACATAACGAACTGTGCTGATAATGTGCCATTTAGGGAAATGTTCCCACAACTAGACGATAGGTGATAAATTAGCGCAGCGCCAGTAGGCGGGAAGACCGTGACTAGGGAGGTAGTCGGCGCCAGGACATAGACATGGATAGTGGGGCCAATTGGCGAGGCGTTGGGAGGTCGGGTGATGGATGCGATGGCGAGAACGGGAACGTTGAGCGGACCGGACGACCCACGACCCGACGAGCGTGAACGAAAGAGCCAAATAGACTGTCCGCATGCATCCCCTGGAAGTCGCTTACGAGTTCTTGCAGACTGGGCAGCAACTCCAGGTCTGACCCTGCGCCACCCATCTCCAGCGCACGAGAAAGCTCCTCCGAGAGCGATTGGCAAATGCTTAGCTCCTTCACCCCGATGAACGATCTGAGAAGCTCGTGCCACGTTATGCCGTCGATCTCGCTGTTCTGCCATCGAGTCGGCATCGTCGGTTCGTACAGGCTGAGCGTGAGTTTCTCTACACCCGATAGTGTGGGCATAAGTGCGTTACAGATCTGGGCTGCGCAGTCGATTTGCCAGTCCATCTGCTTGCACGTCACACGGAGGACGAAATGATCGTCGTGGGGTCGTGTGCTATATTCCATAATAATGGAGACAGCATTATCGGGTCCAAAGATGACTTCCGCAGTGTCGGGCTTGATCCGTTCTGTTGTGTTAACGAAACGGGATAAGTGTGGCAATGTGAAGACGGTTTGGTTGAATAACGTGATCTCGGGTTGTTCCAGAAGAGGGGCCCTAATTTGAGCGACAAGGGATTCCAGATATGCGTTAACGCCTTGAAACGTGAGCCTTTTGAGGTTGGGAAGTGTCACGGGAGTTCCCTGTCTACTCAACAGCTCCCTCTCAGCACTGGGACGGGGTATAGGGACGGAAAACCCGACGGACAGTTCCTCGAGTTGGGGAAGGGACTGAAGACGTGCCACTAATAACCTCGGGAGAAAGTAACCGGAAGCTCGGATGTTCGTGATGACCAGTGTGACGAGAGAGACCGTGGAGGAAAGAAACCGTAATCTTTTTGGTAACCTGATGCCAAGAAGAGCGAGATGGCGTAGATTTGGGGCCTGGAAGGTCTTAGGAAGTGTGAGGGTTGATGTTTTATCAACTGTGAACGAGAGAGATTCGAGAGAAAGGTGTTCCAGTATTGGGAATAGTCCGTCCATAAGCATGAAAAATTTATGGAGAATCGAAGGGGAAAGGTGGAGGTCGATACGGCGTACGCGATCACGCAACCGGAGGGCATGAGATATTCCTAACTCATCTTGCCGCACATTTGTATACCGGTAATCGACGAAGAGTGGCAGGGCCGGTAAATGGTCTAGTGTGTTCACTATCGGAGTCCCATTCGTGCAGAGAATATGCAAGCTCAGGTGGAATGCCGATTCGTATATGAGGTGGCGCCATCTTTGACAAACATGAGAGAGCTTGCACCACCCCGGTTGGACATTCCAGGAATATTGGTCGTGCAATCGGTAGTAGTTGAATATGCCCAGGAGTATGTCATCGTTGAGCCGATCGATAGGCGCATATAGGATGTCGTATGCTCGCTCGGGTGTTGGAGGCGGCGAAGCTAGGTATACTGTGAGTGAACTACATTGGCTGAATCGTCAGACTTGAGCCGCCTCACTTGCCAGTTTGGGGAGTTTTGAGAATCTGGTGATATTTTTCCAGACCGCCCAACATGTTGACCCTTAACGCGAGGACAGTATGGGCCTGGAAGCCAAGAATACGAGTGACATCCGTCAACTATAGGGGGGATTAAACTGCTTTCTGGAATCAGAGAACAACCAAAGACCCACGGTTCTAGATCTCCCGCACAAGAAATTGACGGTAACGCGATGGTTGTTGTCTGTGAAGACGCTCAGCGTGAGGGGCATGTACAGGGAAAAAAATACCACAACCTTCCAGCCCGACAGCTCTATCGTCTCCAAACTGATTTGGCTTGAACTCGATCGAAATATCAGTAACGCTGATTTTGAAAAGCGCTCGCTGGATGGACAATGTAGCACTGGTTTCGGTCCTAACGTATCTGCACGGAATCAATCAGTCTCTGGGAATGATGACATCGCTAAGTGAACAGACATATCGAGGTTCCAATGAACAAGGTCGCCTTTCTTGAATCTGACAGACTTGTGTTTGGCACCGGTATCGTCCTTGAAAACGAGTTCAAGGTCGGATGTCGGACGTCTCTTGATAAAATTGACATATATATCTATGCAACGATATCCAGTCTTCTCAGAAAAATGGTAGGTTCGAGTCATATGTACCTTTCAAATGAATATATCTGCCAGTGAAACGGTCAGCCTACTGCCAGTGGTACTCGAGTGAAAGCAGTGGATCCAAGACTGACCGATCTTGATCGTCCATATTGGTTGTAGATCGTGAATCCAAAGATATGAATATGGTTTATAACCTCGAGCGCTGTATCTGTGTGAGGAACCCTGATAGAGCAAAGATGTACGGGCTACGGAAGCAAGTGGAGGGACCGAGATTGGAAATTACTGTAGCCAGGCACTCAGGCTAAACGCTGCACCTAGCCTAGCCGAATCAAGGCGCGCACTTCGCAAGGCACTTCGATCCCCGGTGATCATAGCAAGCATTATCCTGCTTCACGTACACAACTCAACGAATTCACTTCGTACCGAAAAAATAGTGAGCGGGGCGCATCAGCATTGGCATTGTGTGTGTGGCCGGTTTCTACCTAGCTCGGAGTCTATAGTCTTGGCTTGGATGAGGCGGCACGTGCTCGTTCCCCTTTTCGTGCTGTCATCCAAGCTCTTGACTGGCCATAGTTCAGAACACTGTTATTTCGCTCGCCCACCACGCCCGGTAATTCCAAAGGATCGATGATAGGTCACCAGGTTTCCAACCTTCATCAGCTCTCTCCGGGAGGGCCCCACCCACCCGTCGAGACACTTGTCTCGGAAACGCAAACTCCTCATCCCCGATCGAGAAGCGCATCGTCCCTCCGCCCAGTTCCTATGCAGTCTGCCAACTAGTACACTCCAATAATATTGGTTTCCCTGTACCATGCGCCGGTCCCCTCCCCTCCCGGGGCTGCACCGAACCTAAAACGGAGAGCAAGGCAGTGACTCTCAAAGAGATAAATAAGACACCATCGGTAGTTGGCAACTCTTATGGAACGGGGTAAGAGTTCGTGCTCGTGTAATGTGCCTTATCATGAGCGCTAATAGAATTTTCAGCTGTTTCGTTTCGTTGCGTACACGCTCATGGGCCACTGACAAGACACGATGGCATTAGCAGGTCGTAATTGCAATCGTGGGCATACACTGGGCTGACGCCCAGACCCTTCTCACACCCCCTTCAGTTACGCGACTTGCGCCAATTCATCCGGGGAGAAACAGTCATTGTAACCTCCTCAACGGACCCAAAAAACCCGACTTTACCAAATAGTAAAGTACCCACCCCATTTTTGTCGCACAAGACACTAGTACTGTCGCTGGCACCCTGCTGGGGCAGAGCTCAACCAGGATCTAGGTGCGCCACGCCTGCTCTATATCATAGTCCGTGAGGCATATAAGCAGAGCAGACCCCCACTACGTCCGCCCGTCACCGCGTCACCGAGCGTTTATTCGCCAACCTGGCTAGCAACAACCCGTTGCGCCAAGTCTCGACCGCCTGACTCAACGGTGGCACCCGAGCCGACGCTATCGTCACCGACGTGGCTAGCGCCTTCTGGTGTGAGGCACGACGTCCCGTCCATTGCGTCAGAGGAGGCTTCTGCCGGAACGGCAAGATGAAGGAGCAACTACGGCGGACTACGTCCGCACGCCACACAAGATCGTCGATAATGCTGACGTCGTACTACCCTCTGCAGCTGGCTGGTCGAGGTGAAAGGCAAAAGTGGTTCGTGTTCGTTTTCAACAATACCGGTGCGTGGCCGTCTGTCTGCGTGGTTTTCTCTCTCTTCAATCTTTGGATTCTTTGGATAGACCTGGTGCAATGCGAGGATGCCCTGGCATGGTTGACGCACCTCCGCCGCACGACTTCAACGCTACCCTTCCCTCCGTGCGCTCTCACTAGTACACGCACATTTCCTCCGGCACCGTATTGGCGTTCTCTGCGGCCTTCTCAAGGTGTACAACCCGAATGCGGCGCAGGGTATCGCCGTTGAGCGCCATCGGCCTCCCGAACGTCGGCGAAACCAGCCAAATCAACACCTTTAAGCGCCCAAGATGGCACTTCACATGTTCTCTTTCCTTTTGTCTCCTTTTCCGCCCCCTTTGATTCCTGTTACGCGTCCAAGGCGCGCTTCGTTTCTACCACGCCTATTGCAGCTATTCACCTTCTGTCGTCCTCACCTGTGGCCTAGCGTCTGCGAGTACATAGTTGTGTAGTCCCTAAAGGGAAGACGCAAGGAGAGCAAGGGCCTTAGTGGGGCGATAAGTTCGAAAAGGAACGGCTGGACGTGAGACGAGACAATCCGTATATTCAAACTGAACTTGGGTATCCCACAGAAGTATTAATGGCGCTAAATTAAAACCGATGGTTTACAGGGCGGGAAACCGACGCTCTACATAAAGGAGTGGATACACACGACCGTAGTAAGAATTTCCGGAAAGATACAATGTCCTCATTTCATCTCGACCGCGACAGTTGCGTAGAGGCAGTGGTACCGCTGGGATATCAAGGTATTGCGAGGGTTGCGGTGTGTGCGCGTAACCCGAAAGTGAACTGCTGCAACATAGGGTGGTGAGTTGACCACCAGCACCTATTACTTTTACCAGGTTGTAGGGCCGAACGTTTGGCCATCTGGGAGGATCCTGTCGGGAACGCCAAGGAAATCGGCCGTTTTCGTGTACACCGTGTTGCCCCACCATGCCTGGATAGTGTTGAGGCCGATGTTGCCATTGTCCGGATATTGAAGCATAAAGAAGATGACGAGCGCGCCGAAAGCGTAACTCGCGTCCAAAGCCGCGGATAGCACATCTATCATGCCAAATGCGTCAGGAATCCAGGGATTGCCAAGGGAGTCAAATAGAAAATAGTAGACGCACAGTTGTACTTGGCCCACCAACTGAAGTGGCGGCGGCGAATGACGTAGTTGAATATGAAGCAAACGACGACCCAAGGCACATAGTTCATGGGTGTTGCGGGCGGCATGTTACTCATGCCGATGAAAATGAGCGGGAAGTTGAGGTATCTCAGGAACGCAATCTTGAACTTCCTGTGCAGTATCCACTGGATAACTGGAAGAATTGCACCGATCAAGAAGAAGAACACGAGGCCGTAGTAAAGCTGGCCGTGCGAGAAGAGACGTTGCGGGCCAATAACACCCCACTGCAAGGGGGGTATTAGCAACAGGGACGAAATTTTAGGGAAAGATGTGACGCACGATTATCGATGCGGTGCCGAACACAGTGGTTGAAGGGCAAATAAAGCCGTCTTTCTGAGTGGGGGTGCAAAGGCCCTCAACGTTCGAGAATAGCCAAGCCTGCACAGCGAGCTGCACGGTGCCGGCAATGATAGTGGCGACGACTTGGCAAAAGAACATCGGGCGGGGAGGAATCTTCATGTAGTGGCCGAGCTTGAAGTCACTGGTGAAGTTTATCGCCTGATTCATGCTGATGTAACCCCATGTCTTGAACAACATCATCGCAATTGGTCGACCAGGGAGCAGGTAGCCGATGATAAGCTCCGTGATGACGTTAAGACCGACTGCCTGGTTCGCGATGGCCATAATGACACCAATTGGGATTGTGTACACGAATGCTGAATGGGGGGAGGCACGTCAACTAGATATGGAACACGAAAATACGCAGGGGGTATTCGGAGACGTACCGATGGTGAGAGCGAGAATGAAAGCCCAGACAGGGAACTGTGTGTCCCAGACCTCTATGGCAATGACACCGAACCCAAACATGGACACTGCGAAGGAGCATCAGTACTTGTATGCTCCGAGTCTCTCCCTCTCATAGACGTACAGAAGATGGTGAGGTACCACCAATCTGGGACACCCTTGTAAACGGACATGAGGCGAGCGTGGATATCAGGCTGCTCGGATAGCGAGCGACGGGCCTGATTCCAGATCTGCTTGCGGTAGTAGATGAAGGTGTGTGTGAGGGTAGAAGTGATAGAGGCGAATGAGAGAGCGTAAGAAATAGCGAAGGTTACGGAGATGAACAGGGGACTGTAAGCCTTGTAGGCTTCAATATTGAAGGTTAGATCGCTGTTGATGATGCGCGAGACGTTGTAAGGGCTGCCCGTGTTGTCAAAGGAGTGTGAGGAGACTACGGGCATAAACCCGCTGTACCACGTATTGGTGTACTATGAGCAAATGGTCATATAAAAAGAAACGAATAAGCGACACATTGAACTCACATAAAGAATGGGGGCTAGGATCCAGGCAAAAGTTATGATGGCGATACCAGTGTGGGCAGCTGCCCACCACGGGGTGGGAAGTGGTGAACCGGAGAAGGCCGTGATTTGGCCCCAGTCAAAGGTGAGGACACCCATGGCCAGGCCGTGGGTGACACCAAACAATTGGTTGACCTTGGCGTTGTTGGGTGCGATCCAGCAGACCCATGAGAAGCTAGACAGTCCGGTGAACAGGTAAGATGGCACGAAATCTAAGGGGAAAGTGAGACCCGAAGGCAAACCAAAAAATCTAGAGACACACTGACTGTAGCAGAAGTAGCCGATAAAGACGTAGGTGAAGAAGCGCACCCGGGAGATACCACTGAGGCCATAAGTACCAGTGGTCTCTAGGGAGTGCATGGTGTTGAAGAGGGCAGTGATGACGAGACTGCTGGGCCAAATCATTGACGGCGGATCGACGAGGAAACGCTTGCAGATACCACCGATCGAGAAACCGATCAGTTGGGTGGACATGACCAGAAGCCATTGATCTATGCAAGAGGATTTAGTCCGATCTATGGAAGCTCAGAGCTCCCACAACTCACATGCGAAGCTGGGGTTCTGGTTGTAGAAGACCTTTTGAACGGCAACAAGATCGGTCTAAACGTGGCATGAGAAACACCCAAATTGGCTGTTTAGCGAAAATGCGGTACTCACAGCGTAAGCAGGCGAAAATCCGACTGAAGCCATGATCGTGATGATGACGTGTTCTTTAACCGTAAAGGGACCCGGGTTGAGTTCCACGCCAAAGAGTGTCACGTTGGGAACGTAGCGTGCCCAGGCTTTGCCAATGGGGAAAGTCACAAGTAGGGGTACGATCTTGTTGACAAGGAGTGCAACTCAGAACGGAGGCAAAGGTAGGGAGGCGGTGGTGGAACACGTACCGCGGTGACGGCTACGGAAGGGTATCTGAAGAAGAAGAATTGGTTGATACCAGGGACAAGGACAGCCCAAATAATGCCGATACACCAAGCGCGGAAAGTGGATGCTGGCATCGCGGGATCGTCCGTGTTGGCCGCAGCGGACCGCACTTCGGGATACGGAGATTCATCTTCCAGGATGATGGCTGTCGGGTCGAAATTGGGATCGATATCGTCATCGTTGGGAATACCCTATAGTAATTGTACCAAGCAGGTGAGCACCGTGAGCTGTACGAAGAGGGAAATGACCAACGGCAACACCAAAAAGGAGCTCAGAGTCGTGGTTCCCGAGGACAGAAGACCTCTTATCATCCTCATAGAACGACATGCTAACTGGCTTAGGAGGTCGCAAAATGGGGCAGGACTAGTCTAGCTCAAGGGGAATGAGCGGACGAAAGGGGGAAAGGTGCGGACGGATGAGGGAGGAATGCCATGGTTCTGGTTGAGGGAATTGTTTTATACTCAAGGGAGAAAGAAGACAACTGGATCGCACGTAGCAGGGCTAAGCCGGTTGGTGAGCTACCTTGGTTTCCTAACTGAATTTCTGCCTAACCGAGGTTGCAGCGATAGGCTGGAAACGAGCCGTTGCCTTCCCAAACGCGTACAATTAGCTCACCTCCCACCCAGTCAATATAACCAGCTAGATTCCTCGTGAGACGTAGATCGTGATTCACATCTATTCTTGGGAGCCCTCGGAACTCAAAAAAAAACAACGATCACCATTATTGTAGTCGCCGTCCTGCCGTCGTTCAGGGTTCCCTTCTGCAAGAATCACCGCAGATGGAGGCACAGTGGCACCAGTGCGCGTGCAAAGAGACGACATTCAGCCATCGCACTTCTGATAACCCTGGAGTCCCCTGGAGTACCGGCGCCTTCGCAATATCCCAAGCGAATCACCCGAAGATAGAGATGAGCGATGCACGCGTAGCACAAGATCTTGGGTCTGGACACCCTAAATCGATCGCACACTGCCGAGGCGAGAGGGCATAGAAAGAAGGAAAAGGAAAAGGAAAAGATAACCTGAGCGGAGAAAAAGGAAGGATAAAGAAACATCTTTGGTGAATCGCGAGAATGCACGCGCTATATGATCTGATGGTCCTGATCGTGATCGTGAAGACGCAACGTTCGGTAAGCCAGTAAGCCAATCTAACCATGAATTTAGGAAGGTGAGAGAATGGCGCTTTGATGACTTAATGCGGCGAGAAAGAGGAGAATAGAGCATGAAGCTTTCAAAGCTGTGTGGCTTACGTACGCATAGTCCAGTGCAAGACGGCGTTTGCGCCGAGGGCTGTCGAAGTGATCGGGACATGGGTCACTTGAAGGCATGGTCCGATAGAACCAGAAGCTGTCGTGATCTGGGCCCAAAGAGTCTGGCTTCGCCGCGGGGAGACGGAGTGGGAGAGGCGATATCGTCGCGGGGTAGCACGCACTCGATATTATTGCAGCCAATCATCGTCCATCGACTACCCAACAGGTAATCCGGAGGACAGAGGAAGGGTATAAATGAGGAAGAAGGAAAATGGTGGCATAAGCGAAGTTGAGAATTTGAAATTTGATTCATTGCTGCTCTCGCGACAGTGGCTCGCGACCAAGTCATAGCGATCAAGGACAGCCGGCAAAGGCCACCCGAGTTCCTGAGAGCGACCGTTACTGTTTAATATTCATGCGAGGAGAGACCCAAGTGCGCTATAAAGTTCTAGCAACCCTGCACTACAAATTACAATAAGAGACCATTCCCATGAGCAGCCTGCCAGCCCAAGTGCCAGCCCCTGCTATTCCGGAAAGTCAGCGCTAGTCAGCTTTGGTTGATCTTATCAGGGAACCTTCGAAACCCTGCCATGTGTGTGTTAACACGCGTCCTTCCGCCCACCCGATGATCGATGATCTCCGAGCTTTGTGCGTCAAAAAAGCGGCTCAAAAATCAGAAATTACGAGACAAGATTAAGGAGAAGATCTAATACAGAGGAAGGGCATGAACCCACGTGATGTACGGAGTAATTCAGATTGCAAAGATATGGCTCTGACCATGTAATGTAATGATGGGTTGGAACCTTAGTCGATACCTGCGGTGTGTATATAGTTAGGTCAACCACAGAAACTGGCGGTTCATAGAGAAGATCAGGAAGTAGTATCAGTTACGTTCAAGTTGTTACCACGAACGGTTTTGTGACCACCAAGTGACCACAGTCTTCAGAGAGAACAAGGGATATGCGTTATCCCCCAGACGAATGTTAGCACCCTTGGAACCCTCACAGAGTAGAGTCGTTGTTCGTGAAGGATACAGAAGCGTTAGTCCACTTCCAGACAGAAAAAGGTGTATGCAATGATTGCGTCATGATCCGACGTACCCCCACTTTCTTGAACAGAACAACTGTCGTTGTAGGAGCGCGGATCGAACCGCGCCAATAAATGTCGATGCGACGTCTTGGATCGCCTCCACGATACTACGCGGATCGTCGAGTATGTGATATCATCCGGGGTTTTCTCGTTCTGAGCCCGAACGGTATCTTTACGACCTGGCATCCAAAAGTGCGATTAAATTGACGGAGAGGCCAAACGGAAGGAAGCCCTTCAGGCAGCGATGATGCATTCCTCGACCATCACGTCTGAAACAAGCCGATGCGAGGGTACGCACTCAAATGCGGTTGTCCCTACTGCAGATTAGGCGCGAGACAGCGGGCCCCATGTCAGAGGGTATAACAGCCCAGGACGGTCCATCCTGGTCATCGTGTTCCTGGAGGAGGAATAGCAACCGAACAAGCGACCAAAGTGATGGTCTCTGCGAGGTATTCGCGCAACGACTGCGGCACAGCGCAGATCAGGAGCCATTTGCGTGCGCAGATACAATGGTGAGAGGTCGCGGTGCTGAGAAACCGTGATGGGACGTATCGTGCATACGAGAGGGTGGAGATGTCTTCCAGACGTTAGAGTTACTGTGAGTTCGACACAAGGAGTGCCCACGAAGCGAGTCTGGAGTTCGGGAGACGGAAACAAAAACCACGACAAGAATAGTTTATCCCCAGCTAGCCGATATCCTACTTAGGTAGTTGCGAGCATCGGACACACGCAATAAGTGCTATGCCGGCCAAAGCACACCGATCATCCGCACTTGCAAAGTCAGGATTAGATACGTATGTATGCGTTCAATGCGAGGCCCGGAGCAGTGCCGACCTTGATTCTGACCCCAAATTAGCGAGTAACCTAGTAACCTCTTGAGGGCCCAGGATTCGCGCGTGTGGTGATTTCTCGGGATTAACCTTTACAGTAGCTAGAATAGCCCAGGAGGTGAGATCAGCAAGAGGATCGAAGCCACTGACAGCCTGGCATGAATGAGAGAAACGGGTCTAAGAAGCGTTCAAGGGTTCGGAACGTTCGGGTTTAGAGCGCAGGTTTTTGGTGGAGGATTTGCAGTATCGACGACCGGAAAAGGACATTTCGCGAAAAGCCGCGGCTCAACAGCCGTCCGGAGACAGCCTAATGGAAATCTTGGCGATATTCTGCCAGGCCTGGCCGCGGCTTTCAGAACTGTGCCTAGCCCGAAGAGGGGACTTTGAGTTTATAGGTACTTAGCTCTTGTCTCGTCTCCGAAGCACGGAACTTGAAGCCAGAAACTCCGGGGAGTGCATGACGCCGGGTAAGAGCTCGCACAGACTTCCAAGTACTAGAGTACCATGACCGTATGGTGGCCCTGGGGTAGCCACCGCCGGGCCAAGGGCAAGGCAGGGATGCCCGAGAACTCCGTGACGACGCTCATCCCCCATTAGTACCAGCGGGACCTGCTGGACATCTATAGTGACCCAGCTACCGGGCTTCGCGTGGAGTCCCTAAAGTTACATTGTGAAGTTTTGATTCATCGCATCCGAGGGAGCTAAGGTTACCCTATGACCAATGCCTTGACGAACTGGCGTTCCTGGAATGACGAGGAAACAATCACCAGAAACCTGTGCTCGTTTTAATGCTGTGAAGCGTCGATACAGTTTATGGTAGAAATGGCAATCTGGGCACTCACTGGTCCTATATAAACAATATTGACAGCTCATCCCATACAACAATCTATTGAACACTTATGGGTTCGACTGTCAGCCAAGGACATTGCTGAACGAGTTCTTGCAAATCCAAACTAGTCAGACAACAGTCACTCATTTGTCGTGGGGTCGAGCAACTCTCGCTAAATTAAGCCTGACGGTTGATTACCACGACAGACCTACTTTAACCAGTAAATGACAGGTGATTCTGCACTACGCAGTCCAAAGTCTTATGGGATGGAGAGAGAATCAAGAAACAAGGTACTAGTATCCCGAACAGTAGAATGAACGACCTGGGTCAGGGCTGGGTATGGGTATCTATAAGAGCGCAGCCCTATGCGATGAGAAGACTCTCGCCGAGTCCATTGCCGCCTTCCACGACGAGACGGGATGTGTTCATCGCCGTCCGCTACCACGTCCATAGCCGACCTGGAGGTTGTCAAGTTCTGCCTCGAGACCCTTGATCGTGCTGTGCGCCAACTCCAGGTCTTTGTTCAGGCGATCGCGCTCCGTTATCAACTGTATCGACATTTATTAGCCAACGGTCTTCCTCTGGCTCCCCACGGAAGGTAGGCGACTCACATGTTGCTCCCACTGCCTAAAGCGTGCCTCCTCGGACTTGACCTGCTCCGTGAACCGCCTGCGGAGCTGTTCCTCCTCCTCCTGGAACTTCGGGTTGTGGAACTTCTTAACCTTGCGCTCGCCGTACTTGCGCGTCTCCATCTGCTGCTGGCGGTAGTTCTCGTAATGACTCTCCTCCGTAGTCGAGATAAGGTCGAGCATGAAGGTACGAATGAGGAGGGAGCGCAGCTTGCGGAAGTCGCAGTGGTTCTCATTTTCCACTGTGCGGGCACATCAATAACACTAATAAGAAAGCTGAAAGCGAATATACCCTCGGCGACACCCCACAGGTACTCGCGACCCTTCACGACGCGACCATCAAGGGTCTGGACGTCCTCGGTAGAGCCAATGATCGAAAATGGCATAGCCTTCGCAAGGATGCGCGCATGCTCAGCGCTGGCCTCATCATCTGCCTCGATGGGGGGTTGGTAAATACGGATGTTCTGTGCGGCGATGACGTCCCGAATCTGTCAGTGTAATACGTCAACGGCGGACTCAACCATGTAACGAGGAGGCGAACGCGTTGCTTGAATGTGAACAAGTCACTCTGCGTGAGGGTATCCGCCTTGGCAATGACGGGAATGAGGTTAACGCGGGTACCGAGACGCTTCATAATCTCGATATCAAGCGGCTTGAGACTGCGACGAGATTACAAGACGTCACAGAATATATGACAGGACGACATACGTGTGACCGGTGGGCCTAATGAAGTACAGGCAAGCATGAACGCGAAGGTCACTCTTCTCGCTGCGCTGGGGTTGCTGCTCCTGAATCATGTACGCTTCATGCTGGTCGTCAATGAAGTCGACAATAGGCGACCACGAGTCCCGGTTGTTGACATAGTCACCAAAGCCGGGGGTGTCGATGACTGTAAGCTTGACCTTGAACTGCTTCTCCTCGAGCTCGGCCTTGATGATCTCGACTTCAGTGAGTTTGTCGAGTTGCTTATGGTGGCGACGGCTATAGTTTTTGGCAGAGGACAGCTCGGTCGAGAAAAGGGTATTGATGAGAGTGGTCTTTCCCAGACCCGATTCGCCTGTACTGGCACGTAGGAAGAGAATCTCAAGGGAAAGTGCGAAAGTAGTAACGAACCGACGACCATGATGGTGAAATGAGCTCCCCGCTTGGCGACGATTTTGTGTCGCTAAAAGTGGTGTTCGACAGGAAATTTTGAAGCAGGAACTATGTTGAACCTACCTGGTTCGGGAGGTTGGCAATGCCAATACCGTCAGAAGAGGGGGCGGCCATGCTCAGTGGGTGAATTATTCGCTAAGAGTCTGAAAAGTGGGCGAACGAATAAACAAGCGCGTGAGCCTCTGACACTCTTCGCTTTGCCCTTGTTTTGGCACCACCCATCTCGGCTATTCGGCCGTATCCGAAAAAAATGGAACTGCCTTCACATGGCTACACTCGAGCCATATGATGGCTGGATAGACGGACGGCGTTACATAGATGGTAGGACGACGACACGCGGGTGTTTTCTGTCAACTTGTCCCAACGTTCTCCACAAAATGAAGCGTGAACATTCAATTTACTCAAACCTCACAGACTGAGCAAAGATGCCTGGGTCGTGTCGACGTCACGGCCGACCCTCAGAGGGGTATCTTTTGGCCACTATGATAACCATCAACTTACTGGCGTCCATTGGTGATCGCTAGGACCTTTGGCGCTCAGGCCCAAGACCGATGAGTATGGGGTCCTCTCATCTTTAATCGAACTCAGGCTAGCTATCGCCACTTGCTCTCCTCACCGCGTCACCTAGCCCACTGGCAGCTTGCGGAGTTTCTGGGTCTCTTTGAGTCTACCGGCCAAGAATGATTGCCGTAATGAATTTCCGCGTTGTTCGCCAACTAGCCCGTTTGTATGCTGTCGTGTATGTGATATGCCCACCTTTCAAGATTCGCGCATAGTTGGAGTGGGTCGTCCAATGGCCATCGTGATATATTTCCTTGACGCGTTTCTACATCAGGTTCGTCAGTCACAACGTGGAACAAAAGTACGGAGAACCAAGGGGAGAACAGAAAGATCCAACACTAGCATACTTGCACGGTGACAGCCGCAACTCCTATGCTGCAAGATACAGCAATGCTACTTATTGTAGTCTATCCGAAGCATTCGGTATCTACATCTACTGAAGACGAAGGAATCTTAAGTTGCGAGTCACTCCGCCCAGTATGTCTAGAAGCGAGCCCGGCTGGGAAGTCCCTCCGATGCAGCCGTCTTCCTCTTCATCAGAGCTCAAGTCAATAATGAGAGCACCCGGGTCCTCATTCTTAGACCGCCTCGTCGGTGTCCCAGGAGAAGGGCACAACATACGTACGGGAGAGCTTAGCACCAGGTTCCTTGGGCTGTGCTGTTCATTCGGGTCAGGGAGCGCCTCTGCGACACCCATGGTCTGGAACAGCACCTCGAGCGACGACTCAGAGCGAACCTTCTGCGGTGGCTGTGTCTCCCCATGGTGTGTCCCCTTCATATTGCCTTGCTTGTCTCTGTTAAAGAATGCGTTCACGTCGAATGCAGGCAAGCGCGGCGCACCGAGCACGTCGCCGAGGTGACCGAAGAATACCCCGGCGCGCCCCCGTAGCCTGGCAGTGGTGTCCCCGGCTGGCGCCATTGGAAAAGGGAGAGTGTCCCCGTACAGTCCCTGGAAGGTAGTTCGAGGTGGTAGCGCGCCCCCAAGTGGAGCTGGAGGTGGCGGGATGGGCTCCCAGAGCAACGGCACGGCATCCAACAAGTCCGCAGCATCTGGGCGACTGCTGGTGGCCGGCCTCTTCGCGCTCGTTTTTGCTTTCTCGAGGCGACCGGACTTGGGCGCTTTATATCGCTGCAAGTGCCGCGCCCTCTCCTTCTTGCCTGTGTCGCGCTTTGCGTCTCCCACACCCCGCTGACGCGCCGGGCCGATCGTCTTGTTTAGGCTACATTCGGTCCAGGACTCTGGTAAGGAGGGAGGCTGGCCCGCCTGCTGTGATATTGTGAGACCCGCAATTAACTCGAGCGTGGAGAGTACGCGTACTCGGGAATACGGGACTACAGGCCTCATGACTGGAGTCGGCGACCTGTATGCTGGTTTGGCGAATTCTAGAGATTTCTCGGGGGGTTGAGGCGAATCCGCTTGCGCGTCTGACTCGTAGCCGCGCATCGTCACTTCTGCTTGCATGCCCCTTCTAGAAACAGCCCTATGGAACATAAAGTGTGGGAATGGGTTTTTTGGCCTAATATTCGGGTGCTCATTGAACAGGGCCGAGAAAGCTCGTAAGGCATTGCTGAACTTCTTTGGACGAGGACTTCATTTCGGTGTCGTGGATAATATGTTCTGCCAGTGAGGGTGGCGCCCATATTGCTGTAATAGTTCCTGGCGAACTCTCCTCTATGATGCTCTGCATGTCATCCTCAGGAACGAACATCCGATCGTCTTCAATGGTGGATGCAAAGATATACTGTGTCGTGTCTGGTTCTAGGCTCTAAAACATTCGCTAAATCTTGGCTCAACGCGACAGAAGAAGACCCACACACCACACACGAGACCTGATGATACGCTGTAATTACCGCCACCCATGGCAGGAAAGCACGGCCCCGAAGCTTCATCTGATTGCTCAGCGCGCGAGGATACGCCATTGTTCCTTGCTTGCGCGCCTCACGAAGTGTGTTCTCCGCCGACACCTTGCGCTTTACCGGAGTATGCAGCTCGCTGAGCTCAGCTTCCCTCCTGCACGCCAACGCAGCCGTGGAGCGTCCACGCTTCTGGCCTGTGAGCACGTTCTCCGTGAATGACTCGGACGTCTGACCATGCGCGTAGAGGCGCACAGTGCGCACGGCGGATAGACGAGACTCCGCCAGAACCTCGGCATATGGGCGTACAGTGTAATATCCGCTGGACGAGTCGATGGCGCTGCTCCCGTCTGAAGCGGCCCAGACAATCGTGCCCCGCGGCAAGGGAGGCGGGTAGTCCGGAGGACACCCAGGCCGAAGTGCGACCTGGATTCCGTGAATCGAAGGTGCGGGTACGTAGAGAGGATGCATCCCGCTGCGCAGGACGACAGACCGGAAAATGACGAATGTGTTGGTTGTCTTGTTCTTATCGGTGGACATGTATGAGTGGTGCTGAAGGTATCGCAGATGTTCTGGTTGAAATATGCGAGGAGAAAAATTTGCTCATAAGTGCACAGCCGACAACTTGGAATACAATACACGACCAGTACAGTATACATTCGAAACCCATCGACGCGACGCGACGCAACACGTGCTCTGGCAGGCACATCACGTGCGTTCGCTGGCGGCTTTGGACTCCGCTCCGAGCTTGATTCCGAGTCAGGCTGAGCTCCTACTTTCTTGGATACGAATTCGGCCATATTCGAAAATAATTCAGACGGGGAGCACGCGTTCCTTCAAAACTCTGCGGCCGGAGAATCGCGGAGACAGTGGAAGAAGTCGTTCCTCAGCCTTGTCCTTAGTTGCACGTCGCCTCTGAGCTGTAGGTGATCAATGCAGCAACTGGATGACTACATGCTAACGATACAGTACACACTACTATAAGTCACGGTCAAGTTACACTGATGCTACACGCATGGGCGTGCATCTTGTATTGTTACAGTGCTGTGCTTGGCCATCACATCATCATTACGAGCGAGATCTATCGACCAGAACTTTAGAGTTTGAAGACGATTTGGCCAAATTCTACCAAGTCATAACTTGAACCTGTCACAGCGGAATCATCCAACAAGAGCATTCTGTGGGTCCGCACCGCTTGACGGCCTCTACGGTACAAAGAGTACCTTCAGTCGTCCCTTATTTGTTTTACACGTACACAGTACCTCTGGGTCCACGACAAAGAGCCATCTATCTGCAGTACTGAGGACAGATCAAGTACCCCCCCTCTCCGCAATGACCCTGGACAACGCTTTCTCTTCTGGCAACACAGGATCTGTCGCAATCCGGTGGCGTGAATTGATCATCTGGAATGGGTGACACGAATGCCAAGTAGACGACGCAGATGCTGTTGACACCGTTGAGTAGCGACTGTGGCGAAATACATATTGACAGGAGATCAGGGCACCCTCACCGGAGCAAGCTACCGAGACGTACCTAACGACGGGTTGGAGAACCAATCGACCTTACGACTGGAATGTATGTCAACATATCCAATACTAGATCTCGATTCTGATGCTGTGCAGCGAATGAGACATCATTCTGGGAGACTCGGAGAACGCAAGATTGCCTGGCGAAAGTACTAATGCAAAGTACAGGGCGCTTGGCCACTGCTGCAAAGACTGGGGAGGATCAGGCGTTGGATGAATTACACGTGTCGTTATTGTGCAAGCGAGTCGACTGGCGCCAAGCTGGGCGCTGCAGACTTTGAACGGCTGGATCCAAGCGTGAGCACTCTATTTGATCTAAATTGTCTATTTTACCCCACAAGATTGTATTCAAGTTTCGACTCGTCTCACTATACCGTCTCAGGAGATACGTTCACGATTATGTCACCAATCATCCCTACACACGACCGGATGATGCTACCAGTCGTCATTCGGCAAGCACGGACAGTACCTCTCATGAGAAGGATCGCGCAATCGACGCTGAGATGTGAGAATATGACTACAGTACTTGCATAGAGTTTTTGTAAAAGTACGTGAAGTTGGACCTTCCGAATATACGGCGCGCGGTACTGCAGTATCCAATAATGTGATCGATCATCTCCATTTACTTCCAGCTACAGTAACCCTGGTCTCCGCCAGTGTGTATAGTTCACTGGCGACAGGGCAATCTTTAATCGTGGTTGCCAGTGGTTTCCCCTGTAAAGTCCTTTCCTCTAGAACACGACTGACTCGCACCGACCAACACTGAGATAGTGAGTACGAGCAGCAGCCTGCGCGTGCAATCATCGGATTTCACCGTGAATGCAGGTGTATCGCCCAGTATTCCTTTTGAGCTGTGAACATGTGAACGTTTGAACAGCGAGGACGGCTCAGTCGCGGGTCCGATCGACCAATCTATTAGTCGTCTCGCTGAGTCTTCCAAAATTCAAATAACGTACAACTGTGTACCCGATCTTTATACAGACCTGGGTATCGCACATCCTCACGACAGTCGTTCAAATTAGTGCTACATTGACATGCTTTACGGGATTAGCAACTCTAGTACACGTTGGACGCATGTTGCATCCAAGGTTAGTAGTAGCGACTTACATGATCCACTCTACAACATCAGGATATAACCCACCCTTCCACTCCGGGTGGTAGATAGTACCCGCATGTCTATCTCGCCGACACAGGTAGGTATTAATGTAATGACGAGGGAACGGTACTGGTTGTGTGCCGCTGGTCCTCTCTATGTGCGCTCGGCCGCCTTCGGCGATAATACAACACGACCTCGCCCGACTGCCGCCAGACGTACTGCCGCACGGCCGCGAGCGTCATGTTGATCGGTAGAACCGTATCATTGCACACGATTTCCCACAGGTCCTCCGGCGGTGGGCGATGTTGATGTTCGTGTGCGATTGGTGTTGGGGAAAACGAGGTCTGGGCCCTGGAATGACCATGCGCGTCCATTGACGAGCGCGGTGACGGATGGGCGCTCCGCGTGCCAACCGACATCTTCTCTATTTTGTCTTGGACCTATAAAAAAATTGCACCGATCATCTCAGTGGAAAGAACTTATGAGATGGAAATAAGTTTTCTTACGTGAGCAGCGAGCTTGCGGATTCGTAGGAACCGGCTTGCAGATAACTTCGTCTGGGAACTGTATACGGGACGGTCAATGGATATGGGGACGAGGGTCGAATCATCACGTACGTGTTGACTAGCTCTGGGAGCACCTCATCTCCCGGTACCCCGCTCTGCAGAGGGAGCAGCATGAACCCGATCTTGACCACGCCCACCTGCGGCGCACGTCCCAGCAGCAGATACTCCAACAGCCAAAAGGGCATCGCGTCCTCTAGGATCTCCACATCGTCGACGGTCCCAGCGCTAGAAACCGTACCGCGATACACGATGGCCCACCCATGCGCGCGCTCCTCCGCCACGAGCAGCGGGATATCCGGTGCGAGCGCGAGCGTGGGGCCATCCGCGGAAGTGGGCGGGCTGAGCGGGCCGCTGGCGAGGACGGCCTGGGCCGCCGTGCGCAGTTTTGCGGGCGGGGCCTGCTCTCGCCGAGCAGACGTTTCGTGACTCGCCGCTATAGGAGTAGCAGTCTGAGAACAGGGCACGGTGGCAGGCGACGCTGCTGCAGGCCCCATCGCCGGGGTCCCGGGCGTGCGCGATGGAGGGACGGGTGTCCCAGGTGTGCTCTCGCTCTGCGAACGCTTCGTCGCCCGGCCGAGTCCGCGCAGCTTGCCCATCAGCCCTCCAGGGGTGCTGAGTCCCGCCGGCCCGTGGCTTGTCCCGGTGGCACCGGAAGGGTCCTCTGGTGTCGTCGCGGCGAGAACGCCGCTTGCTCCACCGCTAGATACTGATGGACGGCGCACAGGGGGACCAAAGTAGTCCTGCTCTTGGTGAGATGCGGTTCCCGCAGTTGTGGGCATTTCCGTTTGCGCGCGCTGGTGAACAGTAGGCTGGAGTTGTAACATTGTCTCATTGCTGTTTGGGGTAGTTGGTGGTCCTGATGTTGGCGACGTCGGCTGTGAGTGTGGGATTGGTGGGCACGTGACATCGGGTCCGGCACTGTTGGGCGGCAGAGCGGGGAGTATGTCGGGCGCAACGATGACCACGGAGCTAGTATTAATTGCATTTGTGTTCCCTTCCGAGTCCATAGCTGAATCCTGTTTTGAGGAAGGCGGAGGGGCAGCAGGGAAGTTGCTGATAGCTCGCAATGGTGGCATTCCGCCGGTACGCAGGCGCCAGGCGTGGGCGTGTTGTTCCTCGCGGATGAAACCTTGGAAAAGGTTTCGGAGGATCCACTTTCCCAAGTTGACTGCGTCGCACCCTCAGTACTTCGACAGAAAACGCAAGGGAACAAGAAAAGGCTCACTCCGCATATCCTCGGGGCCCACACCTGCGGGGAGAGGGCGATCTGGTGTACATCCAAGCTCGTCTGCGTAAAGCTCCGCATCGAAAGCGTGTTCGTCAAGGTGTACGTTGAGCACCCCTGTGCTGGTATCTACGGCAGACCAAGACACAACGACCGCCTCGCCGTCAATGCGCTCGCGCACAATGTCGAGCGCCTCGCGTGGGCTACAGACCCAGTCGTCATCGTGGGAATGATCACTACCGTTAGTACTCGCCGCGACAACGTCCTCGCGGGCGAACTGCCCGACGCACAAGGCCCGGATAATGTCCCAAACCGCGACCGTGCCGGCAGTGTCGACGGTGAGCGCGTGTACGCGGTTGCTGAGTAGCGCCCCACGAACGAGGCCTGGCGCCCCAACTAGGACGAAGTCGGGTGTGGGAGAGAAAGGTTGGGCGTCTGCGACAACCTCACGTGACTCAAATTCAGTGCGGTGCCTGCCCAAGCCAGTGGTCGCTCCACCAGTGCCAGCACTCCCTACGCCGCCGCTGCCTAGCCCTCCCGTTCCTAACCCACCGATGGACGGAGAGAAGTCGCTGTGCGCAGGGCTCGCTGGTCTTGCAAGACTGGCGGGTGACTGGGTAGGTGAAGGTGGAGACGGGAAGATGCCGCGTAGGGGTGTACGCAACAATACTGGGCGCGCAGAGACGGACATGAGGGATGCGGCAGAATAAAGCGTAGCGACATCTGCATCGGCACCGGTGCCATTCCCACGGTAGACGGGCGAGAAGGGTGTAAAGGGGTCGTTGAGGGGCGATGCGAGGTGCACAAGGCAATCGTACGGAAGGCCGTACCACGTCGTCTCGCCCTCGCCCGTCCCATCTTCGAGATGGACATGTGGAGGAGGCTCTAATCCGGGTGAAGAGGTGGTACTCATCGAGCTTGTATGCCGAGGCGGTCGTTGTAAAGGTGGAGAGGGCGGAAGATCAAGTGTGATGGATCGTGGCCGTGATTCTGCACTACGTGATGGGCGAAGGCGTGATGTCGTGCGCAATACTACAGAGGACATTGTCTCGATGAGCGCGGCGGCACGGACGGCCCTACGGGGCGGGACATGCCACCGCCGCAGATTCGAGCTACCGCTCGCGGTCCATACCAACAAGTCGTCCAGCGCGACAAGCTTGGTGACGCCCTCGGCTGGTGGCGCAACATCTTGACAGACGAGGACGCACTCGCCCTCCGACATGTCCGTGTAACCCTCGACGTCAATCTTGGCGACATAGCCGGACTTGTCGCCTGAGTAAAAGATCTCCAGGGACGGATGCGACGAATGAAGCGCCCAGACAGAATCGGTGTGGTGCGTAAAGGTATGTAGGCACCGCTGCGAGGTGAGGGACCACAACTTGACAGAAGCTTTATCGTCATAAGTGAGCTGTCGAGGGGCGTAATAACACAAACATACCATCGGCAGAAGCAGTGAGTAACTGTAATGGTGAATCGGAAGTGAGCGCGGAGTATGGGGGAAGGGGACGTCGCAACCCACGCATCTTGCGTCTTCGGATATAAGAATCGCGCGAATGTTGTCGGTATGCCCAACGAGTTTCCCGATTCGCCTTCCGGCGCGAGGATCCCACATGCGGATAACGCGCTCCGGGCCCCCAGAGGCAACCATATGCCCCTGCGGGTCGACCGCGAGTGCATATACCGACGCCTTGGCACCGGATGATTCCGGAGGGGAGAAGGTCATGATGGGCTGTGTGGGTTGCGCTTGCGACGAACGGGAGAGATCCCAAAGCTTGATGGTGCGATCGAACGAGCCTGATGCAATCCAGCCTTGCTCGCGGCTAGCACAGAAAACGTAAACGAATATAATGAACATGAGGGAGGACCTTTACCTGTGAGCGAGACATCGAACGTAGTCAGTGTGGGTGCCAACGGTGGTGGGGTCAGATAATGGTGATGAGTGCGGATTCCAGGCTTTGACGGTACCGTCCGATGAGGCAGATATGACTGCTCAAATTGCGTTAGTAAGGGCTCTATGGGCAGAGGGTGAGACACCGACGCGTCTTATTCTGATTGCACAACAAGATGTCATTTACCCAGTCCGAGTGTATCTGAGCGGCCTGACGGAAAGTCGAGGGCTAAGAGGTAGAGAGTAGCTGAGAGGGAATGAGACCGAACGCATTATGCAGACACACCCTGCCAGGACGGAACGCGTCAATATCCCCCTCCCACTGATGCTCGAATGGGATGAACCCTGGGGAGGTCGCGGTGCTGCTGAGCCCGCGGCGCCTAGAACTTCCCTTGACCTCGCCAAGGATATCCCCATCGCTTCGCAAATCCTTGTCCTCGTCGAGAGTATCGTCAACAACTTCGTCCCCCCAGCCAGTGATGAGTTCCCAGCGGGTGCTCCTGCGACGTGAAACGTCGCGTTTACGGACGCGCTGTCTCATGGATATATTGAGGTCCCACGCAATGACGAGGCCATCACGACCCCCTGTATAGAGGATACCCTCTGGTGTGGGACGACCGAGGAGTTGAGTGGTGGTATCGAGGGCGAGGGACGAGACGCCAAGGCGGTGACGGGGGATATTACGTTGGTGGGTAGGAAGGTCGATTTGGGGATGTTGGATGAAGTTGGGGATTAAAACTGGGTTGATTGAACCGTGTCTATCGAAACCGAGTGGGGGAAGGCTCAGGCGAGGAACGGGACTTGTTGGCGGAGGAAATGGGATGACATAGGAAACACGGCGACGTGGGGGTGGAGGCGCCATTGACACCTTCAGAAACCTCAGTGCACACGGTACAAGTCGCCCATCCGGCCCGGTGCCGATCCCATCAGGGGAAATACCGCGGTGTGACGATCCCGTGATTAAATGTCTCAAATATTACAAGAAATGTTCTAGATACTAACTATTGTACAAGTAGGACAGATGCGTAAGCGCGACGCGCAAGCGCATATTCCTGTAGTATTTAGAGCCCATGAAATGGATGTAAAGAGACCATCTCGTCCTCGTGCTTTTTCGGAACACGCCGGTCACGGAGAGGTGAACAGAATCACAGTCCAGCCGCAATGCCACGCCGCACTAGTGCCTCCGTGACTCCGAGTCGACCTCAGCTCTTGCACTGCATCTCAGAGTTCTTCTAGCACATATCGCACTCAAGCTTTCTTGCAAGTTTCATAAAATCGACAGCCTGACATCTTGGGATAGAATTGAATCCGCTGGGATGACCGATCAGGATAAGTTAGTCAAAGACACATTCACTCAGCTTCAGGCTGCTAACTGTTTCGTAACTTTCGTTTTTCAGATACGTTCACCTGAAAGGTATACAGAACTGCCCATGATTATGAAGCAAACTTAGTGATAGTCGCTTAGATATATATGTGGACTTTATCGAGGAGCGTCCGTCGGCCGATCTCGAGCTCATCTTCAAGGACGATGCCAACGTCGATCACAAGTCCAACAAGTTCAAAGAAGGCATCACTACTCACTGGAATATCGACATGTCCGTACCCTTAGCGATTTCTGTCATCGCACCTCAGGTGCTGATTGATTTCGTACAGCTATGTTAGGACCCAGACTGGTGCTACTTTAACTATCCAGGAATCGCTACTCGGCCAGAGCTTTGCGGAGATTTCGGTCAAGTTCAAGCCAGACGAGTTCGGAGACGACAAGACTGTTAGTCTAGAAGGTAGTGATATTTGCCTCCCATCAAACTCTGCTTCACGCTGAGCGTCTTCACAGACACCAACCGTCGCGTTACCGTGAATCTCGTGTGTGGGGCATCTAAACCTGTGAGCTTTGGCTCGTCCTTTGATGCCAAAAACAGACTAATTCTTCCAATAGTCGGCGGACGTCACTCGTGTTCTTGGTTCTCTGGCCTGCACTGCCTTCGCGTCGAAGGTCAACATGTTGGATGGTCTCGATAAGATTCTCGGATTCCTGAAACTCCCCCAGCTAGCAACAGAGGTGGCTCAGGTTTGATCACCCCGCTACTCTACTCTATTCGGGGTATACTCATCGCTCTCAATTAGCTCGACCCTATCGCCCTCGTCGCTGTCTCGGTTGTCGAACAGGCCATCGTGGTATAGCTGCTCTCGATCACGGCTTTTCTCGATCGGCTAACGTTGTCGTTTAGAACTTCCAAGAGATATCTTCGTGTCATCAGGAGCTCGTTATCCTGATGGACGATCTCGTTTCGATGCTTCCTATCATGCTCTCAGCATTGGAAACCGTCGAAGTCGCGGAGTGCCGCGCGTTCGTCCGTAGTTTCATCGAGGAGTTCGTCAAGGAGACGTCGGAGCAGCTCAATGAGTATGCGTCGCAGCCCACTTGGAGTGAGTTACTTTTCTTTACGTCATCGGACTCCTCTTATCCCGCGGCCTAGCGTTCATATTGGAAAATTGGTATAACTCCAAGAGAGGCGAGGTCGACGAATTGAGGGAAAAATCGACGCGTCTGAATCAAGATGTTGACCTTGCAATCGACGTCGATATTAAGGAACTTCCGCTCCTCAAAGATCGAGACCAGGAGCTCAAACGTGTCAAGCCGCCGGCGGGAAGTTCGTTCGACCCAGACCCCAAGTACTGCTGCATGCCAGGCACCAGAGCCGATCTCATTGAGACATTGACGTCGTTCGCGGTCTCCGAGGACTCGTCACAAAGACTCTTCTTTCTATCCGGCATTGCTGGTTGCGGAAAGAGCTCCGTCGCTACCTCTGTCGCGAACTCGTTGCATCTGCGCGGCTGCCTGTCGGGTTCTTTCTTCTTCAAGAGAGACAAGGAGCTGAGGAACCCGGCTAACCTGTTGCACACCATCGCATATTCGATCGCCTTACGACACGAGCCGTATAGGAAGGCCCTCCTGGATGTTCTCAATACCATGACATACATGCCTATCGAGGATCAGCTCCCGTTAACTCAATTCAATGCGCTATTCTTGAGGCCTTTGAATATGATTCGGAATAAATCCTCGATAACCGCATCTCACTCTCCGTCTAACCAGGCCATCATTGCCATTGTCGTCGACGCGTTAAACGAATGCGATGACCCTTTGTCTGTTTCTACATACCTCGCGAAGATCGTCCGCCTTGCTCCTTGGCTTCGGGTCATCGTTACGAGCAGACCCTTGGATAATGTCAAGCCCGATCTGCGCAAGGCAGAATATGCGGCGCATCTTGACTTATTCACCGTCGACGCCAGTGAAGAAATCCTTAAGTTGGCCCAATCGCATTTCGCTTTGCCTGGGCCCCTGCATCGGCTCCATTCTCAAGTTACGGAAGCGGAGATCCAGGCACTCGCCAACAAGTCTCTTGGACTTTTTATCTGGATCAAGACCGCGTTGTCGTATGTCGCTAGCTTGGCACCGGACGCGGCAAAACTCAAGGAGCTGAAGAGTATACTTTCTTCAAGTACCACGACCAGCCCAGAGAAGGGAGTAGATGAATTATACTTGCGTATCCTGCGTAGCGTCGCAGGAAACTCGCTAGACTATCGGGACGCGGTGAAAAACTTCGTCGGGTCCGTATATGTGACATCTAGAAACCGATCCCTAGCGTACAAAGGACTGCACGCGTTCATTCCAACCTCTGACCCCGACATTCCCGTCACGCCAGAGGATGTCGACGACCTACGAAGCAAACTTGCCGCCGTCATTACTGTTGATCCGGAGACGGAGGCTCTCCGTGTCTGTCATCCTTCATTCCTCGATTTTGTTGAAACGCAGACGAGCTCCCAGGAGTTTTGGACAAAGCCGGAGGCGCTGGATACGATGATGGCGCGGAGGTGCTTCGACATCATGAAAGCCAGCCTGAAATTTAACATCTGTGGACTGGAGTCTAGCCGTCAGCGCCATGACGAGATACCCGATCTCAAGCAGCGGATACCACGAGAGCTGCAATACAGCGCCGTATATTGGCTAGATCATCTGCTCCGATCCGGTGGATCTCACGATGCGAAATTACAAGGCGCATACGAATTCCTGTACCACGAGAGACTGTTCTATTGGCTCGAAGTCCTCAGCGTTATTTCCGAGGTCAATGCGGCGACGAAAACGTTGCAGAATTTAATGACGGCAGCGTCATCGAAGGTTGGTGGATACCGACGGAATTAGCTCAAGTTAACCGTTGCTGACTCTCTTCACTTGCGGTTGTATAGCGTAGTAGCTCTGGATTCTACGGAGACTTTCAGAGCATCCTCGATTGCGTGCTGCTGCTTCGTGAGCCGATGTCCGTCAGTGTGCCACACATCTACATATCATCAGTGATCTGGGGAGAGCCGTCTGTGGCCATCAAGCTCCTCCCTTTCGGACTCCGGCCCATCAGATTCGGGATTCGTCTGGCGGACGCACTGAAATTCGGATGGGGTGTTCTTTCTGTGGCATACTCTCCGGATGGAAGACGGATTGTCACCGGTTCTATGGACTGCACCATCCAGATATGGGACTCTCGCCTCGGTATTCCTCTCACTAAGCACCTCGAAGGTCATATGGGGACGGTGACATCCGTGGTGTTTTCTCCGGATGGCACGCATTTCATCTCCGGGTCTGAAGACGGCACAATTCGGATTTGGGACTCTCAGACTGGTGTGCCTATCAGAGAGCCGCTCAAGGGTCACACAGGACCACTCGCATCCGTCGCATATTCTCCGGACGGTGCATACATTATCTCGGGGTCTACGGACACGACAGTTAGAATATGGAATCCGCAGACAGGAGCCCCGGTTGGGGAGCCGTTACTGGGTCCCACCGATCCTATAACATCTGTGGCGTATTCTCCGGATGGGACACGCATTATCTGTGGTTCTGAAGACACCAGGGTTTGGATGTGGGAATCTCTAACCGGAGAACTCGTCGGAAAACCTTTTGAGGGTCACAAAGACCCAGTTTTATCCGTCACATTTTCACCAGACGGAAAAAATATTGTCTCAGGGTCTAAAGATAATACCCTTCGGATCTGGGACCCTCAGACAGGTAGCCTTACTTGTGAGCCTCTTAGGGGCCATACCAATTGGGTTATGTCTGTGGCATATTCACTGGACGGAAAATTTATTGTCTCTGGATCCATGGATGGCACTCTTTGGCTATGGGACCCACAAACTGGCAAACCCATCAGAGGCCCCCGTTATAGCCATTCACCTCCCATTACATCTGTAACATTCTCTTCAGATGGGAGATACATCATCTCAGGGTCCTTTGCAGACACAGTTGATCTGTGGGATTCTCAAACAGGAAAGCTTGAGGGCAAGTTCCTCAGGGATCATACAAGGCGCATCACGGCCCTAGCATACTCTAGAGATGGGAAGCACATCATTTCAGGGTCTCATGATAAAACAATTTGGAGGTGGGATGCAAAGACAGGATTACCAGTTGGCCAACCCCTTAGAGGCCATAGAGATGATATACAATCTATGGCATATTCACCAGATGATGCCTATATCATCTCAGCATCCCTGGACAAGACACTTCAGATATGGGACTCTCAGACAGGTGCACCCATTGGAGAGCCTTTAAAAGGCCATAAGTATGCAGTTTCATCTGTTGCATACTCCCCTGATGGAACACAAATTGCTTCAGGATCTCAGGACAGCACAGTCTTGATATGGGATGCTAAAACATGTGCATTGATCAAAGGACCACTTAGAGGCCATACAGGTCCAGTTTCATCTGTTGCCTACTCTTCAGATGGGGCACTTGTTTCTGGGTCTTCTGATTGCACAATTATAATATGGGACCCCAAAACAGGCTCTGCCACTCAAGAGCCACTTAAAGGTCACACAGAACCAATCACTGCCATAGCATGTTCCCCAATTAGATCCCATGTTGTCTCAGGATCCTATGACAAGACAATTTGGGTATGGGACCTTCAAACAGGCAAGCCAATCTATGGGCCCCTAAAAGGTCACACTTTTGGAATCATGGCTTTAGCATATACTCCAGATGGCAACCACATTATATCTGCAGAGGGTGATATGATAAGGATATGGGACTCTCAAACTGGTGCCCTCATCGGCACACCTCTTAAAGGTCCCAAATCAGCAATGCAAACTATAGCATTTTCCCCAGATGGGAAACACATTGCCTCAGTAGCTATGGATGATGGAATCAGGGTTGGGGACACCCAGACAGGCATACTCATCAATGAGCACCCCAAGAACCTAAGCAACTTTATTCAGTCCCTTGCGGACTCCCAAGATATCGAATCTTTTTGGGATCCTCACCAAAAGGGCTTCATGTCCCGAGCAAAGGTCACGTATCCACGCCGGGGTGCTAATAATAATCCAGACCAAGACGTCAAAGAAACACATTGGAGCCATCCTCTAACTGTCCCAAGTGACGGGTGGCTCCGAACCGTCGATGGTGGCCTACCAACACATGTCCCCGATGAGTATCGGGGTAGAATATGCGACTTGACTGCAATGTGCATACCCTACGACAAATGGAGTCGCCCGATCAGGTTCGACTGGAATGGGGTCTATAATGCCTGGGACGAGATCAGGAAGGTGATGTAGTAGTCTAAAATATATGCGTAGGTGAGTTTGATGCGTTACTCCTCACCCATTTATTGACTCGTACCGCAGGGTCGTCTGGTTGTGCGATGCTGTTAGGATATACGAATGTTGCTCAGTGTTCTGGAGAGCTCGAAGAGACGGAGACGGAGGTCCTCGCCGGAGTTTTGTAGTCGTGGTTCTAGTCTTAGCGTGTATCACCTTTTGGAGAGGGTGTAGCCGTTTACGAAATGTTATGGTTGTCAGAATGTGTCGAATACAGGGAAAGGTGCGATATTAAGACATCGGCTGATTGGCAGGCGATCACGCGACTGAAGATGGGCGTGGTGCAAGCGGAAGATGGAAGCAACAGATAATCGCGGGAGAAGTCCAAGAGCAAGATGCATTAGGTGAGCGCGGCGCATCTTAGGTGATAGGGCGACCATTGTCGTACAGTGGGGACGAGGGAAAGCGGACTGTGGAACCGCGGTGGCCTGGGTGTCGTGGTTCCGATACTGGCTGGCAGCTGCCGTATCGTTTCCGGATGAGCGCCGACAGGTGTGACTTTGTTCTTGTGCTACGCGCTAGCTGAGCCACGGCGCCGACAGCCGAAACGACGCTGACAAGGGTGACGACACCTGACGTCAAGCAAAAACGAGCGTGAGTAAGGAGAGCGACACCGTCCAGTCTGGGGAGGTGTACGTACCGCCCTACCCGAAACGGGGTCGACCGACGTTCATCGCAAATTGTGTGTCCTTGGTGGCGCCCAGGTTCAAAGCTGTTTCTCCCAGCCGCCCGAGGCGGTCAAGGAAGACGACGTCGTAACCGGTGTGCTCGGTCTTCATGAGGTCCTTCGTCTCTTGCATGCCACCATGCGCAGTGTGCTCAATTCGGCCGCCAGCCGCGACGTTGATACTTGTTCATGGAACTCGAACGCGAAGAGGACCACGATTACCAGGTATATCGACCCGTGAGACGAGCAAGGAAAAACAAGACGCGCGTGGAGAATGTGTTGGAAAGTGGTTCGTACGATCGCTGCGTGCATTTCTTCCACCTAGGGCCAAGCGGCGCGGCAATGCTAAACCATGAGGCTGCCGAAGTCGCGTGATCGATGACGGGACGTACTCGAGAATCGTCTGCGCAATCCGCTGCGGAAGGTGGCGTCCCGTCGACCGTTAAATTTGGGGGAGCGGAGAAAGATGGAAACCCTTCGACGAGTTTAGGTACAAGGGGTTGCTGCTGTATCGGCGCATTCTTTTTAAGACAACAAGCTATATATACCATTCAAGAGAATGTATCTGGGAATGAAACGACCAACCTGGCAGTCCAGTGGAAGTCGGGTCTACGACTAACTGAGCTTCATCGCCCATACAGTAACTGTTGCAAACTTCAAATTCGATTTATCCCAAGACTTGATTTTATACGCACCGGATGCCATTCCGAAAGCGTAGCCCGAAAGTTCGCAACGGCACAGCCAATGAGCTCGTCTCATGATCAATACGCATTCGCTCGCGACCACGAATCCAGTCAACTTTAGGTGCTGGGAATATCTCTATCTGACAAGGCCGTCCTGTATGAACCTAGAAATCAGGAGGTTGTTGAGCCGATGGCCGGTCCTTGAACGAAATAATGGCGAGGCTGTATATCCAAAAATATCATAGGTCCATCTCCCGCAGGAAAGCACGATTGACAGTCAGTTGCTTCTTTAAATCGGATGTCGTGTACATCGAGAGAATGCTAAATCGCTTCTTGAATCGCTTGCTCGTTTGTGTCTGTGCCGTCTTGTTGGGTACACGTTTTGAAAGATGTGAGTTATTGTAACAACAGAAACAATGAGAGAAAATATCACGAAGACAGCGACACGCCAGCCTGAGACGTCTTAGTCGAAGGTATAATAGCAAGACTATGGAGTGAGTATGGCAAGAGTATGGCAAGCTGCGAGACAACGGACTAATACGGCTCACTACGTTGTTGCCTTCGCGGTTCTCCTTACTGTAAGTCCTCTCACTGACACCAAGTAACCACGGGAAGAACAGTTAGCCCAACAAAACAGTCTTCACTTAAGCCCTGTAACGCTCTCAACAAAAGTCAAAAGACCAACCCTGGCCCTCAATCGAGTAAGTTATGTTCTACAGTAAGGCACCGCTCGTTCCTCGCTTTTCCCTAGACCGACAAACTCTCAAAATCGCAGGGCCGACGTTCCCACCTTACCTTACCTCTCACTGACGCCAATTCATCATGGGAAGAAACAGTATGCCCAACAATATAATCTCCACTCCAGTCCCGTAACCCTCCCAACAGAAGTAAAAAAGCCGACCCTGCCCCTCAAATCAAGTACGCGCCCAGTCATCTTTTCAGATAGGGCCCAACAGCTACAGTAGCATCACACCGGCGCAGAACTCAAGAAAGACCCAGGCGTGCCGCGCCTGCCCGATCTCAAAGTCCGCAGTGCAGAAATCCAGCGCAGACGCTCCGTACGTCTCGCCCTCGCCGCCAAAATAGTGACTCTGACTAGCCAAGCCCAGTCTCCACTGCGCGACCCCCCGCACGAAGACGCTGTGATGGCGTCTAAACCGACACCCTCATCCCTCGCGCAGCTAGCCACCTCCGCCACAACGGTGTCTAGTCCGCTGCTGCGTCAGGGCTGGGCCAGCTGGCAGCGTCTGGAGGAGGCAGTAAGATAAAGGAGCTGTTGCTGCGGTACTACATCCACACGCTAATGACTACACAAGGTGGTCGACGGGACGGACGTCGTACTGACGCGCGCGAAGGTGCGCCGGGGCGAGGCGGAGGGCAAGCGATTCGCGTTCGTGTTCAATAAGATCGGTGAGTGCCGTCTATCTCTCTCTCTCCTCTTCTAAACAATTTTTTTCGTATAGATCTGGCGCCAGACGTAGTTGAAGCACCTTCGTCCCTTTCCCAACTAATCCACTCTCGCACGGCAGAACCTACGACATCCTTGCCAAGTGCTCGTCAACGGGAACCGTTACAAACACTATTCTTCTCTGAGCCGTCTGTGCTTTACGCGACGCGCGTACTGTCCGGTCCCGCGAAACAATCATACAGAGCCCCGAGATGACCTGCGAGCCACTTGTCGATGGCAGGCAGGCTTAGGCCACGGCCATTGCCGTCGTTGGGAATTGGCTGCCCGTTGGGGAGGTGAAGCTGGTCATTTAGGATGAGTGACGCACAGATCGTGGGCGCGTCTGGCGCGCCGTTCGTGATGGAGGCCCTTTGGCGAGGCGGACGCGGAGGCAATGGACGGAGTCCGGGACATCGCCCGAAGGCGCTACGTATTCAGGGACGTGGAAGGTGAGGCGCGCGGATGCGTGCAATCGACGACGACAACAATGGAATACCGTATGTATTCCTCTTCTTCGCAGCCTAACCGGCAGAGGAGATACTAACACGCCCCCTCCCCCCCCCATTTATTGCAGACTGAATTCGCGCAAACGAGCACGCCCACCCACACTAGGTTTCTCAGACGGCGGCGGTGACCACCCAGACCCTAACTTTCGCGCGCCGACTCGCCGTGCGCCGTGCCTCGCCCCCCACTGCGGCCATCGCGGTACGCAGTCTGCACACCGAGCGGTAAGCGCCAGCGGACTGCTGCTCTGCATAAGGCTGCCGTCGGTGCGGGGATGGGGGCGTACATCATATCGATGCGTTGGTTGGTGGTCACGAATGGGTGAGGAGTGTCCCCGTGTATTGTATGGGCGTGCACAGAGTATATTTAAGCCATTACAGTAACTCCTCCAGAGCGAACACCAACTCGGTACCCAGCAATGGGCCAGCATCTGAGATCTGAGCCGTCAAGATTATGGCGTATCTGGCCCGGCATCAATCAATCCCGCCGAGAAAACTGTCGCCGACAGCCCGAGGCGACTTGAAACTGCTCCCGCAATATTGCCCGCAATGGTCGCAATCCTCGACTCTACTGAGGTCATCGTTCCTCTAACCACTTATGTCGCATTCAAGCCCGCCATAACGACTCCAAAATCACGTCAGAACAAAGGTCAAGTGATAACATACGAGCTCGACAAGAACCTAACGTAACAATTTAGCACCCCAACCAATCTCGTTAATGCTATTCGAACGCAAGCAAGACGAGAAAGTACGCATATCCACCGGGTCGTCGGGCTGCCGGAACCATGGGCAGATGGATGGACTGAGTTGTAGAAGATGCTGTGTATGGAGACCTTTTACGGAAAGTCGACTTGAGCCCCATTGTTCCGCTGGAACTTAGTAATGCCGTTGGCGTGTTTCGGATGCCCGATTCTGAGTTGTCCTGTGCGTCACTTTGTTGTCCGTCACCGATGAATACTGACCTAACATATGCGCGTCCCACGACAACACCAGACAACTTGAAGTGTTGTGTTGAGAATGAAAATGGTCAAAAGGGTATCCCGAAAGATAGAGTACTACAAGCATCGTTTGAAGCCTCAAACCTGGCGTACCTTCGACTCAGACTGGTGATTGTTCCGAAGCAGACATCGGAAGGTCACCATCTGCGGATCGGGGCCCTGGTTTTTCTGCGTGACCATTCTCGGACGTCGCATCGCAGATGTCTCTTCACTGGCCTTGGGATGCGCCACGCACACATGATGCTTCGTGCTCTCGAGATTCTCCCATTACACCTGTTGCTCCCGTCTTCCACTTGCGCTATGCGACGCTCATCTCCAGTAGTATGACTGCCTACTAATCAGCCAATGTATTAATACCGTACCCTTCCTTATATTCGATACATTCCGACCACTATAACATTGGTCTTAGAACGTAAATAACCACTCCCTTTCCAAAGACGATATGCATCAAGACTAGAACCATGACTACAAAAACCCACGTCCTCCGTCTCCGTCTCTCTTTAAGCTCTCTAGCACACTAAGCGACCTCCGCATTTCCTTGGCGTCGAACAACCAGACGAACTATGGTACGAGTCAATCAACGGAAGAATCAAAGTATCAAACTCGCCTACGCATTTAGACCGCTACATCATCTTCTTGATGTCGTCCCAGGCATTATAGACCCCGTTCCAGTCAAGTCTGATTGGGTGACCTGGTGCGTCGTCGGGTATGCACATTACACACATGTCACATACGCTATCCCGATGTTCATGAGGAATATGTGTTAGTAGACCACCGTCGACCGTTCGGAGCCACCCCTCATTCAGGATAGCTAGCGGATAGCTCGAACGCGTTTCTTTGATACCTTTTGCATCTTGGTCTGGTTCGTCGTTGGAACCCTGGGGCGGATACGCATTTTGTTGTTGAATTGACACGAAATCCATTTGGTGAGGATCCCAGAAAGATGTCGTAGAAATCTTTTGACCCACTGGACTGAGACGCTGTCCGAGGTCATGATGGGTCCACGAAAGACCATTGGCGATTCCCAATGCGACATCCTGAGAGTATTCTATGGATGGAACAATCTTGCTGCGGTTCGGACTCGGATCGTTAACAGGTACGCTAGTCTCAGGCTGTGTGTCCCATACCCTTATTGTACGATCTGTGGCTCCTGACACAACATGCTTCCCATCTGGGGAATATGCTATAGTTACAGCGAGTTGCATAACACCTGGCCCCTGACGACCACCTTACACATACAGGCGGGGTTTTAACAGGACCATGCCGAATTTCTTTCCCACCAAAATTAATCGTAGTAATTAATAAAAGAATTTTTTATATATTCTACTTATCGGTTTTTTAAGTGAAAAAACTGACATTCGATGTAGTGGGGCAGATGATGATAAGTGATCTGGTCCTTCCGATTTTTCAGGATCGTCACGCTGACGCAAGCTGTAGCGCCCTCAGCCAGGGAGCTGAGTTTACTATACAGTGTCGGGTTCATCGGATGAGCGATCGGCTCACGCTTGTTGTGTCGGCCTCGGGATCGGCGACGCGGAAGTGGTCGACAAAAACTTGGGCAAAAGCTAGCAGGGAAGAGGGCGATGTGAGGGAACGTAGGCTGATATTAACTGTCTACTTAGCTATGTCGCCCAAGTCCTGTCCGAGTCTCAATATACTTGCGTGAGAGGCCAAGGTCACCAGCGACGCACGGCTCTTCAAGGCCAGGGAGTAGTGGCGATCGACGGAAGGTGAAAGCGAGCTGCGATGCAGCTCATTGTCGAAATCTTGTGCCAAGTAACGGTGATACCCTAAACTGTCACTGAACGCTAGGAAACGGTCTACGGCGCGCACAGGATTTGGGAGGTGTGAAGTGTCGCGAGGTATCGCGCAGGCCTCCGCGGGGCACCAGCTGTTGTATATGGGTCCGCGGCGATCGTGGACGCGTCGGTGTCGAAGGGCTAAGGCCGCGCGTAAGTGCGGCGACGTCGGGAGAGGAAACGGTGTCGGTTGGTTGCAAGTGGTCGGAAACGGTCGCGCACGCTTCGGCACGGCGCGAAATTTCGTACAGATGGCCGCAGTGGTCGGGAACGTGTCGGGTTCGAGTCGCTAAGGCCGCACGGGAGTGCGGCGTGCTAGGGAACGCAAGGGATAAGCTTCACTGAGCTCAAAAGTCCGAGGGGAGAAGTCTACTATTAGAAATCTAAAGTGTAGGTTGTAAATACATGGCCTATAAGGAGAGTAGGCTGAGAATGGGGGTGAATTAGATCGACAGGGGAAAGGGGGAAGCTAAAACGCGAAGGGAAACGACCGGAGTAAGAAGAAAGCCAAGCGCTCACAGAGCGCGGGAAAGCGCGGGAACGAAGCGCTTAGAAAGCACGCAGAAGGTGCGGGAGAAAGCGGGAAAGTGCAAGAGAGCGCGAGTGAGTGCGGGAGCGTATAGTACTGTTAGAAACTGCGAAAATCATAAATCCACCGGCCAGGGAGAGCACTGGCGTATCAACGGGCCGCGTGGATGTGCGTGCGTGGATTAGTACTCGGGGAGATAGGGAATGTCAGGGTCATTAGGCATGTGGTGACGAACAGAAAGACGAGTGTTGAACGTTGAGTGACGAGTTGGTGTAAGACGTGACACGTGACGGAGCATGACAGCGACACGGCCCCAAGACACTAGTACTGTTGGTATTCAGTAGAGTAGGAGGTTTAAAACACAGGAGGAGCCAATAGCTACGGGCCTAGGTCGGCAGGGAGAGAAAGTAAGAGATTGTGCTTGGAGAGAGAGGGAGGGGAAAGAGCCGCTTTGAGCTGTGCACTTGGCTGTATATGTGCAAAGAGGCCTCCGGTGATGATCGCAAGTGAGGGCTGGAGAGAAATGCGAGGAGATCTTGGAGGAGATGGTGGTTAGCGGGCTCACTGGTGGTTTTCCCGGGAAACCTGCAACTGAGGCCAGTGGCAAATGCTTGCTAGCTGCTCATGCAAGCACTCAATGGGGGTTTGTGATAATGATTCAGCCAGTTTTGCGGTTGTGCGTGGTTGGTTTGCAGCTTGGTTTGCAGCGTAAGGAGTGGAGTGGAGCCTGAGGGCACACTGAGTCGGAGATCGCAGAACAAGTGGCAGAGTGCCGAGCGTAGCAACGCAGATAACTATTCCATAACACTATTTCTTCGAGATACCTATTCCATAACCCCAATTCTTTATGATAGCCCTATTTCTTGAGAATTTTCCCACCTACTTAACTATGAACCCCGCTCTTGAGTTTTGAATGTCCGTATGTCTGCTAAAAAAGGCAGGGGCCAAGTGTTTTGCAACTCGCTGTAGAACTATAGCCGTGTGACCATTAAGGGGTGTGCCAATAAGGGCACCAGTTAGAGAGTCCCATATCCTGATTGTTGTATTGCCAGCAGAAACAATGTGGTTTCCATCTGGAGAATATGCTACAGCCATAACTCCGCCCGTGTGACCTATCAGGGGCTCATAGACTGGCTTGCCTGTTTGAAAGTCCCATATTTGAATTGTCTTGTCACTGGATCCTGAGACAACATGAGATCTAGTTGGGGAACATGCTATGTCATAAATTGGTCCTGTGTGGCCTTCAAGCCTGAGTTTAAGTGGCTCTTGAGTGGCAAATAGGTCCCATATTATAATTGTGTGATCATGAGACCCTGAAAGAACAAGTGCCCCATCTGAAGAGTAGGCAACAGATGAAACTGGACCTGTATGGCCTCTAAGGGGTCCTTTGATTGGTGCACATGTTTTTGGGTCCCATATCAAGACAGTATTGTCCTGAGATCCTGAGACAATTTGTGTTCCATCAGGGGAGTATGCAACAGACAAAACTGTATATGTGTGGCCTTTAAGGGGAATACCAACAGGTGCTCCAGTCAGATAGTTCCATATCTGAAGTGTATGATCCCAGGATGCTGAGACAATGTGGGTTTCATCTGGTGAAAATGCTATGGATGCAACATCACTTGTGTGACCCCTAAGGGGTTGGTCAATTGGAAAACCTGTCCTAGAGTCCCATATCTGAATTGTTTTATCACAAGACCCTGAAACAATACATCTCCCATCTCTAGAGTATGCAATGGTCTTAATTTGATCTCTATGACCCTTAGGGGGAAGCCCCCTAGGCATTTCTGTTTGAGGATCCCATATATAAACTGTGCCATCAAAGGACCCTGAGATAATGCATGTCATGTCTTGAGAATATGCTACAGATGTAACCATGGCTCCATGTCCACTAAGGGGGTTCCCAATAAGTTTGCCAGTTTGAAGGTCCCACACTCTAACAGTATTCTCCATGGATCCTGAGATAACAAATTTCTGAACTGGTGAACATGCAACAGATAAAACCCAAGCAGCACCCAGATGAGCATGGCGGAGAGCAAGGTGGAGAGGCCCACAAGTTAGGCTACCTGTCTGAGAGTCCCAGATCCGAACACTTCCATCTTTAGACCCCGAGACAATATTTCCATTTGGGGAATATGCAACCGATAATACTGCCTCAGTGTGGCCTTCAAAGGGGTTTCCAATAAGTTCCCCTGTCTGAGAGTCCCACATCCACACTCTGGTGTCGTCAGAGCCGCAAATGATGCGTGTCCCATCTGGAGAATACGCCACGGACATTATCTGGCCACTAGGTCCTTGTAAGGGTTTTCCGACCAGTGTTCCCGTCTGTGAGTTCCATATTCTAACTGTCTTGTCCATAGATCCTGAGATGAAGTATGTCCCATCTGGAGAATATGCGACGGACGTGAGCGGTAGCGTGTGACCCCTGAGCGGCTCTCCAATATGCACGCCAGTCTGTGAGTCCCAAATCCGAACTGTGCAATCATAGGACGCAGAGATAATATTTGTCCCATCTGGAGAATATGCTACGGATGTCACCATGAACGTATGACCTTTGAGGGGGTCGGTGAGGGGCAAACCACTTTGGGCGTCCCAAACCCGGACGGCATTGTCCATGGACCCTGTGACGATTTGTCTTCCATCCGGGGAGCATGCCACAGAGTTAACTACACTTCCAACGTTCAATTGCCCTGCACTCGTTGGACGCGTCACGGTCCCGGGTCCTCTATTCAAAGTTATTTGTAGTTCGAAAGGGAGGAACTTCATAGCTGTGGACCAAGGCTCGGCCCAGATCACCGACGATATGTAGATGTGTGGCACGCTGACGGACATCGACTCGCGAAGCAGCAACACGAAACGGAGAAAGTCCCGGAAGGTCTCGCAGGTTTCATGATCATCCTATACAACCGCAAGCGGAGACGGTCAGTAATGGTCACCTAAACCATTCAGTCACGGTGCCCACGAACCTTGGACATCACCACTAACTTCCGCAATGTCTGCGCCGCCGCATTGACCTCGGAAACAACACTCAGAACCTCTAACCAATAGAACAGTCTTGCGTGGCACAAGAAATCGTGTGCGTCGTTCAGTTTCTTAACGTCGAGCAGTTCATCAGATCGGGATAGATGATCGAGCCAATATACGGCGCTGTACTGCAGTTCTTGCGGTATCCGCAGCTTGAGGTCAGGTATCTCGTCATTACGCTGACGGCTAGACTCCAGTCCACAAATGTTAAATTTCAGGTCAGTTTTCATGATGTCGAAGCACCTCCGCGCCATCATCATATCCAGCGCCTCCGGCTTCGTCCAAAACTCCTGAGATCTCGCATGCGTTTCGACGAAATCGAGGAACGAAGGATGGCAGACGCGGAGAGCCTCCGTCTCCGGGTCAACAGTAATGACGGCGGCAAGTTTGCTTCGTAGGTCGTCGACATCCTCCGGCGTTACAAGAACGTCGGGGTCAGAGGTCGGAATGAAGGCGTGCAATCCCTTGCACGGTAGGGATCTGTTTCTAGATGTCACATATATGGACCCAACGAGGCTTTTCACCGCGTCTCGATAGTCTAGCGATTTTCCTGCGACGCTACGCAGGACACGCAAGTATAATTCATCTACGTCCTTCTCCGGGCTAGCCGCAGTCCTTGAAGTAAGTACACTCCTCATCTCCTTGAGTTTTGCCGCGTCCCATGGCAAGCTAGCAATATACGACAACACGGTCTTGATCCAGATAAAAAGACCGTGAGACCTTTCAGCCAGCGCCTGAATCTCCTCTTCCGTAACTTGAGAACGGAGCCGATGCAGGAGCCCACCTAGAGCGAAACTTGATTGGGTAAACTTGAGGATATCCTCGCTGGCGTCGACCGTGAATAAGTTGAGATGCGTCACATATTCTGCCCTGCGTAGATCGGGCTCGATATCATCCAAGGGTCTGCTCGTAACGATGACCCGAAGCCAAGGAGCAAGGCCGACGATCTCCACGAGGTATGAAGAAACAGACCGAGGGTCATCGCATTCGTCCAAGGCATCAATGACGATGGCAACGATCGCCTGGTCAGGTGGAGAGTGGGATGTGGTTATCGAGGGAATATTCAGAATCGCGTCCAAAGGATACTTGAATAGCGCGTTGAATTGAATTGACGGAGCTTCATCCTCAATCCGCGTGTTTGTTTTAAAAACATCCATGAGGGCCTTCCTATACGGCTCGTGTCGTAAGGCGATCGAATATGCCATGGTGTGCAGCAGGTTAGCTGGGCCCCTCGGCCCCTTGTCTCTCTTGAAGAAAAAGGAGCCCGACAGGCAACCGCGCAGATGCAACGAGTTCGCGACAGAGGTAGCGACAGAGCTTTTTCCGCAACCAGCAATGCCGGATAGAAAGAAGAGTCTTTGTGACGCATCCTCGGAGACTGCAAACGATGTCAAAGTCTCGATGAGATCGGCTCTGGTGCCTGGCATGCAGCAGTACTTGGGGTCTGGGTCGAACGAACTTCCCGCCGGCGGCTTGATACGTTTGAGCTCCTGTTCTCGATCTTTGAGAAGTAGATGTTCTTTGATATCGACGTTGATAGCTAGGCCGACATTTTGCTTCAAACGCGTCGATTTTTCTTTCAATGCGTCGACGTCGCGTCTCTTTGAATTGTACCAATTCTCCAATACGAATGCTATGATAGGCCGCGGTATAAGAGGCGCCCGATGACGTAAATAAAAGCCACTCACTCCAAGCGGACCGCGACGAATATTTATTGAGCTGCTCCGACGTCTCCTTGACAAATTCGATAAAACCACGAACGATCGCGCGGCGCTCTGCAACTTCGACGGTTTCCAATGCTGAGAGCATGATAGGAAGCATCGAAACGAGATCGTCCATCAGGATAACGAACTGCCGATGACACGAAGGTATCTCTTGGAAGTTCTAGACGACACAGTTAGCCGATTGAGGAAAGCCGTGATCGAGAGCAGCCATACCACGATGGCCTGTTTGACCACAGAGACAGCGATGAGGGCGATAGGGTTGAGCTATTTCAGAGCGATGAGTATACCGTCAATTAGAGCGGCTGGATGGGTCAAACCCGAGCGGCCTCAGCTGCTAGCTGGGGGAGTTTCAGGAATCCGAGAATCTTATCGAGACTATCCAACATGTTGACCTTCGACGCGAGGGCAGTGCAGGCCTGAGAACCAAGAACACGAGTGACGTCCGCCAACTTTTGGAAGGATTAGTCGGTTTTCTGGTTCCCGAAGACAAGCCAAGACTCACGGATTTGGACCTCCCGCAAATAAAATTCACAGTAACGCGACGGTTGGTATCTGCGAAGACGCTCAGCGTGGAGCGGATTTCGATGGGAGGCAAATATCACTACCTTCCAGACTAACAGTCTTGTCGTCTCCAAACTCGTCTGGCTTGAACTTGACCGAAATCTCAGCAAAGCTGAGGCTGAGTAGCGATCGCTGGATGATCAAAGTAGCACCAGTTTGGGTCCTAACATAGCTGCAGTACGAAATCAATCAGCATCTAAGGGTAATGGCAAACACCACTATGGGTACGGACATGTCGGTATTCCAATGAATAGTAATTTCTTTTTTAAATTTACTGGACTTGTGCTTGATACCAGCGTCGTCCTTCAAAACGAGCTCGAGATCAGATGTCGGACGTTTCTCGATGAATTCCACAAATATTTCTAAGCGACTATCATTAAGTCTGCTTCAAAAGTAAGGGAAATTATGTATACCTTTCAGGTGAACGTATCTGAAAACGAAATAGTTAGCGACCTGTAATTCCAGCTCAAGCCGGTGTCCATGACTTACTGATCCTGATCGGCCATCTCAGCAGATTCAATTCTATTCAAAGATGTCAGATTATTGATTTTATATATCTTGCAAGAAGTCTCGAGCGCGATATGTGCTTGAAGAGCTCTGGAATGCAGTACAAACTGTGGGGAAAGAGGTCGGCTCGGACTTGGAGGCGCTAGCGATTGACTGCGGAGTACAGGAGGCGACGCAACGCGCGGCGGTGATAGGAAAATCTACTATACCCACGCCGCGCGTCTACCAGTGCAGATAGATCACGGTGACCACACCCCGTGTGGACAGTAGACATCATGATGTTGCATTAGTACTATTTAGTAGTACTCTACAGGATCCGTTGCACTCGGACCTATGAACCATCACGTAAGCGATAATGAAAAACTGACTGCATCTCGTTCCCCCTGTAGTGTAGACGACGCGCACCCCATCCGTCGTCGATGAGCATGTAATGACCTGCTTCACTGTATGCAAGCGTCCGATTACCTCACCACTGACAAAGAAAATCCACTATTACTCCCTTACTTCATCGTTGCCTCTAAGCCTGGCAGCTGACTCAGAGGCTGCAACTGCTATCCCTGCCTACTTGGAATCAACAAATCTAGTCGCTATGTCGGCCGCTATGAGACTCTGGGTGCTCGCAGGCGGCTTGGTAAATGGGAAGGAGCAAGCGTTCGACATGAGCGTCCCGAGGCTCGTGGTTGAGGAGGGAGCGACTGTATCGTCGTACAGCGGGGATGAGGGAAAGCGGACTACGGCGCCAGGATCGTGAATGTTCAAGAGGGGCGTCGACATATGAATTCTTGAGTACTCATGTTCTGCACGCCAGCTAGGCAACAGGCGCTAACAACTGAAACGACGCCGGTGTGTGACCCGACATCGAGCAAGAATGAGCGTGAGTGGGTTGGGCGAGAGGGGCCGCCCAGTCATGATGTTGAGGTGTGCAATGCGTGCGGCTTTTACCTTGCTGCCCTGAAGATGGGTCGACGTTCATCGCAAACTGTGCGTCCTTGGTAGCGCCCAGGGTTCAGAGCTGCTTCGCCCAGCCGGCTCGAACACGAGTAGGACCATCGTCGCCAAGTCTATCGTATCGGTGCGGTGACAAGGATGAGTGAGCCAACTTGAGATGCGCGGATATTTGAACATGTCGGACAATGCTGCGTACTTCTTCCACGTGGGGTCAAGTGGCACGGCGGTACTGCTACGGCATGATGCTTGGCATGATGTATGAGGTCTGTTGTGGGGCTGTCGTAGTTGTATGTGATTGAGAATTGTCTGCAGTAACCGCGCAACCTGCTGCAGAAAGTGGCGTCCCATCGATCACTGGCATTAAATCTAGAGGTGCGGAAAGGTTGGATAAAGTCGATAGTAATTTCGCAACGATCGTTAAGTCTGCTTTTGCGAAATAACAAGAGGCCATGTGTACCTTTCAAGTAAACATATCCGGAAACGAAATAATCAGCCTGGCGGTCCAATGGGAGTCGAGGTCTGACTGAGCATATCTGTCGCAAAATCGCAACGGCATACACCCATAGGTCATTACTAGTACGCATTCGCTCGCGACCATGAATTCCGTCAGGTTCAGGTGCTGGGAGGAAAGGGCATAGGCCGTCATTTCTCCAGTACAGGTCGGTAGGTGCGGTAGAGCCGTTGTGAGCTGCTCGTCTATGGCGCCGAGCATCATCTGGCAGAGCCATCGTGGACCTGTCATGGTAATGTAGAGGTCGTTGAGCCGATGACAGATCCGGCAGTAGATCCAGAGAACACCATAGGTCCATTAAGCTCCCCGCTCACAGCAAGAAAGACAAGCTCGTGTGTCGTTTACTTTGAGAGAATGCAGAGTCGCTCATTCGTTTGAGTCTTTGCAGTCTTCTTGGGCACATACTGCGACAATAGATAAAATGAGAGAAAAGGAAGTGGCGCAAGAGGTCGACTCAACTGGCGGTCACTATCCATAGGGGGCGAGGCGATTGCAATGATGAAGCGAGCGAAGAAGAGTGCGATCTCAAGCGCAAGACGCATGCCAGTTGTCATGCGCAGGTGCGAGATGGTTATGGAGCATGAGCGTTATGAGCTACTGCCCACTGGCAGCTACACACGACCGACCAATACATTTGCGAATGAACCCCTCTGTTGACAGCGTCAAGGATTCCGCAAAGGGAAAAAGCTACAGTAGATACAAATGCGTGGCAACAATACACCGACTCGGAAGTCGCCACAAACGGCTATTCACGAACTGCCAACGTCCGTAGTTCTCATCCACTACATTACCTTGCTTTGGCTAGCCTCTTGAGCCTTCAATTCCTCTTCCTCCATTCGCTCCTCCCTCCTCTTAGTGGCCTCTTCCGGCGTAATCCCTCGCACGAACATTAAAAACGCATTTAGATCATCCATCGCCTTCGCCATTTCATCCCCTGTCCTTGTGGAAATGTAATGGCCCTCGTAGTTGTCAGTTGGCGGACTGGGTTCGATTGCTGGAATTTTAATGTAGTGTTCCTTGCGGTAGTTCCCCATCACACTGTGAACTGTCTTATCCGGACGCCTGCTGTTCCACTGGTTGTAAGCGGCAACCCCCTAAACATAATCGAGGATGACGACAGGAGGTAGCAAGTTTGTGCTCTGGAACAGGGCATCGACGTTTGAACCTAACGTGAAGGCAACATCATGGCGCAATCTTCCTGTGCTTGCGTGACTGGGTCATAACTAGGAGGCATCGCCAAGCGATGTAGGGTAAAGTGATCCGTGGGCACGGGTCCTTCTCTGTCAGTGGGTTCGACTCTCGGAATGTCGGTGGAATCCAGTCCGTAATTTGGCGTCTAAAACGCCATTATAAACGTGGAACTGCCAAAATTTCGTACCTTCAAGAAGGCGACTTCTCCTGTACCAAGTTTCGCATGCAAGCTCTTGGCCAAAAACACACCATTCTCAACTCCATTAATACGAATCTCAGGTGGCGTGTTCTCATCCTCATAAAGGGGCCAACGCTCTCAGACAACCTTAAGAATATACTAGAACAGACCATCATTTAAGAACCACATTGATTGATCATAATCGTTACTTGTTACCTCATCACCTTTGCTCCTTGGAATAATGTGCTGCGTCACAACTTCGTTCCCCATCTCGTGTGACGACACAGAACAATCCATCTCGGGCCAGAATTTCCCGTCTGAAATTGTCGCGGCGTGGTGTTTGATCAGTAGACGTCATACTGTCATTTAAACCTTCGTAGTCCACGAAGATACATTGCCCTGGAGAAGTGGGTGGTGAGCAACGATCTCATATGCAAAAAGAACCTACTTGAAGGTTCATAGAAGTATATAATGTCATCGGCCAACTTGGTGCTGTCATAGTCGACTGGAGGGCCCCCCTGCAACGCAGAAAGATCACCACAGGCTCCACAAATGCAATGCAATATATATCGCAGCCATTTAAAAGGGCTAATTGATAATCTCCGGACATCATCGAGGGGAATGGAAAGGAAGGAAAATTGAGAACCATCAACGTTTAGATAGATTTCGACCATGGTTCAAGAGGTGATTTCAGCATCCGCTCTGAACTCTTTTGGCGGACCGGACCAGACATAGGGAAACTATACCCACGCCACGCGTCTGGCCCGAGTCAGTAATGATAGAGTGGACTGTTGGCCTGCAGACCAGGGTATGGATATATCCACTGGACTGCATCATGATTTAATTAGTCAAGCACTTAGCCTGCCCGACTGCAGATCGTTGAGCTATGTCGCTTACATAAGCTCTAGTGGACTGAGGAGATAATGTTATCGCGTCATGGTGTGCTGTCCAAGGTCCCGTCTCACTCGCATACGACTGAGCATAAGAAGACCGAACCAGATGATGCAGTACCCAATCTTGTTCCCCCTACGGCGTAGACGACGCGCACCGCATCCGCCGTCGACGAGCATGTAACCATCTGCTTCACTTATCCACGCGTCCAGTCCGTCCGCCAGCTGCCACAACGTCCGAGTCGACGCCTGTTCATGGGGTTCGAACACGAGCAGGACCTTCGTCACCAAGTCTATCGGTGCGGCGGCGATTAAGGAAAGTCGAGATGCGCGGATAAGGTGTCGGACAGTGCTGCGATGTGGGGTCGTTGTAAGGCTGTCGTAGTCGTGTGATCGGTGTGGTTGAGAATTGTTTGCAGCAACCGAGCAATCTGAACTGCGGAAAGTGGCGTCCACATAGATCATTAAATCTAGGGTTGTGGAAAGGACGGAAAATTGGCGACGGTTGCTGCGGTGCCTCGACACCAACATCATCTTTGAAAACAAGGTCGAATGTTTCTTCATCAAGTCGATAGCAATTTCGCAACTTGTATACCTTTTAAGTGAACGTATCTAGAAATGAAATGGTCAGCCTGGCGGTCCAGTGAAAGCGGGGGTCTACGACCAACTGAGCTTGGTTCGTCCATATCTGTCGCAAACCTCAAATCCAATTCTATCCCGAGATTTGACTTTATACGTACAGCAGCTGAAGGAGTAGCCCGAAAATTCGCAACGGCACACGGCTAATGAGTCATTTCTAGTACGCATTCGCTCGCAACCACGAATCCCGTCAAGTTCAGGTGCTAGGAGGGAAGGGCCGTACCAGTACGGGTCGGTAGGTGCGGTAGAGCCGTTGTGAGCTGCTCGTCTATGGCGCCGGGGTTCATCCGGTAAAGCCATCCTGGAATCATAGCAATGTAGAGGTTGTTAAGATGACAGACAGATCAGGCGGTAGATGTCCATTAAGCCCCTTGCTCAGTGAGGGAAGGCTCGTGTGTCATTTGGGTCTTTGCAGTTACTATGACAATGAGAGAAATACGAGGGGGCAACACGCCCAGATGCCTTGGTCAACAAAGTTGGGTACAATGGCCAGATGCAGGACAACGGATCTCGGATGTGTAACTGCAAGGCCTCGGCGACCGTGTGATTGTGGTCTTTGACTCTCAAATCGCAGGGCAGGGCCGACGTTCCCCCTTACCTTACCTCCTCTCACTCTGACACCAATTCATCATGGGAAGAAACAGTACGCCCAACAATATAATCTCCCCTCCCGTCCCGTAACCCTCCCAACAGAAGTAAAAAGGCCGACCCTGCCCCTCAAATCAAGTGCGCGCCCAGTCATCTTTTCAGATAGGGCCCAACAGCTAACACTGCACCGGCGCAGAACTCAAGAAAGACCCAGGCGTGCCGCGCCTGCCCGATCTCAAAGTCCGCAGCGCAGAAATCCAGCGCAGACGCTCCGTGCGCCCATCACCGCCTCCTAATACTAGTGACTCTGACGAGCCAGGCCCAGTCCCCCCTGCGCGACCCCCCGCACGGAGACGCGACGATGGCGTCAGAGCCGACGCTCTCCTCGCTCGCACAGCTAGCAGCAGCGGCAGCGGCCTCCTCCGCCGGCGCGACGACGCCCGCCGCTGGGTCGGAGCTGGGCGGGAAGACGAAGGAGCAGCTGCGGCGGCACTATATACGCGCGCTGCACAGGGTCGTCGACGAGGCGGACGTGGTGCTGCTCGTGCTGGACGCGCGCGACCCGGCTGGGTGCCGGAGCCGGCTGGTCGAGGAGGAGGTGCGGCGGCGCGAGGGCGAGGGCAAGCGGCTCGTGTTCGTGCTCAACAAGATCGGTGCGTTCTGTCCATCTCTCTCTCTACCATTCCATGTTTGATGGGAGTAGACTTGGTGCCGCGAGAGAACGCACAGGCGTGGCTGAAGCACCTCCGCCATACGACCCCGACGCTGCCCTTCCGCTCTGCGGGCCCGCACCAGCGCACGAACCTCTCCTCCGGCACCGCGCCGGCGCTGCTCCGCCTGCTCAAGGCGTACAAGCCGAGCGCGGCGCAGAGCATGACCGTCGGCGTCGTCGGCTTCCCGAATGTCGGCAAAAGCAGCCTGATCAACACGCTCAAGCGTGCCAAGGTCGGCCCTCTTTTCGTGTCCCCCTTGGCAGGTGTATTGAGATACGGATGGGGGAAGGTGTGCGCCGTGGCAGGGCAAGCGGGACATACGAAGGAGCTGCAGCATATTCAGCTCGAGCGCGGGCTGCGGATCGTCGACTCGCCCGGCGTCATCTTTGAGGACGACGAGGGCATACAGGGCCAAAAAGAGTCGTCCGTGCTCCTGCGCAACGTCGTCAAGCCGGAGGACGTCGACGACCCCATCTCCGTCGGTGCGCTCCTGTCCTTTCCCTCTTATCCGAGCCCAACACCTCTCCACCGAGAAAAGTCGAGCAGATCCTCGCGCGCACGCAAGCCGACAAGCTGACGAAGATCTACAACCTGCCCACGTTCACCACGGCGCTCGAGTTCCTGACGATGCTCGCGCTGAGCACCGGCCGTCTCCTCCGCGTCCGTCCATCTTCTCCCCCTCTCTCAAACTAACCAAACCAGACTCTCGCAGGGCGGGACACCCGACATCCTCGCCGCAGCGCGCCAGGTCCTCGCCGACTGGAACCACCACAAAATACCGTTCTTCTCCGAGCCGCCCGCGCTGCACGCGGCGCACGTGCCGTCCACGGTGCCCGGCCCCGCGCAGCAGATCGCGCCGGGCGCCGAGATGACCGGAAGCGCGCAGATCGTGGGCGCGTTGGGCGCGCCGTTCGTCCTGGAGGGCCTGTTTGGCGAGGCGGACGCGGAGGCGATGATGGACGCCGAGCCGGCGGCGGACGACGCTGCGTATTCAGGGATGGACGTGGAGGACGAGGCGCGCGGGGGCATGCAGATCGACGACGACGACAGTGCGCCACGGTACGTCCTTCTCCCCTTTCCTCTTTTATGTTGACTGACCCTTCCCCATTGTTTGTAGATGGAACTCGCGCAAACGAGCACACTCGCCCGCACCATCTAGCAACGCGGGTTTCTCAGGAGACTACCCTGACCCTGCGTTTCGCGCGCCGAAGCGGCTACGACGACTGGCTGTGCGCAGCGCCTCGATCCCCACTGCGGCCATCGCGGTGCGCAGTCGGCGTGCGGAACGGCAAGTGCGGCGGAAACGCGAGCGGGCTGCTGCTCTGCACAAGGCTGCCGTCGGTGCAGGGATGGAGGTTGACGGCAGATGAGCGGAAGAGAACAAACTAGAGGACAAGGCGTGGTTATTAGGGGTTCACGAATGGGTGAGGAGTGTCCTTCATGTGTGTATTGTATGTACATGTACACAGCGTAGATTGGTGCCCAACGACGAGCGGGAACGAAACCGAAAATAAAAAGCGAATAAAAAAAAGTATAGGAATATATAAGATACGTTTTCTTTTACACTGGTTTGTCGAACCGCACCACCGGAAAATAAATTAGGCGGAGGCTCAGTCCATGTTACGGTGCCGCTTGAACAGGTGGAGCCGATGTTTACGCTCCTCGCCCGAGATGTCACTCCCGCGGAGCCGGTCCGCGGACGTACGTGAGTGGAGCTCCGAGCCCGTGCCAAACGTCGACGCATGCGCAGCTTTCGACAGCCCCCTAACGAAAAAAAAAACAACATCAAAATCAACCGACGATGGGGATGGGGGCGGGACACGAACCGCTGGGTGGCGTCGAGGTAGCGTTCGCGGTTGAGCAGCGTCGCGCGCTTGCTCGCGGGGACTGACAGGCTATGGCTGGACACTTTCCAGCCGCGCTTTTCGAGCCTGAGGTGGGTGGGGGTGAGAGGGGGGGATGGGGGAGAGGAGGAATGGGCGCTCACGAGCATTTGGTCGCGTCGACTGCGGCGCTGCATTTGCGGACGAGGAGGGCGACGAGGAGGACTGAGCCTACGACGAATGCGACGGTCTGGAGTGGTAGTGAGTGAGTGAACGGGCTGTTTTAGTTGACGACGCACGAATAGGAGATCAATTCTGTAAATGGACGGGCAGAGGTTGAGAATAAGAGACTGGTTAGGAGAAAGAAAGGGACGTACGATTTGTGCATGAGTATAGTGTAGTGGTAGTCAGGGGAGAGTGTACGTACTACTATAACATCTTATACTCATCTCGTACTCCTATTACTTGGAGCGACCGAAAGCACTGATGTCACAGCATCAACTGATCACGACTATATATAGCAACTACCTAGCAACATTGGGCATCACGGTCACGCGGGCAACGGATGGAAATCATCATTTTTATTCCTCGTTTCTTTCGTTCTCCCGTTACAACGGCATAGAATACATACATACGCAGACCATCATTGCACACTTCATCGAGCACACCATCACAGAGAAAGGGATAAGAAAGAAAGAAAGAAAGAAAAATTGGGGTGGTGGAACAAGAACGAATGAAAAAAAAAAAAGATGGGGATGAGATGAGATGGAACGAGACGAGTCCGGCTACTGTAATGGTGCAAACCTCGGGTCTGGGGGCTCTACCCACCAAAAGGCGATACAGACGACGACTGCGGACAAACAACAAATTTTCGCCAATTGAGGCGAAACGAACCTCTACAGCATTCCGCTCCGCGCCCCCACTCACGCAAACGCGAGAGCGGACCACGCAGCCACAGCACCGACAGCCGCAGCCGCAGCCGTGTGCATCGCCGCCAACGCAAAACCGCGCGCGCGTTTCTTCCTAGGCTGAGAGCGCGGCCGTGCTCCTGCGTTGTCCGCCTCTTCTTCAACAGCGTCCTCGTCCTCGTCGCCGCCGCGCTTACGCTTGCGCGTGGGCGTATCCAACTGCGCCATATGAGCGCCCAGCGCGCTGGGCGCGTGCGTGCATGGACTTACCTCGTTCGCAACTACGTTCGCTGCCGCTGCCGCTGCCATTCGAGACTCGGCCGACTCGACCTGGGCCTTTGCCTCGGCGACTGCAGTCTCCGCCGACGTCAGGCGTCCTTGCAGTTCCGCCAACAGGCCCTCGGCAGCCTGCACGCGCGTGCGGAGCGCCTCGGCGTCCTCGTTCACGCGCAGGGCGCTTCGGAGGTCGGCCTGCGCGGCGTCGAGGCGGGCTGCGAGCGCCTCAGTGCGGTCAGAGAGTAGCTTGTGGTCCGTCTGCGTCTTGCGGTGCGCGATCTGCATGCGCAGGACGTTACCCTGTTCGGTTGGGAAGGTCGGTACAATGGCGTCTTACGCAAGTAGAAAAAAGAAAATCGCACCCAGAGGTTGACGAGCGCCTCGTCGAGTGAGGCGAGGCGCGCGTCAATGGTCATTCCTGACGTACTGATAGCGGCAGGAGCACGCGTGTCGGTGGATGATGGGCCAGCAACGGCTGTGGGCACGACGAGTGGAGCTGGCTCGAAAGGGGTCGACACCACTGCGGGAGGGGTGGCGTCCACATCAGCTTCACCATCCGCATCGATGTCCGAAGCGGCATCCTCAGCGAGGTGCTCGGTGCTCTCAGAAGCCTGCGCAATGACAGACAACGCGGGAGTTCCCTCAGCCGCATTCTCCGTTTCCATCTGCGAACGGGACTCAGGCTTGGACTGTTGCTGCTGCTGTCCCAGAACGACCCCGTCAGGCACAAACTCGAACTGGGGTTCCTCCTGAATGTCCTCTGAATCCTCCCAAGGCGACACGACGGCACTGCGAATCGGCGATCCCGGATACGCCCCGATAATGGGCGGCTCCTCGGGAGCCGGATTAACATGCGCTTCGGTCTGCACGACAGATGCGAGAGCTTCCTCGATGACCTCCTCGGGGACGTCATGCAAGAGGTTCGCAACCGCAGGAGAGGGAGGGGAGGAGATATCCATAGGCTCTTCGGCACCGACTTCATGACTCGCGTTAGCGGTATTTAGCGCCGGCACTCTCTGGGGGCCATCGAACCACAGCTCGAGAGAGGACCTACGTTCGAGGCTGAGCGATTGTGCGGCGTGCATGTTCAAATGCGTGTGAGCGGCGTGTGCGTGCATATACGGGGCGTGATGCATCACATGGCGTGAGGCGAGCAGGCCGAGGCCTTGCAAGGATGGCAGAGGCGCGTAACAGGCGCCCGCACTTTGCGCCTGACCGTGACCTCCGAACGACGTTGAGGGGTAGTCCTCTGACAAGTCCGGATAGTCGTCTTCCTCGTCTTCCTCATCCTCCTCTCCGTCATGATCGCTCTGGGAGAAGTCCTCCTCTGAGGACCCGGGAGAGGAATGGGATCGGGAGGAAGGGGAATGCGGGCCGAAGAGGCCGTAGCGCCCAGAAGAGGAAGACTTCGGAGCCGCGACGGGCAGCTTGCCCTTGATTGGGGTAGTAGGACTGGGTGGGGAGTCAAGGAGAGAGATAATCGGCGGGGAGACCGGGGATGCTGGGACGGCCTCCGTGTCGTAAATGAGCATCACATTGGCGGTTATCGGGGAAACTGAATAGGGTTCTTTGCCGACGGCTTTGCCAAAAGTGAGGGTATCGCCGTCCTGGAGGACGATCGGGACATCGGGGAGAATAGGACGAGAGATGATTTCGTCCCTTCTGAGCAGGTGCGTGCCATGATGAGAGTGAAGGTCGACGATGTAAACCTATGCATATATGGGTATTGAATCAGCCAGGGGGCATCAATCAGTACTTGAGATGATAGGGTGGAAATAATAGGGCTTACGTGTCCCGATGAGAACATGAGCTTTGCATGTCGGCGGCTTATGACTGGGCAGCGGAACTGGATGGCATCTGGAGACTTTTCCGCATCAACTAGAGAGGAAGAAGCCCGACCGATATGGACGACGGTGGAGCGGGATTTGAGGAAGCGAAGGGTCTGGGTTGGCTCGTCGCCTGTCTTTGGGATGACGAGCATAATTCCTATGAGTGGGTATGTCAGGACATGACTGATGGCGCCATCAGTCTGCGGAGCATTAGTAGACGCACCCGACGCCGGGGGCCGCAAGGGGGGGTGAGAAGGGTGGACATAGGGTTTGTGAGGGGAAACGGGAGAGACCATTCCCAAGAACTGGATATCGTCGTCCATGGCAGCAGCGGTGAAAGAGCAAAGCGAGTGGGTGGATGTGAGTGTGTGGGTCTGTCTAGGCTAGGGCACCGGCAGAACTAGCACAGTGACTCCCCTTTATCGCTCTTATTGGGTCACGGTCACATACATCGTCACACCTCTCCTCGACCATGTCAGCAACAAAAAAACCGGTTTGTATTATCGCCATTGGAATGGCTGGCTCGGGAAAGTCCACCTTCGTGCAGCGTATAAATGCACATTTGCACGCAAGGATACCCCCTGCACCCCCATATGTCCTTAACCTTGACCCCGCGGTGACAAACGTACCCTTCGAGGCAAACATCGACATCCGAGACACGGTTGACTACCATGAGGTCATGAAGCAGTGCGCAGTAGCAGCTCTTCCGCGCCGCACAACCGCCCAGCTGAGGGTGTCCCCCAAAGGTACAACCTGGGCCCTAACGGCGCCATCCTCACCGCGCTCAATCTCTTCACCACCAAGTTCGACCAGGTTCTCGATCTCGTTGAGAAACGTGCAGAGTCTGTCGAGTGCGCCTGTCTTTTTTTCTTTTCTTTTCTTTGCTGTCACTCACCCTCCACCCAGCTATGTGATCGTCGACACACCCGGTCAGATCGAGATATTTACCTGGTCGGCGTCTGGCGCAATTATCACAGACGCAGTCGCGTCTTCTCTCCCAACTGTCATCGCATACATTGTCGACACACCACGTGCCACAGCCCCTGCGACGTTTATGTCAAATATGCTCTATGCGTGTAGGTATGTCGTTCTAGTTTCGGTGTTCTCTCTCTCTCTTCTTTCCCGGCTGGCTCTGCAGGATTCTCTTTCGTTTTCCAGAGGACACAATGGAGACGGGTCACCACTCCTTATTTTACTTCCCTCCCGTCTCAAGCGTCGCTCATACTTCACAGTATACTCTACAAGACCAAGCTTCCCTTTATCGTCGTTTTCAACAAGATCGATGCACAGCCCCACGATTTTGCACTCAACTGGATGCAAGACTTTGAGACTTTCCAAGAAGCACTTGCGACGCATCGAAGCACGACCGACGACGAAGGCGCACCGACCTACATGAACAGCCTCATGAACAGCATGAGCCTGGTTCTGGATGAATTCTACAAGCATCTCAAGGTGCGCATTCATTGCAATAACCGCATATACCCCGCGTAATGTCTCACTTTCACAGTCAGTAGGCGTGTCCAGCGTGACGGGTGATGGCGTCTCCGAGTTTTTCGAAGCCGTGGAAGCTTCTCGCGAGGAATACGAAAAGTCAGTACCCCAAACCCTTACACCGTCTTGGGGCTTTTTGATCGACTCCTGCGCAGGGAGTACCTTCCTGAGCTCGCGCGCATGCGTGCCCAGCGCGAGGCAACACTGCAGAAACAAAAAGAAGAGTCGACGGCGCGGATGTTGGCCGACCTCGCAGTGGACCGTACAAGGAATCCCAGGAGTGCACTGCAGGACCGGTGGAACCCACAAGAGGAGGAAGACGAGGAGGATGACGACGGGGGCGAACTTAATATCATCGATAGGAGTGCGTTTCATACCCTTATCTCCCTCGGCAAAGCGTCCCTTTCCGTCTGCATTCCGCATCACGCTATGCCCAACATTCCCTTCCAGAGGGATCTCCGGCGGCGTGTTATATGACAAGGGTCGACGTGGCCTGAATATACGGTGTAACCCCTTTTGGCCTCCTTCCACCCACTCGGATGCTGATCTAATCACGTCGTGTGTGATTGGAAGCTTCACTCAGTGCGGACGGAGGAGGAGGAGGGGGAGTCCCAGTTGCCATTCGTCGATGCTGTTCCTTTCTTCGGTTCCCCTGTCTTCGTATCGTCAAACGCAGTACTAATGCAATTCCTGATAGGCGAAGAACCGTGGCCGGGACAGTACGTCGATCTGACGCAAGCGCGGCGGAGAGAGGACTCAGATATGGCGTGGCCGCGACCTACATGACGCAAGAAATAGGAGGGCTTGACGGCCGTCACAGCGGTAAAAGGAAAATAGAGACAAAAAAAGAAAAGGTATTGCGTAGAGTCGTTTGTTGTATCATGTAGGTTTTCGTGCAATCGCATTGCGACCAAAGGCCGATAGGTGTGGCACGCGCGCTTGTGCCTAATTGTCGCCCCGTGCTTTTACAGTAAAGCTGCTTGGGAATACAGCAGGTCAGATTTATTCCGCTTGATGACTAGGCGATTTTTAAGTGCCGAGACTGTGTGGGATATATGTTCCATGCGCGGAGTATAATACCGTCATAATGCACCGCGTAAGTTACATGTCCATATAACAGCCTTCTCGGCGCTTACGAGGTGGTCGTACGAGCGAATGATCGTGTGTAGCTCGCCTCTTGGGCGACATTCCATTCCGCCTTTCCCGCTTGCGAAGCGCAGGTGGGCGACGGGAGAACTTTTGCCTCTGCGTTTACCCCTCCGAGGAAGGATGGATATGAGATCATCCATCGTTGGCGGAGAAGACACGCAGATAGGGCAGCAAGATGTACTAATGTACAATATATATACACGTACATTTGTTCGCATGCACGTTAATGACGCGCTTGCCAGCACGAGCGAGTTCTAGGCGCTGTCAACGTGCGGCATGAAAGCCGCACAATTAGTTTCTCAAACATGCATTATTACCAACAAAGCGGCCCAACTAGATGTCGACTTGACCTGACTTGACCTTACTTGATGGACTGATTAATGGAAGATTAAGTAATCTCAACACAAAACCGACCAGCGAGGACACACCTCTCCTTCTCTTTCCTCCTCATAAAAGGTTCCGCCTCTCGCCCACTCACTCATAACTCCGTTTTTCTCTTTTCCCCCACACAAGTAATCGCCAAGAACGAGCACAAGCACAGGCTCATTGCATCCCCAAGATCATCTCGCGTGAATTACCTCTTCCGGCCACCCGCGCGTAACACTGCTTCTCTATCACAACCTTTTATTCTTCGATCGCACTTCTCCCTCTACCGCTACCCACAACCACCCACAACCACCCACCCTCACAACACGACGCAGCGCCCCCAACGCGCTAACATATCCCTGACTAATGGACCGGTGCGTGCCTTTCCACTCGTACTCCACCCGCCCGTGGTCCTGTGACTTATCTGCTCACACCCACCGCGCGGTGGCACCAACCCATCCAGCTACGCCAAGATCGAGAAAGTCGGTGTGTACACGCGTCTCCTCGATCTCGCCCTTCTTGCCGCTCGCTCACCACCTTTCCACCGCCCGCTTCCCCCCTCTGCGGCCGCCGATATGTGACGTACGTACAGGCGAAGGTGCGTTCCGCCGCGGGAGTTACCAGGGCGTGCGTGTGCTCACAAACGCCGCTGCCGCCGCGGTCGTCGTCGTTTTTGCCCTTTGGGTGCGTTTTTATATTGGGCGCTCTCTCTGCGGACAGGCACGTACGGCGTTGTGTACAAAGCGCGCGATGTCAGCACGAACCAGATCGTGGCGCTGAAGAAGATCCGCCTCGAAGCGGAGGACGAGGGCGTGCCCAGCACCGCCATTCGCGAGATCTCGCTCCTCAAGGAGCTCAAGGACGACAATATTGTCCGGTATGCCTGCGTGTTTACATGCCCCGGCGCTGTTGGCAGCGCCTGATGTACCCGCCACGTAGGTTACTGGATATCGTGCACGCGGATCAGAAACTCTATCTCGTGTTCGAGTTCCTCGACGTCGATCTGAAGCGCTACATGGAAGCTGGCAATTCCCAGGGCACGCCGATCTCCCTCGAACTTTGCCAGGTGCGTATCATTTTATTTCCCCATCTTGCTCCCGTCAAATACTTGCGAGCACACCGCTGTACGCAATGCCGATTGTCCCCCTTATCGGCTCGCCGGTGTGTGCGCCCGCCGGACACGCTCGGCGCTGACAGGGTTGTTACGCGGTGTGCCACCCTTTACTCCGGATCCAAATATTCGGGATCGATTGTCTGTGTCTGGTCTCGCTTGATTTAAATTGTTGCTTGTGCCGGCGCGCATTCATCACGTGACTGCCACATCTGGCAGGCTCAAACGGTTGCTACGCCGGCGCGAATGCTATCCCGGAATGTCCTGCGATGCTGATTGGGACCCCCCCGCAGAAATTCACACACCAGCTGACCTCGGGACTACGGTACTGCCACTCGCACCGGATCCTGCACCGCGACCTCAAGCCGCAAAATCTTCTCATTGACAAGAGAAACAACCTGAAGCTAGCTGATTTTGGGCTTGCACGCGCGTTTGGAATTCCCATGCGCACGTACACTCACGAGGTACAACTCTATTTCTGGCTCCATGGAGCCCCCGCAAACTCCGCGTGTGGTGCTGACATGTCGTTTTGGAACGGATAGGTCGTCACGTTGTGGTACCGTGCGCCGGAGGTCTTGCTCGGCGGTCGTCATTATTCAACCGCCATCGATATGTGGTCGGTTGGATGTATCTTCGCGGAGATGGTCATGCGTGGTATACCACTATTCCCAGGCGACTCTGAAATCGATCAAATCTTCAAGATCTTCCGGTTAGTCTTTATGCCCCTAGCTGAATGGATCATTGACGGAACATATACTTGACGCGTAGGGTGCTTGGCACGCCGAATGAAGAGTCATGGCCGGGAGTCAAGCAGCTACCCGACTACAAACCTACGTTCCCACAGTGGTCAGCGCAAGAGCTCGCTGAGCAAGTTCCTTATCTAGACGAGGCCGGTATCGATCTACTCAAGGTAATTCTACTTCCAATTATTCTTTTAGTAGCTGAGTTAGACTCGCCATAGCAAACTCTCGCATACGACAGCGCCCGGCGCATTTCCGCGAAACGCGCGCTCGTGCACCCTTATTTCGCTAATTATCGAGGATAGACCTGTTACCCATATGTTTACCCTTTCTCCCCTTCTTTCATCATGCACTTCTCTCCTCTGGCATCGTAGCTTTGCATCTGTGTTACCCTTACCCCATACCGGCATTACTCATGCAATTGTTCAATAACAAGCAACCTGCTCTGTTCTTTTCCACCTTTTTTTCTTTCTATATTCATGTCTGTTCTCGCTTGCACAGATCGTGTTGTGTTTGTACTACTTACAAGCCCGCCACATCCGGTCTGTGCCTTTATTGTTCTCTTTGGAGGCGTGCGCGCATTAATGTATTAATCCGGTAGTTGTTTCGCGTCATAGACTCGTGACCGTTTGATAATGTCACGTGATAGACCCTCATGGTCCCAACTCGCAGATCCAAAGTCGGTTTAACTGATACCATGGCTGCACCGTTCCTTCTCGAACAGCAAGTCGCAATCGCCGCTGTGCGACGTGCGTGTTCGTTGACTACAACCGTCTTTAACAAGCTCGTCGTGGGCGAGACCCTCGTCAAGGGCGACAAGAGTCCCGTAACCGGTGCGCGATCGTAGCATAGTTGTAGTGTGCACCCCTCAACCCTTCCTCAGTGGCCGACTTTGCCGCACAGGCGGTCATCAACACCGTCCTCTCGCACGCGTTTCCGGACGACCCCATCGTCGGCGAGGAAGACGCCGCGGACCTCCGCACCGCGACGCCAGAGAGCGATGCCCTGCGCGCGCGCGTCGTCGAGCTGGCAGACGACGTCCTCGCTCAGCTGCCGCGCGAGCACGCCGGCGAGCGCGCAGAGTGGGGGCTCGGCAGGCGGTGGGGCTCCGATGCGCTCTTGGGCGCCATCGATCGCGGGTGCCATGTCGGCGGGCGCGCCGGGCGTACGTGTCCCTCCCGTCCTCTCTCCACTCTTGTCCTTACTGTGGAGTAGGGATGTGGACGCTCGACCCGATCGACGGAACGAAGGGCTTCCTTCGCGGCGGGCAATATGCGGTCTGTCTCGCGCTGCTCGTCGACGCGCGCGTCGAGCTCGGCATCATCGGCTGCCCGAACCTCCCCGCCGATACCGATACCGATGCCACGACCGACGACAAGGGCGCGTTGTTCGTCGCCGTGCGCGGACACGGCGCACACCAGCTCCCGCTCGAGCCGAGCACCCAGCAGCAGCAGCAGCAGCAGCACAGGCTGCTGCACATGCCGCGCCTGGCGCTGCACGACCTGTCCTTCCTCGAGTCCGTCGAGAAGGCCCACGCAGCGCTCGACACGAACGCGCGCGTCGCGGCGCGTCTCGGCGTGCGCGCCGCGCCCGTGCGCATGGACTCGCAGGCCAAGTACGCCGCGCTCGCGCGGGGCGGCGGCGGCGTGTACCTGCGGCTGCCTGTCGCGCACGGCTACCAGGAGAAGATTTGGGTACGTGTGTTGGCGTCTTCCTGGCCTTGCTTGCTTGCTGACCCTGTGGTGGGGTAGGACCATGCGCCGGGATCGCTGCTCGTAGAGGAGGCCGGCGGCGTCATTTCGGATTATCGCGGGCGCCCGCTGGACTTTGGGCTTGGGCGGACGCTTGGTGAGAATTTTGGGGTTGTGGCGGCGAGGAAGGAGGTGCATGCGGAGGTGATTGCGGCTGTTGGTGCGGTGTTGGCGGAGGAGGCGGTGGAGAAAGAAGGTGAGGAATCTGTGGTGCGTGCTATGATGAACCCCTGATGGATGATTGATTAATTAAGTTGCTGGGTCGATTGTAGGTGAAGTCGTAGTGAAGCAAACGCCGCAAAATAAGATGTAGAGCGAGAGACGCGCGCTCGACGAAGTGTTTTATTAGAGTCCATTGCGACTATCTATCAAATCAAGCAAAAAAAAAAAACCGATCTGATTGACCGGTAATGGACGACGACTCGATCATATTAAAGTGATGGCTTTGAAAAGGTAACAGAACCATCATCACTTCGGTCCAAGTCGAGGCTTCTTGATAGTGGGCTGATTTCGCGGATGGCGGGGGCTGGCCGACGCTAACAACCGAGCCCGAAACGCTGCGCCCCCGTTTGTGCAGTGATGCAGGGTTGGTGCTGTGAATTGCCTTTCGTCACCCCGAAGCCTTCGCTAACCGAGCATCACCGCATCGCGGCAAAGGAAGAGCCGAAGCGAAGCAAAAGTAAGTTAGCCCCGTAGCTACCGGAGTTATTCTCGCCGTGTCGCATTATGATCATAGGAAGCCAGCTCTACGGTCGTCGTCATCGTCGGCTGCTGCCAGTGGAGAGAGAAAGAGTGCGTCCGAGGGGTCCTGCGACGTGAGGCCGACCACCGGACGGTCGAAGTAGCGCGCGGCATTCGATTCCACAGCACCCAGGTGATCCTGGCACCTTTTCACCATGACGGGAAAAGGGAATGCTGACTACCACCCGACCCATACCGAGAGATACGTATGTACTACACAAGGTTTGAGTTGGTGATCCCGACGCCGGTATCGTGGTTGGTCGCAGAAGCCGTTGCTATTGCCATTCCGTTACCGTCCTTAGCCGACCATCTCAGACTTCTGCTACAGTGCTCGAGTCCAGTGCCACCCCCAAACATCACCGATGCCTCGCGTAACAAGCTGATCGTCTTCTACTTCTCCAGTCCCCCTCTATCTACCCCCAAACATCACTCGAACATCGCGTAAGTGCATTTAGCTGATCGTCTCCACTTGTACAGGGATCTTTTCTCTGCTGACCTAGGTGCCGTGATGTGCAGGTTCGACGCGGCAGCCGGTCGCATGTAGTCTGCGCGGCATGACGGCATTTCCAAGTTCATTCGACGCAGCCCATATGTGGGATACGGCCGAATCGAGTAGCAGTGGGACGCGGTTCTCCATCGCTGAATGTGGATCTCGGTCGGTATACGGCCGCAATCGTCATCCTGCACGAGACGTGCTCATGCAGAAGACCTTTTGTTCGAATGCGTGCCTTGGGTACAGAACACATTATGTGTAGCACTTCACTTCATATAACTATGTGTGAGCCGTGGCCCTCTGCAGTAAACAATAGGAGACCTATTTGTGAACGGGAAGTTCTTTTTCCTTCCAACTCTCAGCTTCTCGTGTAAACAATACAGGAATTACCATTTCTCTCAGTACTTGTACCCCAACCTAACGATATGGTGCAGTACAGACTGATCGCGGAAAGTCTTGCTTACTTATGGTAAATCTCTCGCTCGATCGACTTGCCCCGGAACTGGAATCTCGAGATCGATCTCTGGACCCTCTTGAGGTCCGCAGAAACAAAAAGGGAAGCAGAGGCAATGAGAGCCGAGCACCTTTAGTGGCAGTCAGTGGAAGAGAAATATGGAGTTCCGATTCGGCAGAGGTATATACAATTGACTACAGTACTGCGACCACGTATCTATCCAACAGAGTAACGACAGTACAGCTTAGCAGATAAGTATCCTTCCGACCGACGAGTCACCAACAAAAAGTTCAACGAGAACAATATTTCACTGATAAAAAACAAGCCCCACAAGTGTCCGAAGAGCTCCAAGTTCGAGAAAAGACCGGATGAACAAACGAGCGTAAAAAAACAAACAAACAAGAAAGGCAGGGTATTCTGGTTAGCGATTTGCGTGTGGTGGGGATAGTAGATGTGGATCAGACGCCGGGAGGGTGGAATCCGGCCTGATTGGGCCAATTACCGATCAGTCCAGGGTCGCCTCCAATACGAACGAACACGCCGTGCGAAGGGGTTGGACCGTCGAGAATGAATAGCTGATGCCATCCAGGCGGCGACACCTTTGCGTCCGGCGGGGCGGTGACAGTGCAGGTATTTCCTGAGCACGAGAAGGCAGGGAAGAGGGTGCGGCCGCCCATGGTGTTGCCGTGCGTGCTCGACGTGGCCGCGACGAGCGAAACCCTCATACCGGAAGTCGAGCCCTGGAACAGCTGCACATTGATCTGGTACTGCCCGCTGTATGACCAGTCCTTATTCGGAACGGTCACAACCGGCTGGGTGAAGCCCTGGTTCAGGTACGGCGGGATGTACACTTCGAGGCGAAGTTCCTCGGGGAGCCCAGGAGTCTCCGGATCCGAACCTGATATGAGTACGCGGCCATCGGGGAGGAGTGTGGCCTCAGAGTGGTACATCCGCGGGATCGTTGTGGTGTTAAGAATCGAGATACGTGCACCGACGGGCTGCGTGGGGTCGTAGAGCAACGCAGACAAGTTCGGATCGGCCCCAAGGCCGAAACCAGCGACTCCTGCTTGCCCACCGTTCATGATCATGAATGTGCCATCTGGAAGTGCGACCATGCAAGCCATGACGCGTCTCGAGGGCTAAACAGCGACGCGTCAATTCGGTGTCCGAGTGTGAAACGAGATGTACTGTACGAACCATCCGTTCGATGACCCAGGTTGGGTTCTCGGCCTCAGGCTGGGTAAACACGCAATTGTCGAGGGCGATACCGAAGTTGGAGCCACCGCAGATCAATATGGTAACCAAGTCCGTGTACGGGGCGAATTGGGGGAAGAGAACCGAAGCACCTTCCAACGGGTACGTGCGACCAGCGAGGAAGCTCGTGACGGAACCGGGCATGTTGGGGAGAACTTTGACGGTATCAAAGGTCACCGGGTCAAGAAGGCGTGCCTCGTTGTAGTACCCTGTCACAATATGTTAGTAAAGGAACTTTGAAATCGGACGTTTCCGACGAACCGGCGAAGATGCGACCACTAGGAAGAATGTGGAGGAAGGGATATAGATTGTTGGGGTTCGTACGCTCAAGCCAGTCGAGGAACACCTGTGTGTCGCCACCAGGGATGCGAGGGAGAATCTCAAGTGTAGGGTTGGCCGGGGCATTCGAGCCAGTCTCACCGCCCATCACGAGAACGCTGCCATTGGACATAACTAGTGCGGTCGGATACCAACGTCCACTCTGTATTGAAGTGGCGCCTTTAGCACAAGCGAGGGGCGCGTGAGGTGGGGCGCGACACCTACCTGAAGTATTAGGTGTTCTGGATCTTCCTCCCAATCGTTGGTGCCATTGACGCCAGGCGATCCATCGGGCGCATAAAGTCGGACACCAAACGTCGAGCCAAGCGACCAACCTCCAACATTGAGGATCCGTCCGGCCTTATCGGGAAGGACAATTGCACCCGAGCAGAATACGTCCGATTTGACATGCATCTCACGCCAGGCGTGATTAAAGTCAGGGACGAGGCTTAAGTCGAGCTCGTATGCGCCAGTGGAGTTGGGGAACTCAGACGTGCCACCTTTCTCGAGGAAGGAGACCTTTCCATTGACACCAACAGTGGCAAGCAGTGGAGGTATAAGTCCAGGCATAAAGTACTACATTGATGACCCTTCAGCATCGCACACGTGTACACGTGAGGAATAAGTGCGTACCTCGTACCGACCAATATTGGAAGGTGTGTGCCAAGTGGTAAGGGTGCCGTTCCAGAGGTAGAGCTGCAGCCTCTGGGGACCTCCACAAAGATGCAAAGGATCACCGGAGCACGCCTGTACGCAGTCCGTCTCCGGCGCAGTCACTCCGCCATTGGCTGCGATATCACCTACATCGCCACACCCTAGATGCAGCACGCATATCCGTGAGCTTAGGTTCGATGCCTTACAACGCAGTAGATCACGTACAGCACTCATCAGCGTATTCCATACCTGCGGCAGAGTATCCAAACGTTGAGCATTGAGTGAGGCAGTTTTCAGCTGTGTTATTGTTTACGAGGATGAGTTGGTACGGGAATACGCGCGCAGCCCCAGGTTCACTTGTGATAATAGTGAGTAGCGGCAGCGAGTAGATTTGCACATATACGTACGCCAAGCACCGAGAATATTGCCAATTCCCGGGGAGACCCGTCGTCTGCGGCACCGGCACGGGGAATGCGGTCACGCTACCAGTCGAAGTGTAAACAGACAGCCGATTCGGTCCACCACACGCCTCGCTGCAATTCGTATAAAACACATCAGTTTCTCATTCTGCGCAGGAGTAAACGGGACGGCTTACGTGGTATTACCGCCACAACCCATATTGCAGCCAGCCTCAGGGGATGTAACTGCGCCCTGCACAAGATTGTCACCGCAGACTGTGAAGGCGAATGCGTTGCTTGAACCCATGATGCAACAATGGATCTAAATGATACGTACAACATTGCGTACTGAATTCCATTCCGGCGAGGGTAAAGCCCTGGGCATCGCACGAGGCAACGCAGCTCTCGACTGTCAGGGCTTGGTCATCCGCGAGCTGAGTTTGGAAGATACGTCCGTGCGCGTTGTCCCTGAGTCATTTCCCACTTTAGAAATGATCTTTCCCGAAACTAGAAAGAACCTACACCCAGCATGCGTTGTATGCCCAGGTCGTCGGGAGACCAGAGAGTTTTGGGAAGACAGGTGCGCCTCCACCACCCCCGCCTCCACCGTTGTTGATTGGGGGAAGATCAGTACCGGTGTAGGTATACATGTTCAGGCGGTTAGGTCCACCACACAACTCAGACCCAGCCCCCGAACAAGGCATGTTGCAGTCACCTGCTGGCGCCGGGGCACCACTGCTACCGATGGCGGTACCACAGACTTAAGAGTAAAAGACCCGATCAGAGGAGGAAACCCTCCAAAAGAAGGAATAGGTCAACGTACAGCACTCTTGCGAAAATTCCACACCCGCAAAACCGTAGCCCAAGGCGAAGCATGCAGCAGTGCAACTTTCAACGCTGTTGTGGGAAGCACCGCCAGTGACAGCTGTTCCCACGCTTAGAGTCCTAGGTGCGCCATCGCTGTTTGCGAAAGCAAGAATACACGTCAAAGATTTTCTTTCATCCAAAAAGGAGAGTGGATGTACGTACGTATAGCATCCCAAGGAATTCCATAGTCCAACGCTTGGCACGACAGCAGGTGGGTCTGGGGGGGTTGCACCACTCCAATAAAGGTTAAGGCGATTGCCGGCACCACACTTCTCACTCGCATCGCCAGTACATGCGAAACTGCAATCCGCAGACGCAACACTCGCTGAGCCATGTGAAATGATATTTCCACAATCTGATATGCAAAACGTAGTATGAGTTAAACAACGGGAATGAGCAAAACCGACGTAAACCACGGTGAAAACGTGTACTCACAGCACTCCTGTGCATATTCGATACCAGCATAGATGAAGTTTTGACCATTGCAGAAGTTCACGCAGCTCTCCACCGTCATGCCAGTTGCATCCACGAAGCCTCCTGATGTGAGAGCACGCCCTCCGTCAACGTTGTCCCTAATGCAAACTAAGCGTGGGCCCTATCCCAGAAGGACAGCATAATGAAACCCACGAATAGCATCCTTGACTCGTCCATCCTGCAGGGAGATCCCGTTGCCGGAGACGGTGGTGACGAAGCTGATTAAAATGAAGGCTCCTGCGATGAGGATCTGAGGCGCCCGCGGGTATAAACTGTCATGCCATGAGCAAACAAAGTGATTAGCACGAGTGTGTTCGACGGCGCAGGATTGGGGGTATGTGCGTACAGGAAAAACGGCGAGCAAAGTCGCAAGGTGAAAGAATGTGGGTAGAAAGAATGTGGGACGCATCGTGCCCACGGTTTGAGGGCGGAGACGCTAATGCGACTTGACAGGGATGAGCGAGGTTCTTAAGGTCCTCGGAGCCCGGGAAAATTGGGAATATGACAAGCGTGTTTACCTGAGTCGGTACAACGCAGCCATTTCCACGGGTTCGACCTTACCCAGGTGCCACGGATCAGAAAGTAGGGACCCGTGCAACACGCTGCCAAGGCCGATGACTAGCATTTCCAGGAGAGCGAATAGGATGACACGTTCCAGATCTTACGGGATTTTGTTAGGTACAGGGCTGTGACGCGCAACGAGCGCTCTGTGGAAGAAAACCTGGAGATGGCGGAAGGGCGGGCAGCTCTTTCAGTAAAAGGAATGATTACCGGAAGAGTTCCTATGCCACGTGCAGCGTAGAGTTTGTTGTACAAGAAGCTGTCAACCATGAGAAAAAATATCGCGATGCGGGTGAAGAGCGGACGCTAAACCTGGACGGTCTTGGTCCGCGAGGGCTTCTAAGAACTGCCATCGTTCGAGTCGCATATTAATGACAATACTTCATTTCTGTAAAGTAATTGTTGGCATATCGTTGTTGTGAAGAGGCGAAGAGGCATGTCATGAAAGAAACACCGACACCAGCATGCGCATCACGTGCGATGGTTCATACGGTTCCCCTCTCTAAAACCACGCTATCATAACTTAGCGACCATGTTCGTCCCCTCGCGCGAATTTCGCAATTAGCCCGGGAGTTTACGCGACTTTGTCCCTGATCCTCCTTGTTCGGCGCTTGGCCTTGTTCCTGCCAGCCCGCCCTAACATCAGGCCCCAAGTTGAATCAATCAGAACAGATGACAAGTAGGTTAAGTTATCACAACTGAACCTCCTAAGTTAGCCCTGCCATTATCCTTTGGACCCGGGTCATGGTTCCAGGGCAAACTTGTACGAATGGAGAAAAGCAAACTTTGAGATGTTATCGAAACCACGCCAACCACTGGCCAAGCCACTGGCAATCAGTCCATCGCTACCATCTGTCATGAAGGATTCAACAGGGAAAAAATATCCGTGGACTTAAGCAAGGTCTAGGCCACCTTCCAAGTTGAATTAACACCTTGTAACCTTATGATATAAACTTTCCAGGTGGTTCCGATGTCAATACTGTGACCACGGCTAGTAGGTTATTTGGGGTGAGCAAAATTAACTTATCACAAATAGCCACGTGACCGCGGTGTTCCAGTGTATTTTGGTCTTCGATCGTCTTTCTCGGATTCTGATTTATTTGTGAGGTTGGTGATTGGGAAGGTATGGTCCTTTTACCTTGAAAGTTTTCCTGAGCCCTCGCTCTTACTTTTTACAGAACGGGTATGCGTCTCTCTGTTGACACGGTGACACCTCACTCGACAGCAATTGCTGGTACCGGCCCGCACGTATGCCGTTAACTCGGAATTCCGTTCCTGCTTGGAAAAAACTTCCAAGCCTGCATTGGGTGTGTGATCGCCTTGGGCTCGGCGTCATCGGTGTCGCCTAAGCGGTGCATTCTCTTCGTGGGCGGCTTCCCGGCACCTACTAGACGGGCCTTTCTCCTTCCGGAGACACACATGATACTGCATTGGCTTCTGTCTGAATCGAACCGCGGTTCTGTTGTTCTTCCCTTCTTGCGCCATGCTAACAGAACGACCGGAAACAGTACGGTCTCAGGCCTGAAAATGTACATCATGTGGACCATAAACTGATTGTGATTGTGCCAGGGTTGAGGCACTCCAAATAACTTGCACTCCCTGTAGGGCACATTCAGGGGAAGACAGCCGTCACTCTTTCAGCACCTTACCTATGTTGGAATTTTTGAGGCTCCTAATCACCACCTCGATCTCGGGAGTTCTACTGTATGACATCCACTTCCGGTATCCTGCCTAATATCTCCAGAATGGGACCACCCGTCGGTGGCCTTCCATCTTTTCTCAGCTAGTACCGTATGTTTTTGGAAACGACAGTAGGTCATGCCAACCGATCGCGCTCATGATGTCATTCTCAGGGTCCTTTGGAAGCATAACGTTTCTGGCCGCCAGACGTTTGCAGCTGCATGTGGGCCCATAGAACACGATACTCAGTCCGTAATCACCCAGGTCAGCAAGAAGTCACCCCAAGAAGCACTACCACGGCACTCTCGCGGAGCAAAGACATGTATTTTTCGATGACACATGTTCAAGGCACTGACTGAAGATATGACCAAACTTGTATCTGGTTATTTGAGTTTCCGCTTATTCGCCCGCCCACTTTCTTTCCTCCCCCCTAACCCAACTCATTTCGGCTTCACGAAGAGCATTGCGCTCCACCATGCTGCTCCGCCGAGAGCGGAGCGGCTGACTAGAGAGTTCGCGCAACCCTGGGAGAGGTAAGCAGCCATTTTCTGTCGGCATAATGTTGAGGTGGGACAGGCTACCTACGCCCCGCACCCGCATCCGGCTTGCAGCTTATCTCATGGCTAGATTTTACCATATTCGTCACGGAGAAAGCGCGCCGTCCACCACGCGATTTTCATGTCCGCGCGCGTGGGCAAGCGCATGGGCGTAAAAGGCAAGTCTTCTTACCGACTACGGCCTCATGTACATTTGAAGCTCTGCCACTGGGGGTAAACCCGTCGCGGAAAAGGTCGTTCGTTCAGAGTTTCGGGCGCGTTTTGCAATAGATCTCGATGGTGACTCCTCAGTCAACATCTACCGAGTGGTAATTCCCTCACAAAGCACAATGAAGTGACAAAGTATAAGAGTGAAACACAGGGGTGCTATGCCCACCCGCCGGAAGGACCTTTCATCACATTCTCCGCCATTCTCTGTCTGTACAGCTTCGGAGAAGGATGGGAAGTGGAAAGGAAGCAAAGAGAAAACACTGCGAGACACGGACGGTGGGTCATTCACCTTCCCAAATTAGAGTCTAAGTTATGAGAGGAACCTTAACACTGAACGACAAGTGCTATCGTGGAGCTGAGGACTCAGGCTGGGTGTGTGAAACGACGAAATGTCCGAGGAGATGTTATATTTTCGACCATCACATCTTTTTTTCTTTGGAATCCATTGTGTACCCACTTACAGAACCTACTCTATATTTTGCTACACCCAAAATAATGCACAACTTACGTTTTCCGGTTTTGTGGTATCGGTCCATATATGGGTCACACCTACTTCCCAACACGTGCCGAGGTCGCCCGATGGACGGTTAATCGCGCGGATCCACGTGCCCCATGTTTTACCATCCAATTCAGCTCACCGGAAACATATCTGCGCCGTGCACATGCCGTGTACAGGCGGAGAGGCTGAATTAAGGGCGGCAGCTCCTCGCTCGGGGTTGTGACGGACCGGACTGTAATACGTCGTGCGAACATAAATCGACCTTGACGGCCTCGTGGTCAGGGTCCCCCGTTACGACGAGAATGGTCCAGAGATTTCCAGCATCATATAAAATTTATTGAATTGAAGGAGCACGATGTTTAGTCAAAGGTAATCGAGAGCCCATAGCCTGAATATTCCTGAACGCCCAGTGCACGTCCTCCGGATCCCTCATGATGCATGATGATGAGCACTGGGACGCGGTGTGGTGTTGCCGTGATCAGATGGTTGCCGTGCTGCCACGAACTGACTCCACTTGGCAGTACAGTACTGTATCCGCAAAGATCGATTTTCCCATAACGCACCCCAGGATCTCCCCCACCGCGCGTCGTTCAACTACAGTTACAGTAAATGTCAACGCGCATCGTCAGAGAGACCAGAAGCAAGTCGAGTCAGTGACGATCAACGATGCCCCACGTAGCTCCGGCTCCACCGCCACTCCGTCGAGATCGAACCCAGCCCTTGACCCAGCCACCCGACGACTTGAAAGAACAGGCACAGTATGCGTTCGGTGTTGGGCTTCGATCCCTGCGTACGTACCGGGATCGCGATCGAGAGCGCGTTGGGGCGCAGGAAGTGCACACGCGCTGCCAGATCGCCTTCGTCCTCGCCACAAGCCCCGGTTATGGATTCAATGACGATGATCGTGCATCGTCAGCGTCTGCGGCGCGTATGCGCACGCAGGCGTGCGCCACGCGAAAACGTGCCTGTGGTTCGCCATCATTTCATTCCCACACGCACTGCCGAGCGCACATGTGCCGATCCACGAGGATCCTCGCCGTGCTCGGTCCCGGTTCGAACGGCTCGAGCATTTCGTCGAACATCAACTCCACCCAGTGACCTGTACACCGCGCCTCGAAATCTGAGCCTCTGCCCTACAGGCTCACCCTCCAGAAAAAGTTCATGCCCTCCTGCCTATCCGGGTACCACGAAGGGGGGCTAAGAGTTGCAGTCTCTGGGAACCTTCGCAAAGATGGAAGGATCACTGCAGCGCGCTGTTACACTGCCCGTCTCCCACTACAGCTGTTCAGCGGCTCCACTATTGTTGGTGATATCCGCTATATCGCCGCACTCTGGATGTAGTGCGCCCTTCCTTCCGTAATTCGAGGCTCGAGGCTCCACTACCGACCCCGACCCGTCGAACATAAACAGCGCTACCAGCCGGGATATAAATGAATCCAAAAAGAACACAGACAGCGTTTGTCACTAAATCCATACAGTACTGTAGCCGTATCAAATCGGAGAGGCATTCTTCAGTTGCGCGCCAAGATAACTTCGTACGAGAATACCAGAACAGCCGCGAATCCCCTGATGATTGTAATCGAATGAATGGAGAACAGCAGCATCTTTTACACGCACATACAGTACACGCGTGTGTAAGCATTGGAAGTATTGTATTCCCAGCTCCTAGGAGACCCGTCAAAGTATGACTGTCAAGTTGATTCTACCACATGCCTCATCGCAATTTACATAGAAGTATTTATCTCAGCTGTTTAGCTTACTGAGACCAGACATCTCTAAGCTCTCGCCCCAATACCTCCGCAGCCCACATGGCAGTCACCATAAGACCATTTCTGAGATTGTTATTGCAGACCATAATGGGGTTGTGGATAATGCGGCCCTCGGAGCCTCGTGGTTAGGTCATATTACGGCAGTAAACGAGCTTTGATAACTTAGTTGTTGACGAGGTTCTGGACGAAGGTAGGAACGCAGTCGGCCTTTGAGCTTAGGAAGTGGCAAAAGTGGCAGACACTTATGACATACGTAGCGCTGTGATGAGCGACTCGTACCTGCGCTTGTCACGGTGAACTGTCTGTACACAGAAGAAAACGTGAATAGCTCGCATACCTCCATCGACAGTGTATGACGTGCTAAATGTGTACGGGACGCTTGACTATGTGCCGGTCTAGCTGCGGTCCGCCTCGATGCGCGTCGGTGCCTAGCGGGAACCAAGCGTAGCCGGCAGTGGCGTACTAGTAGATACACAGAGTTGGCCTGGGGTACGCCCTGGACAAGGCACACTGGGTCACGATGTTGGTGTTAGCCTCAATGCCCGGACAGCTCAGGTCGTTCTCGCTGCCGTTAACCTCCGCGGCGGAAGATCTCGCGTCAGTCTCCTCGAAGCGGAATATTCATGAACGTTGTCAGCTCTGCCCAGCTCAGGGAGTCTTGGTAGCCCGCGTTCTGGTTCGTCGTGATGGGCTGGTGGTCCCACATCTTGTACAACCACCGCGGGAGCGCTGGCGTGATGTACTCGTCACTGCTCGACAGCACCGCCATGAGGTCTCCCGATACTGCATTCGCCAGCGACGTTGCTGCCCTGCCAGAGCGCTTACGCGGTGCCCGCTACAGAAGGTGTGGGAAGGTGAAGTACTAGTCGGTACTGTAAGACGGTTTACACGACCGTGTGCGGTGCCACGGGAAGTGCTTTACCAACTGCACGTGTGCGGGGAATGGCGTTCGTCATGGTATTAGAGCTGGCACGGCGCGTGGAGGTCGTTGGCTTGGAATAGTATGGGCATGCCAGAAAGCGTTAACCGATCGCCGCCGTGTGTTGTCAAGATGGGGAGGCACGCTCAGGCTGTGGTGTTTAGACCTTCAAGCTTCAAACTTCAGGCCTTCAGGCCCGAACTTGACGAGCTCTAGAGTGTTTGCAATAAGCTCAGCTTACACTGACAACGTGATGACATATTTTTGTTTGCTTTTGCATGCAGCAAAAACCGAGAAAAGTGGTGACTAATACTTAACAAATTAAAAAAATATTATTGTAATCAGACCATATGTCCATCCAGGGGTTATCGTGTCGTGAAAGAACTTATTGTTTTAGCCCAGAATAAACTACTGTAAAAGTGACCATTGTTCTCATCAATTTTAGTTTGGCTGGACGTTAAGTTTTTCACGGTTTTTTCTTGTGTGATATTTTCTGAATAGACATAAAAATCATTTTGATTATGGATTGAAAAGTTAGTAAGTATTGTAGTCACTGCATTTTCCCGGTTTTTGCGTGGAAAAACGGAATCGCGTGTCCGTGGTGACATGAAAGCGACCACTTTGCCGCTATGGATCTTCCGATGGCGGAGAGTCCCACAGTGATAAGACCTCGCTGATGGGGACCACATGGGTTCGGAAAGTGCAGCTGGGCCCTTGAAAGGGGTGTGCCCATTTTGGCTGCCCGGAATGTGTGTGGGAGCGCAGTGCCAATGCCGCGCTGGCTGGCTACTTAAGCCGAGCAGGAAGCCTCCCTCTCCACTCGTGTTCACCCATTTTGCAACCAGTTTACCAGGGGTCGTGTCGTGTCGTGTCATGCCATGCTAGCTAACTCCCCTGGTAGGTCATAAGACTGGTAGGCTCCCTAAATCGGAAGGTGCAGCAGTCGGGGTAGGGGTAGCCCCCTGACGAGAACTTTTGCAGGTTCGAAACTTGGTTCGAAACCGTCACTGACTGTCTGGCCTTGCCCGCCTCTGGGCATACTTATACTCGGAGACGGATATACCATGTTGGGTCCGACAGCCCACGCCCCTCTTCACAAAGTTATTGCCCTTTGCCCTAGAGGCAGAGGCCGCGCGACCCGCACCAGAGGCTGGAGCAGCGACAGTACTGCGACAGTACAATTACTATACCCGTCATGCGTCACGTGCTAGTGAATGTAGGAGCGCCGGGTCCGCTTGGCAACGCTTCTAATCGAATATAGTATCACATAAAACAAGATCATGATATAATAGAATTACAGCACTCACTGGCTTGACTTGAAGTATACTACAACATAATGCCCAATGACACTACCCTTCCGCTAGAAGTGCACAAAAATAGGTCACTGTTTCTCAAGCATGCGAGGAGCATTGGCAGAGGTTACGGAAACCACTGGCAGGCCCTTGAATTGATTTCTATATGCCAACTCCTCTCTTGAATTGCGACACCAAGATTTGCACACAAAGACACAGAGCTGAGAAGGTAACCAAATACCCCATGTTTCTTTCTCTATTTCTCTTCCCACCTCTAACATTCTTTTTGTAGAATGCTCTGGGTGTGTGATCTTGCGTTGCGTTCTGCTGCAAATTCAGGCACAAAAGTGACTGATAGAGCAAACACACGATTTGAAGAAGCAACTCAGATGTTGTCCATGTTGAATAGCCACTCAGAGAGGGTCCATCGCTTGTGAGCAATGACAGTGTGGTGCTTAAGGTGCCCCCTGACACTGGATTGGCAGAGACCTCCCGCTCTCCATCTATTCAAGAATGGAAATAGCAAAGTGGAAAGATAGCAAAGAAAGAGTGTGGTCGCCTGCGGTGAAGCATGCAACCATACATCTCCAGAAATGTAAGGGCGAATGGGGACCAACAACGATCATCAACTTTGTACTCCTTTGGTCTCCACTACTGGCCTCTCACGGCCCGGACACTGTCATTGTGAGCTGTGAGTGCTTTACATGGGGCTGGTCCTTGATTATGCTTATTCATGAATTAGAGGAGTTCAGAACCCGTCCGTCCCTTCTGGAAATCCTTTGGAACTTTAGCCGGTACAAGGGCTAGGCTATGCATGACTCACCCTTGAGGACAACCCTCACTTCTATTTGCATTTTCCTGCAGACAAGAGTGTATATACGCCTATGTTTCAGTGCCACCCACTTCATGACCTTGGAGCACTTAAACACAATGACATGGTCTATGTTCTCTTCAATGGGCCTGGCTGATGAACAGTGCACATAAAGGGATCATACTCACAGTGACAAGGGAGACTGTGGTGAGATATGAAGCGTGGCTGGAAGCAGCAACAGAGTAGATCAAGCAAGTGAAGCAGAGGTTGAGTCTGGCACACAACAGATGAGAACTGATGTGGACCAGGAGCGTACAAGCTACACTACTTATACAAAACTACAGGGTGACACAGGTAACACCAAGTCACAGTAAATACAAGGACACATTGTTCTATACTCAGACAAAGGAGTGGACTAGTTAGAGAACAAGGTGTAAAGAACAAGAAAAGGTCCAGACCATGATATCATAGTGACATCACCATAAAGATAAGACAAAAGGTGTAGCGTAGTACAAGGACAATCCAGAGGAGTCCATGATGTCATGTACACAAGTGATGTCATAGATAAGAAGATACAAGAAGTCTGAGATTGTACAGATCATAATATCTAATCTACAGGTCCTGTATATCTAATCTAAAGCAGTCCATTATCTGCATGTCCTTTGAGCCACTAAGTGCACTTAGGTCACTTATCAACATCTCCCCATGATCAGCAATCTGGGACTAGCACAAGCCCATGTCTATGTTGTGTTGGTGCAGCAGGACATGTGCTAGCGACTTGGTAAAGCCATCCGCAACCATTTCTGCAGTGGGGGTTCTAATAAGGGTGATGGTCCCCTTTTCAATGTACTCCCTAATGACATGATGCCTAATGGCAATGTGCTTTGATCGCCTCCCAGTGACAGGGTTCAAGGCCAAGTCAATGGCACCCTTGTTGTCACTGTAACGCCACCACTGGCGTTAGTCCGACTTGGACTGCGAAAGGGCGTTCACGACTTAGCAGAATATCCTGGGTGGTCATGTGACTTAATCACGAGATACACGGCGCTTGTACGGCACGTGATCTGAACGTACACTAGGGCGAGTCGGGCCACTAGTTAATCCGATGATTGATAAAGACGACTTGCTCAAAGAGAGACAAGCGAACTGTTCGTAGATGAGATGAGAAAGGAGTGGTGATTGAAGAAGACCAAGATGGCGTATCTTGGTCTTATCGAGCCACTATTTATACATATTCGAGGATGCTTTGAAGCTCCTCTCCAAACTGTGTGACTAATAGCGTAAGTAGCTCAAACCCTACTACAACTATCATGTGATAAGTACATGCCATAGTGGCATGTGATTGTGCTACGTGCTGACTGAGACGACTGTCCATGACACATTACTACTTACAAACAAGGTCATCACCGTGAGTAAGAGTCCACTTCTCGCGTACCGTGACATCACCCCCTTTTCAGCCGCGACGACCATGGCGCCGAGTGGGGCCTATGCCTCCAAGCCATCCCTCCTGCACTTCGTCGACTCTGTTGTGAATGTCCGCCATCTCCAGCCTGAACTTTGAACGCGCGATGTCGGCCTGTACCCCGCCTAAGGCCAATGAGAGGGCATGAAGGCGGTGTTCAATCCTTTCAGCCTTGTTCTTAAGTGATTGGAACCTGTGCAACTCAGCTTTAAGCCCTGTATCCTTCAACTCGTTGACCGCCATGTCGAGGCGGTGTTGGTTGGCGTGTCCGGCAGTGAGGGTCCATACCTCCAGCTCTCCGTATTGAGGTTTCCCCCTCTCCCATACTTGAGGCTCTGCGTAAAGCGGCTTTGAGTAGGTTTTGTCGCTGTCCGCGGCAATGCCGAGGATGATGGGGTCGGGGGTCATGATGACCTGGATGTAGGAGGCCTGAGTAGTCACTCCCTGAGCGTCGGTGATGGGGAAGTTGACGAACTTGTCCCCTCAGTTGTGAACGTAACTGTAGGGGGCGAAGCGGGAGTCGGCGAGTCGGCGGTGGAGTGTGGTCGTGTGATGAGTGGAGGAAGGGAGGTCCACTCGAAGGGAGCCTCGGTAGATGGGGCGGCCCACAGTGTCGAGGGTGTATGGGGTTTTGCCGGGATGGTCAGAGTTGGTGGTAGTGAGGATGAAAGGGTGCTCAGCTGGATACCACTCTCTGAGCTCGCGCTCGGGCTGTTCTTGGATTTGGCACGCATCATCTCGTCGAATAGTTTCCTCCTCTCGAGGATCCTCGTTCTCCTTGTCGCTGCCATCGCCAGTTGCTCTCGCCTCCACCTCTCTGCCGTCAGCTTCCACTCCTCCCATCGCATCGTGTTCGCGTTCTTGGTTCGTGTCGACCCAGTACTCCACTCAAACTGGGAGAGGTCCCGGTGAGGAAGGCGCGCAGTCTCGGAGAGCTGCACGAAGCCGATCAACTTCGGCCTGCGTATAGGGCGTGTGATTGAGGTGCTGGCCATTGGTGCCAAGCATCCAGTAGGTGGTGGGAGTGTTGGGGTTGTCGAGGTCCTCGATGGGTGCGAGGTTGTTGACGGCGGTCGTAAGTTCCTTGTAGGTGAAGGACCCTTGGAGGTTGGCAGTGATGGCAGAGGCGGTGATGGGAGAGGACATGGTGAGCTGCGAGTGGGTTCCAGTGTGAAGGAATGAGGGAGACTTAGCGTCGTCCTCTGGGTTTATGTACGCTTGGGCGGTGGTTGAACTCCGCTCGTACTCTGCTATGGCTTCATCGGCAAACACGTCATCCTTGTTGACCCACTGGTTTTCCGAGTCCGGATATCCTTTCCATTTCACGAGGTACTGCAGTTTCTTGCTCCGGCCGAATCGCCTGGAATCTAGAATGCGCTCCACTTCATACTCCTCTTCTCCGTCCACCAAATCCGGTGGTGGGTGCTGGAAGTTCTTCCCATGCATGGGCGTCTCGCGATAAGGTGTGAGCAGGTCGATGTGAAATACGGGGTGGATGCTCCACTGCGTGGGAAGCTGGAGTTGGTAGTTGACCGGTGATAAAACTCGTGTGATTTGGAATGGTCCGTGCCGTCGTGCTGCGAGTTTGGTCATTGGTTGATTGGTTCGGAGATGTCATCCTTCTAACCATACTTGGTCTCCTACTTGATACTTGGGCGTATCTTGGTGTTTGATCCACAAGGATTGTGCCTTTTTGATAAGGTTCTGGGCTTCTTTCCGTGCGTCTCGGAATTGCTGGAGTCTCGTGAGTACCTGGGGAATGGGTGAAGGCTTATCGATCCAATCAGCGCGGGGGTTGTATCCCATCAAGAGCGAAAATGGGGACTTCCTTGTGGCTTCGTGCGGCCAATTGTTGTGTGCGAATTCTGCCATGGGTAGGAATTGCGCCCAGTTATCTTGACGCTCGTTGGTCCAGAACCGGAGATACTGTTCCAGCCATTGATTGGTGCGTTCTGATTGTCCGTCTGTTTGGGGGTGATATGCTGTGGAGATATTTTGATAGATGCCGAGGATTTGGCACAGCTCTCGTGTGAATTTTGATGCAAAGCGTGGGTCGCGATCGCTGATGATTTTTGCTGGTAGTCCGAATCTCCGGAACACGTGAGTTACGTACAGGGCAGCAGTTCCTTCTGCCGATATCTCCTCGTTGCAGGGAATGAAGATCGACGCCTTGGTGCAGTCGTGGTCGGTTATGGTGAGGATGGCGTCGTGTCCCTGTGATACCGGCAGTTTAGTGATAAAGTCGAGTGCGATGGTTTCGAACGGCTTAGCGTCGGGTTTTGGTGCAATGGGTATTAGTGGGGCTTTCGTTGGGCGGTTGTTGACTTTGTGTTGTTGGCATTCCACGCAGCCTTGGACGTACTCGGTTATGTGTTTCGCCATGTTTGGCCACCAGTAGTTTCGTTCGATGATTCTTGCCGTTCGTTTGATTCCTGGGTGGCTGTAGACAGGAGGGTCGTGGTGATTCGCTGTTGCGTTTGTGCCCGAGATGCCCGACGGATTCCTTGAAGAGGACGATGTCCGCGCGTTCGGCGCCGGAACCCAGGAACATTGGGAGGCGTGGCAGCACATTGAGGCGAGTTTCCCATCGACTTAGGAGTGGAGAGTGGGCCGTCACGTGACCCTGGCATGTGACCTGCCTAGAAGCGACCAGAAGGGTCCGGATGAGCTTGAGCCCAGACCGGCTTGTGACCTGTAACTGATGTGACCACTTACTGGAATGACTGGCGATTGGCTTGTGATATTAGGGTTCGCGGCTGTGTATTAGGGCTGCTGGGCTTCAAAGCTCCATCCCTTGTAGTATAAGTAGAGGGGAGTTCGCGTACGAACTCCTTAGCTTTGATATCTTGAGGAATACCTTCCCTTTCCTGTGCCTTAGCTCCTTGTCCTGTGTGCATCCTCTTCGTCGTTCACCTGCCCCCTGTTATAAGTTGTGCACGCCGCCGACTTCTCCTTCATCATTCTCGACTTCCATATTCCTACCCCTTGCCTGGCCTACATCGATCACGCCCTGCATATTGCCTTGGCCGTTGCCTACGGAAAACTGAAGACTTGCGACACAAATCCTCAGCAAACCGGTCTCAAATCCAAGTCGGATTGATACATCCCGAAGGAACGTAACATTCGTGATGATGGTGCAGATTTCTTTTGGTCCTCTGGTGACTACCCGTGCGCCTTGACGATACCAGGTCCCTTCGACTCTTTTGAGTTTGTGTGGGTCTACCCAGGGGCGTACGACATCTTCGTCTTGATCATGGATTTCCGGGTGTTGGGTGGTGGTGTTTCGTGCGAATACGGCTTCTGGTAGAACGACGACTCCTTCGTTGTCTCATTCTCCTTTGTCGTAGTTGGGTCTTCGTGATAAAGCGTCTGCACGGCCGTTATTGGTTCCTTTGATGTGGTGGATCTCGAAGTCGTATTCCATGAGTTCCAATACTTCTCAGGCTACGTGGCGACTTATCTTCTTTGGGGATTTCCAGTGTGTGAGGTTTAGATGGTCCGAGAAGATTTTGACTTTGTGTGGGGATCCTGCCAAGAATGGTCTCCAGTGTCGTAGTGCCTTGACGATGGCCAGGAGTTCTAAGTCGTAAATATCGTAGTTGCGTTCAGCTTTGTTCAGGGTGGCCGAGAAATATCCAATGGGGTGTCGTTTCCCATCTTGTTTCTTTTGTAGAAGCACTGCGCCTACTGCGTATCCGGACGCATCTACTTCGAGTTCGAATTGATTCGTTAGTGTGGGGTGTGCGAGTACTGGTTCGCTGGTGACCAGGCGTTTGAGGTTTTGGAAGGCGGTTTCTTCATCTTTGCCCCATGTCCATTCCGTGTCTTTGCGTGTGAGTTTGTTGAGAGCTCGTGCGTATGTGGCGAAACCGCGAATGAAGAGGTGGTAAAAATTGCAGAAGCCTAAGAAGGAGCGCACATTGCGTACCTTTGTGGGTGTGGGCCAGTCACGTATGCCAGCAATTTTTACGGGGTCCATGCGAGTTACCCCCTTTTCAAGGATTACCCCCAGGTAATCCATTCGCGGTTGGTGGAAAGTACATTTGGACGGTTTGAAATAGAGGTCGTGGTCCATTGCGACTTGGAGTACTGCACATACTGCGTCTATGTGTGCCTGAAGTCCTGCGTGTTCGAGTGTTGCGATGCCAATGTTGTCCATGTAAACACGGATGATTGTACCCATTGCTGCGAAGACGCGGATTGTGTCGCCTAAGATGTCGTTCATCATGTTCTGGAATGTTGCCGGTGAGTTTGTGAGTCCGAAGTACATGACGAGGGGTTCGAATAATCCATATTTTGTCTTGAATGCGGCTTTGGGTTCGTTGCCTTCTTTGATCCGTATGTTGTTGTATCCCCAACGGACGTCGAGTTTGGTGAATATGTGTCCGTTTCCGAGGTCGTTGATAAGTTCTGACATGAGGGGCAGTGGGTATTGGTTGCGTACCGTGCAGGCGTTGATTCGCCTGTAGTCTTGTACTGGTCTCAGTTTTCTGTCCTTTTTCTTGATAAAGAAGAATGACAAAGCATAGGGCGATTTTGAGGGTCGGATGTAGCCTAGTTTGAGTTGTTCATCTAGCCATTCGCGTAGTTGTCCGTCTTCGTCCTGTGACATTGGGTAGACTTTGCAATCGATACTGGGGGGTGTACCCGGTTTGAAGTCAATTGCGTGGTCCCAAGGTCGTGATGGCGGGAATCGGTGGGATGCCTCTTCGCTGAAGATCTTCGCAAAGCACTGGTATGGTTCTGGGAGGGCTTCTGTGACGGTGTTTTGGTTAGCCGCAATGGCTAGTTCGGTGGCCGTGGTACGTAGTTGGCATTCTTCTTCGAGCTCCCAGATGGCTTCTTCTGCTTCGTCTTGAGTCATTGCGCTGGCTATTGTGGTTTGCGGTTCTGCAGGGTTGATCGATCGAAGTACCACTGGAAGGGCTCCTTCGTGAATGGTGGCATGCGCCCAGCTGATGGTTGGTTCGTAGGTGGCCAGCCATGGGTATCCGAGGACGAGATCCTCATTTCCTATGTTGGTGACGAGGAATCTCATAGTCTTAGAGACGTTGTTGGTCTGGATGTCTAGATCGATGAAGTGTGTAATGGACCCAGCTTTATTTTCTGTGTTGTCTATGTTCCAAATTTTCTTTGGTTTTTCAAGGGCTTGCAGCCCGAGGCCCATGCGTTTAGCGAACGCGGGTCTTATAAAGTTGTCGGTGGCTCCGGAGTCAACGAGCCCTTTGATGTCGGCCATGGAGTAATTTGTACGAATCGATACTGGAATTCGGAGCGAACGGTAGCAAGTCATGATTACAGAATTACAATTGACTGCCCTCACCCAGGCCGATGGGTTCAGGCGTCCTGAAAACCCTCTTGGGTCCAGAGATCCTTGAATACGAGGTCTTTCACCTCATCGCTAGCCCCTCAAGCGTCTCCATCCATTCCTTGGCCTGTCCTTCAGGCGTAGTTTCCACACGTCGTGCCGTTGTCGTTTCTTGACTATAATAGTTGGTTTCTGCGCTATGACTTGTGCTTGCATGTGGTTGGAATCGCTGCCTTGGCTTCCTAGGGCATGTACATTCTCGTGAGAAGTGGCCGGGATTGTTACAATTGTAACAGATGACTTCTCTCATATCTCGATGTGACCCGCCTCTTTGGTTCTGTCCTGGTCCTCCTCTCGGTGGGAATGGCGGTTTCTGGTAGTTGCCGCGAGTTGGGTCTCCTACTTCCGCGAGGTGTGCGCGGGTTCTATCTGCCGATGTGTCCATGGCGTTCGGATCGTAACGTGGCAGTGGGAACCTAGGTGGCGCCCACTGCGGGGCGTATCCGCGGTTTTGCTGTGGTCGCGATGGTGGTGCACTGCGGGGCGTGGTGTTGAGTCCTAGAGGGGCGCGTAAATGGATGTATTGCTTTTGTCGTCGTAGCGCTGCTTCCTTCCATTCGTTGAAGGTTTGAGGGTCATCCAATTCGTATATCTTTGTGAACAGGGCTCTCGGGAGGCCCGCCGTGAATCGGTCCAGCGTTTGGCGGTCGTTGAGTTGGTAGTCAGCTTTCCGTGCTAGCTGTTCGAAGTTGGTGACGTACGAATCAATGTCGTCTCCCACCATTTTAAATCCCTTGGCTAGTGTGGCCTGTGCTTGTTCTTGTTCTAGTACATTCGAGAAGCGGTCAGAGAATCCCGCCGTTAGCGTGTCCCACAAGAATGGGTCATATCTGTTGCATCCGTGGTGTAACTCGTTGTTGAGCCATTGGAGGAAGCCGAGCGTCCAGTTAGACACTCGTGGTCCCTTAACGAATCCCAGGAATAGCAGGCATCGTCGATAGACGTTGGTCATGATTGGCGCTTCTGAGTTTTGCCCCCAGTAAATGTGCCATTGCGTGAGGAACGACTCGTACTCATCTCTGTTTCCGTCGAATATGCTTGGGGGTTCCCCCACAAGTTTGTCTGTTCCGTGTGGTGCTCCTGGTGCTGGTCCTGTGGCTGGTGGTGGCGGCGGTGGGGGTCCTCCTCCGAAGGGATCTCCTCCACCTCCTCCTCCGAATTGGGGTTGTCTTCCCCCGTGTGGTGGTCTTCCACCTCCTGGTGGTCCTTGGCCGAAGCTTCCCCCTGGTCTTCTTGGTGGCGCTGGCCTGCCTGCTCCCAGTGGTGGGTCAGGTACGTCCGGACCTACCGCTCTGAATATGGCGGCGTCATCGGCTGTCATGCGGTGTCCGGTTGTGGGGTTGATGGGGCGTAAGTACGCCTTGGCTTCTTCAGTGATTCTTCACGCTTCTTCAACTGCGAGGTCATCTCATACCATTGTTGCTGTAGCCATGTCTGCGGGTGGGTGTACTTCTATGCGTTCTGGCTCGTTTATTTGTAGGGACTCAGCTGTTTGTATTATGTCCCCAACTTCTGATTCGTCTTCGTGGTTGGTGTCCTCGTCGTCTCCGCTTGTTTCAGATGGCGCGGGGGTTCTTGGTTCTGATGTACTAGGTTCCTCTTCTGGTTGTCCGTCTATGTGTCCCCACTCCGCGCGCGTGGGCAGGTTTCTTGAATTGATATCACAGTTGTAGTTCCTCCCTGCAGGGCGTACTGCGTCGTAACGGTTATCTATGGGGTTCCACGTAATCTCAACCCAGCACAGATGATCGAAGTTGAACTCAACGGGTCGGTATCAGGTTGGTCCCGATGCGAAGTCTACAAAGTACCCTGTTTCTCCGCGGTACTCTCTCCACCTGGCTGCTCCTAGGAATTGTGTTGGTACGTTGCAGTCTCCTCTTCGTTCGAGGGAGTAGGTCTGGAAATCTCTCCACTGGTCTCGAGTTGTGAACGCCACGGTGAAAGGATCTTGGTCTTAATGTAACGCCACCACTGGCGTTAGTCCGACTTGGACTGCGAAAGGGCGTTCACGACTTAGCAGAATATCCTGGGTGGTCACGTGACTTAATCACGAGATACACGGCGCTTGTACGGCACGTGATCTGAACGTACACTAGGGCGAGTCGGGCCACTAGTTAATCCGATGATCGATAAAGACGACTTGCTCAAAGAGAGACAAGTGAACTGTTCGTAGACGAGATGAGAAAGGAGTGGTGATTGAAGAAGACCAAGATGGTGTATCTTGGTCTTATCGAGCCACTATTTATACATATTCGAGGATGCTTTGAAGCTCCTCTCCAAACTGTGTGACTAATAGCATAAGTAGCTCGAACCCTACTATGACTATCATGTGATAAGTACATGCCATAGTGGCATGTGATTGTGCTACGTGCTGACTGAGACGACTGTCCATGACACATTACTACTTACAAACAAGGTCATCACCGTGAGTAAGAGTCCACTTCTCGCGTACTGTGACAGTCACCATGCAGTGGGATGGGGTTGTCAACCTCGTACCTGAGTTCCGTAAGGAAGCTCTGATACCATGCGGCTTGGTTGGCCGCATTGGTCATGGCCATGTATTCCGCCTCTGTAGTGTTTTGGGCTACAGTCTTTTGCTTTTGCGAAGACCAGCTTATCGCACCATTGGCTAATAAGAACACATAACTGGAAGTGGAGTGTCTATCATCAACCTGGTCACCCAGGGAGGAATCAGAGTAGCCATGAAGGCCGTCTCCACTGGCGCCATCATAAACTATACGCATGTCCACAGTTCCCACTAAGTAGGACAGAACATATTGCGCAAGCCGCAGATGTTGGGGTGAAGGATTTGCTGCATACTGCGCCAAACGTGATACAGCAAAGGAAATGTCTGGCCTAGTGCCAATCTGAATGTACAGCAGACTACCAATGAGTGACTGGTAGTGCGTAATGTCAGAGGCAGTAGCCTGACCCATATATTTATGGAGGTGCTCATCAGCACCAGCAGGTAAGGGTGTGGAGTGTGGAGTGGCATTAGACATGCCAAAGTGTTCAAGGACATCCTTGACATAGCCAGATTGATCTATTTTGATGCGTCTGAGGGAGCGGTCACACACAATGTGCATACCAAGATATGATTCTATCTCCCTGAGATCTGTCATCTCATAGCGTTCAGAGAGATCTGACTTTAGATGCTTGATCCTCTCCAAGGAAGCACCCAAAATTGTGATGTCATCAATATAAACGATAACGAAGAGTGGTCCATCCCCCTCTCGTTGAGGCAACACATATATGCCTGCATCGGCGAACGTCTGTTTGAAGCCGAGTGCTAGGAGCACTCCATGGAATTGTAAGTTCCATGCACGGGAGGCTTGTTTGAGACCATATATCGCCTTGACAAGGTGACACACCTTCGTCTCTGCACCAGTGACAGTGAAACCTTGTGGCTGCTCCATGTATATCTCCTCATCAAGCACACCATTGAGAAACGCAGACTTGACATCCATCTGGTGGATGTGCCAGTCCTCCAGTGCAGCCAACACCAGAAGCAATCTCAGTGACTCAAATCGTGCAACAGGGGAGAAGGTTTCATCAAAATCTATGCCAGGGATCTGCGTGAATCCCTTAGCCACCAAGTGAGCTCTGTAGCAGCCATCTGCTTTGAGCTTGAAGACCCATTTGGATTTTACTGCCTTACGATTAGGCGGGAGATCCACTAACTCCCATGTGCCATTGTGGGCAAGTGCGTCCATCTCATACTGACATGCCTTAGTCCACTGATCTGCGTCTGCAGACCGCATGGCCTCTGCATAAGATGCAGGGTCTCTGCCGATATATGCCACAGCTAGCAGCTCAGCATACCCCAGTTGCCTGCTGCGCAGTGCCACATTGTCCCCACTGTAATAGCGAGGGTTGGGGACAGGCACACGGCTAGAGCGCCTTGGTGCATTGTCCATTTCACACAACAGCTGACTTCGCTGTGCATGAGCCTCAAATCCTCCCAGCATATCCAGTGAGGGAGGTGGGACATGGCGCATAATGCACATTGCACTCTGGCACGGCGGTGGTGAGGTAGGGGTGACTTGCTCACACTTTGGAGTGGTGGGCAGAGTGGGCAGTGCAGGTGGTGGTGGTGGTGTTTGTGGACGCTCTTGTTTTGGGTCTAGGAGTTCTTCAACATCCTCCTCCTCACTACTGCTGGAGTGTGCAGGGGAGGGATCTTGCTGTGGTGGTAACGCCGACATGCTAGGTACGGCAATTACTGGTGGAGGTAGTGGTTGTGACACCACTTGAGAAGGTTGTGGGTGTGGCTCAACACCCTGGAGGGACGGGAAGCTGCTCTTGTCGAAAGTCACATCCCTGGACAGTCAGATAGAGTGGGTTTGGTGGTCCCAAAGCTTATAGCCCTTTGATTCAGGCTCAAACCCAATAAGCGTGACCTCAATGGCCTTTGCATCCAATTTGTGATGCTTATCAGCGGGTACATGCATGTACCCCTTGCATCCAAAGACATGTAAATGTGAGACATCTGGTACTTTTCCAGAGTACCAGAGCTCATAGGGTGTGTGCCACTTAAGCGTACGGGTGGGAGAGCGGTTATAGATGTGTACCGCAGTGCTCATAGCATGCTCCCAGAAGCCTTTAGACATACCAGCTGTGTGTAGCATGGCCATTGCCTTATCCGTAATGGTGCAGTTAAACCACTCAGCTTTCCCATTCGACTGTGGTGAACCTGGCATCATAAGGTGATGCTCTATCCCTCTCTGCTTGAGAATATCCTGCACTTGGCTTTCCATATACTTGCCACTGTGGTCAGAGTGGAGTGTGCGCAGTTTATGGGATGTCTGGGTTTCACCCCAGGCCAAATACATCTGCAGCGCTTTCACAAACTGATCCTTCGACTTAATAAAGTACACCACTGCAAACTTAGAGTGGTCATCTATGAAGGTGGCGGTGTAAGCGGAGCCTTGTAAGGACTGAGTTTGCATAGGACTGGCTAGGTCACTGTGCACAATCTCAAAGATACGGGTTGTCCTTTTGGTGGAGGATGCAGAGAAGGGTTGGTGAGTGGATTTTCCTAACTCGCACCCACGACACACACCAGTGTGCATGGTAGAGCTGTCAATGTCCATGCCAGTAGTGGCAGAGGGACCATATGACTTAAGAGCAGCAGAGGAGATGTGTCCCATGCGCTGATGCCAGATATCTAGAGTGGTGGCAGCACTTTTGATGTGAGCATTTAGGCCAATGTTTGAAGCGTCCAACCAGTACAGGTTGTCCTCCAAGTAGCCAACAGCTACACAGCTTTTGTTGACAGATATTTTAAATGAGCCACTGTCAAAGGCAACTTCCACACCCTTTTGTGCTAGTGCATGCATCGACAAGAAGCGTGTTTTCACCTGTGGAAGGTATAGCACATTACTTAGGGCGATAGGAATGCCTTGGCTCATATTGAAGACGATGGAGCCTACACCAATTTGGTCGATTGTGGACTTATCCCCTAGGCGTACACTACCTTTGCATGGGGTATAGTCCTTGAAGTCAGACCGATGTGGTGTGATGTGGTGTGTTGCACCACTGTCCATCATCCATCTGTAAAAGTGGAGGGTGTCAAAAGCTGTCTGGACTGGTCTGGACCGGTCCCTGACAGCTTTGACAGGTACCAGTTTTGCAGATGTCCAATGCACACGCGAGGCAGCATACAAGGCAACTCCAACTGTATTGGCGGCCCAATCAATGGCCAGTTCATCACTGACCTCCTTAATGGAGGCGGTGGTAGGTATGAGTACATGAGAGTTGGCAGCCTTGTTGCCAGTGTCCTTTATCTTCCCCACAGCTTCATCCTTCTTCCTCTGCCTGCAGTCAGGTTTGATGTGCCCCTTTTTGTTACAATAATGACACATAAGTTGAGAGTGATCCTTTTTCTTACGGCCACCGCTAGTGGGCTTAATGGGGGCAGCTTTGTTAAGGGAAGAACCAGAGGGGCCAGAATGGCATGCCTCCTCCAAAACAATGTGCACAATTATTTCAGCATGCTTGAGCTTGGAGGGTGCGCCACTGGCTAGGATGGTGGATGCCAGAACCTCATAAGAGACAGGCAGGGCGTGAAGTAGTATGAGACAGAATTGGGTGTCAGTGACACCCATCTGTGCATTGGAAAGGCCAACCTGCAGCTCATTGAGCTTGGCCAACTGTGAGGCCATAGGCGCGGAGTCGTCGAGGCGGGCTTGGGTTAACTGGATCCACAAATTGAAAATGGTGGTGCTGCCTGAAGCACCAGCATACACATCCTTCAGCTTGTCCCACTTTGCAGCAAAGGTGGGGTAGGCATATGGATCGGCAACGAGCGAGTAGATGTCTGGTTTGAGGTATAGGTGAAGATACGCCTTGGACCAACATTGGATAGAGTCCCACTCGTCAGCAGTGACTCTGGTTGGCAGGGCATGGTGTGTAAACACATCCTCAGCCTCATGAAGGGTGAGGATTGCCTCCAGCATTCTGGACCACTCGTTCCAGTGTGTCCCATCGAGTTGATCAAGGCGAATGCCCGCAGGCATGCCGAAGGTTGTGCCATACACGTTGGACAAGTGCATGGAGGGTGTGGATCCAGAAGTAAAAGGGGGCAGGCTGGTTGAGGCACCTGCCGTGGCTCCTCCAGCCACACCAGTGGTGGCAACACCAGTGGGCGAGGCAGCGTGAGAAGAGTGTGTGGAAGACATAGGGATGATTTATCTGTCGCCGAGGAGCAGTCAGCAACAGTGCTTCTAACAGTTGCAAGATATGGAGGGGATACCACTCCTGTCTGTGAATCTGTAAGGCCAGAATGCTAACGCGTCCTGCCTCCTGTGGTATGCCAGTGATACAAGGGCTAGGCCCAGGATGAAGAATCCCTTTGCCATGCTAGGAGCCGGCTGCCTGCCAGGATGTGTCTAAGACACGGCTCACTAGTTTGCGTCAGGGGGAAATGAAGTGATCTTTCAGAGCCCAAGGCTGTCTACCTCAGCCTCCTCGGCCTGTTGGTTGCCTCATCGCCACAAGTGGCTTTACTGAATCCTTTCCCATTGCTGCTACAGGGCAGGTATCTGGTTGCAGAACACCATAATGGTGAACACCCCCCAGAGTCTGAACCAGGTTTTACACTCCCATGGTGAGGAGATCCTGCGCCCAGTGTGGAGCACCAGAGACAGCTGGCACTAAGCTCCACAATACACAGCCCAGTGGGCTGTGCACACCTGGATATGGATTGAAGGGCTACCAGACCCAATCTCCTTGCACATAGTGCAGGGGCTAGGAAAACAGTAGGGATGAAAGTAGGACTACTGGGCAGTACATAACAGGAGGCTCCTCAGCAGGGACCACTGGTGCCCCAGTGTCCACTGCCTTGGGCAAGGCTGATGAGGCCCCAGACAGACCTTAGCCTGGTGTGTGATCCTAAGAACACAGTGACCAGCCAAGTGGAGTGGCTAGGGCACCAGGGCCCATAACCTGATGAACAGCGCACATAAAGGGATCATACTCACAGTGACAAGGGAGACTGTGGTGAGATATGAAGTGTGGCTGGAAGCAGCAACAGAGTAGATCAAGCAAGTGAAGCAGAGGTTGAGTCTGGCACACAACAGATGAGAACTGATGTGGACCAGGAGCGTACAAGCTACACTACTTATACAAAACTACAGGGTGATGCAGGTAACACCAAGTCACAGTAAATACAAGGATGCATTGTTCTATACTCAGACATCTGCAAAAGTGGACCCTGTCAAAGCTGTCAGGGACTGGTTGCCGACTGTCGCCGACCAGTCCCTGACAGCTTTGACAGGGTCCACCCTTGCAGATGGACAAAGGAGTGGACTAGTTAGAGAACAAGGTGTAAAGAACAAGAAAAGGTCCAGACCATGATATCATAGTGACATCACAATAAAGATAAGACAAAAGGCGTAGCGTAGTACAAGGACAATCCAGAGGAGTCCATGATGTCATGTACACAAGTGATGTCATAGATAAGAAGATACAAGAAGTCTGAGATTGTACAGATCATAATATCTAATCTACAGGTCCTGTATATCTAATCTAAAGCAGTCCATTATCTGCATGTCCTTTGAGCCACTAAGTGCGCTCAGGTCACTTATCAACATGGCTGTGTGTCTCTTGATATTGAATACAAACTCAGGATCCTTGGCAATGTCTGGTCGCTAAATGGCTCCCTAATCTTCAGAGGTTCATGGTACATCTCCCCATCGTTCATTGTTCTGGAGTGCTTAAGGGAGAACAACTTGTCAGAGGGTTTAGTATACAAGGAAATTTGCAGTACTGTGAGCAGCACATATTATTCTACGATTCTGAGGCCCGTTCCTGATTGAATAATCGCTACTTGTGTCCCATTGCAACAATATCGTCAGCCGATCGTTCAGTGGGGATATTCGAGGATTGGAAAACTTTCAATCGCCTAGCATTGCACTTCATTAACATACACATTTACGATTCACAGGGATCCCCTGGATCTATAAACAGTCTGGTATGTTTCAACACATTCATTCACTCCCACACCTGGACTCAAACTTCTGCAAAGGGCCTACCTCCAACCCCTCCAACATTTGAGCAACCAAGATACCCTGTTCTATACACAAGCTTCAATATTCTTGATGATGATATACATCTGTAAAAGTGGAGGGTGTCAAAAGCTGTCTGGACCGGTCCCTGACAGCTTTGACAGGTACCAGTTTCGCAGATGTTTCCTGGGTATATTCAACTACTATTGACTGGACAAAGAGAATGCTTGGAATGACTGACTTGGGTGGTGCAAGCTCTCTCATGTTTGTTGAAGATGGCGTCACCTCGTACACTCCTCGGCATTCCACCTGGGTATGCATATTCTATGCACCAATGGCACCCGTACAGTGGACATGCTAGACCATTTACCGACCCTACCGCTCTTCATCGTTTACCTGGATACAAATGCGACCATAAGTGGGAAGGATGAGTTGGGAATGTACCGCACGTTACGTTTGCGAGATCGCGTACACCATATTGTCCTCCACCTCCCGTCCTCAATTTTGCATAAGTCTCTCACACTCATGGAAGAACCCTTCTCAATGCTGGAACACCTCTCTCTGTTGTCCACAACTAATGAAGACACAAATTTGGTCCTTCCAAAGACATTTCTTGCCCCAAATCTACACCACCTCACGTTGCTCGGCATCAATCTTCCCAAAAGATTGCGGTTGCTCACCTCTGCTGTCTCCCTTGTCATGCTTGTACTCACGAACATCCGAGCATCTGGTTACTTTCTGCCGAGGCTATTAGTGGCACGTCTTCAGTCCCTTCCCCAACTCGAGGAACTGTCCATCGGGTTTTCCATCCCCATTCCCTGTCCCAGTTTAGAGAGGGACTTATTAAGTAAATGGGGAGCCCTCATGATGCTACCAAACCTGAAGCACCTCGCGTTCCAAGGCATTGGCGCTTATATGGAATGTCTTGTCGCTCAAATTAGGGCCCCTCTTCTGGAGCAACTTGACATTATATTATTTGATCAAATTGCCTTTGCATTACCACACCTGTCCCACTTCACCAATATCACAGAAGGACTCAAGCTCCCCACCATGGAGGTTAGCTTTGGGTGAGATGTGGTCTCCCTGGTCACGAACCTCAACCTCCACAATATGTGACAGCATGACTTGGGACATTCCGCCCTTCACGTGATGTGCACACAGTTTGACTGGCAAATTGACTGTGCAGCTCAGATCTGCAGCATCCTCATGCCCACGCTTTTCAATGTGGAGGAGCTAAAGCTCAAATTTTACGAACAGATGATGCCGACTGAATGGCAGGATGGTGAGGTTGACCACACAATGTGGCATGAACTTCTCAGGACATTCACTGGGGTGAAGGAGCTTCATCTTTGCGCTGCTCTCTTGCAGGAGCTTTCTCGCGTATTGCAGGTGGACGATGTAGGGTCAGACCCAGGGATACTGCCCAGTCTACAGGAAATTGTATGTGAGGTCAAGAAGAGCAATTTTGTAACGCCACCACAGGGGTGTTAAGTACGACATGTACTTCAGCAAGTCAATGGGATCGGAAAGGCGTGAGTCAGTTAGGACTCAGTTTGGTGGTGAACAAGTATCACTTGGCCTCCCAGGGGCACAAGGACAATAGGGGAAAGTCAGGGCTCAAGTGAAAAGGCGAGCGAAAATGGGGACTCAAGCGCAATGGCGAGTCAAAGGTTGGTTCGTGAGGCAAGGACTATGTGGTATTACACAAGAAGTCAAGTCTACCGTACAAGCTAGGTAGGGTGTGACTTATATACTAATACAGGGTGTTTGGCTAAGCCAAACACATGATGCCTTACACTGAATCGGGTACAAAGGGATGTACTACTTTGAGGATTATGAAGACACATGGGTCTGCGCGTGTGTCAGATCAACTTGGAAAGGCATAGTGGTTTTCGATGGCGCAAACCACCAGTCGAAAGGAGTCGGGCGCAATTGAGATGAAGCAAAACGGATGGGCGCGTGACAAATGAGAAACCCATGGAAACTGCATATCGTACAGTAAGTAACAAAGCGAGTCAAGACGTATGTAACAGAAGCAAGAATTGTAACACTGGGGGTCTCGGTCCGTGATTAACTTGCAGGGTATTCCATAGTGGGGGTAGACGTGGTGGAGGTACAGCCAGGCTACACCTTCTGCCATGATGGTTTTGTTACATGGGATGAAGATGGCTGCTTTCGAACAGTTGTGGTTGGTGATGGTGAGGATTGAGTCATACCCTTGCAATGGTGGTAATTTCGTGATAAAGTCCATGGCTACAACTTCAAATGGTTCTGCTTCTGGGTCTGTCGTGATGGGGAAGAGGTGTGGTTTTTGCCAATGTGGGTTGATTTTGTTTGTCTGGCACATAGCGCATCCTTTGACGTATTCTTCTATGTCTTTACACATGTTGGGCCACCAGTAGTCCTGTCGTAAGAGTTTGTAGGTGTTTGTGATTCCAGGGTGTCCCATTGCTGGCGTATCATGGAAAAAGGTGATTACCCCCTGCTTAAGATCGTTGTCCCCGACAACGACAAGGGCTTCACCTTTCCGCCATAACCCATTGTGCTTTTTCAGGTTGTGTGGTTCGACCCATCGCAACACTTGTGATTCATCAAGGTTTTGCACGATTTGCATCCAAATGTCCATGTCGTGCATTGACATTTCTGTGGCTCGAATAAAGTGCTTGGCAGGGAGGACAATAACGTTGTTGTTGTCCTCATCGTTTGGCGTGTAGTCTGCCCAACGTGATAGGGCATCCGCACGACTGTTCTTGATGCCAGAAATGTGTTTTAGTATGAAGTCGTATTCTGACAACTCCAGGAACTCGCATGCTACCCGATGGCTGATCTTCCATGGTTCCTTCCAGTACTGCAGGTTGGCATGATCGGTGTGTATGATGATTTTATGGGGGGAGCCAACAAGATATGTACGCCAGGTGCAGAGGGCTTTGACCACCGTGAGTAGCTCTCTGTTGTAAATGTCATAGTTCCTCTCAGCCTGGGATAGTGATTCCGAGTGGAATGTGACTGGGTGGAGTTTCTGGTCATCTCCCAGTTGGTTGAGTACTGCGCCAATCGCAACATTGGACGCATCTACCTCCAATTCGAATGGTTTTGTTAAATTGGGAAATAGGAGGACCAGTTCTTGGCATATCTGATCCTTAACGTGCTCAAACACGCATTGTTGATCTGTCCCCCAGTGCCATGGGGCGTTCTTTTTTGTGAGGTTGTGAAGAGGGCATGCGAGCGAGGAGAATCCTTTAATGAATCGGCAATAAAAGTTGCAGAAGCCGATGAAGGCACGCACTTCTTTGAGGTTCTTTGGGGGCTGCCAGTTGTGGATACCCTGTACTTTTACAGGGTCCATCCGCAGCTTCCCATGTCTGATAATGAGTCTGAGATATTCGGTCTCGCACACCTCAAACTCGCACTTCTCTGGTTTGATGTAGAGGTCATTTTCCTCACAGATCGTCAGGACTTGGTGAACTCTTTCACAATGATGTTCAAGGTTATCGATAGTTGCGATGAGAATATCGTCCATGTACATGATTACCTCACCCGTCAATACTGGTCCTTGGAACGTGAAGTCCATCATTGTTTGGAACATGGCTGGGGAATTTGTGAGGCCGAAGTACATTACGAGTGGCCCAAAGGCTCCTTTGTTTGTTTTGAAGGCAGCCTTTCACTCATCTCCTTCGTCTATGCGGACGTTGTTATATCCCCATCGGATGTCTAACTTGGTAAAGAGTCGCGCGTCACGGATTTTGTCAATGAGTTCAGGGATGAGTGGCAGTGGGTAGTGGTTGCGAACAGTGATTTCATTTAATTGTCGATAGTCTTGTACAGGTCTGAGCTTCCCGTCTTTCTTCTTTATGAAGAAGAATGGTGAGACGTATGGGGATTTTGATGGTCGAATGTACCCCCTCTCGAGTTGTTCGGTAAGGAATACTTCAAGTGCCTTGTCCTCTTCCTGTGTCAATGGATACCATCAGGAAAACCCATGTTTTACTTATTTGTACTTTCTGTTCTTTTTGCTCTTTTAGCAAGGGAAAAAAGAACCCTTTCAGAAAAGTACCAACTACTTAAAAAAGAAATCCCCTCTTCTTTTTCTTTACTTTTCCTACTTTTTAGGCATATTTCTGGGGAAATTTTGGATTTTGGTCTGATTTTGGTCCGATTTTTTGAAATTTTGGTCCAATTTATTACCATATATGGAAATTTTCGGACCAAAAAATAAAGTTTGGTCCAATATTTCCATTTTTGGACATTTTATTTTGTCAATTTTTGATCATTTGGTACTCTACTTATCCTGTACTTTTTTTGGCAGCTCAGCAAGTAAAAAAAAAAGAAAGAGGGATGTCTTTTTCTTACGTTTTCTACTTGTTTTCTGAAAAGAATGAAAAAGTATGGAAAAGTATGAATAAGTAAATACATGGTTTTCCTGATGTCACACTTTGCAGTCCATTGTTGCGGGGGCGTTGGGTACTAAGTCGATGGCATGGTCCCATGGTCGCTTAGGTGGGAAGCGGTGGGATGCTTCCTTGCTGAAGACTTTGTGATGCTGTTGATATTCTGGTGGAACCATCTCCTCAAACGTTCACACCTCCTTTTTGGCAGCTTCTTGTTGCACCAATTCAGATGCAGTTGTGGTTTTGTGTACCAATGCCACACAAGGTTCCTGCTTGTTGTCCATCAGTTGTTCCCATGCTTCCTCATTGAGTTGGTATGTCTCCAACACCCATATGGATGCTTCAATGGGTGTTGCTTTGTCCAATGACTGGAGGCTGGGTACAACTACTGGTTGGAACTCTTCGTTCAGCATCGCTTCTCCCCACTTCACAAGCAGTTCAAACGCTGAGAACCAAGGGTAGCCTAGTATGACTTCGTCCTTTCCTAGATTCGTTACTAGGAAGCGAAGTGTTTTGGTGTCATTCCCAGTGTGGATGTTCAGATCAGTGTATTGGGTAATAGCCCCATCTTGGTTATGAGTTCCATCCACGTTCCAGATGTGTATTGGTTGCGTGACGTCACGTGTTCCAATTTGCAGCCGCTTCAGTAGCGAGGTGCAAATAAAGTTGTTGGTAGCTCCCAAATCTAGGAGTACTTGTCGTTCGGCCGTTGCATGTGCAGATTTGAAAAGAACTGGGATTCTCATGGATCGATATCTGCTATGGTACACATTTACATTTAGCACTCTAGCCCAGGCCGTCCAGTTCAAGCATTGAGAAAATCCTCTTTTGCGAATAATTTTTCCACCATGAGGTCTTGTACCTCCTGTGGTTGTGCTTTCATTGCAGTGATCTGTGCTTCAGCCTGTTCCGCCGCCAATAGTATGTGGCTAGATTGTATGGTGATAGTAGTGATGGTGGGAGCTGATATGGCTGAGGGAGAAGGGACGGGAGTTTGTTGGGTGGTCATGGAGGACGCAGCAATTCGAGTGCCTTTTTGTGGGCAGTTACGCGAGATGTGCCCTGTAACACGGCATCTAAAACAGCGTCCCTCCTTCTGGAGTTGGAGTCGGTCGGTGTCCATAAGAGCCACAGAGGCTCGGGCGCATCCAACATCCATGGCATTTGGGTCATGGTTTTTGTTAAGAGCCTGCACCCATTGTTCATGGTTGTGCCCTCCCTTCTTTTGTTGTGGGGTTCTGTTCTTCCCGAGTTGGTCCTTTAAAACCAAGTATTCAGCCTGTTGTAGACAGGCAGCTCTTTTCCAGTCCTCCCACGTAATGGGGTGCTGGAAGCAGATGGTGTTGACTACTAACTGGTTTGGGAGTCCTTCTTGGAACAATTCTAGCATGGTGGCTTCATCTGGGTTGTATCCGGCTTTCATGGTTAGGTTGCCAAATTGTGCGATGTAGGAGTCGATGTCTTCCCCCTTCATTGCAAGGTTCTGTGAGGCTTTGTGGGCCTTGGTCTGCTCCGCAGTGTCGGTGTAAGCTTGTATAAATCGGGTTTCAACCTCGTTCCAGAGGTTTTCTTCGGTTCGAAGAACCCCTCCTGCTAGCTGAGCCTCTATCCACTTCATTTGTTCATGGACCCAGTCATCGACAAGTGGTCCTCTAACGTAGGACAGGAACGTCATGGTTCGCTGGGCTGGTACTGCTAGCAGGTCTCCAGTGGGGTTCATCCCTTGGTACAGTTTGAAGGCTTGTAAGAATGCCTTGCTTTGTTCTCGATTTCCATTGAATTCTGGGGGTGGGTTCCCTCCTAGGCAGCCATTGCCTCCCAGGGCTGGCATGGGTGGTGTGGCTCCTCTGGCTGGAGCTGGTCTGCCACTGCCACTGCCACCGCCACTGCCACCGCTGCTGCCACTGCTAGCAGGGGTTCCTCTGGTGGGAGCTCCACTTCCACTGGGTACTCCTCCCCCGCTGGTGAGGGTGGTACTTGCTGATGCGGATGCCTGTCCCTGCTGAGCCATTGCGTAGGAAGGGAATGCTGAGACGGGGAGATTTGTTGTTGGTACAGATACACTTGGAGATGTAGTATCTTGGGGGTCAATATCGATTCCTGAGGGGTTTGATGATCCCAAAGGGTTGGTTTGCAAGGTGAGGGGCACTGGTCCAGTAGTGTACCACGCTCCTTCATTTGGGGAGTATTCAATGAATGCCCAGAGGCGTTTGTCTTCAAGGTAGTGAATCTGTCGGTAGGATCTTGTTGTAGGGTTGAAGATAAAATATCCTTCGACTCCATTATTTTCTGCCCAGACTGCTGCCCCCTTAACTCTGTCGGATAGTTCATCGGAGCTGAGACGATCAATATATTCAGGCTTGAACTTGGTTCAACTGTGACTGGACGTCGCCACGGTGGGAGACTTGACTTAATGTAATGCCACCACAGGGGCATTAAGTACGACGTGTACTTCAGCAAGTCAATGGGATCAGAAAGGCGTGAGTCGGTTAGGACTCAGTTCAGTGGTGAACAAGTATCACTTGGCCTCCCAGGGGCACAAGGACAATAGGGGAAAGTCAGGGCTCAAGCGAAAAGGTGAGCGAAAATGGGGACTCAAGCGCAATGGTGAGTCAAAGGTTGGTTCGTGAGGCAAGGACTATGTGGTATTACACAAGAAGTCAAGTCTACTGTACAAGCTAGGTAGGGCGTGACTTATATACTAATACAGGGTGTTTGGCTAAGCCAAACACATGACACCAGACTGACACCTTGCACTGAATTGGGTACAAAGGGATGCACTACATCGAGGGCTATGAGGACATGTGGGTCTGCACGTGCATCAGATCAACTCAGAAAGGTGTAGTGGTTTTCGATGGCGCAAACCGCCGGTTGAAAGGAGTCGGGTGCAAGTGAAACGAAGCAAAACGGATGGGCGTGTGACAAATGAGAAGCCCACGGAAACCGCGTATCATACAGTAGGTGATGAAACGAGTCAAGACACATACAGCAAGAAGCAGAAGTCATGTTTAGTTCATTCATCCACACTTGTTGAATTGCAGGTCGCCCAGTATGCTACCCACAATCCACATATTTACATTTTCACCCTGTCTCCCCATTCTAATCAGTGGACACTAGGTTGGCTTGGTCAGTGCATACTTGACTAAGGCAAAAGCGCTGTATGCATGTGCGTCCTCAGAGTCCCTTCTCAATAATGACCATACTAATTTCAAATATTACCGCTGCAGATACTGCGTCACTGGATGACCCAAATGAGATTTCCTTTGCCAAAAGTGAGGTTTTGGACATCATCGATTGGAGTGGCAAGTGGTGGCAAGCACAGAAAGAGGATAACACTGTTGGTAGTATGTGGTACTGCCATCCACCCCACTGATTCTAATCCATGTTTGTTCCTACCATTGTGAAGTTGCACCATCAAACTATCTCCAAATCATCGGACGGCCAGCGGGATCTAGCAATGGCTTGGACCTCAGGCCACACCAGGCAAAAGCGTTGTACGGATGTGCGCCATCAGTCCCTTCCTCACAATGATCATGCTGATTTCGAATATGCTGCAGATACTGCGTCATTGGATGTTTATTCTCACCATCGCATAGTTGTGCCGTCAAAATTTCCACAAGTTGTTAGACAACAACAACCAGCAGGATCTAGCAATGGATCGGACCGTGCACATCCGTCCAAGGCAAAAGTGCTGTACGCACATGTGTCATCAGAGTCCATTGATTTCGAATATTATCGACAACAGCGGCAAGTGGTGGCAAGTAGGGAAAGAGGGTGGCACTCTTGGTAGTACGTAGTACCACCATCACCTGCCTCTTCACTGATTCTAATCTACATTTGCTTTTATCATCACATAGTTGCCCTGTCAAACTATCTTCAAATTATCTGATGACGACAACCACACGTGCTGGATGCATAGTATACTACTGCCTTGTTCCTTTAAAGACCCTGCTCTAGCCTTTTTCTTCTTTCCTTTCTCATTCTGGTTGGGTTCTGACTCATGACACGACACTATTTACTACTGTAATGTCTACCACGGACACTTGCCTGACTTAGGCTTCTTGGATGGTGGCAAACCTTTGTACAAAGAAGTTCCTGTTTACTGCTGCATCAGAGTAGAAAGCGGGGTGAGGTAGGATATGCTTGTCTAGTCCAAAATAGGCATGGATGTCTTCGTGGATTAGTATCCCTGCAGGTACCTCAGTGATATAGCATGCATAAGTCCAAGCAGGACTGTCAAGAATGTAAAAGGCGTGATAAGGCGAGGCGACTCATTCGCTGCGATATAGGTGAATCTAGTGGGTGATGGTGCCAACAGGGTATTCCACTGCCCACGAGGGAACTTGGGATAAGTCATGGGGGATCCCTGGTCTAAGGGGATATGCTGGACGACTCACTTAAGGGGGAGGGCCCTAGAGATGACAAGTAACAATGGTGGTATTGAAGAAGACCAAGATGTTGTTCTTGGTCTTTCACCATACTCTACTTATACAGATACACTTGGGCTTTAAAGCACCGCTTCAAGAAGTACTAGCCAATAGCGTAAGTAGAGCAAACCCTAGTACGGCTATCCTAGTATGAGTCACTACGAGTCACTTCCGAGATCTGATCCATATCGTACAATCACATGTGCCACATCTGTAAAAGTGGGACCTGTCAAAAGCTGTCAGAGACCGGTCGGGACCAGTCGCTGACAGCTTTTGACAGGTCCCACTTTTACAGATGCGGAGCTTACCTGGCTGACTGATCCTACAAGTCCATGACAATATACTGCTGACGAGAGTGTCATAGCTCATACATCAGTGTCCACTTCCTGGCCTGAGGCACCAATCAGTCCAAAACGTAACATCACCCCCTTTTTATGGTCGAAGCCCCAGCTCGACCACATTGGGTGGCCTCCCTCTCCACCACGACTTGCTGTCCTGCCTCTAGCCCCAAGCAGTATGAGTCCCACTCAGCCTTGATGCGAGTGATTGCGTTGGCCTGCTGGAGCTGGAGCACACAGTCCCTTCTCACCCTGGCTATCTTGTCCAGCTTGTCCATCTTCTTTGCCAGCTCTGCCTCCTTGGCCTTGTACCCTGCTTGCGTGCAGCAGTAGCAGTGGACCTCCACTATGAGGGTGAGGTCCTTCATGCCTGTGAGGGCACAGTCGACTGATTCGCACATGGAGCTGCGCTGATCTAAGAAGATCAGGTTGTCGTTGTAGTAGTGGCTGTCCACGGGGTAGTCATAGTTGGGGGCGGTGTGCACCAGCTTCCCATACTGCTGGTTGCTGCCTCTCCTGTAGGCGAGGACAAATGGGTCTGCTGTGAGGATGAGCTGTGTATACCGAGCTGGGTTGTCACGATCCACCGATCGTGCCATCAATAAGAAAAGCCTCGGAGAATTCTCGGTTTCTCAATTTTTGTCTTGTGTTTCAGAGTTGACTTCTCGTTCCGTTTGAAGATTCTCGACTGTGCACGGATCACGCCATCATCGTGATAGACTGACGTGCTCAGTTTATATTTAGTTTCCCTGCTTACGCGTCCCCGGAAAATAGTAGAAAAGCACAGAAAAATGGGTTTTCTGTAGGATACTTAAGAAGCTTGTAGTACTGCTTGTATTCTTCGTTCTAGTCTTGTTCCCTGCTCCCTGTTGTGAATCCTAGTTCCATTCCATTGCTCTCTAGCAAGTGGTCTTACATTCAGTGCTCTGCCTGGCTATATAGGCAGTACTCCTCTTGGTAGCTCAAGAGTGTCCCAGGCTCTGTCAAGCTATATTGGCAGCACTTCTCTTGGTGGCTCAAGAAGGCTTTGTCTAGCTAGTAATAGACGACACTCCGCTTGGTGGCTCAAGCGCGTCACTGAGGGTATAGAGCCCCTCTCCGTAGTACGCAACCCGGTATCGAGCCCGGGCCCTGCGCGAGACCCCGGAAGTCCCATCTACGACAAAGTGGTAGCGTCGCAGATGTGAGCCCACCTCTTGGATCGTGAAATGGGTGCAGCCAGTCTTGAGCATCTCAGATCTGGAAAGGGATATAATGTACTCCCCTGTTGTATTGGAACCCAACGGGTGGAGGAGTCTCCACTTGGTGTCAGGAAAGCGGGCTGTGTTTTTCTGCATGGTAGCAGCAGATCTGGGGTTGAGTAGCTTTTGGCATATGGATAGGCTCCCCATTGGTGGTGCATAGCAGCGGGGTTTCATTGTGTGTGGTAGTGAGGTGGTTCCCGTAGACAAGGTGTTCGTGTAGAGGGCAATGTTCCTCTGAGAGATACCTGTCGAACTCCCTGTCCTCCTGAACTGGAGTCTCATCTGAATTGGGTTGAGCTGTCATCGACATGTGTTGATAAGTGACCCTTGCGCACTTAGCGGCTCAGAGGACAATCAGATATGGACTGCTGTAGATAAGATATACAGGACTTATGTAGATTAGATTATTATGATCACACAATCTCGGACTTGTTGTACTTACTTATCTATGACATCACTGTACACTATGACATCACAGGATCCGGACTTTGCATTGTACTGAACGCCCTTGTAGTTTCCCTTTGTTCTATCCTTATTATGATATCAGTATGATGTCACTTGTCTGGACTCTTTTTGTTCTTTCTGTCCCTTGTTCTCAGAACGTCCACTCCTTTGACCGTATGAAGAACAATGGCTCTTGTATTTACTGTGACTCTGTGTTACCACCGTCACTCTGTATTTTGTATAAGTAGTGCAGCTTGTACGCTCCTGGTCCACATCAGTTCTCATCTGTTGTGTGCCAGGTATGTCTTCTCCTCACCAATGTAACATCAGTTCTCATCTGTTGTGTGCCAGACATCATCTGCTTCACTTGCTAGATTACACTCTGTTGCTGCCTTCCAGCCACCCTCTGTATCTCACCACAGTCTACTTTGTCACTGTGAGTATAGTCCCTTCATGTGCGCTGTTCATCAACATGTTGGTCAGTGAAGGATCTCTTGTACCAACTCTTGTAGGGGTTGGCAAAGGAAGGAGGGATGGTACGGGGGTAGGTGGACGACTTCCTCTGTTGTGAATGGGCTGGGGAAGTGACAGGGGTGATGGTGGCATGTTCTGAATGATGAGGGTAGGTTGGACAGAGATTGGGAGTAGGTCGTCGAGGACATAGTGGACTTGTACGTGGGGAGAGGACATGAGTATGTAGATGAGTGAGAGAGGGAGATGGGGACGTCTCTTGGGATTTCCCTGTGCTTATATGTGTTTCTCTGGCAGGGTTTGAACATTTGAACTCTTGAATTGCATCATCAGCAAACATGTCATCCTTGGAGACCCACTGGTTATCCGAGTCTGGGTATCCACGCCATTTGACCAAATACTGCAGTTTCTTTGTCCTGCCAAATCGCTGAGAGTCTAGAATCTTCTCAACCTCGTATTCCTCTTCTCCGTTAACCAAATCCAGTGGTGGGTGCTGATAGTTGGGGCCATGTGTGGGAGTTTCTCGGTACGGAGTCAGAAGATCTATGTGGAACACAGGGTGGATACTCCACTGCATGGGAAGTTCTAGGTGATAGTTTACTGCAGACATCACCTGGATGATCTGGAATGGGCTGTGCCTTCTGGGTGCAAGTTTCGTGGTTGGCTGGTTGATACATAGGTGGCGCCCTTTGAGCCACATGAGGTCTCCAATTTGGTATTTTGGGGTGTCCTTGTGTTTGATCCACCCCTGCTGCGCTTTGATCATCAGTTCCTGGGTGCGTGTTCTAGCCTCTTTGAATTGTTGGGCACGCAGTGCTACCTGTGGGATAGGAGATGGTCGATTGATCGAATCAGCGCGTGGGTTATACCCCATAAGGACATTAAAGGGGGACTCCCTAGTAGATTCATTTGGCCAGTTGTTGTGCGTGAATTCTGCCATTGGTAGGTAATGGGTCCAATCATCTTGTCGTTCATTGACCCAGAATCTCAGGTACTGTTCCAGCCATTGGTTGGTGTGTTCCAATTGGCCATCAGTCCTTGGGTGGTACGCTGTTGAGATATTTTGCTCAATGCCAAGTATCTGGCACAGTTCACGGGTGAATTTTGACGCAAATCTGGGGTCTCAATCGCTGATGATATGTGCTGGCAGTCCAAATTGGGGAAAGATGTGTGTTACGTACAGGGCTGCAGTCCCTTTGGCACTGATTTCTTCTAGGCACGGGATGAATATTGCTGCTTTGGAGCAGTCGTGGTCTGTCACTGTCAGTATAGAGTCACAGCTGTCTGCTAGTGGTAGTTTCGTGATGAAGTCTAGTGCTATAGTCTCGAATGGGGTTGCTTCTGGTTTTGGGAAGATTGGTTGTAAGGGTGCATGTGTGGGGCAGTTGTTGACCTTAATTCGCTAGCAGTCGGCGCATCCCTTGACATAATCCTGTGCCTCCTGTTGGAGCCCGGGCCACCAGTAGTACCTTTTGATTAGCTTGATTGTTCGGTTGATTCTGGGGTGTTTGTGGGCTAGGGTGTCGTGGTGAGCCTGTATGATGTGCCTCCGTTTGTGGGCGTCTCCTGTGACAACACATCGTCTGTCCTTGTACCAAGTGTCTTCGATGTGCTTGAGCTTGTGTGGGTCTGTCCATTTTGTGATTGTGTCGTTGTCTTGGGTGTATACTGGGTGTGTGGGTTGCATCTCAGCAATGGTGATCGTTGGGCTGGTGCGAGTGGGGTTTTCTGTTGTGTCGATTTCTGCTGCTCTGACAAATATGTGGTCAGGGAGGATGGTGACTTGTTCATTGTTGTGTTCCCCCTGGTTGTAGTTGGGTCTTTGTGATAGAGCGTCAGCTTGTCCATTCGTGGTGCCTTTGATGTGGTGAATCTCTATGTTGTATTCTGAAAGTTCTAGTACGTCCCTGGCCACTCGTCTACTGATCTTTTGTGGGGATCTCCAGTATTGCAGGTTCATGTGGTCAGAGAATACCTTGATTTTGTGTGGTGATCCAGCAAGGTAGGGTCTCCAGTTCCTTAGTGCTTTGACAATTGCTAGTAGTTCCAAGTCGTAGATGTCGTAGTTTTGTTCTGCCACATTGAGGGAGTTTGAGTAATAGGTGATTGGATGGCGCTTGTTGTCCGTGTCATGTTGGAGTAGTAGTACTGCCCCTACTGCGTATCCAAAGGTGTCAACCTCTAGTTCAAAGGGTTTGTTGAGTTTGGGGTGTTTGAGTACGGGTTCCTCAGTCACCAGGGTCTTAAGCTTATCGAATGCCTGTTGTTGTTCCATTCCCCATAGCCATTCCGAGTCTTTGCACGTGAGTTTGTTGAGTGGTTGGGCATGTGTGGCAAAATTTTGGATGAAAGCATGGTAGAAGTTGCAGAAACCTAGGAATGATCACACCTGTTTGACATTTTTGGGGACTGGCCATTCGCAAATGCTGGAAATTTTGACAGGGTCCATGCGGATCACCCCCTTTTTAATGATTACCCCCAGGTAATTGAGGGAGTCAGAATGGAAGGTGCACTTTTCGAGTTTGAGGTATAGGTCGTGTTGTTCCAGTAGGTCCAATATGTTGTGGACTGCTTCTGTGTGTGCTTGTTCCATTGTTGCCATTGCGACGCCGATATCGTCCATGTAGACATGGATGATGGTCCCTTTCTTCTCGTGATATTCAATGACTGGGTTGAAGATGTGGTTCATCATGTCTTGGAAGGTTGCTGGGGACTTCGTCATTCCGAAATACATTACCAGGGGTTCAAAGAAGCCTCTCTTTGTTTTGAAAGCTGCCTTGTGTTCATCACCTGGTTTGACCCTTATGTTGTTGTACCCCCATCGGACGTTGAACTTGGAGAATATCCAGCCTCCACTGAGGTCTGCGATGAGCTGTGGTATGAGGGGAAGTGGGTATTGGTTGTGTATGGTCCATTTGTTGAGTTCTCTGTAGTCCTGTACCAGGTGTAGCTTTCTGTCCTTCTTTTTAATGAAGAAGAAGTTTATGATCCTAGAGGTGGGCTCACGACCATGTCGCTACCACTTAGTCATAAAGGGATCTTCCAGGGGTCGCACAGGGCCCAGGCTCGATACTGGGTTGCATACAACAGGAGGGGCTCGATACCCTCGGATACACGCTTGAGCCACCAAGCGGAGTGTTGTCTATTGTAGCTAGACAAAGCCTTCTTGAGCCACCAAGAGAAGTGCTGTCTATATAGCTAGACAGAGCCTAGGACACTCTTGAGCTACCAAGAGGAGTACTGCCTATATAGCCAGGCAGAGCACTAGATGTAAGACCACTTGTCCTTCAGCAAAGGGCAAGGGAATGGAACTAGAATTCATGGCAGGGAACAAGACTAGAACGAGGAATACAGGGTAAACTACTGGCTCCTTAAGTATCTTACAGGAATCCTATTTTTCTATATTTTTCCTACTGTTTTCTGGGGACACATAAGCGAGGTAGACTGCACACTTCAGTCTGTTGTGACAATTGCGCAATTCATGCGCAGTCAAGAATCTTCGAAAGGAACAAGAAGCCGAATCTGAAACACAAGACAAGAATTGAGAAACCAAGAACTTTCCAAGACTTTTCCTATCAATGGCACGATTGATGGATCGTGACAAAGAAGGGGGATGCGTACTGCGATTTAGAGGGACGTATGTATCCCTTTGCCAGCTGTTCGTCTAGGAACTTGTCAAGGGCTTTTTCTTCCATTTGGTTGAGTGGATAGATTTTGCAGTTGATGCTGTCTGGAGCGTCAGGTTTGAGGTCTATGGCATGGTCCCATGATCTAGAAGGTGGGAATTGTTGGGATTCCTCTTCGCTGAATACTTTAGCTGTTATGCCACTACTGGCATTGAGTCTGACTTAGACTGCAAAAGGGCATTCGTGACTAAGCGTAGTATGCATTATTCAAGTCTCATGACTTGAGTCATGCGTTTCGTCTGGTCATGTGACCAACGCCATTGCACCAGGATGTCCTTAGGTCACTGGGCAGTAAGAAAGTCGACTTGCTCAAAGGAGACAAGCAAGAGGAGCAAGTGCGAGTTAACGATGGTAGTGATTGAAGAAGACCAAGATGGCTTGTCTTGGTCTTCTGAACTCTCTACTTATACATATGCAGAGATGCTTTAAAGCTCCCCTCCAACCCAAGACGACTAGTAGTGTAAATAGCTCGAACCCTATTACAACTACTACTTGGAACGAGTCATAGTATCTAGCATGTGATACTACGATGGCTGACTGATGCTTCTAAGTCCATGACACATTACTACTTACTAAGGGGTCATATCTGTATAGTAAGAGTCCACTTTGCCGATCGTGACATCACCCCCTTTTCAGCTGCGATGTCCTTGGCACTGAACAGGGCCGATGGCACCTACCCAAGCCTCCTGCCTCTCCATGACCCAATCCAGCGTATTGGCCATTTCCAGCCTGAACTTGCAGCAAGCGAGCTCCACCTGCACCCCTCCGAGTGCTTGAGCGAGGGCATGGAGCTGCTGTTCCATCCTCTCAGCCTTGTGCTTGTAGGCACGGTAGCAGGTTAACTCAGCTTTAAGCCCCACGTCCTTCAACTCATTCACCACCCGATCCATCCGGTGTTGGTTGCTGTGTCTGCCAACGAAGGCGTACATGTCTTCAGGTGAGTAGTGTGGCTTGCCCCCCTCTCGAACATGTGGTTTGGTGTAGAGGGGGTGACTGTACACTTTGTTGCTGTCGTCCATGAGCCCCAGTATGAGGGGGTCCGGTCCTGTGACCACCTGGACAAAGGTGGCTTGGCATGTGACCCCCTGAGCGTCGGTGATGGGGTAGTGGACGAAGTCACCCCCGGTTGTGTTTGTATCTGTGTGGTGCGGTGTGCGTGGTGCCCCCAAGGTATTGGATGCGAATGGCAGGTAGGGGGGCATCCTCCATGTCGTCAACAACTCCGGTGCAGTATAGTGGGCGCCCTGTGGTGTCGCAGGCATACGGGGTTTCACGGGGGTCGTCAGTGTTGGTGGCGGTAATGAGGTAGGGTTGCTCAGCTGAGTACCACTCTCTTAATGCTCCCTCGATGGCTTCGTATACTGCCCTCTCAGCATCTCGGTGTGCTGCCAGCGTTGAATGAGGATGCAGGCCCTCCGCGCTGTGGCTGCTGCCAGCTGCCGCTGCCTCCAACTCTCTGCAGGTTCCCTCCACAACTGGGTCTTCATCCACTCTTCCCACCGCAGTGTCACCAGAGTCTTCCTCTTTGATCTGGGTGGCGACAAGTCCAGGTGAGGGACTCTCACCAAGTCTGACAGCTGCGTGAAGCCGAGTAATTTTGGCTTCGGTGTAGGGTGCTGTCGAGAGCCTCTCCCCATGGCTGTTGGTGAGCCAATAGGTGGTGGGTTGATTGGGGTCTTCGATGTTAATGATGGACCAGGCATTGCTGAGAGCCTCGCAGAGCTCTTGGTGGGTGAGGCTGTCAATGAGATGGGAAGTGAGAGAGGTGGGCGAGGTGGCAGTGGGAAGAGACTGATGAACAGCATACATGAAGGCCATACTCACAGTGGACTGGGAAGACTGTGGTGAGATATGCAAGTAGGCTTGAAGCAGCAACAGGGTAAGATCTAGCAAGTGAAGCAGATGGAGAGTCTGGCACACAACAGATGAGAACTGATGTTTATACATGAGAGAAGACATACCTGGCACACAACAGATGAGAACTGATGTGGACCAAGAGCATACAAGCTACACTACTTATACAAAACTACAGGGTGACGCAATAACACTAGGTCACAGTAAACACAAGAGACATTGTTCTACAGATGGACAAAGGAGTGGACGTTCTGAGAACAAGGGGCAAGAGAACAAGGAGAATCTAGACTGAATGATATCATACTGATATCATAATAAGGATAGAACAAAGGGAGACTACAAGAGCATTGAGTACAATGCAAAGTCCGGATTCTATCATGTCATAGTGTACAGTGATGTCATAGATAAGAAAGTACGTCCGAGATTGTGTGATCATAATAATCTAATCTACATAAGTCCTGTGTATCTTATCTACAGCAGTCTGTATCTGATTGTCCTTTGAGCTGCTAAGTGCGCAGGGGTCAATTATCAACAGAGACATTTTGGGTCGAGTGAGGAATCCAGTGTGAAGTGGTGAGGGATGGGTTGTGGTGTTCCTTCAACTTATATGTGTTCCTTTGGCATGTGAGCTCTGCTCATACTCTGCTAGTGCTTTGTCAGCGAATACGCCATCCTTATCGACCCACTGATTCTCCGAGTCTGGGTATCCCTTCCATTTTACGAGGTATTGCAATTTCTTGCTCCAGCTGAACCATCGAGAGTCTAGAATGTGTTCCACTTTGTACTCCTCTTCGCCATCCACTAGATCCAGTGGCGAGCGCTGGAAGTTTTCTCCATGCATGGGCGTTTCTCAGTAAGGGGTGAGTAGATCCGTGTGGAATACCAGGTGGATACTCCACTGCGTGGGGAGTTCCAGTTGGTAATTGACAGGGGAGAGTATTCTTGTGATTTTGAATGGTCTGTGTCTTCGTGCTGCAAGTTTGGCTGTGGGTTGATTGGTTTGCAGGTGGCATCCCTCTAGCCATACTTGGTCTCCCACTTGGTACCTCGGGGTATTCTGGTGTTTCACCCATAACATTTGAGCTTTTTTGATTAGGTCTTGGGCGTTTCTCTGTGCTTCTCGGAATTGGTGTAAGCGTGTGAGTACCTGTGGTATTGGTGATGGCTTATTGGTCCAATCAGCGCGTGGGTCATATCCCATCATGAGTGTAAAAGGGGACTTCCTTGTTGCCTCAGGGGGCCAGCTATTGTGTGCGAATTCCACCATGGGGAGGAACTGCACCCAGTTATCTTGGCGCTCATTTGTCCAGAACCTTAGATATTGTTCCAGCCATTGATTGGTTCGTTCCGATTGTCCATCCATTTGTGGGTGGTAGGCCATTGATATGTTCTGATTGATCCCTAGGATATGGCATAGTTCGCACGTGAATTTGGACATGAATTGGGGGTCTCGGTCACTGATGATTTTGGCTGGTAGCCCAAATCTCTGGAATACATGTGTGATGTACAGTGCTGCTGTGCCCTCTGCCATAACCCCTTCATTACATGGGATGAATATTGATGCCTTGGTGCAGTCGTGATCAGTGACGGTGAGGATGGAGTCGTACCCTTGGGATATGGGGAGTTTGGTGATGAAGTCTAGTGCTATGACTTCAAAAGGGTTAGCGTCCAACTTTGGGGTGATGGGTACTAGTGGTGCCTTCATCGGTCAATTGTTGACTTTGTGGCATTGGCATTCGGCACATCCTTTGATGTAATCAGTCACATGGGCTATCATGTTGGGCCACCAGTAGTGTCACTTGATGATTTGACACATTCGTTTGATGCCTGGGTGTCCGTATGTTGGCAGGTTGTGGTGGTTTTGAATGATGATGCGGATCACGTCTCGGTCTCCGGTAACGACTCTGGCTCCTTGCCAGTACCATATTCTGTCGATTTTCTTTAGTTTGTGTGGATCCACCCAGGGCATATCTGGTCCTCATTTTATCCATGGTCTTCTGGGGGTTGTATTGTTGTTGCATGTGCAAAGACGGCTTCTGGTAGGACAGTGACTCCTTCATTGTCTCATTCTCCTTGGTCATAGTCTGGTCATTGAGAAAGCACGTCTGCTCTGCTGTTGTTTGCCCCCTTGATGTGGTGAATCTCAAAGTTGTATTCCATGAGTTCAAGTACTTCTTGGGCGATGTGGCAACTTATCTTTTGGGGTGTTTTCCAATGGGTGAGGTTGAGGTGGTCGGAGAAGATTTTGATCTTGTGTGGTGACCCTGCAAGGAACAGTCGCCAATGTCTTAGGGCTTTGACGATGGCTAGGAGTTCAAGGTTGTAGATGTTGTAGTTGCGCTCCGCTTCGCTGAGGGTGGCTGAGTAGTAGCCTATTGGGTGTCACTTTCCATCAGCTTTCTTTTGAAGTAAGACGGCTCCCACCATGTAGCCTGATGCGTCTACTTCTAGTTCGAATTGGTCCATTAGTGTGGGGTGTGCTAGTACCGGTTCGGATGTGACAAGGTCTTTGAGCTTTTGGAAGGCTTTTTCCTTGTCTTTTCCCCAGGACCACTCTGTGTCTTTGCACGTGAGTTTGTTGAGAGCTCGCGCGTGTGTTGCGAAACCCTGGATGAAGAGACAGTAAAAATTGCAGAAGCCCAGGAATGAGTGGATGTTGCGTACTTTAGTGGGTCATGGCCAGTCGTGGATGCCCGAAATTTTTACTGGGTCCATGCGTGTCACCCCCTTTTCAAGGATGACCCCCAGGTAATCCATGTGTGGTTGGTGGAAGATGCACTTGGACAGTTTGAAGTAGAGGTCATGATCCATCATGACTTTGGAGGACTGCACAGATGGCATCGATGTGTGCTTGGAGACCCGCGTGCTCAAGTGTTGCAATTCTGATGTCGTCCATGTAGACGCGAATGATTGTGCCCATTGCCGCAAAGACGTGGATTGTGTCGCCTAAGGTGTCGTTCATCATATGTTGGAAGGTGGCTGGTGAGTTTGTGAGTCTGAAGTACATAACAAGGGGTTCGAAGAGTCCATATTTCGTCTTGAATGCTGCTTTGTATTCATCACCTTCTTTGATGCGTATGTTGTTATACCCCCAGCAGACATCGAGTTTGGTAAAGATATGTCCGTTGCCAAGATCGTTAATGAGCTTGGCCATGAGTGGTAGGGGGTATTGGTTATGTATGGTGTAGGCGTTGATTTTTCGGTAGTCTTGTAATGGTCGTAGCTTCCTGTCTTTCTTCTTGATGAAGAAGAATGAGGAGGCGTATGGAGATTTAGATGGTTGAATGTAGCCTAGTTTTAGCTGTTCTTCTAGCCACGTTTTGAGTTGGCCATCTTCTTCTTGATTCATGGGGTAGACTTTGCAATCTATGGTTGTAGGTGCTCTGGGTTTGAGGTCAATAGCATGGTCATAGGGTCACATGGGTGGAAATTGGTGTGATGCTTCTTCACTGAAGAGTTTGGCGAATCGTTGGTACGGTGCTGGAATCTCTGTTTCCTTTTGTGGTTGTTGGGCTGCAATTGCTAACTCCGTAGCCGTAGTTTGTATCTGGCATACTTCTTCCAGTTCTTGTACTATCTCTTCTGCTTCATCGTTGGTGATAGCAGTTGCGAGGATCGTGCGATCTATGGCGGGGTCTATTGATCATAGTACGATGGGCAGTGTACTTTCGTGTATGGTGGCGTGCCTCCAACTGATCGTTGGTTCGTAAGCAGCGAGCCATGGGTATCCCAGCACTAGATCTTCTGCTCCTATGTCAGTGACTAGGAAGCGAATGTTTCTGTGAATGCCTTTGGTCTGTACATCTAGGTCTATGAAGTGTGTGATTGACCCAGCTTTATTTTGGGTGTTGTCTATGTTGTATATCTTTTTAGGTCATTCTAGGGTTTGTAATCCTAGTCCCATGTGTTTGGCGAATGCTGGTTGTATGAAGTTGTTGGTAGCTCCTGAATCTATGAGCCCTTTTATGTCAGCCATGGAGTAACATGTGCGAATCAAGACTGGGATTTTAAGAGATTGGAAGTGAGTCATGATTACAGAGTTACAGTTTGTAGCCCTCACCCAGGCCAATGGGTTTAGGCATCCTGAAAACCCTCCTGATTCCATAAGTCTTGGAATATGAGGTCTTTTACTTTGTCACTGGCCCCTCTAACTCCCTCCAGCCAATCCTGTGCCATTTGTTGGGGGGTTGATGCGTGTGTGGCCCTTAGCAATGATTCTGGTTCATGGCACGTATCTGTGCTTTGGGCATTGGTCACAGGGTTCCTTCCCTGTTGTGATTGCCTTCTGGGTCTTGTACAATTTCGTGAGAAGTGGCCCAGGAGATTGCAGTTGTAACAGATCACTTCCCTCATGTTGCGTCAAGGGCCCTCTCGTCTTCCTTGTCCATATCTTGGTGGGAATGGGGGTTGCTGCCTTTGCAAGACATCTTCTGCCCCTGTGAGTCGTGCATGGGAGCGGTCTGCCGACGTGTCCATGGCGTTTGGGTCATAGCGCAGTGGTGGATTACATGGTGGGTTCCATGGTGCTCCGAGGCCAAACCCTCGCTGTTGTGGGTGTTGGGGTGCGGATTTGGTTGGCGAGGATAGGTTTAGCCTGGCGCATAGGTGGATGTATTGCTTTTGCCTTTTCATGGTGGCTTCCTTCCATTCTTTGAAACTCGTGGGGTTATCAAGTTCGTATACTTTTGAGAACAGTTTGCTCGGGAGTCCCACGGTAAAGCGGTCGATCGTTTGTTGGTCATTGAGGCGATAATCAGCCTTTCTTGCCAGTTGTTCGAAGGTGGTAATGTACATGTCAATGTTGTCTCCAATCATTTTGAGGCCTTTTGCAAGGGCTGCCTGTGCCTGTTCTTGTTCCAGCACATTGGAGAATCTATTGGTGAATCCGGCTGTCAGTGTATCCCATAGGTATTTGTCATAGCAATCTATCCCTTGTCAGAGTTCGTTGTTTAGCCACTGGAGGAATCCCAGTGTCCATCCACTGACAAGCAGCCCTTTAATGTATCCCAGGAATAGGAGGCAGCACCTATAGACATTGCGCATCACCAGCACGTCTGTAACGCCACCACTGGCGTTAGTCCGACTTGGATGACGAAAGGGAGTTTACGACTTAGCGAAATATTCTTCGAAGGTCACGTGACCTAATCACGAGATACACGGCGCTTGTCCGGGCATGTGATCTGAACTATACACTAGGGCAAGTCGCGCCACTAGGTAATCCGAAGGATCGATGAAGACGACTCACACGGAGAGGCGAGCGAGACACACGTGAACGAGATGAATAGAAGGTGGTGATTGAAGAAGACCAAGATGGCATATCTTGGTCTTATCGAGCCACTATTTATACATGTACAGGGCCGCTTTAAAGCTCCCCTCGAATCCCTACGACGAATAGTGTATGTAGCTCGAACCCTACTATGGCTATCCTGGTGTTGACTCATGCCGCATTGGCATGTGATAGTGCTACCGCTGACTGATGCTACTGTCCATGACACATTACTACTTACTGATGTGGCCACTGTCAAAAGTAAGAGTCCGTTCCCCGCACACCGTGACAACATCACTGTTAAGTCCCCAGTATAGGTGCCATTGTGTGAGGAAGGATTTGTAGTCAGCACGGTCTCCTTTGAATATGGTTGGGGGTTCGCCACTTAATTTATTGGGTCCTAGTGCCCCACCCCTGCTCCTGGTGGTGGTGGTCCAAATGGATTTCCTTCTGGGGGTCCGCCTCTTGGTGGCCCTCCTCCAAAGTCTCCTGGTGCTCCCCCGAATGGTCTTCATGGTGGTGGCCCTCCTCTCCTGGGAGGTGGGTCTGGTTGGTTGGGGCCTACCACTTGGAATATGGCGGCGTCGTCAGCTGTCATTCTGTGGGCCGGGGCCCTAGGGATCAGCACGGGTAATCTGCGGGTTTTTTGTATTTTGGTTATAGCCCTGATTTTTCTGATTTTTTTAAGCCCAAGATCACCCAGATCAGTGAAGAAATGGCTCTTCTATGGTCTTATCAAGTTTGGTGGCAAGAGATCAAAAACTGATGCCTTGGGAGGTGCTTAGTCACAAAAAAACCCATGAGAAAAACCCATGGGTTTTTTGTAACTAAGTGCCTCCCAAGGCATCAGTTTTTGATCTCTTGCCACCAAACTTGATAAGACCATAGAAGAGCCATTTCTTCACTGATCTGGGTGATCTTGGGCTTAAAAAAATCAGAAAAATCAGGGCTATTGTAGCGGTATGACACCTCGCTACGCTAAGCTCAAGTTGAAAGATAGTTGAGGTGAACTGTCAGGCCTTCAGGACTCAAGCCTAGCGCGGAGATAAATCACGCGCCGAACTTACAGTCACTGTGGAGCGTGCAAGGTCAGAGGTAGTCCTTACGCAGAACTACAATCTTGCGATGTCACACAGTGGTAAGCTGAGTAGAAACCAAGAGGACAAGTTAGGATTGGAGAGTAAGGAGTACAGTGGGATACGCACCTGAGTAGAAACCAAGAGGACAAGTTGGTTCTACTCAGGACGCTACAGGAGAGTTTATATACGCTACTGGAGCTGAGCTTGAACTGAGTCTAAACACTATTACTAAGTGTGCAGTAAGACTCCATGACTCAGGAGCTGACGCATCGTGTCTAATAATAGCGCTATCTATTGTGCTGACTGATGCACTTGTCATAGCGCTGACGCGATGCCTTATCTTGCTGAGTAAAACTTAATACAGCGAGTAAGCGTAAACTACTAAGCGAGTTCTAGAGCTATCTAGAATGTTCCTTCCTTATCTACCAATCATGGGAGTCCGTACGTAAATGGAATGTGACCGGATTAGGTTGTCCCGTTAAGGGTGCAACTATCCCATGGTCACGTGCTTGTAGGTGCACATGGTGGCAGCATGTGACTGACGATATCTCGTACATTGGCCCTTTATATCTTCCTTGAATAATTCCGTAAAAATACAGAAAAATGAGGAAAATAATGTACGCGTCCATGACATCACCCCCCTTCTTAAGGGTCGACGTCCGCGTTGGCCTCTGTGTACATATGAGATGCTTGCCAAGGCAAGGACGCGTAGATGAGAGCCGCTATTTTTCTAGGTGCGCCTGGGTTGGAGGAGTGGAACTCCTTGACTTTGTCCGGGGCGTGTGCTAGATTCTTAGCTGGTTCCCAGGTGTCCTCGCCTTCACCGTAGCCCTTCCAGCAAACGAGGTATTTAAGAGTACGACCGAGGAGTTTGGAGTCTCTTATGTGGTCAACTTCGTACTCTTCTTCCCCTTCGACTGTGATGGGTTCAGGTGGAGGTGGCATAAGCCCGTTGACTTCGTTTCCTTTGTAGGGGGAGAGGCGGTCTACATGAAATACATCATGGATCCGTAATGCAGGGGGGAGTGCAAGCTTGTAGTCGACGTCACTTTTAACTTTAGTGACTTCAAATGGGCCTAGCTGTTTGGGGCCCAGTTTGGACGACTGCTGGTGTATCTTTATTTGCTTAGCTTGCAACCAGACTTTATCCCCGACATTGAAGACGTATGGCTTGTGTCTTTGTTCAATGTCCGTCTGCATTCGCCTTTTACTTAGGCGTAGAGCTGCCTCTGCATCCCTTCTTGTGGAAACTAAGTGTTGGAGACGCTTATCGAGCGTTGGGATACCAGTGGGCCTTCCAGCAGGAATGGTGAAGTCCGGCGTATAGCCGTATAGTAGCTCAAAGGGGGTATGCCCTGTAGCTGAGTTGAGCCTACTATTGATCACAAATTCTGCTGTAGGGAGCAGGTCTGCCCAATCATCCTGCCTCTTACTAATGAACAAGCGCAAGTAGACTTCTACTTCCTGATTTTTGCGCTCTACCTGTCCATTAGCTTGAGGGTGATAGGCGGTAGTGAGACCTGCGTCTATCCCTAGTTGCTTATATAGTGCTCGCATGCTCCTTGCAGCAAACTGAGGTCCCCTATCACTGATGATTTTCTTGGGGATCCCGTGCAAGGGGAAGACTTGCTCAAAGTAGATGGATGCTACCCCGTCAGCCGTGATTTGAGAGGTCACTGGAAATAGATGGATCTGTTTTGTGTAATGATCCACTATGTTAAGGATCATATCCTTTCCACGTGACATGGGCAGAGGGCCGATTAGATCGACCCCGACTATCTGCCATGGTCCCTCAGGTACTTCTTGCGGCTGAATTATAGCTTTGGGGTGCAGATCTTTGCGATAACGTTGGCATCGATCGCATCCTTCTATGTATGAGCTTATGAAGCCTGCCATGCGTGGCCACCAGTAGTAGCGACTGACTAGCTCGATGGTGCCATTCTTACCAGGGTGACCAGTGGTGACAGAGTTGTGGCATGACTTAACCACGTCTCGTCGTAATGTTTGGTCGTTGGGAATGTACAGTTTCCCTCGATGGTAAACTAGGCCATCATCTTCCTCCCACATCGCGACTCCGTCCATGAGAGCTTTTGGAGCGGTCTTTTGTAAACTTTTGAGACCCTCTATAACTTCTGCTTCTCGAATGGAGGCGAGTCTTATGCGATTCCCTAGGGAGTCCACTTCTGGGCGGAAGTGTGCTTGGGCGGCATTGAGGAAATGCTTAGGTTGTAACACCTGAACCTGGCGGTTATCCTCGTTGTCTCTGATGTGGTCTTTTGAGAATCTACTTAATGCATCGGCTTGCATGGAGTCTCCCTTTTTGTAAGTGATTTTGAAGGCGAAGCGACTTAAGTATAGGGCCCAGCGGGCCTGTCGTCTGTTTAAGTCTTTCATGCTTGCCCACCATTCCATGTTCTTATGGTCGGTGATTACTTCAAAGGAGATGCCTTCAAGGAAGTGTCTCCAGTCCTCTAGGGCGCGAATTAAGCCGAGCATTTCTCTGTCGTAGATTTCATAGTTGCGTTCTTCTTTGCTCATAGACTGCGAGCGATACGCAACGGGGTGCCAAAGACCATCAGGATACTTCTGAGTGAGTATACCGCCAGTAGCAAATCCTGAAGCGTCGGTTTCGACTCTTGTTGGAAGCTGTGGGTCGTACACTTTGAGAATGGGTTCTCGTACGAAGCTTTCCTTCAAGTGGTCGAAGGCCTTCTGCTGTTCAGAATGCCATTGCCATGGAGTGTCCTTCTTCGTGAGGTCATGCAAGGGTCGGGCGATAGCCGTGAAGTCCTTGATGAATCGACGGTAGAAGTTGGCAAACCTGATAAACGCTCTAACTTCTTTGAGCGTTGTGGGTGTAGGCCACTCCCTTACTGCAGCGACCTTGCCAGGGTCCATCTGCACTTCTCCGGGACGGATTATCATCCCAAGGTACTCCATTTCCTGCCTTTCAAAATCGCATTTCTCAGGTTTGAGATAGAGGTCATGCTCTTGCAGTCTCCTGAGCACTTCGCGTACAATCTTGCGATGGTGCTCTAAGGAGTTACTATAGATGAGGATATCATCCATGTAAACTGCCACTTCTCCTGCTGTGATTAGATCGGCAAAGACGGCGTTCATGAGGGCTTGGAAGGTGGCTGGACTGTTGGTCATACCAAAGTACTGTTGATAAGTGACCCTTGCGCACTTAGCGGCTCAAAGGACAATCAGATATGGACTGCTATAGATAAGATATACAGGACTTATGTAGATTAGATTATTATGATCACACAATCTCGGACTTGTTGTATTCCCTTAATCTATGACATCACTGTACACTATGACATCATAGGATCCGGACTCTGCGTTGTACTCAACGCCCTTGTAGTTTCCCTTTGTTCTATCCTTATTATGATGTCAGTATGATATCATTAGTCTAGATTCTCCTTGTTCCTCTTTGTCCCTTGTTCTCAGAACATCCATTCCTTTGTCCATCTGTAGAACAATGTCCCTTGTATTTACTGTGACGCCATGTTACCACCGTCACTCTGTATTTTGTATAAGTAGTGCAGCTTGTACGCTCCTGGTCCACATCAGTTCTCATCTGTTGTGTGCCAGGTATGTTTCTCCCTCTTGTATAAACATCAGTTCTCATCTGTTGTGTGCCAGACTCCACATCTGCTTCACTTGCTTGATATCACTCTGTTGCTGCTTCCAGCCACTCTCTGTATCTCACCACAGTCTACTTTGTCACTGTGAGTATAGTCCCTTCATGTGCGCTGTTCATCAGGTTATGGGCCCTGGTGCCCTAGCCACTCCACTTGGCTGGTCACTGTGTTCTTAGGATCACACACCAGGCTAAGGTCTGTCTGGGGCCTCACCAGCCTTGCCCAAGGTAGTAGACACTGGGGCACCAGTGGTCTCTGCTGAGGAACCTCCTGTTCATGTACTGCCCAGTAGTCCTACTTTCATCCCTACTGTTTTCCTAGCCCCTGCGCTATGCGCAAGGAGACTGGGTCTGGTAGCCCCTTAATACATATCCAGGTGTGCATGGCCCACTGGGCTGTGTATTGTGGAGCTTAGTGCCAGCTGTCTCTGGTGCTCCACACTGGGCGCAGGATCTCCTCACCATGGGAGTGTAAAACCTGGTTCAGACTCTGGGGGGTGTTCACCATTATGGTGTTCTGCAACCAGATACCTGCCTTGTAGCGGCAATGGGAAAGGATTCAGTAAAGCCACTTGTGGCAATGAGGCAACCAATAGGCCGAGGAGGCTGAGGTAGACAGCCTTGGGCTCTGAAAGCATCCATTCCATATCCCCCTGACGCAAACTAGTGAGCCATGTCCTAGACACATCCTGGCTGGCAGCTGGCTCCTAGTATGGCAAAGGGATCTTCCACCCTGGGCCTAGCCCTTGTATCACTGGCATACCACAGGAGGCAGGATGCGTTAGCGTTCTGGCCTTACAGATTCACAGACAGGAGTGGTATCCCCATCATATCTTGCAAACTGTTAGAAGCACTGTCGCTGACTGCTCCTCGGCGACAGATAAATCATCCCCATGTCTGCCACCTCTTCTCGCGCTGCCTCGCCCACTGGTGTTGCCACCACTAGTGCGGCTGCAGGAGCCACGGCAGGTGCCTCAACCGGCCTGCCCCCAATCACTTCTGGGTCCACACCCTCTACACGCATTGCCAATGCATACTCCACAACCTTCGGCATGCCTTCTGGCATTCGCCTCGAGCAATTCGATGGGAGTCACTGGAACGAGTGGTCTGGGACACTTGAGGCCATCCTCACTCTACATGAGGCTGAGGATGTGTTCACCTGTCATACCCCGCCCACTGGAGTCTCCCCTGAAGAGTGGGAATCCATCCAGCGTCGATCCAAGGCATACCTCCGCCTATATCTTAAACCAGACGTCTACTCCCTCGTTGCTGACCCATATGCCTATCCCACCTTCGCTGCGAAGTGGGACAACCTGAAGGATGTGTATGCTGGTGCTTCGGGCAGCACCACCATTTTTAACTTGTGGATCCAGTTAACTCAAGCCCGCCTCGACGACTCCGCGCCCATGGCCTCACAATTGGCCAAACTCAATGAGCTGCGGGTCGGCCTCACCAACGCACAGATGGGTGTCACTGACACCCAATTCTGTCTCATACTCCTCCACGCCCTGCCAGCCTCCTATGAGGTTCTGGCGTCCACCATCCTTGCCAGTGGCGCACCCTCCAAGCTCAAGCACGCTGAAATAATTGCGCGCATTGTTTTGGAGGAGGCGCGCCGCTCTGGCCCCTCTGGTTCCTCGCTCAATAAGGCTGCCCCTATCAAGCCTAGTGGTGGTGCCCGTAAGAAGAAGGATCACTCTCAGCTTACGTGCCACTACTGTAACAAGAAGGGGCATATCAAGCCTGACTGCAGGCAGAGGAAGAAGGATGAAGCTGCGGGGAAATTGAAGGACACTGGCAACAAGGCTGCCAACTCTCATGTACTTGTACCTACCACCACCTCCATTAAGGAGGTCAGTGATGAACCGGCCATTGATTGGGCCGCAAATACAGTTGGAGTTGCCTTGTATGCTGCCTTGCGTGTGCGTTGGATGATGGACAGTGGTGCAACACACCACATCACACCACATCGGTCTGACTTCAAGGACTATACCCCATGTCAAGGCAGTGTGCGCCTAGGGGATAAGTCCACAATCGACCAAGTTGGTGTAGGCTCCATCGTCTTCACTACGAGCCAGGGCATCCCTATCACCCTAAGCAATGTGCTGCACCTACCACAGGTGAAAACACGCTTTTTGTCAACGCGTGCACTAGCACAAAAGGGTGCGGAAGTGGCCTTCGACAGTGGCTCGTTTAAAATATCTGTCAATAAAAATTGTGTAGCTATTGGCTACTTGGAGGACAACCTATACTGGTTGGACACTTCAAGCATTGGCCTAAATGCTCACGTCAAAAGTGCTGCCACCACTCTTGATATCTGGCATCAGCGCATGGGACACATCTCCTCTGCTGCTCTCAAGTCGTATGGTCCCTCTGCCACTACTGGCATGGACATTGACAGCTCTACCACGCACACTGGTGTGTGCCGTGGGTGTGAGTTAGGCAAATCCACTCGCCAACCCTTCTCTGCGTCCTCCACCAAAAGGACAACTCGTATATTTGAGATTGTGCACAGTGACCTAGCCGGTCCTATGCAAACTCAATCCCTGCAAGGCTCTGCATACACCGCCACCTTCATAGACGACCACTCTAAGTTTGCAGTGGTGTACTTCATTAAGTCGAAGGATCAGTTTGTGAAAGCGCTGCAGATGTATTTGGCCTGGGGTGAAACCCAGACGTCCCATAAGCTGCGCGCACTCCACTCTGACCGCGGAGGCGAGTACATGGCTAGCCAAGTGCAGGACATTCTCAAACAGAGGGGGATAGAGCATCACCTTACGATGCCAGGTTCACCACAGTCGAACGGGAAAGCCGAGCGGTTTAACCGCACCATTACGGATAAGGCAATGGCCATGCTCCACACAGCTGGCATGTCTAAAGGCTTCTGGGAGCACGCTATGAGCACTGCGGTACACATCTACAACCGCTCTCCCACCCGTACACTTAAGTGGCGCACACCTTTTGAGCTCTGGTATTCTGGCAAAGTACCAGATGTCTCACATTTACGTGTCTTTGGATGCAAGGGGTACATGCACGTACCCGCTGATAAGCGTCGCAAATTGGATGCGAAGGCCATTGAGGTCACACTTATTGGGTTTGAGCCTGAATCTAAGGGCTATAAGCTCTGGGACCGCCAAACCCGCTCTGTCAGATTGTCCAGGGATGTGACATTCGACGAGAGCAGCTTCCCGTCCCTCCAGGGTGCTGAGCCACACCCACAACCTTCTCAAGTGGTGTCACAACCACTACCTCCACCAGTAATTGCCGTACCTAGCACGTCGGCGTTACCACCACAGCGAGTTCCCTCCCCTGCACACTCCAGCAGTAGTGAGGAGGAGGATGTTGAAGAACTCCTAGACCCAAAACAAGAGCGTCCACACACGCCACCACCACCACCTGCACTGCCCACTCTGCCCACCACACCAAAGCGTGAGCAAGCTACTCCCATCCTCACCACCGCCGCGTCAAAGTGCAATGCGCATTATGCGCCATGTCCCACCTCCCTCACTGGACATGCCGGGAGGTTTTGAGGCTCGTGCACAGCGTAGTCAGCTGTTGCGTGAAATGGACAATGCACCAAGGCGCTCTAGCCGTGTACCTGTGCCCAATCCTCGCTATTACAGTGGGGACAATGTGGCACTGCGCGGCAGGCGACTGGGGTATGCAGAACTGTTAGCTGCGGCCTATGTTGGCAGAGACCCTGCATCCTATGCAGAGGCCATGCGGTCTGCAGATGCAGATGAGTGGACTAAGGCGTGTCAGTACGAAATGGACGCACTCGCCCACAATGGCACATGGGAGTTAGTGGATCTCCTGCCTAATTGTAAGGCAGTAAAATCCAAATGGGTCTTCAAGCTCAAAGCAGATGGCCGCTACAGAGCTCGCTTGGTGGCTAAGGGATTTACACAGATCCCTGGCATAGATTTCGATGAAACCTTCTCTCCTGTCGCACGATTTGAGTCGCTGAGATTGCTTCTGGCGTTGGCCGTGCTGGAGGACTGGCACATCCATCAAATGGATGTCAAGTCCGCGTTTCTCAATGGCGTGCTTGATGAGGAGATATACATGGAGCAGCCACAAGGTTTCACCGTTGCTGGTGCAGAGACGAAGGTGTGTCGCCTTGTCAAGGCGATATATGGTCTCAAACAAGCCTCCCGTGCATGGAACTTACAATTCCATGGAGTGCTCCTAGCACTCGGCTTCAAACGGACGTTCGCCGATGCAGGTGTATATGTGTTGCCTCAACGAGAGGGGGATGGTCCACTCTTCGTTATCGTTTACATTGACGACATCACAATTTTGGGTGCTTCTTTGGAGAGGATCAAGCGTTTAAAGTCAGATCTTGCTGAACGCTATGAGATGACAGATCTCGGGGAGATAGAGTCCTATCTTGGTATGTGCATTGTGCGCGACCGCTCCCTCAGACGCATTGAAATAGATCAGTCTGGCTATGTCAAGGATGTCCTTGAACGCTTTGGCATGTCCAATGCCACTCCACACTCCACACCCTTACCCGCTGGTGCTGACGAGCACCTTCATAAATATACGGGTCAGGCCACTGCCTCTGACATTACGCACTATCAGTCACTCATTGGTAGTCTGCTGTACGTTCAGATTGGCACTAGGCCAGATATTTCCTTTGCTGTATCACGTTTGGCGCAGTATGCAGCAAATCCTTCACCACAACATCTACAGCTTGCGCAATACGTTCTGTCCTACCTAGTGGGAACTGTGGACATGTGTATAGTTTATGATGGCGCCAGTGGAGATGGCCTTCATGGCTACTCTGATTCTTCCCTGGGTGACCAGGTTGATGACAGACACTCCACTTCCGGTTATGTGTTCTTATTAGCCAATGGTGCAATAAGCTGGTCTTCGCGAAAGCAAAAGACTGTAGCCCAAAACACTACAGAGGCGGAATACATGGCCATGACCGACGTGGCTAACCAAGCCGCATGGTATCAGAGCTTCCTTGTGGAACTCGGGTACGAGGTCGACGACCCCATCCCACTGCATGGTGACAACAAGGGTGCCATTGACTTGGCCTTGAACCCTGTCACTGGGAGGCGATCGAAGCACATTGCCATACGGCATCATGTCATTAGGGAGTACATCGAAAAGGGGACCATAACCCTTATTAGAACCCCTACTGCAGAAATGGTTGCGGACGGCTTCACTAAGTCGCTAGCGCGTGTCCTGCTGCACCAACACAATATAGACATGGGCTTGTGCTAGTCCCAGATTGCTAATCACGGGGAGATGTTGATAAGTGACCCTTGCGCACTTAGCGGCTCAAAGGACAATCAGATATGGACTGCTATAGATAAGATATACAGGACTTATGTAGATTAGATTATTATGATCACACAATCTCGGACTTGTTGTATTCCCTTAATCTATGACATCACTGTACACTATGACATCATAGGATCCGGACTCTGCGTTGTACTCAACGCCCTTGTAGTTTCCCTTTGTTCTATCCTTATTATGATGTCAGTATGATATCATTAGTCTAGATTCTCCTTGTTCCTCTTTGTCCCTTGTTCTCAGAACGTCCATTCCTTTGTCCATCTGTAGAACAATGTCCCTTGTATTTACTGTGACGCCATGTTACCACCGTCACTCTGTATTTTGTATAAGTAGTGCAGCTTGTACGCTCCTGGTCCACATCAGTTCTCATCTGTTGTGTGCCAGGTATGTTTCTCCCTCTTGTATAAACATCAGTTCTCATCTGTTGTGTGCCAGACTCCACATCTGCTTCACTTGCTTGATATCACTCTGTTGCTGCTTCCAGCCACTCTCTGTATCTCACCACAGTCTACTTTGTCACTGTGAGTATAGTCCCTTCATGTGCGCTGTTCATCAAGTACATGACCTTTGGTTCGTACAGTCCGCAATTGGTGATTATTGCACCCTTCCATTCGTCTCCGGGTTTGATCCAGATGTTGTGATACCCCCATCTTACGTTGAACTTGGTGAATACCTTTGCTCCTTTCAACCGGTTTATGATGTCGGCGGCGAGCGGTAGTGGATATCGGTTCTTAATAGTGATTTTATTAAGACGACGGTAATCCTGCACCAGACAGAGCTTGCCGTCTTTCTTTTTAATGAAGAATACTGGTGAGGCCATCGGTGACTTTGATGGGACCAGATATCCTTTTGAGATGTGCTCTTGCAGGAATTTGTCGAGTTCCACTTGCTCACTGGGTGACATAGGATACGTTTTGACCCTCCAGTGTTTAACTGCATCTGGTTCAAGGTCTATTGCGTGATCCCACGGTTGATGCTCAGGGAGCCTCTGGGATTCCTCCTCAGAGAAAACTTTTGCGAAGTCTCTGTAGTGCTTCAGTACCATTTCTTCGAAGGTTTTCTTAGGTTTGGAGGCGGTGGCTTTCTCGGCGATTTGCTGAGAGTATGTGAAGCCTGCCAAACAGAAAACTTCGTCTTGGACCATGTCGAGCACTTTCTCCGCAAGGAGACAGTGGCATTCCATCCGGTTTGCCATGATGCGCATCACCTCTACCTCCAACTCTGGTGGCGCTGTTTCAGCGGTCGAGTTGAGGCGCATAGTGCCTTCCTGCCAATCTATTTGCAGGTTCCTCTGCCTTAACCATGGTAGACCCAAAATGACGTTCTCTGGGCCTAGTGAGGTGACTAAGAAGTCGTGACTTTCTTCACTAGGGCCGACTTTCAGAGTAAGTCTGACTTTGTGGGTGATACTACCGGCTTCGTTGAGGGTCCCATCTATGTTGTATAGGGTGATGGGACTTGCAAGAGGAACCTGCAACATCTTGTGGCGGTCAGCGTACCTTTTGTCCAGGAACAACGAAGTTGCCCCAGAGTCTACCATTGCTGCTACTTTTACAGTACGATGACGTCCTTTTAAATACACAGAAATATGAAAATGTGATTTTTTATCTTTTGTTTCGGGAATAATAGTAGAAGACAGTGCTGCATCAGAAATCATCACGTGCGGCATTGCTTCTGGAGAAAGTGGAGCAAAAGGAACACTACTATTGTTCATCTCCGAGGCAGATGTAGATGTGATAGAGTCAGGAAAACAAGAAGCCGAACTAACACTACTATCTAACTTACAGGCATGAATCGTATGAATTACAGGAGGTGAGTCCGAAATGAGGCGAGAGCGTAAACATATATTACAACTACATGAAGCCGAGTCATCTACTGTAGAGGGGCCAGTCGCAGCTATATGCGACCCCTGATCTAAAAAGCCGCCTTGAACGCATCCAGCTGTTCCTGCTGCTTTTCCAACATTCCCAACAACTTTGCCACGTCTGCCTGGGATGTCTGGGTGGGGGAAGTACTTGTGGCGGCTGCTGCCACAGTATTAGACGTTGATGGTGGACTAGGGGATTCCGTTGTTGCTGCAGCTTTTGCTTTAGCCGGTTTCCCCATTCTTTTGTTTTGACAGACGTTTGCTCGGTGTCCTGCTCTTTGGCACCAGTTGCAAACGTCACGCTTGTGATTTCCATCTTTCTTTGTGTGTTCTTTCGAACCACACCCGTAACATTTCCCTCTCATCCATGCTTGGAACTCGCCCCAAGTTTTGAAGATCTCCTCCTTAGCTCTGTTGCTTTGCTGACACGTGGCGTCGACTTGCATGGCGTCAGGGTTGGAGGTAGTGTGTGGTGATGACGATGAAGATTTTCCTTTCTTCTCGCTCTGGCATTGGCGCAGTCGTTGGTCGATGACTTGCGCGCTTTGCTTGAGCTCATCGTATGTGTTATGGGGCTTGTCTGTGATGGCGAGGAGGTCCTTGATCTCGTCTGTGAGACCGTCATAGAAGCAGGTGCGGAGGTCGATGATGGACCACCCAGTCTGTCCAGAGTACTGCTTGAATATGGATGCATATTCGGCAACCGTCTTTTTTCCTTGTCTTGTTTTCTTTAGCTCTTCTCGAGCTATGTCTTGGACGTCTAGGGGGCTAAACCTGCGGTTGAACTCCTTGACGAAGTCCGACCAGTTTCCTCCAAAGGGAATGGTCCCTTGGTTGGCGGACTCCAGATATGGGAGTGCCCAGGTTTTGGCGTCCCCTTCCATCAGGTTGAGGGCGGCAGCTATCCATCTATGCTCATCCACGTACCATTTACTATCTGCCGCATGCCATGTGTTCATGGCGTCCCCTAATGATCCTGCCCAGTTGTGGAAGGCGGCAAGGATGTTACGTTCCTTCGGGACGTATCAATCCGACTTGGATTTGAGACCGGTTTGCTGAGGATTTGTGTCGCAAGTCTTCAGTTTCCCGTAGGCGACGGCCAAGGCGATACGCAGGGCGTGACCGATGTAGGCCAGGCAAAGGACAAGAATATGGAAGTCGAGAATGATGAAGGAGAAGTCGGTGGTGTGCACGACTTATAGCAGGGAGCGGGCGAACGACGAAGAGGATGCACACAGGACAAGGAGCTAAGGCGCAGGAAAGGGAAGGTATTCCTCAAGATATCAAAGCTAAGGAGTTCGTACGCGAACTCCCCTCTACTTATACTACAAGGGATGGAGCTTTGAAGCCCAGCAACCCTAATACACAGCCGCGAACCCTAATATCACAAGCCAATCGCCAGTCATTCCAGTAAGCAGTCACATCAGTTACAAGTCACAAGCCGGTCTGGGCTCAAGCTCATCCGGACCCTTCTGGTCGCTTCTAGGCAGGTCACATGCCAGGGTCACGTGACGGCCCACTCTCCACTCCTAAGTCGATGGGAAACTTGCCTCAATGTGCTGCCACGCCTCCCAATGTTCCTGGGTTCCGGCGCCAAATGCGTGGACATCGTCCTCTTCAAGGAATCCGTCGGGCATCTCGGGCACAAATGCAACAAAGGAAATGACGGGCATCCAAAGAGGAGCCTTTCCCATCCCAAGCTTTGGGGCGGGCCACTATTTCCTTGTTCTTCCCGTTTCTGGGGCGGGTGGCGGTTGCCGAGGCCACCTGTGCTGTCAGGGCTGTGACTTGTTGCGCAAGGTTACTGACGGCTATGCCAAGGTGATTGATGAGGTCCAGGCAGTCCTGGACTGTGGGTGGTGCAGCGTGAGGGAGAGTGCTTCCGCTTGGTTGTGACATCTTGTCTAGTTTTCTCTGTCTCTCTTTTCGTTCTGCTTCCTCTTGTGCCTGACGGAATTCTTCCAAAAGGAGGAGTTGTTCGTCTGGTGAGATCTCGTCCCAGTCTTGGATACAAGATATGAACTCCTTTTCTTTCTTAGTTGGAGGAGGGAGGGCGAATTTCGAGCGAGCTCCGCTGGGATACTGAGCTTGTGCTAGACGAGCTGTCTGTTTCCCTTTCTTGGGAGCCACGTTCTTCGTCTTCCCTTATGTGGGAGAGGAGTGGGTGTGGAGGGGTTTCGAGACGAGGGATGAGGTTCGCAGCGATGGCTATCAACTGCGGGACTGTGAATTCTGTGCCGAGGACTGGGATTTCTAGGCCGTAGAGCTCTAGTAAACCATAACGGTACTTGGGGTCATGATAGATTGCCTGCACGTATTGTTCGGCAATGTTACGAGGGGGCAGTTCTAGTTGGAACCCCTGGTAACGGATGTTGACACTGTCTTCGTCAATGAAACTTTCGCCTGACTGGGCGAGTGTGGCTTGGGAGGAGGAGTGGGCAGAATGGAATGATTCTACTGATACGGTGGGCGATGGTGATGCGTACACTGGGGAGGGGATCCGGTCCTGTTCAGACTGGGTGTCTGGGTGTACGTGCAGCAATGCCAAAGCAGAGGCTGTAGTTTGTGGTGGTGTAATGGAAGCTTGTCTCCTCCTAAAGAGACGACAAAGTCAGGTTTGAATGTTCGCAAATATGCGAGGCAGTTTGGAAATGTGTGAAGGTGGATTTGGACGACAGGATATAACAAGCGCGCAACGCTAACTCGAGGATGATAGGAGAGATCTGATCAAGCAAGACCGATACACAGTGGTGTTTCACACTGCGTGAGGCTGTGGCGATAACAGAAAACTCAGGAGTGATGAAGGGATATGTATAGAGCCACAAGGCTGTCTGCCTCAGTCTTCTCGACCTGTTGGCTGCCTCTCATGCCGAAGCGCTCTCAAACTTTTCTGGTTACTACGCGTACAGCTGTCGCAGGCTAGGCCTGGCTGGCTCAATGTCTAACTGCAGCTTATCTGGCGTGGTGACCAGTTCTGCAGCCAGTACCCAGAGGCGTCTACTGATGACCAGATAGACCCAATAAAGGCAAGCACAATCTATGCCGATTTTACGGACACTAGAGTTGTACCACGAATGCACAGATTCTGCGTGCGGAGGTCCCCAGGCAAAGAGTGAGGTGGGTAATACAAAGGACTGATGGTCGTCAACCACCTAGAAGGGAGAATGATAAAACTGGTGAGCGTGGAGCTCAAGAGAGTGATAAGGAACTTGTCCTAATGTAGTGGTATGACACCTCGCTACGCTAAGCTCAAGTTGAAAGATAGTTGAGGTGAACTGTCAGGCCTTCAGGACTCAAGCCTAGCGCGGAGATAAATCACGCGCCGAACTTACAGTCACTGTGGAGCGTGCAAGGTCAGAGGTAGTCCTTACGCAGAACTACAATCTCGCGATGTCACACAGTGGTAAGCTGAGTAGAAACCAAGAGGACAAGTTAGGATTGGAGAGTAAGGAGTACAGTGGGATACGCACCTGAGTAGAAACCAAGAGGACAAGTTGGTTCTACTCAGGATGCTACAGGAGAGTTTATATACGCTACTGGAGCTGAGCTTGAACTGAGTCTAAACACTATTACTAAGTGTGCAGTAAGACTCCATGACTCAGGAGCTGACGTGTCGTGTCTAATAATAGCGCTATTTATTGTGCTGACTGATGCACTTGTCATAGCGCTGACGCGATGCCTTATCTTGCTGAGTAAAACTTAATACAGCGAGTAAGCGTAAACTACTAAGCGAGTTCTAGAGCTATCTAGAATGTTCCTTCCTTATCTACCAATCACGGGAGTCCGTATGTAAATGGAATGTGACCGGATTAGGTTGTCCCATTAAGGGTGCAACTATCCCATGGTCACGTGCTTGTAGGTGCACATGGTGGCAGCATGTGACTGACGATATCTCATACATTGGCCCTTTATATCTTCCTTGAATAATTCCGTAAAAATACAGAAAAATGAGGAAAATAATGTACGCGTCCATGACAGCTATAACCAAAATACAAAAAACCCATGGGTTACCCGTGCTGATCCCTAGACTCTTAGACTGTGGCCTGTTGCTGGGTCAATGGGTCAAAGGTAGGACTCTGCTTCTTTGGCTATCCTTTGGGCTTCTTCAATGGCTATCGTTCCTTCTCTTGCCTTGGTTATGGTTGCGGTTGCCATTGCGATGGCTGGGGAGTAGATGTAGATGGTTTTGGGCTCATTTATGTGGAGGGACTCAGCTGTTTGGATGATTTCTGCTGCTCCTCCTGATTCTGTTTCTTCTGATTCGCTGTCTTTGTGCATCTGTAAAAGTGGGACCTGTCAAAAGCTGTTGGCAACTGGTCCCGACTGGTCTCTGACAGCTTTTGACAGGTCCCACTTTTACAGATGTGATTGGTAGTTTCGCCTTCGCTCATTTCTGATGGTGCTGGGGTTCTTGGTTCTGATGTGCTGAGCTCTGGTTGTCCATCTATATGCCCCCACTGTTCTCTTGTGGGTAATCCTCATGTGTCAATGTCGCAGTTGTAGTTTCGTCCTGCTGGTCTTACGGCATCCCACCTGTTGTTGATTGGATTCCACGTAATCTCTACCCAACACAAGTTATCGAAGTTGAACTCAACTGGTCAGTATCGGGTGGGTCCCGATGCGAAGTCTACGAAGTATCCAGTGTCCCCTTGGTATTCCCTCCAATGAGCTGCTCTTAGGAATTGTGTGGGTACGTTGCGGTCTCCTCGTCGTTCGAGGGAGTATGTTCAGAAGTTGGTCCACCAATCTCAAGTTGTGAACGCCACGGTGAGTAGATCTTGGTCTTAATGTTATGCCACTACCGGCATTGAGTCTGACTTAGACTGCAAAAGGGTGTTCGCGACTTAGCGTAGTATGCATTATTTGAGTCTCGTGACTTGAGTCATGCGTTTCGTCTGGTCATGTGACCGACGCCATTGCACCAGGATGTCCTTAGGTCACTGGGCAGTAAGAAAGTCGACTTGCTCAAAGGAAACAAGCAAGAGGAGCAAGTGCGAGTTAACGATGGTAGTGATTGAAGAAGACCAAGATGGCTCGTCTTGGTCTTCTGAACTCTCTACTTATACATATGCGGAGATGCTTTAAAGCTCCCCTCCAACCCAAGACGACTAGTAGCATAAATAGCTCGAACCCTATTACAACTACTACTTGGAACAAGTCATAGTATCTAGCATGTGATACTATGACAGCTGACTGATGCTTCTAAGTCCATGACACATTACTACTTACTAAGGGGTCATATCCATATAGTAAGAGTCCACTTCACCAATCGTGACATTAGCGTGTCTTTTGTATTCATCAGGGATTTCCTTCTTTTCCGTGTATTGTTGTACCAATATTTCCAGGTCCATTGCTGTTGTTTGTATGTGTACCAGGTGCATTTCTTCCTCTAATTCCTGGAAGGCTTGTTCCCGTTGCTCGTCCTGTATTTGCATAGTGATCCTTTGGATTTCTGCTTGGACAGCTGTGTTGTTGGGTGGTTTATTGGGGTTGGTCGTGCGAATGATGATTGGGTACTGTTTTGTATCCATTGTGGCGGTTGCCCATTGTATGTTTGGCTGGAATGTGGCTAGCCATGGGTACCCCAGGATGAGGTCTTCCCCCCCCCGATGTTGGTGATGAGAAACTGGATGGTTTTTAATTTTCCATCAGTTTGTATATTGAGGTCGACGCAGTGAGTGATTTTCCCTCCTTTGTTGTGTGTCCCATCTATGTTCCATATGTTCCGAGGATTGGGTAGTTCCATGGTTCCCAACCTCATTCTTCTGATGAAATCTGGATGTATGAAGTTGTGTGTGGCTCTGGAATCCACTAACGCTTTCTTTTCAGCCATGAAGTAACTCGTGCAGATCAAGACTGGGATGTGCATAGATCGATAGTGTGTGATAAATGACAAGTTACAATTTGAAGCCCTCACCCAGGCATTGGGTTCAGGCACTTTGAAAATCCTGCCTCCCCACCATATCCCTTATAAACACCTCTTTCTGCTCTTTGGGTAAGGCTGCGATGCGACCCATGATGTCGCTTATCTGGGGATCTGTGGCTGTGCAGTTTGCCTGGGCCAGTTTGTCCAGGTCAATGAGGGGTTCCTCAGCTACGCTTTGAGGGGCAGTGGGAATTTCTTCTATGTAGGCCCCTCTGCCTCGCGCCCTCCTTGGTTGGTTATAGTCTCATGAGAAGTGGCCTTTCTGGTTGCAGTTGAAACAGGTTACATCCCTTATGTTCATGATCCCACGTCCCCCTCCTCTGTGCTGCATGAATCCTGCCCTTGGTGGGAATGGTGGTCATCTGGGGTTGTAATCCCTTATGTCTTCGGGATGGTTTTGGTTGACATTGCCTATTTCTGTGACTCGTGCTCAGATTCTTCCAGGAGTGGTGTCCATTGTGTCCGGGTGGTTGCAGTACTGCTGCCATCCTTGTGGCTGTGTCTGGCACTGTGGTGCTTGGAATCTTGCAGGTTGGTTCTGACACGGGCATTGAGGTGCCTGTGGCTGCCTTCCAAAGCTGTCTGTTCTGGCCCTCATGTGTAGGTAGCGCTTCTGCTGTTTGATGAGTGCCGTCTTCCATTGGGTGTAATTGTGTGGGTTGTGGAATTGGTAGGCATTCTGGTAGAGTTTGAGGGGAATGCCTCTTGTGAATTTGTCAAGGACAAGTGGTTCATCCAGCTGGTAGTCAGCTTGTCGGACCAGCTTTTCAAATTTAGTGATGTAGCTGTCTATGTCCTCGTTTATCATTTTGAACCCTTTGTCTAGTTCTAGCCTTGCATGATCCTTTTCCAGGTTGTTGTGGAATTGGCTTTTGAAGGCAAGCTCTACTCCTGCCCATAGCCACAAGTCGTTTTTGTTTGGCTGGGCGTCAAGCCATTTGGTGGTTTCTGCTGCCCATTCATCAATGAGGGGGCCCTGTATGTATGTGAGGAACATCATGGCCTTGATGTATGGGACCTTCATGCTTCGGTTTGTGACATTGACTCCTGCGAATCTGTTCCATTGGGCGAGGAATGCTTGTGCTTCGTCGTGATTTCCGGTAAACACCTTGGGTTCTTTTCCTAGGAATTTGTTGGTGTTGGGCATTGCGAAGTTTACTTCAGGGTTTTCGTCTCCCTGGTGTGGGTTGTCATCTGGGTCTCCCGGTGGTGCTCCACCTCCTCCTCCTCCTTTCCCTTCATCGGGAGATTTCCTGAATATTGCGGTTCTGGCCTGGGCCATTGTCATTGTAGCAGTGGCAGACATGTCTGTGGGGATGGACTTAGTGACTTGTTCCAAGTGTTCTTCCTCTTCTTGGCTTTGAATGATGTGGATTTCCTCCGGGTTGCTTGTGATGGATGGGGAGGGTGCTGGTGTTTTTGGTGTTGGGGATCAGAGGGGTTCTTCTTCTTCTCCGTCAATTGGTCCCCACTGGTCTCAGGTGACGATGCTGGACTGTGAGATGTCAAGGTTGAGGCTGGAGCTTGCTGGTCTGGTAACTTGATACTTGTTGTGGAGGTCGTCCCAACAGACTTCAATCCAGCAGGTGTTGTCAAAGTTGAACTCTACTGGTATGAGTCGTGAGTTGTTCTGTCGGTCGGTGTAGTAAGTGAAGTAGCCTGGATTTTCTACGTCGTCCTTCCAGAATGTGTTTTCTAGATATCTCTTGGGGACATTGCAGTCTCCTCTTCTGTCCATGTGATAGGGGCAGAAGGGCACCCAGAAATCCTTGGTTGTTTTCGTAGGGTTGGCCACAGTGGGATCTTGGTCTTAATGTAACATCTACCATGGACGCTTGCCTGACTTAGGCTTCTTGGATGGTGGCGAACCTTTGTACAAAGTTCCTGTTTACTGCTGCGTCAGAGTAGAAAGCGGGGTGAGGTAGGATACACTTGTCTAGTCCAAAATAGGCGTGGATGTCTTCGTGGATTGGTATCCCTGCAGGTACCTCAGTGATATAGCATGCATAAGTCCAAGCGGGACTGTCAAGAATGTAAAAGGCATGATAAGGCGAGGCGACTCATTCGCTGCGATATAGGTGAATCTAGTGGGTGACAGTGCCAACAGGGTATTCCACTGCCCACAAGGGAACTCGGGATAAGTCACAGGGGATCCCTGGTCTAAGGGGATATGCTGGACAACTCACTTAAGGGGGAGGGCCCTAGAGATGACGAGTAATGATGGTGGTATTGAAGAAGACCAAGATGTCGTTCTTGGTCTTTCGCCGTACTCTACTTATACAGATACATGTGGGCTTTAAAGTGCCACTTCAAGAAGTACTAGCCAATAGCGTAAGTAGAGCAAACCCTAGTACGGCTATCCTAGTATGTGTAATGCCACCACAGGGGCATTAAGTGCGACATGTACTTCAGCAAGTCAACAGGATCAGATAGGTGCGAGTCGTTTAGGACTCAGTTTGGTGATGGACAAGTATCACTTGGTCTCCCAGGGACACAAGGATAATAGCAGAAGGTCAAGGCTCAAGCGAAGATGCGAGCGAAGGCAGGGACTCAAGTGCAAGGGCGAGTCAAAGTTGGTGTGTGAGGCAAAGACGATGTGGTATTAGGCCATCAGGAAAACCATGTATTTACTTATTCATACTTTTCCATACTTTTTCATTCTTTTCAGAAAACAAGTAGAAAAAGTAAGAAAAAGACATCCCTCTTTCTTTTTTTTTACTTGCTAAGCTGCCAAAAAAAGTACAGGATAAGTAGAGTACCAAATGACCAAAATTGACAAAATAAAATGTCCAAAAATGGAAATATTGGACCAAACTTTATTTTTTGGTCCGAAATTTTCCATATATGGTAATAAATTGGACCAAAATTTCAAAAAAAATCAGACCAAAATCAGACCAAAATCCAAAATTTCCCCAGAAATATGCCTAAAAAGTAGGAAAAGTAAAGAAAAAGAAGAGGGGATTTCTTTTTTTAAGTAGTTGGTACTTTTCTGAAAGGGTCCTTTTTTCCCTTGCTAAAAGAGCAAAAAGAACAGAAAGTACAAATAAGTAAAACATGGGTTTTCCTGATGCTACACAAGAAGTCAAGTCTACTGTACAAGCTAGGTAGGGTGCAACTTATATACCAATACAGGGTGTTTGGTTAAGCCAAACACATGATGCCAGAATAACACCTTGCGCTGAATCGAGTACAAAGGGATACACTATAACGAGAGCCATGAATGTTACGTTTCTGTCACGGTACGGGGAAAAGGACTCTTACTTACGGTGATGACCTCGTTAGCAAGCAGTAATGTGTCATGGACAGTCGCATCAGTCAGCGGAGACGGTAGAATCACACGCCAATAGGGCATGACTCATTCCTAGGATAGCTGTAGTAGGGTTCGAGCTACTTATGCTACTAGTCGTATGGGTTCAGGAGGAGCTTTAAAGCTACCTCATACATGTATAAATAGTGGCTCGATAAGACCAAGATACGCCATCTTGGTCTTCTTCAATCACCACCTTTTACTCGTCTCTCCACGTGTGGTTCGCTTGCCCCTTCACGCAAGTCGTCTCTACCAGTTGGATTACCTAGTGGCACGACTTGCCCTAGTGTACGTTCAGATCACGTGCCCAAGAAGTGCCGTGTATCCCGTGACCAAGTCACGTGACCTCCGAAGAATATTTTGCTAAGTCGTAAACGCCCTTTTGCAGTCCAAGTCGGACTAACACCAGTGGTGGCGTTACATTAAGACCAAGATCTACCCATCGTGGCGTTTACAACTCGAGACCAGTGGAGAAACTTTCAAACCTACTCCCTCAAACGAAGGGGAGACCGCAACGTACCAGTACAATTTCTAGGAGCAGCTAGGTGGAGAGAATATAGAGGGGAGACAGGATATTTCGTAGATTTCGCGTCGGGCCCAACCCGATACCGCCCCGTTGAGTTCAACTTTGACCATCTGTGCTGGGTAGAGATTACTTGGAACCCCATAGATAACCGTTACGACGCAGTGCGACCCACAGGGAGAAACTACAACTGCGACATCGACTCAAGGAACCTACCCACACGCGCAGAGTGGGGACGCATAGTGTTGAGCTGTAATACTTACTATAAGGCTCATTACGTAGGAATGACAGTACGATTAGTTATGCTATACACGTAATTCGGAGTATTTAGTCATACGGTATACGTACAGAATCCCCTTAAGGGATTATTCCGAGTCCACCGGTGATTAGACATTAGGCGACACTGAAAACGCGATATTGTGGACGCCTCTACTCATCACTTTTCCCCAAACGGACATGGGTGGACCATAGAGTATATAAATCCTACTATAGGAGCGAGTACCTATACACATCTCTCTCCACCCCACTCTGAGCTTCCTCTGCTTCACTCTAAGCCTCGTCTAAGCTCTCTATTCAGGTAAGGGTCTACCTGTACACTGCGTGCATTGCTGCGCAACAGGTTATGGGCCCTGCCATAAGTCGCTTTGCGCCTTCATTGGCTGCAACGACAGCGGGTTACCTTTAGTACCTGCAGTGGGGTTGTCGCCTTCATTGGCTGACACTAGTCTCCTCCACTATGGGGAGACTATGACAGTATGTTGCCTTTAATGGCAGACATTAGTCTCCTTATAAGGGGAGACTATGCCGGTTTATTTTTCTGTTATTAGTCGCATACGGTGCTGACTACTCTCTATTCAGAAACCTATTATCAAACATGTCGACTCTTACTACTCTTGTCCCCGTCCTTGACGGCAACAACTATCAAATTTGGGCTAAGCAAATGGAGGCTTTCTTGAAGTCTTCTGCGCTGTGGGATGTAGTGTCTGGGAGGCGTGGTGCCCCCAGCGCTGTAGATGAAGACAAGCCCACTGAAAAGGAGCTTGAAGCGTACAATGCTTGGGCTACTGATGATGATCGTGCCCTTGGCTCGATCGTGCTGCGCCTTTCACCGGCTATTCAACGCCAGGTTGAAAAATATGCGGCTTCTCGCTTGGTTTGGGATCATCTCAAGTCCCAGTATGGGGGCGTTAGTGCTGCTAACGTCTACCAGGACTTCAAGCGTGCCATGACGTTCCGTCTGGACTACGCCAAGCATCCTGGCCCCCAGATCGATGAGCTTGCAACGATTTACGACCACCTTTCTGCCAACTCCGCCAAAGTACCCGACGGCCTTCAGGCCATGATGCTTCTTTCGAAGCTACCTGCCAAATGGGAGTCATCCCTTGTCCCTATCCTCATGTCGGGCACTACGGCAAAGAAGCTTACTTTGACCAACATCCGTACTGCAGCGGTCAATCAGTGGGAAATCGAGCGTACAAAAGGCCAGTCCTCTAACAAGGAATCGGCCAACAAGTTGTCGGCGGTCAAGCGCAAGCATAATGACCCCGACTTCCAGCAGCAGCAGCAGCAAGGCTCTTCGGGCCAGCAGAACAAGAAGCGCGGTAATCAGCAGCAGCAGCAGCCCCAGCAGCAGGGAGCGAACCATCGCCAGCGTAGTAAACGCGCCGGCAAGAAGTTCAAGAAGCAACATACGCAAGGGCATACGCACATTGCCGATGTTGTGGCGCTCCCAGCGCCAACCTCTACGACCATTGCGCATATCTCGCCTTCTGGGCTCGAGCAGCGCATTTCCTCCGCTCCTCCTGCGAAGAAGCGCGTCCCAGGACACTATAAGACCTTCAATAAGGCTCTGGACGTCACCCAGGCCTTAGAAACTCCTGGTACAGTACAGACAGTAAAGACGCTTGAGCAACGTCTTGGGCAGATGGTCGCGGATTCCCCGTGGACCAAGAACCCGAACACCTTCGCAGAGGACTGGGAAATGTCAGATGAGGATGAGGACCTCCCTACAGGCTGCAGTGCGCCCATTAATTCGCCTCCAGATACTCCTAAACTGACCTTGACCCCTTTAGTCTCGCCTGCTGAACAAGAGGCGCGTAAAGACAAGGGCAAGGAGCCCATTCGCACGGTTGAGCCTATCGAAGAATGCCCAGATAGTCCTACTGCGGTTGAAATAACCAAAATGTGGGAAGGCTTTCATAAGAAGGCGGCAGTACGTGCCCCCTCCCCAGATATTTCTCTGGATTGGGAAAGCGAAGCGGACGATGATGACAACGTCTACAACGACTTCGCTGATACAGTCGGACAAGATGACTTCACTCCCTATGAGGACGGGTTAGTAACTTTCCCTCCCCAAATAAGCGAATCTGACCACCCTACAGTGCTACTGGAGACGGCGCCGACTGGCGCTTCTAAAAATTGTAGTTACAGTGCACTTGTAAATAAAGTTGTAAATAGCGCTAATCTATGCGCTCATGGTCTTGATTTCGCTTTATGCTCGAAATGTAAGGGAAAGAAAAGTCAAACAGAGCGAGAACCTACTTGGTTACTTGACTCTGGTGCGTCGGCACACTTTACAAACAATAAACTGGACTTTATAAGTTATACCCCCCTTTCACAAAAGCCTATGGTAAAGATGGCAGCCCATGCTCTTTATATACAAGGCAAAGGCTCAGTCTTATTAAAGCATTCTGTGGAACACAATGGCGTTAAAACAGAGCGTATTACACGCATATATCCTGTCTTTCATATACCACAGATGACAACTAAGCTATTGTCTATGGGGGAGTTTCTTCAACAGGGATTGCGCGTTCATGGGGATTCGCAGCATATATCTCTATTCTATAAGGGCAGTACGACGCCCATATTACAAACAAAACCCCTAGCAGATGGTCAGACACTTTACTGGCTTGATGCCGAAGTCACGCAAGTAAAAAATGTACATGAAGCCCATAGTACAATCTATACTGCTGACTACGACATTTGGCATAGACGTCTAGGACACCCTTCGAAGGAAGTACTACGTCGTGCCAAGGATCACACTAAGGGATTCCCTAAGGACCTTAAATATCCTTCTGAGACACCCATATGTCCTGGTTGCGCTCAAGGGAAAATGCCTGCTTCAACGCATAAACCCTCTGAGACGCGTGCTAAGAAGCCTTTTGAAAAGATTCATTCCGATCTTAAGAGCTTCCCAGTTGACTCGTACCACAAATACAAATACTTCATTAGTTTCTTTGACGACTTTTCCTCCTATGCGTGGGTCGTGCTATTACGCACCAAAGCACAGGCCATCAATGTGTTAAGGCAGTTTGTTGCCATGGTCAAAAATCAGCATAACGCCACCATTAAACAGTGGATGTCTGACGCTGGAGGAGAATACAAGTCTGATGAGTTTACTAAGGTACTGAAAGATATGGGCATTACTATCCTACAAAGTGCACCGCATACTCCCCAACAAAATGGTCGTGCTGAACGCTTTATGCGTACTTGTATGGATAAGGCTCAGGCTATGTGCCTTGAAGCCTGTCTCCCTCAATCCTGGTGGGAATTTGCGGTCCTACATGCAGTACATTGCTATAATAGGACTCCAATAAGTCGCCTTAATTGGCAGACACCCTATATGAGCTTGCATGGTGAAGCACCTAATCTTTCACACTTACGAGTGTTTGGATGTGGCGCATATGTGCACATACCAGAAGATCGCAGATCGAACAAACTTGACCCCAAAAGCGAACAAATGATCTATATTGGTCACACTGAGGGTGTAACGCCACCACTGGCGTCAGTCCGACTTGGATGCGGAAGGGCGTTCACGACTTAGCGAAGTATCTCTCCAAGGTCACGTGACCTAATCACGGGATGCACGGCGCTTACGGGCACGTGATCCAGGCGTACACTAGGGCAAGTCGTGCCACTAGGTAATCCGATAATCGATGAAGACGACTTGCTCAAAAGGAGACAAGCGAAGCACACGTAGAGAGGCGAGTAGAAGTGGTGAATTGAAGAAGACCAAGATGGCGTATCTTGGTCTTATCGAGCCACTATTTATACATATACGAGGCAGCTTTAAAGCTCCTCCCGAATCTGTACGACGAATGGCGTATGTGGCTCGAACCCTACTATCGCTATCCTAGTGTTTACTAATGCCACATCGGCATGTGATAGTGCTACTGGCTGACTGATGCGAATGTCCATGACTCATTACTGCTTACTAACGAGGTCATCACCGTAAGTAAGAGTCCACTTCTTTGCGTACCGTAACACCACCCCCTTTTCAGCCGCGACGACCCCGGTGTCGGGTTGGTCCGATCCCTCCAAGCCATCCTTCCTGCACTTCTTCGACTCGATTGTGAATGTCCGCCATTTCCAGTCTGAACTTGGAGCGGGCAACGTCGGCTTGCACGCCTCCTAAGGCTGTCGAGAGGGCGTGGAGACGGTGTTCGATCCTTTCAGCTTCTGCCTTGAGCGAACGGAATCTATGCAACTCAGCTTTTAGCCCCGTGTCCTTCAACTCGTTGACTGCCGTGTCGAGACGGTGTTGATTGGCATGACCCGCGGCGAGGGAGCGCAATTCCAGCTCCCCATAGTGAGGCTTGCCTCGCTCCCGAACTTGGGGCTCCGCGTAGAGCGGCTTCGAATACGTCTTGTCGCTGTCCGCAGCGAGGCCGAGGACGATGGGGTTGGCGGTCATGATGACCTGGACGTACGCTGCCTGGGTAGTAACCCCCTGGGCGTCGGTGATAGGGAAGTGGACAAACTTGTCCCCTCGGTTGTGAGTGTAGCCGTAGGGGGCGAAGTGGGAGTCGGTGAGGCGGCGATGGAGAGTCGTGGTGTGGTGAGATGAGGAGGGAATGTCTACCCGAAGGGAGCCTCGGTAAATGGGACGGCCCACTGTGTTGAGGGTGTAGGGGGTCTCGTCGGGGTGGTCAGAGTCCGTGGTTGTGATGATGAAGGGGTGCTCAGCTGGATACCACTCTCTGAGCTCGCGTTCGGGCTGCTCCCGCACTTGGCGCGCATTGTCTCGTCGAACAACTTCCTCTTCTCGAGGATCTTCGTTCTCCTTGTTGCTGCCGTCGCCAGTTGCTCGAGCCTCCACCTCTCCACCGTCAGTCTCCACTCCTCCCATCGCATCGTGTTCGGGTTCTTGACGCGTTTCGACCCAGTGCTCCACTCGAACCGGGAGAGGTCCCGGTGAGGAAGGCGCACAGTCTCGGAGAGCTGCGCGAAGCCTATTAACTTCGGCCTGCGTATAAGGCCGGTGGTTGAGGTGTTGGCCTTCGGTGCCGAGCAGCCAGTAGGTTGTGGGGGTATTGGGGTTGTCGAGGTCTTCGATAGGGGCGAGGTTGTCGAGGGCGGTCGTAAGTTCCTCATGGGTGAAGGACCCTCGGAGGTTGGCTGTGATGGCGGGAGAGGAGAGTGAGGAGGACATGTCGATGAGTGGTTGGAGTCCAGTGTGGAAGAATGGGGGGAACTTAGCGTCGTTTGCTCGGTTTATATATGTCCTTGCAGCCTTTGAGCTCCGTCTATACTCCGCTACGGCTTCTTCGGCGAATACGTCATTCTCGTTGACCCACTGGTTTTCCGAGTCTGGGTACCCCTTCCATTTCACGAGGTATTGGAGTTTTTTGCTCCGGCCGAACCGTCTGGAATCTAGAATGCGTTCCACTTCATACTCCTCTTCTCCATCTACCAGATCCGGTGGTGGGCGTTGGAAGTTTTCCCCATGTAGAGGCGTTTCGCGATAAGGTGTGAGTAGGTCGATGTGGAATACGGGGTGAATACTCCACTGCATGGGAAGTTCCAGTTGATAATTGACCGGTGATAGGACGCGCGTGATTTTGAATGGGCCATGCCGTCGTGCCGCTAGCTTGGCGGTTGGTTGATTGGTTCGCAGATGCCGTCCTTCTAGCCATACTTGGTCTCCCACTTGGTACTTGGGCGTGTTCCGATGTTTGACCCATAGTGATTGTGCCTTTCTGATAAGGTTCTGAGCCTCTTTCCTCGCTTCTCTGAATTGCTGGAGTCGCGTGAGCACCTGTGGGATTGGGGATGGCTTGTCGATCCAATCAGCGCGCGGGTCGTATCCCATCATGAGTGAGAAAGGGGACTTCCTTGTTGCCTCGTGCGGCCAATTGTTATGCGCGAATTCTGCCATTGGCAGGAATCGCGCCCAATTATCTTGACGCTCATTAGTCCAGAACCGTAGATATTGCTCCAGCCATTGATTGGTTCTTTCCGATTGTCCATCTGTTCGGGGGTGATACGCCGTGGAGATGTTTTGGTAGATGCCGAGGATTCGGCACAATTCGCGTGTGAACTTTGATGCGAATCTCGGGTCTCGGTCGCTGATAATTTTTGCCGGTAATCCGAATCTCCGAAACACGTGAGTGACGTACAGGGCAGCGGTTTCTTCCGCGGATATTTCCTCGTTGCAGGGGATGAACACTGATGCCTTCGTGCAGTCGTGGTCGGTCACTGTGAGAATGGAGTCGTATCCCTGTGATTCCGGCAACTTAGTGATGAAGTCAAGGGCAATGACTTCGAATGGCTTAGCGTCGGGTGTCGGCGTGATGGGTATTAGCGGAGCCTTTGTCGGGCGGTTGTTGACCTTGTGGCGTTGGCATTCCGCGCAGCCTTGGATGTATTCGGTGACATGCTTCAGCATATTCGGCCACCAGTGGTCGTGTTTGATAATTCTCGCGGTTCGTTTGATTCCGGGGTGGCCGTAGACAGGGGGGTCATGGTGGTTGGCGATGACCGTGCGGATTTCTTCTGGACTTCCAGTGACAACTCGTGCGCCTTGGTGGTACCAAATCCCCTCGACTTTTTTGAGTTTGTGCGGGTCTACCCAGGGGCGTAGGGTGTTTTCGTCTTGTTCCAGGACTTCTGGTGACTGTGTGGTGACGTTTCGCACGAATACTTTTTCGGGTAGGACGACGACTCCTTCATTGTCGTGTTCTCCTCGGTCGTAGTCGGGTCTTCGTGATAGTGCGTCCGCACGACCGTTGTTGGTCCCTTTGATGTGATGGATCTCGAAGTCGTATTCCATGAGTTCCAAGACTTCTCGAGCTACGCGACGACTTATCTTTTGCGGTGTTTTCCAGTGCGTAAGGTTGAGGTGATCCGAAAAGATTTTGATTTTGTGGGGGGATCCTGCCAGGAATGGCCTCCAGTGTCGTAGTGCCTTGACGATTGCCAGGAGTTCCAGGTCATAGATGTCATAGTTGCGTTCCGCTTCGTTTAGGGTGGCCGAGAAGTAGCCAAGGGGGTGCCTTTTCCCGTCTTGCTTCTTCTGTAGGAGTACTGCGCCTACTGCGTATCCCGATGCGTCTACTTCGAGTTCGAATTGGTCTGTCAGCGTGGGATGCGCGAGTACCGGTTCGCTTGTGACTAGGCGTTTAAGGGTTTGGAAGGCTGTTTCTTCGTCTTTGCCCCACGTCCATTCTGCGTCTTTGCGTGTGAGTTTGTTGAGGGCTCGTGCGTATGTGGCGAAACCGCGAATGAAGAGGCGGTAAAAATTGCAGAAGCCTAGAAAGGAGCGTACGTCGCGTACCTTCGTGGGTGTGGGCCAATCGCGTATACCAGCAATTTTTATGGGGTCCATGCGAGTCACCCCCTTTTCAAGAATTACCCCCAGGTAATCCATTCGCGGTTGGTGGAAGGTACATTTGGACGGTTTGAAGTATAAATCGTGGTCCAGTGCTACTTGAAGTACTGCGCAGACGGCGTCGATGTGCGCTTGAAGGCCTGCGTGTTCGAGTGTTGCGATTCCGATGTCGTCCATGTAGACCCGGATGATCGTTCCCATTGCCGCAAAGACTCGGATTGTGTCTCCCAGGATGTCGTTCATCATGTTCTGGAACGTTGCTGGTGAGTTCGTGAGTCCGAAGTACATGACAAGTGGCTCAAAAAGTCCGTATTTCGTCTTGAAGGCTGCTTTGTACTCATCTCCTTCCTTGATGCGTATGTTGTTGTACCCCCATCGGACATCGAGCTTGGTGAATATGTGTCCGTCTCCCAGGTCGTTGATGAGTTCCGACATGAGGGGTAGTGGGTATTGGTTGCGCACCGTGCATGCGTTAATCCTTCGATAGTCCTGTACCGGTCGTAGTTTGCCGTCCTTCTTTTTGATGAAGAAGAATGACGAGGCGTAGGGGGATTTCGATGGTCTGATGTACCCCAGTTTGAGTTGCTCGTCCAGCCATGTGCGTAGTTGTCCGTCTTCATCTTGAGACATAGGGTAGACCTTGCAGTCGATGCTTGGGGGTGTACCCGGTTTAAAGTCAATCGCGTGGTCCCAGGGTCGCGATGGTGGGAATCGGTGGGACGCTTCTTCGCTGAAGATTTTCGCAAAGCGTTGATATGGTTCTGGGAGGGCTTCCACAACGGTGTTCTGGTTAGCTGCGATGGCCAGTTCGGTAGCTGTGGTACGTATCTGGCATTCTTCTTCGAGCTTTTGGACGATGTCTTCGGCTTCGTCTTGAGTCATTGCACCGGCGATGGTGGTTTGCGCTTCCGTGGGGTTGATTGATCGAAGTACTACTGGAAGGGCTCCTTCGTGGATGGTAGCATGCGCCCAGCTGATAGTCGGTTCGTAAGTTGCTAGCCAGGGATATCCGAGGACGAGATCTTCGTTTCCTATGTCGGTGACGAGGAATCTCATGGTCTTAGAGACGTTATTGGTCTGGACGTCTAGATCAATAAAGTGCGTAATGGACCCAGCTTTATTTTCTGTGTTATCGATGTTCCAGATTTTTTTTGGTTTTTCGAGGATTTGTAGCCCAAGACCCATGCGTTTGGCGAACGCGGGTCTTATAAAGTTGTCGGTGGCTCCGGAGTCAACGAGCCCTTTGATGTCGGCCATGGAGTAATTTGTACGAATCGATACTGGAATTCGGAGCGAACGGTAGCGAGTCATGATTACAGAATTACAATTGACTGCCCTCACCCAGGCCGATGGGTTCAGGCGTCCTGAAAACCCTCTTGGGTCCAGAGGTCTTTGAATACGAGGTCTTTCACTTCGTCACTGGCCCCTCTAAGCGTCTCCATCCATCCTTTGGCTTGTTCCTCCGGTGTAGCCTCCGCACGACGCACCGTTGTCGGTTCTTGACTGTAGTAGTCGGTGTCCATGCTTCGACTTGTACTCGCGCGTGGTTGGAACGGTTGCCTAGGCTTTCTGGGGCGTGTACAATCTTGTGAGAAGTGGCCCGGGTTGTTGCAGTTATAGCATATCACTTCCCTCATGTCTCGGCGTGGTCCACCTCCTCGGTTCTGTCCATTTCTTGGGGGAAACGGTGGCCTTGGGTTTCCGCGGTTTGGATCTCCTACTTCTGCGAGGCGTGCGCGGGTTCGATCTGCTGACGTGTCCATGGCGTTTGGGTCGTAGCGCGGTGGTGGGAATCTAGGTGGCGCCCATTGCGGGGCGTATCCACGGTTTTGCTGAGGTCGTGGTGTTGGGGTATTGCGGGGCGTGGTGGCGAGCCCTAGGCGAGCGCGTAGGTGAATGTATTGCTTTTGCCTGCGCAGTGCCGCTTCCTTCCATTCGTTGAAGGTTTGCGGGTCGTCTAGCTCGTAGATTTTTGTAAACAGCGCTCGTGGTAATCCCGCCGTGAATCGGTCAAGTGTTTGGCGATGGTTGAGGCGGTAGTCAGCCTTCCTTGCCAGTTGTTCGAAGTTGGTGACGTACGAATCAATATCGTCACCGATCATTTTGAATCCTTTGGCCAATGTGGCCTGCGCCTGTTCTTGCTCGAGCACGTTCGAGAAGCGGTCAGAGAATCCCGCTGTGAGTGTGTCCCATAGAAATGGGTCGTATCTGTTGCGTCCGTGATGCAGTTCGTTGTTGAGCCATTGGAGGAATCCGAGCGTCCAATTAGATACTCGTGGTCCTTTGACGAATCCTAGGAACAGTAGGCATCGCCGATAGACGTTGGTCATGATTGGTGCCTCTGAGTTTTGCCCCCAGTAAATGTGCCACTGCGTGAGGAATGACTCGTACTCATCTCGGTTTCCGTCGAATATGCTTGGGGGTTCTCCTACGAGTTTGTCTGTCCCGTGTGGTGCTCCAAGGGCGGGTCCTGCAGCTGGAGGTGGCGGTGGTGGCGGTCCTCCTCCGAAGGGATCTCCTCCTCCTCCTCCTCCTCCGAATTGGGGTTGCCTGCCCCCGTGCGGTGGTCTTCCGTTTCCTGGCGGTCCTTGGCCGAAGTTTCCTCCGGGTCTTCTTGGTGGTGCTGGTCCGCCTGCTCCCGGTGGTGGGTCGGGTACGTCCGGTCCTACTGCTCTGAATATGGCCGCATCGTCTGCGGTCATACGATGTCCTGTTGTTGGATTGATGGGGCGTAGGTAGGACTCTGCTTCTTCGGTGATTCTTCTGGCTTCTTCAAGAGCTAGATCTTCGTGAGTAGTTGTCGCTGTTGCCATGTCTGTGGGTGGGTGGATTTCGATGTTCTCGGGTTCGTTGATGCGTAGGGACTCAGCTGTCTGTATTATCCCTTCTACTTCGGACTCTTCGTCGTTGTCGGTTTCTTCGTCGTCTCCGCTTGTTTCCGATGGTGCCGGGGTTCTTGGTTCGGAGGTGCTAGGTTCCTCGGGTTGTCCGTCTATGCGTCCCCACTCTTCACGCGTGGGCAGGTTCCGTGCGTCAATGTCGCAGTTGTAGTTTCTTCCGGCAGGGCGTATTGCGTCGTATCGGTTGTCTACAGGGTTCCAAGTAATTTCGACCCAACACAAGTTGTCAAAATTGAACTCAACGGGGCGGTATCGGGTTGGCCCCAATGCGAAGTCTACGAAATATCCGGTCTCTCCTCGGTATTCTCTCCAGCGGGCGGCTCCTAGGAACTGTGTTGGTACGTTGCGGTCTCCCCTTCGTTCGAGGGAGTAGGTCTGGAAGTTTCTCCACTGGTCTTGGGTTGTGAACGCCACGGTGGGTAGATCTTGGTCTTAATGTAACGCCACCACTGGCGTCAGTCCGACTTGGACGCGGAAGGGCGTTCACGACTTAGCAAAGTATCTCTCCAAGGTCACGTGACCTAATCACGGGATGCACGGCGCTTACGGGCACGTGATCCAGGCGTACACTAGGGCAAGTCGTGCCACTAGGTAATCCGATAATCGATGAAGACGACTTGCTCAAAAGGAGACAAGCGAAGCACGCGTAGAGAGGCGAGTAGAAGTGGTGAATTGAAGAAGACCAAGATGGCGTATCTTGGTCTTATCGAGCCACTATTTATACATATACGAGGCAGCTTTAAAGCTCCTCCCGAATCTGTACGACGAATGGCGTATGTGGCTCGAACCCTACTATCGCTATCCTAGTGTTTACTAATGCCACATCGGCATGTGATAGTGCTACTGGCTGACTGATGCGAATGTCCATGACTCATTACTGCTTACTAACGAGGTCATCACCGTAAGTAAGAGTCCACTTCTTTGCGTACCGTAACAGAGGGCATAAAAGCATATAAATTCATGCGGATCAAAAACAACACAGTGTTCACCAGCACTACTGCATTATTTGATGAGACCGTATACCCTAAGTGCGAAACACAAAGGGTGCGGGGTACAACCCGCATAAATGAGCCAGTAGAGAATCAACCTCCTATGGAGGATGAACCATCACCTACACAGCCCATTCCAAGTGGTTTTGACGATGATATGCCTACTCATTGTCCCCCTAAACAGAGGCAAAATAGGGAGGATGCACCAGACCGCGACGGCGGATCTGTGGAACCAGAGGAACCAGAAGCGCAACAGCCTCCGCCTCCTGCGCCAGAACCAGCACTACCACGACGGTCTGCGCGCTTGAGGAAAGTACCTACTCGTCCTGGCAACGTCTATGGGGAAGACAGGCACCCCACAAACATAACTAAAGACGTTGAACGGAGTAGCAGGTGGAAAGAAATGGTTGGAAGACAGCCTGGTCGCTCCAGAGCTGATAGTACACCAGGGCAAAGGCAGATTCCAGGAGGATTTCCTGAGACAAACCCTGACCCTCCACCTGCTGAGAGTGAAGCTCTGCCAGAACCCTCAGAGGATGAAGTAGATGATTTATTGTCACGCCTTGCTCAGGAAGGGGGAGTAAAATTCCTAGATCATCTGCTTGCCAAGGCAGTTCCATCTAATGATCTGGAACCACTGGACACTTCTAATATACGGGAGTGGACCTATAAAGATATAATACGCATGCCTGCAGCACAACAAAAGGAATGGAAGACTGCTTGTCGCGAGGAACTAGAGGCACTTCGCAGACGTAATGTCTTTGAGCTTGTGGAACCCCCTAAAGGGAGGAAAATAATAAAAAATAGATGGGTCTTTGATCAAAAGACTGATGGTCGCAAGAAAGCCCGGCTTGTCGCCAAAGGCTTTTCTCAGGTTGAAGGCGTTGACTATGATGAAATATTCTCACCAGTAGTGCGCTTCGAGACTGTCCGGATGATGCTCGCGCTTGCAGCGCTAGAGGATTGGCACATCACTGGACTAGATGTTAAAACTGCCTTCCTATATGGAGAGCTCGATGAAGAGCTATACATGGAACAACCTGAGGGCTTCAAAGCCAAAGGGCATGAAAACAAAGTACTGCGACTAAAACGCGCCATTTATGGACTTAAACAAGCTGCTCTAGCATGGTGGAAAGCGCTGGATAAGTCCATGGCTGCGATGGGCTGTAAAAGGCTATTATCTGACTCAGGACTCTTTACCCATAGAGGAAAGAGTGGCGCCCTTGTAGTGATCATTGTCTATGTTGATGATGTGATCTTTATGGGATCGGACAAAGCCCTTTTAAATGAGCTTAAGAATAGGTTCATGGAGGCTTGGGAATGTCGTGACTTAGGTGATGCAAAGGAATTCTTGCGTATGTGCATTCAGCGGAAACATGGAAAGATCTTTTTAGATCAAACCGCTTACTTAGAAAAGGTGCTGCAACGCTTTGGACTCGCAGATGCGAAAGCAACTGCAACTCCACTTCCTGAAGGGTACCAACCTGTACCTAATAATTCACCAGTCAACCCAAGCGTCAGGAGCAAATACCAGCAAGTTATAGGTTCACTCCTATACATAATGCTTGGGACTCGCCCTGACATCGCCTATGCAGTTGTTAAACTATCACAATTCGCTGCAAACCCCTCAGAGGACCATTTAAACAGAGCACTCTATATCTGTCGCTATTTGCTCGGGACTTCTTCATACTCTTTGGTGTATGATGGAAGATCAAATGGAGGCTTAATTGCCTATGCAGACTCTGACTGGGCCTCAAACCCAGATAATAGGCGATCTACCACAGGTTATATGGTTAAACTGGCTAATGGGATATTCAGTTGGAATTCTAGAGCGCAAAAGACAGTCGCATTATCTTCCACTGAAGCTGAATATATGTCGCTGTCGGATACTAGCAGACAATTAGTTTGGATAAAGTCACTCTTTACTGAGCTTGGCATCAAACTAAGCCCAATACCACTCTGCGGTGATAATCAGGGGTCCATCTTTATGGCCTCAAACCCTGTCCAAGAGAAGCGTATTAAACACATTGATATACGCTATCACTACATAAGAGAAGTAGTGAGGGACAAGAAAATAGAACTATTCTTTATAGATGGTTCAGAGAATCCCGCAGATATGTTTACCAAGAACCTAGGGCGTATTAAGTTCGAAAAATTCAGAAGTCAGTTAGGACTTGAGTTTTACTCGTCCAACTAAGTCACAAGGCAACAAACTTGGCCTTGAGACAAGCCTGAAAATTCCATTAATACTATGGAAGGTATATCGAGCGACGCTTGAAGACATTGTCTTCCGCATACATAGATTCTTCTCAACCAGAGAATCACAACACTTCCGCTCATTATACCAAAAAATCAGCCCAATGAACTGTAATAGTTCAAAAGCTGAAATGGGATGGTGAAGAGAACTCGGTCTCGAAACCGCTCTCATGGTTCCGAGATAGACTCCCTTCTAATCATGGCTAGAATATTAATTCGCCTTACACACTTGCTTAGAGCGCTTAGTAGCTGCACTTAGCAAGGGGGAGTGTTGAGCCGTAATACTTACTATAAGGCTCATTACGTAGGAATGACAGTACGATTAGTTATGCTATACACGTAATTCGGAGTATTTAGTCATACGGTATACGTACAGAATCCCCTTAAGGGATTATTCCGAGTCCACCGGTGATGAGACATTAGGCGACACTGAAAACGCGATATTGTGGACGCCTCTACTCATCACTTTTCCCCAAACGGACATGGGTGGACCATAGAGTATATAAATCCTACTATAGGAGCGAGTACCTATACACATCTCTCTCCACCCCACTCTGAGCTTCCTCTGCTTCACTCTAAGCCTCATCTAAGCTCTCTATTCAGGTAAGGGTCTACCTGTACACTGCGTGCATTGCTGCGCAACACATAGACGGACAACCAGAAGAGGAACCAAGCACCTCTGAACCCAGAACCCCAGCACCATCAGAAACCAGCGGAGACGACGAAGAGACAAACGACGAAGAATCGGAAGTAGGGGACATAATACAAACAGCTGAGTCCCTACGCATAAACGAACCAGAGAACATTGAAGTACACCCCCCCGCAGAAATGGCTACCGCAACAATCACCGAAGTTGACGTAGCAATCGAAGAAACCCGAAGAATTACCGAAGAAGCCGAAGCCTACCTGCGCCCCATTAACCCAACAACCGGACACCGCATGACGGCCGATGACGCCGCCATATTCAGAGCAGTAGGACCGGACGTACCCGACCCACCACTGGGAGCAGGCGGACCAGCGCCACCAAGAAGACCCGGAGGAGGCTTCGGCCAAGGACCGCCAGGAGGCGGAAGACCACCATATGGGAATAGGCAACCCCAATTCGGAGGAGGAGGTGAAGGAGATCCCTTCGGAGGAGGACCACCACCGCCACCACCAGCTGCAGGACTCGCTCCAGGAGCACCACACGGAGCAGACAAACTCGTGGGGGAACCCCCGAACATATTCGACGGAAACCGAGATGAGTACAAGTCGTTCCTCACACAGTGGCACATTTACTGGGGGCAGAACTCAGAAGCGCCAATTATGACCAACGTCTATCAACGATGCCTACTGTTTCTGGGATTCGTCAAAGGACCACGAGTGTCTAATTGGACGCTCGGATTCCTCCAGTGGCTCAACAACGAACTGCACCACGGGCGCAACCGATACGACCCATTCCTATGGGATACGTTAACAGCAGGGTTTTCTGACCGCTTCTCGAACGTCCTAGAACAGGAGCAAGCGCAGGCCACCCTAGCAAAAGGGTTCAAAATGATTGGGGACGACATTGACTTGTACGTCACCAACTTCGAACAACTAGCACGGAAGGCTGATTATCGCCTCAACGACCGCCAAACGCTGGACCGATTCACGGCGGGCCTCCCGAAAGCCCTTTTCACAAAAATTTACGAATTGGACGACCCCCAAACCTTCAACCAATGGAAGGATGCCGCACTTCGAAGGCAGAAACAGTACATCCACCTACGCGCCCAACTCGGAATCAATACCACCCCGCGCAACTCCCCAACACCAAGACCCCAGCAAAACCGCGGATACAACCCACAGTGGGCACCGCCCAGATTTCAACCACCTCGCCGCGACCCAGACGCCATGGATACATCAGCGGATCGCACCCGAGCCCGCCTCGCCGAAGTAGGAGACCCGAACCGAGGGAGCTACTGGTGACCCCCATTCCCACCAAGAGGAGGACCGGGACAAAACCAAGGAGGCGGACCACGCCGGGATATGAGGGAAGTCATCTGCTACAATTGTAACAACCCAGGTCACTTCTCCCGAGAGTGTACACGCCCCAGAAAACCGAGGCAACCCCTCCCACCACGCGCAAGCGCGAGTCGAAGCATAGACACCGACTACTACAATCAAGAGTCGGCGACAGTGCGCCGCACGGAGGCTACACCAGAAGAACAAGCCAGAGGGTGGATGGAAACGCTAAAAGGAGCTAGTGACGAGGTCAAGGACCTCGTATTCAAGGATCTCTGGACCCAAGAGGGTTTTCAGGACGCCTGAACCCATCGGCCTGGGTGAGGGCAGTCAATTGTAATTCTGTAATCATGACTCGCTACCGTTCGCTCCGAATTCCAGTATCGATTCGTACAAATTACTCCATGGCCGACATCAAAGGGCTCGTTGACTCCGGAGCCACCAACAACTTTATAAGACCCGCATTCGCTAAACGCATGGGCCTTGGGCTACAAGCCCTCGAAAAACCAAAAAAGATCTGGAACATAGACAACACAGAGAATAAAGCTGGGTCCATCACACACTTTATCGATCTAGATGTCCAGACCAACGACGTCTCTAAGATCATGAGATTCCTCGTCACCGACATAGGAAACGAAGATCTCGTCCTCGGATATCCCTGGCTAGCAACCTACGAACCAACTATCAGCTGGGCGCACGCCACCATTCACGAAGGAGCCCTCCCAGTAGTGCTTCGATCGATCAACCCTACAGAAGTGCAAACCACCATCGCCAGTGCAATGACCCAAGACGAAGCCGAGAACATTATCCAAGAGCTCGAAGAAGAATGCCAGATACGTACCACAGCCACCGAGTTGGCCATTGCAGCTAATCAAAACGCCGTCGTGGAAGCCCTCCCAGAACCATATCAGCGCTTTGCGAAGATCTTCAGCGAAGAAGCATCCCACCGATTCCCACCATCACGACCTTGGGACCACGCAATTGACTTCAAACCAGGCACACCCCCCAGCATCGACTGTAAGGTCTACCCAATGTCACAGGACGAAGACGGACAACTACGCAAATGGCTAGATGAACAGCTCAAGCTAGGTTACATCTGACCCTCAAAGTCACCCTACGCCTCGTCATTTTTCTTCATCAAGAAAAAAGATGGAAAACTGAGACCAGTACAAGACTACCGGCGAATCAACGCCTGCACGGTGCGCAACCAATACCCACTCCCTCTCATGTCGGAACTCATCAACGACCTCGGAAACGGACACATATTCACTAAGCTCGACGTCCGCTGGGGATACAACAACGTGCGGATCAAAGTAGGCGATGAACACAAGGCCGCGTTCAAAACGAAATACGGACTATTCGAACCCCTTGTCATGTACTTTGGACTTACAAACTCACCGGCAACGTTCCAGAACATGATGAACGACATCCTGAGCGACACAATTCGCATCTTTGCAGCATTGGGTACAATCATCTGCGTCTATATGGACGACATCGGCATCGCAACACTCGAACACGTAGGACTCCAAGCACACATAGACGCAGTATGCGCAGTACTCCAAGTCGCGATGGACCACGACCTCTACTTCAAACCATCCAAATGCACCTTCCACCAACCGCGAATGGATTACCTGGGGGTAATCCTTGAAAAGGGGGTAACTCACATGGACCCCGTAAAAATTGTGGGCATACGCGACTGGCCAACACCAACGAAGGTACGCGACGTACGCTCCTTTCTGGGCTTCTGCAATTTTTACCGCCTCTTCATTCGCGGTTTCGCCACACACGCACGAGCCCTCAACAAACTTACACGCAAAGACGCGGAATGGACATGGGGCAAAGACGAAGAAACAGCCTTCCAAAACCTCAAACGCCTGGTCACCAGCGAACCGGTACTCGCACATCCCACACTAACAGACCAATTCGAACTCGAAGTAGACGCATCCGGATACGCAGTAGGCGCAGTGCTTTTACAAAAGAAACAAGACGGAAAACGACACCCCATCGGATACTTCTCAGCCACCCTAAATGAAGCCGAACGCAACTACGACATCTACGACTTAGAACTTCTAGCCATCGTCAAAGCGCTGCGACACTGGAGACCGTTCCTGGCAGGATCCCCACACAAAATCAAAATCTTCTCAGACCACCTAAACCTCACGCACTGAAAATCCCCACAAAAGATAAGTCGCCGCATGGCTAGAGAGGTATTGGAACTCATGGAATACGACTTCGAGATCCACCACATCAAAGGAGCCAATAATGGCCGCGCAGACGCCTTATCACGGAGACCCGACTACGACAGAGGAGAACGAGATAACGAAGGGGTTGTCGTCCTACCAGAAGCCGTATTTGCGCGAAACCTCACAACTCAACAACCGAAGACACACGATCAAGACGAAAGCATCATACGCCCATGGGTAGACCCCCACAAACTCAAGAAAGTCAACGGAGTCTGGTACCACCAAGGCACACGAGTCATCACCGGAGGACCAGAGGAAGTCCACACCATCATCGCTAACCATCACAACCCCCCAGTTTACGGCCACCCCGGAATCAAACGGACGGTGAGAATCATCGAACGAAGTTATTGGTGGCCAAACATGTTAAAACAAGTAACAGAATACGTCCAAGGATGCGCGGAATGTCAACGCCACAAGGTTAACAACCGCCCGACGCGAGCCCCACTAGTGCCCATCATGCCGACACCTGACGCTAAGCCATTCGAAGTCATCACCCTTGACTTCATCACTAAATTGCCAGAGTCACAGGGATACGATTCGATCCTCACCATAACTGACCACGACTGCACCAAAGCATCAGTATTCATCCCCTGCAACAAGGAAATATCCGCGGAAGAAACCGCTGCACTGTACGTCACTCATGTGTTTCGGAGATTCGGATTACCGGCGAAAATCATCAGCGATCGAGACCCGAGATTCGCATCAAAGTTCACACGCGAATTGTGCCGAATCCTCGGCATCTACCAAAATATCTCCACGGCATATCACCCCCGGACCGACGGACAATCAGAAAGAACCAATCAATGGCTGGAACAATATCTACGGTTCTGGACTAACGAGCGTCAAGATAATTGGGCGCGATTCCTGCCAATGGCAGAATTCGCGCATAACAATTGGCCACACGAGGCGACAAGGAAGTCCCCTTTCTCACTCATGATGGGATACGACCCGCGCGCTGATTGGATCGACAAGCCATCCCCAATCCCACAGGTACTCACGCGACTTCAGCAATTCAGAGAAGCACGAAAAGAGGCTCAGAACCTTATCAAAAAGGCACAATCGCTATGGGTCAAACATCGGAACACACCCAAATACCAAGTTGGGGATCAAGTATGGCTAGAAGGGCGACATCTACGAACCAATCAACCAACTGCCAAGCTGGCAGCACGACGGCATGGCCCATTCAAGATCACGCACGTCCTATCACCGGTCAATTATCAACTGGAACTTCCCACGCAGTGGAGTATTCACCCCGTATTCCACATCGATTTACTCACGCCTTATCGCGAGACGCCCCTACATGGGGAAAACTTCCAACGCCCACCACCGGATCTAGTAGACGGAGAAGAGGAATATGAAGTGGAGCGCATTCTAGACTCTAGGCGATTCGGCCGGAACAAGAGACTGCAATACCTCGTGAAATGGAAGGGATACCCCGACTCAGAGAATCAGTGGGTCAACAAAGATGACGTATTCGCTGACGAAGCCATAGCAGAGTACAAGCGGAGTTCAACTGCAGCCAGGATACATATAAACCGGACATACGACGCTAAGTCACCCCCATCTCCTCACACTGGATTCCGCACCCACTCAGAAATGTCTCTTCCCACTTCCTCCTCTCCCTCCTCTCTCGCTGCCCGCCTCGTCGACAGCCTCACCCACGAAGAGCTCAGAGCGGCCCTTGACAACGTGCAATCCATCATCGACGTCGAGGATCCAGACCAGCCTGCCACGTATTGGCTTATCAACCCAAACGGCGACCACCTCAACACCGCCCCGTACACCGAAGCCGAAATTACTCGGCTTCGTACAGCTGTCGGACTCTTTGCAAGTCCCCCATCTTGACCTCTCCCCATGCGTATCGAACTCCAAACGGAAGAAGACGCCCGCGACCCTGAGATGGCAGGAGTGGATGAAGACGCGGGACTGGAAGCCGTCGGCGGAAGATTGGAAACGACGGCAACTGGTGGTAGCAGCGGCCAAGCGGGCGATCGTCTATCACCGACGCCGCCAACACACAGAGACGCTGAGAGGGCAGTGTACGAAGCAGTAGAAGGGACGCTGAAGGAATGGTACCCCATTGAGCAGCCTTATCTCATCACCGCCACCGATTCTGACGACCCCCGGGAAACCCCATACGCCTGTGATACCACGGGCCGTCCCATATACCGTGGTGGCGTGGTGGTGGACACCCAAGACTCCACCCTGCCCACCATTCGCCTCCGATACCTCGGGGGTTCGTCACACGTCGCCCCCCACGGATACAAGCACAACCGAGGGGACGACTTCGTCCACTATCCCATCACCGACGCTCAAGGGGTCACCCGTCAAGCATCCTATATCCAAGTCATAGCCGGACCAGACCCCCTCATCCTCGGACTCGTAGAAGACAGCGACAAAGTCTACAGTCGCCCCTTATACGCTGAGCCACACGTTCGGGAGACCGGCAAACCCCACTACTCCCCAGAAGACCTATTCGCCCTCGTCGGAGGGCACAGCAACCAACACAGGGTGGACCGCGCGGTGAACGAGTTGAGGGATGTGGGGCTTAAAGCTGAGTTGACCAGATTCCGCGCCTACCGACACGAGGCTGAGAGGATGGAGCAGCAACTTCACACACTGGCTCAGGTGCTCGGAGGGGTACAGTCGGAGCTAGCCTGCTGCAAGTTCCGGCTGGAGATGGCCAACACGCTGGATCGGATTACAGAGAGGCAGGAGGCATGGGTTGGAGGGATAGGCCCCACTCGGCGCCGTGGTCGTCGCAGCTGAAAAGGGGGTAATGTCACGGTATGGGGAAAAGGACTCTTACTTACGGTGATGACCTCGTTAGCAAGCAGTAATGTGTCATGGACAGTCGCATCAGTCAGCGGAGACGGTAGAATCACACGCCAATAGGGCATGACTCATTCCTAGGATAGCTGTAGTAGGGTTCGAGCTACTTATGCTACTAGTCGTACGGGTTCAGGAGGAGCTTTAAAGCTACCTCATACATGTATAAATAGTGGCTCGATAAGACCAAGATACGCCATCTTGGTCTTCTTCAATCACCACCTTTTACTCGTCTCTCCACGTGTGGTTCGCTTGCCCCTTCACGCAAGTCGTCTCTACCAGTCGGATTACCTAGTGGCACGACTTGCCCTAGTGTACGTTCAGATCACGTGCCCAAGAAGTGCCGTGTATCCCGTGACCGAGTCACGTGACCTCCGAAGAATATTTCGCTAAGTCGTAAACGCCCTTTTGCAGTCCAAGTCGGACTAACGCCAGTGGTGGCGTTACAGTTTCGGTTTGATCGGCACCTCGGGCCAGGAAGTGGACACTGACGCGTTGACTATGACATCGCCGTCAGCAGAATATCGTCATGGACTTATAGGATCAGTCAGCCGGGTAAGCTCTGGCACATGTGATTGTACGATAGTGGACCGGATCTTGAATGACTCATAGTGACTCATACTAGGATAGCTGTACTAGGGTTCACGGTACTTACGCTATTGGCTAGTTAGTATTCAAGCGGTGCTTTAAAGCCCGCGTGTATCTGTATAAGTAGAGTAGTGTGAAGACCAAGAACAGCATCTTGGTCTTCTTCCAAATACCACCACAGTCTACTCATCTTTGCTAAGAGGTTCCCCCTCTTAAGTGAGTTGTCTGGCATATCCCCTTAGACCAGGGATCCCTGTGACTTATCTCTTCCTGTCCCTTCGCAGATCAGTGGACTATCCTCCAGATGTCGCTGCCTATCAAGTGCACCTATACCGCAACAAACGCGTGGCTGCTCCATACCATTCCTTCTTCATACTCGACAGTATCTCTTGGGCGAACGCCAAGTATATCGATAGGATCCCTCCAGGGGTCATTCAGTTAGAAGACCTCCATGCATACTTCGGAAGAGACAAGAGCCTTCAGCCTCATCCCGCTTTCTTGATGAACAGCACACATGAAGGGACTATACTCACAGTGACAAAGTAGACTGTGGTGAGATACAGAAGGTGGCTGGAAGCAGCAACAGAGTGTAATCAAGCAAGTGAAGCAGAGGTGGTGTCTGGCACACAGCAGATGAGAACTGATGATACATTTAGAGAGGTGGAGACATACCTGGCACACAGCAGATGAGAACTGATGAGGACCAGGAGCATACAAGCTACACTACTTATACAAAGCTGGAGAATGACGCAGGTAACTGCTGGTCACAGTAAATACAAGGCGCATTGTTCTACAAGTGGACAAAGGAGTGTACTGTTCTGGAGAACAAGGCGTATAGAACAAGAAGAGTCTAGACTATGATATCATAGTGACATCACAATAAAGATAAGACAAAGGAAAGTACAAAGACGTAGTATAAGGACAGTCCAGAGGAGTCCATGATGTCATGTACATAAGTGATGTCATAGATAAGAAGATACAAGAAGTCCAAGATTGTACAGATCATAATATCTAATCTACAAGTCCTGTATATCTAATCTAAAGCAGTCCATTATCTGCATGTCCTTTTGAGCTGTTAAGTGCGCTCAGGTTACTTATCAACATTTCTATCCAGAGACCTTTGCTAACCGTAACTTCCAACTTTCAAGGATTGCCACCAAGCAAGAGGCCTAAGTCAGGCGAACGTCCGTGGTAGACGTTACAATGAAGACACGCAGGTCTGCGCGTGTGTCAGATTAACTCAGAAAGGTACAGTGGTTTTTGATGGTGCAAACCACCAGTCGAAAGGAGTCGGGCGCAAGTGGAATGAAGCGAAACGGCTGGGCACATGACAAATGAGAAGCCCACAGAAACTGTGTATTGTATAGTGGGTGATAGAACGAGTCAAGGTGCACACAACAAGAAGCAGAAATCGTAACAGTATGAGTCACTATGAGTCACTTCTGAGATCCAATCCGTATCGTACAATCACATGTGCCAGAGCTTACCTGGCTGACTGATCCTACAAGTCCATGACAATATACTGCTGACGAGAGTGTCATAGCTCATACATCAGTGTCCACTTCCCAGCCCGAGGCACCAATCAGTCCAAAACATAACAACTACCACTCACTCGATTTCAAGTACTGCTTCATTACATCTCCTTTCTTGAACCTGTGGCTGCAATTCAACAAATGGCAGGAAGAGGATGTGATGTATGCATTGTGCACTCAACCAAACATCTGCAAATCAGAAGGTGTTCTGAGTCAGAAGTATTTGAGGTTCTGAACACACCTTTGAGCACCACCTAGTTTTACACGCACACCAAAAACAATAAATTACCTGACTTAAGTGGTGGATCCATCGGCACCTTATGTAACCAAGTTGGCAATAAACAGCAACAATAAACAGCAAACAGTATGACCATTATAAAATTTCTATTCAATCTTCTCATTTGTATCTGCCACCAACACGAATGCCACGCCGATATACTGTTCTCAACCAATCAGTTTCCTCTTGACTACCAAATTTTGCCAGAATCGTTATTGGACTACGAGGGAATGCCCCAATTTTCGGTAAAGATTCTATTGAGGACAGAGTCCCATTCGCTTGGCTATTCCATCGCTGATATCATCGACGGAGTGCGCTCTTGATGATGGCGCTGTTATGACTGTTACTGCACGATGATATCGAAGAAGAGGCTTTCCTATTCTGACTTTGGGGTAAGTGCGCGAATGCGACAGGCGACTCCGTTGTGCCGGGAAACTTCAGAAACCAGAACTCTCCCCTGCATGCCAGCTCCGAGTCCGCAGAGAGTCTTGGTAGTGAGCCCGCATTCTAATTCGTCGCGGAAGGCTGGTGGTCATCCTGTACAACCAGCGAGGGAGCGCTGGCGTGATGTACTCGTCGCCACTCAACAGCACTGGCACCATGGGGTCTCCCGATATTGCATTCATCAATGACGTTGCTGCCCCGCCGGAGCGCTTAGGCGGTGCCCGCTGCAGAATGTGTGGGGGAGCGAAGTGCTAGTCGGTAAGACGGTTTACACGAGCGTGTACCGCGCCGCGGGAAGCGCATGACAGACCTCGCGCGTGCGGAGAATGGCGTCGTTCTTCACGGTGTTAGAGTTGGCACGGCGTGGGCAGCGGGCACACCAGCCCAAGCGCCAGCCTGAGATAACGTTCGATCACGTGCTGGTGGGTGTGGTCGAGTCGAATATGGCGGCATTATCCTAGACCGGTGACCGTCTGCTACATCTCCCCATCGTTCTTTCACTCTGACGTTTCGCGCTACATCTTCCCATCGTTCTTTCACTCTGACATATTCTCAGATCGTTCTGGAGTGCTTGAGGGATAACAACTTATCAGAGGGTTTAGTATACGAGGCAATTTGCGGTACTGCGAGCAGCAAGTATAATTCTACGATTCTGAGGCCTGTTCCCGATTGAATCATCGCTACTTGCGTCCCATTGCAACAACGTCGTCGGCCGATCGTTCAGCGAGGGTATTCGAGGATCGGAAAACCCTCAATGGCCTAGCATCGCACTTCATTAACGTACACATTTACGACTCGCGGGGATCCCCTGGATCTATAAACAGTCTGGTATGTTTCAATGCATCCATTTACTCCCACATCTGGACTCAAACTTCTGCAAAGGACCTACCTCCAACCCCTCCAACATTCCAGCGACCAAGATACCCTGTTCTATACACGAGCTTCAATACGCTCGATGATGATATACTCCTGGGTATATTCAACTACTATCGACTGGACGAAGAGAATGCTTGGAATGACCGACTTGGGTGGTGCAAGCTCTCTCATGTTTGTCGAAGATGGCGTCACCTCGTACACTCCTCGGCATTCCACTTGGGCATGCATATTCTATGCACCAATGGCACCCGTACAGTGGACACGCTAGACCATTTACCGACCCTACCGCTCTTCATCGTTTACCTGGATACAAATGCGACCATAAGTGGGAAGGATGAGTTGGGAATGTACCGCGCGTTACGTTTGCGAGATCGCGTACACCATATTTTCCTCCACCTCCCGTCCTCAATTTTGCATAAGTCTCTCACACTCATGGAAGAACCCTTCTCAATGCTGGAATACCTCTCTCTGTGGTCCGCAACTAAAGAAGACACAAATTTGGTCCTTCCGAAGACATTTCTTGCCCCAAATCTACGCCACCTCACGTTGCTCGGCATCAATCTTCCCAAAAGATTGCGGTTGCTCACCTCCGCTGTCTCCCTCGTCACGCTTGTACTCACGAACATCCGAGCATCTGGTTACTTTCTGCCGAGGCTATTAGTGGCACGTCTTCAGTCCCTTCCCCAACTCGAGGAACTGTCCATCGGGTTTTCCATCCCCATTCCCCGTCCCAGTTTAGAGAGGGACTTATTAAGTAAACGGGGAGCCCTCGTGATGCTACCAAACCTGAAGCACCTCGCGTTCCAAGGCATTGGCGCTTATATGGAATGTCTTGTCGCTCAAATTAGGGCCCCTCTTCTGGAGCGACTCGACATTACGTTATTCAATCAAATCGTCTTTGCATTACCACACCTGTCCCACTTCACCAATATCACAGAAGGACTCAAGCTCCCCATCGCGGAGATTAGCTTTGGGCGAGATGCGGTTTCCGTGGTCATGGACCACCGCAATACGCGACAGCACAACTTGAACGGACGTTTCGCCCTTCGCGTGACGTGCACGCAGTTTGACTGGCAAATCGACTGTGCAGCTCAGATCTGCAGCGTCCTCATGCCCGCGCTTTTCGATGTGGAGGAGCTAAAGCTCAAATTTTACGAACAGATGATGCCGACCGAATGGCAGGATGGTGATGTCGACCACACAACGTGGCACGAACTTCTCAGGACGTTCGTTGGGCTGAAAGAGCTTCATCTTTGCCCCGCACTCTCGCAGGAGCTTTCCCGTGTATTTCAGGCGGGGGGTGTAGGGTCAGACCCGGGGTTGCTGCCCGGTCTACAGGAAATCGTATGCGAGGTCAAGAAGGGCGATGTGCACGATCTATTTAGTTCGTTCGTCCGCACTCGTCGGATCGCGGGTCGCCCGGTACGCTACCCACAATCCACATATCCCCCCCCGTCTATCCTTTCGAATTAGTGGACACTAGGTTAGCTTGGTCAGTGCGTACTCGATTAAGGCGAAAGCGCTGTTTGCATGTGCGTCCTCAGAGTCCCTTCTTAACAAGGCGACGATACTAATTTCGAATATTACCGCTGCAGATACTGCGCCACCGGATGTCCCAGATGGGATTTCCTTTGCCAAGGGTGAGGTTTTGGACATTATCGATATGAGAGGCAAGTGGTGGCAAGCACAAAAAGAGGATAATACTCGTGGTGGTACGTAGTACCGCCATCCGCCTTTTCAGCGATTCTAATCCGTGTTTGCTCCTACCATCGGGAAGTTGCGCCACCAAGCTATCTCCAAATTATCCGACGGTCAGCGGGATCTAGCAATGGCTCGGGCCCCCACCAGGCAAAAGCGTTGTACGCATGTGCGCAATCGGAGTCCTTTCCTCACAACGATGCTGATTTCGAGTATTACCGCTGCAGATACTGGGTCACTGGACGACCCGAATGTGATTTCATTTTCTGAGGGTGAGATTCTGAACGTTATTGACATGAGCGGCTGGTGGTGGCAAGCACGGAAAGAGGGTGGCACTCTTGGTAGTACGTAGTACTGCCATCTACATCCTCCCGATTCTAATTAACGCTTGTTTTTATCATCGCGTAGTTGCGCCGTCAAGCTATCTCAAAATCATCGGACAACAACCAGCGAGATACAAGGCAAAAGCGTTGTACCCATGTGCGTCCTCAGAGTCCCTTCCCAACAACGACTTAACTAATTTCGAATATTACCGCCGCAGACACCGCTTCACCGGACCATCCGAACGATATTTCCTTTTCCGAGGGCGAAATTCTGGATATTATCGAGATGGACGGTGACTGGTGGGAAGTACGGAAAGAGGACAGCACTCTTGGTAGTATGTAGTACTGCTATTTGCCTCCTCTCCGATTCTAATCTATGTTTGTTTTTGTCATCGCGTAGCTGCACCGTCAAACTTCCTCCGAATCACCGAACACAAGGCAACAGCGCTGTATGCATGTACGTCATCAGAGTCCCTTCCCTTCCTAAAAACGATTGTGCTGATTGCCGCTGCAGATACTGCTTCACCGGACCATCCGAATGATATTTCCTTTTCCGAGGGTGAAATTCTGAATATTATTGAGATGGACGGCGACTGGTGGGAAGTACGGAAAGAGGACGGCACTCTTGGTAGTATGTAGCACTGCTATTTGCCTCCTCGCCGATTCTAATCTATGTTTGTTTTTGTCATCGCGTAGCTGCACCGTCAAACTTCCTCCGAATCATCGAACGACAACAGATTGCGGGATTCAAGGCAAAAGCGCTTTATATCTAGCATGTACGTCATCGGAGTCCCATCCCTTCCTAACAACGATTGTGCTGATTTCGGATATTGCCACCGCAGATACTGATTCACGGGACCATCTGAATGATATTTCATTTTCCAAGGGCGATATTCTCAAGTAGGGCAGCGAGTGGTGGCAGACACGGAAAGGGGATGGGACTTGTGATGGTACGTAGGACCGCCGTCTGCCTCCTCACCAATTCTAATCCACATTTGCTTTATCATCGCGTAGTTGCCCCATCAAACCGTCTTCAACTTATCTGACGACGACAACCACACGCACCGGACGCATGTACCGCCTTGGTTTTGTAATGACTCTGCTCTAGTCTTTTCTTCTTTCCTTTCTCTTTCTGGTCGGGTTTTGACCCATGACGCGACACTATTTACTAATGCTTGCTCGAAATCAAGTACTGCTTCATTTATACCTCCTCTCTTGAGCCCGTAGGTGCAATGCAACAGATGGCAGGAAGTGGATGCGATATGCGCAAGGATGTGCGTGTGCAAGCGTTGCACACTTGACCGAACATCTGCAAGGTGTTATAATCGGAGAAGAGGCTTTCTTTTCTGAAGACGAACCTTCCTCGGTTTTTATAAGTGCGCGAATACGACAGTCGACTCCGCTGTGTCGGGAGGCTTCAGGAACCCAAACACTCTCCTTTCGCCTTACGGCTTGCCCCCACGTCTGTCCTAGTTGTATCGAATGAAAGATCATCACGCCCATCATTTCCCAGTCCACTGCAGTGACGCCACACGGTCCTATAACAAGAGTTGTGGTGTCGTCATCAACTGCTCCTTCCCAGGTATCGGACACTCCCGCGCCGCCTTTCTCCTCCTGGAAATATTTTAGTTCACGACCATCTACATTCTCTGCGCTCTCTGAAACATCCACCCGTCAACACATTCCCGTTCCGGTTCCATCCCTCAGTAGCTTCGTTGACAACCTTTTCTGCGAGGCCGAACGGCACAAAACTATCCACTTTCAGGGTATAACCCGTTTTTTCCCTTCTTCAGACACGGACTGTCACCTCGTTCAGTTCCTCCGAACCAGAAAGAGACAAGCGACCTCTTCTGTTGGCCGTCTATATCATCTGTCTCCTCACCCGAGGTGCGAAAAAGATCCTTGGCATTGCTTCCGACCACTCTCATTTCAGTAAGATCCTCTCTAGCCAGGTTCTCCAGCCTGATTGAGTCGCGGGCACCCGTGGGTCTGTCTGGGGTGTCCCAAGATATCGCGTTAGAGCTGTCCTTTACCAAATAACAGGAGATCTTCCCCTTCCCCTCCGGTCGTCGAGATGGCGTCGCCAACCATGGCGCTGCTGCGGAGCGTGAAGGTCAAATGCACGAGTAGGAACAGGGCACCCCCGCGACCGATGTTGATGACCGGAGGCACGAGCGTCCGCATTTGAGAGGACGAGTGTGCTCGTGCGAGGCGTTCTGAAGCGCTGGTATGACAGGGCATCCGATCATGTGATGTACGTGTGTCGGAGCGACACCTACATCATATGGAGTCCAAGACTTGGAAGCAGCGGCAAGATCCGGTCACGAGCGGATGCTGAGCCCAAGCTGGCGATAACAGAAGAGGCGGCGTCATTGCGTCTCTGCAAAGTATACGCAACCGCGAACGGACGCCGACGCTTGACGAATGCACTTGTTCCCCTTAGAGTTGGATCGCAATTCCCTCCCGCTTTTTCTTTTTTTGGGAGGGGGGGGCTCCTGATCCATCTTTTCTGATTCTGATTCAGAAGTAGCAAGTAGAACGAACGCCGAGGGACACCTGGCACATTCGCACGACTTGCTTCGCATGTTGTGTTCCCCTTTAGGCTTTGGGCAGCACATACCTGCGTCCACACACGCAAAGCAGGTGGGTGATTTGACAACGAAAGGTGTCTACCCCAACGTTCTCTCTGCCCTTGAAACAAAGGAGGCTCGATGTACTTGGACACAGCTGATTAGCTCGTGTAAAGACACCGAGCTAAGACTCCAAGGTGAGTGGAGCAGGTGTTTGGAGAACTTTCTGACGCCGCGGCCTTCGTGTTAGAACGCAAAGACCTTGGCACACTCTCGAGAAAGTTTCGCTACTGTCTTCGTTGGATGTGAAAGGTTTTCGCCCGAGTTCTATCACGAGAGATTTATTAATCATCTTACTACAATCACTTTTTCGGCGCACGAACTGCCTGTTCGAGGTATCGGGGGTCGAGGATAGACAACGTGGGTTTGAACAACGCCGAAGGACAGAATCGAGGAGCTCGAGATGAAAGATACGGAAAAAAAAACTGAGGTGAGCGAGGCACAGTAGCAGCACCGTGACTCAGTGTCTAGTTCGATTCTAAACCTCCTAACGGCCATAATGATCATGAAGTAACCTCGAGGTGAAGCGGTGTCATTTACTTCGTACTTTCAGCTTTAAATCTATACTGCTTCACAATATGTTCCAGTTCCAGTCTTTCAAGTTTCGAGGCGACTTACCTTCTAGCGATTTCCCCCCCTGCGGCTTTGTCCGACATTAGGTCATGTGATTGTGGCTAAGCTCCGTCAGGGGTCAGGACTGGAAGAGGCCAGTGTTTCAACACAAGAGCGAATAAATTTCTTGGTGTATCTAGAAATCCGCCTGAAATGTTGGTTCTGTAGTCCTGTACGCAATTGAGTGAGAGAGACCGAGCTTGAGATGGGTGAAAATTGAGACCTCAAAGGGATTTCCAAATAAGGCAAATCCGCCAGACTCTTGCTCCCACTTTTCAGCCACAGCGACCAACACGTTCAACATCGTCCTCGTCCACACTCCAGCCGGCGACAGGCCATCCCAAACTTAATCGTGCTCGATTATCGCATTCGCAAGCACCAGAATCAGCCCGGTGCACCTCCTGCAAATAGCTGACAGTTGCGGAGTCAGCGGGTGTTGAATCCTAAATAGGCTCTCAGTCATTTCGCCCTCCACCCGTAAATCTTCCTGCTCGGTGAGCCAACTTTGTTCTCAAACTTTACTTTTGATTTCGATTGGTGGCTGATCGCTTACTCGCTCCCACTCGTCTTCTTTCGCATTCACGAAACATCACCATCATACCTCATCTCCTCGTAATGTAGTAACCAGTTTCCATGTCGTCTCCCCCCGACTCCCATAGCAACGGCCAAGGATCATCTACAACATGGACAGAACCTCCTTGGTCGGGTTGGATAGAAACTACGGGTGACGCCCTGCTCATCCTCGAGGCCGCACGCCAAGGCTTGATCCCACGCGTCACCCGGCGCCTTGTCGACTCCGAACGCAAGATGATAACCTCCGGTTCTGTTTTTGTCTTTGACGAAGACGAAAGCGGCATCAAACGTTGGACGGACGGGTTCTTTTGGAGTCCCAGTAGGATTCTTGGAAACTTCCTCCTTTACCGCGAGACGGAGAAACGTGGCGCGGGCCATAGGGGCGCTCGCAACGACGCCGAACAGGGTGGCGACCAGTCAAGCGGGGACGGACCAAAATCCGAGGGCCAGACGCTCAGCCGCCCACGCGGGGAGACCACCCGCCTAGGGATTGACAGGCAGCGCGAGAGGAGCCTGGTGGGCAGTCTAACGAACAGCTACAAATTCAAGAACGGGGGCATGATGAAAAAGGTCCGTTCGATTTTTTGATTTTGAACGGAGCCCCATCTTGTTATTATTTGTTTTCCTTCCTTGCTACTGGCCGCTTTATTGCGCATTCCACCGCCCACATCTTCCTGGGGTTGCATCTTTTCTGGGGCATGACCGACAACGTCATCAGTCCAGGCCTGTTAGATCCCTTTGGATAGCCTTGGCCGAGTCTGGTGATGTTTCTCCTGACGTAAAGCGGAGCGTTTTGACTCCGGGCAGATATTCGACCGTGCAAGGCGCCCACTATGAATTGCTTCATTTCTACTATTTCGGCGATGCCATCCTTCATGCGGAAACTGACACTCCTGAATAGACGTTTTCCTTGACCATCAGTGGCGTCTCTCAACATCTGATATCATATTACAAGATCGAGGACGTCGAACAGGGCCGACTTCGCACCGCGTCATCTTACCCCGAGCTCGCCTCCCTCGACATCAGTCCCGAATACCTAGAAAAGACCCATTTCCGAAATCCACCCAAAGTCGAAATAGGCGTCGATGGTGTTCCCCGGTACCGCGGAGAGGCTGACGACGTTGAACCCTCACCCCATGTGCTCAACTCGGCACTGGCAGTCGGCATGCCGCTGCTTACTGAGCCTCAGGAAGTAGGCGCGGTCATCGCTGCAAACGCGGGCAAGCGCAACAAGCGATTCGACCCCTACGCGCCGTCCAAGAATAAACGCAAGTCAAAGAGCTCCACCACAAGCACGAGTACTCCGACGTCACCGACAGACAGCAGCAGCTCCCCTTACCCCGTAGTCCCCACCGGGTTTGCCGACCCCAATATGGCTATGCTGCAGCACGCACACTATGCGGCTACCTACGGACTCGCACCGGCTTATTCTTACCCCCTTGGCCTCTCCCTACCCGCGCCGCCAGGCATGTATCCCGGCGCCATGTTTCCAACTGGTCCTCCGCCGTCTAGTGTTAATCAACCAGCGGGTCCTCCTGGTTCACCCTTACCCGCTCAGGGTTCGCCGCAAGCAATGCTTCCCTATCACGCGTACTCCCCTACCACGGCGCACTCACTGCCACCTGCTGGTGATGGCTCTCCGATGCAGGCCCAGGCCCAGCAGGCGTATTACCAGTTTTACCCGCCTCCCCCACCTCCCGGTTATCCTTCGTATTGGTCGCCGTATCACCCTGGGGCTACGACTAGCTATCCACCCTCGACGCAAACCGGTTCTCCTACCTCTCCCGTCAGCGCCAGCACGGTCGCATCTGGCGTCGAGACGCAGATCAAGACAGGAGACGAGAGCGAGGACGGCTTGGCGACATAGAGAAGAAATAATTATCACAGTCCCCATCTATGGTGCTATCGTAGTTCGTTCGCTGTATATCCGTGCGTATTGTACTTGTGTTTCATTTTCCACCCTATGCTGTGTTTAGTGCTCGCTCTCCCTTTTTCTTTTTTCTTCTTTTTCTCACTTTTCCACTTTTGGATCTCAAGTATGCATCTGTCGTTGTCATTGCTCCCCCCGTTCCCCCGTCTCCTGATTCTGGGCTCGCTTGTACAGCTGCCGTCATAATTCCCACCGGTACTATAGAACTTAGTGCGTACATATACATTACCTCAAAGGTGCCATTCTTCATACAGAAATTAACAACACGCGTATTTCATCAATTGAAGATGGGCAATATTCTAACTTTCTCCGCGCCGTGATCTCAAAAAGCTTGATTACGTTAACAGCGTACCAAATACAGTCACGACACATTTCTTGACAACGTGCAACATCTTTTTCTACAGTAGGAAAAATGCCACGAAGGGGCTTTTGAATTCGATTCCGCACATGCCAGTCTATATCAACGCCATCATCGCGTGTGATGAACTCTCCGGTTCCACTGGCAGGTTTCTCTGATGAATACCGGTTGCATACAACTAACGCCCCCACTTACCCTCTCGTTGATCAATTCTTTCAAGCGCTCGTGAATTGGGTACAACCAAACAACTTCGAAACGAATGGTGTAGATGGTGACGTTAAGGTCTGCTTGAGGGACCTCCTTCAGGTCGTCTCGCAACGCTTCCTCGTCTTTGCTATCAGTAGCGACGAAGACATGGCACCACCGACGTGCTTCTCCACCGGTAAAGAGGGCTGGAAGTTGAGAACGGATGTGCTCAAAACCGCCTAGTGTTGTGTCGTGCGGATAAGAGACGATCACCTGGAACGTGATGATGGCGTCGTCACTGCAGACGATGGCATCAACGGCAGCGCCTGTCAGGGGCTCGATGAGCAAACAAAACGGGGTGCGCAGCCGCGGCGTCTCCATGTCTCGCATTGAGCTCAAGTCGGTCAAAGTGATCGACTGGTGCTTAGGGCACACCGGGATTTTAAGTACAGGCGCCTCACTGGCGGTGCCGCGGCATGGCGCCCAGAATGTGGGCATCGAGTCCGGAAGATTGGACAACTCCGCAAAAAGATAACTCTTCTGTATGTGCTCTGCGGCCGACCTGAAAGACTTGTCCAGCCTCAGCGAGTCGTAAAATTCAAGCCGGGTGAAGGCATTATCGGCGTTGACGGCAGCCTTAAGGATCACTTCGTCGATGTGCCCCGTGGCCACTCGGGCAACTGGAACCGATCTATCTGTTTCCCTTGCTCGGATGGAAAACAGGGGGTTAGATAATATATACCTGTCTATTAATCGTCTTCGAGTGCCACAGAAGTCCTGGACAAAATCACACGCAGCGGCGTAAACATGTGACTCGTAAGCGCATTCAAGAATGTGCCGCCGTGAGAACTGCACACAGTTGCGCGCAGAAGGACCCCACTTGTTGTAAATGCGGAGGAACTCGCTGACATCGAGACCAAGGATATTTCTGTTGGGAAAGGCTGCTCAGGAAGAAAGAGGTGTGTGCAAAGGTCGAGTCGGACGAACCCCAGAGCCTTTATCTCATCATATGAGAAGTGGTCCATCACGAACACATTCGCATCAGCCCAGCGATAGAAACAGACCTCCCAATTCCAAGAGGCTGCAAGAATGATCCAGGCATCTCTGACCCGCGGCGCATCCAGAAATGCGTCACATGGAGTGGATTCCCCATGAGCACCAGTGAGGGCCAAGGTTCCTTCAGGGACGACCCCCTTATCCCTGCCAGAGTAAACCCGGACTCTGTCTCGAAAGAGCACAAAGTGGTCCGATGATACTTGAAATGCAGTGGATTTTTTGTCGCTTAGTTGGCGAAGCAGGAGATAATATATAAAGCTGGATTTCCCTGGATTGGTGTCGGAAAGATGAGTAAAGGTGACCATGATTGGAAGATAGTACACACCACTTCCCGGCTGGCCAACTACAACTACACCGCGCTTGCCACTCCGAGACATTGGTGAGCCCAGATGCAGTGATTCAAATGCAATAGTGTACTCTTGGCGGAATAAAAGCACATCTTCTTGATAATCAAGGGACCGCAATCCCAAGCGATTGACCTCTGCCACAGGCAGATATTCCAACTTGCCTTTATCACCCAAAGGAAGTGACTTCAGTAGTCCTTTTAGGTCTTTTCCCCACAAGTTACGGTGCAGGCACAGGGCAGCATCTAGCAGCTTTGACATAGCCGCTGGAGTGCGTAGAAAGGTGTCAGAGACCCACGGTTGTGCTAGCAAACTGTACTCACTACTAGGTCGTCTCACACATATACGAAGGTGAAGTGGCCCCGAGTCTGGTCGACGACGCCATATTTCACATATCCGCTGCGATACGTCCAATGTGTCAGCGTCATCTGGCGCTCGCAAATCCTGAATGTCATCCCCGCAGTGGTGGGGCTCAGGCTCTATGTCAACCTAGGAAACGCCAGGTGAGTAAGTCTGGGTGCTGTTCGGAGCACTAATTAAGACCCCTGGGGTGACAGACGGTTACGAACCTTCAGGAGTGTCAAATCCCCGGGGGCAACATCTTCGAAATGGCTTCGTTCGCTCTGGCTGTGAATCTCACTCTGCAAATCGGCAACATACTTATACTTGGACATGATCACACAGCCTACGACACATGTGCCTTCGATGAAGTACCAGAGTCTGAAATGGGCCACTGGCATCGAAGTGTAGAATGTATGGTAAAAACAAACGAAAGACTCCTTGTCGGTCCCCTGTCCAATTGAAGGACTGAGGAAGGAATGATCGGGCCGGGCTCCTTGAACCGCACGTCGTTCGCCTTCGCCTGCCAGTGAGTACCCCGTGTTCCGTAAAATATAAATTGGTGATCCTCTGCCACTCCGCTTGCCCTCTGCCTTGTGGGCTGGGCGTACCCTGCCTTGATTTGCCTGCCGGTCCCACTGTACTTGCCGGCGGATCGTCTAAGACCCTCTTCGTCGACGTCCTGTCCCCCGCTGGGCCATGATCCTCTACAAGTTTTATTATTGACGCGGACCAGATCACGCGCGCAGACATGAACGAGCTCAGCTTGCATGGTGCAGCTTATTGCTATACTCCCATGGGTGACGTAGGACTTCCGGTTCCTGCAAAACGAGATATTGGGAGCACTTACTGCGCGGGCGTCCCGGGATTATCACATCAGGTGAACTTATTTCAAAGTGGGGAGTCGCAGTCCTGCTTACTAGGTGGGCACAGATTGTCTGCCCGCGGTGTACTGTACGTCGTGGACTTGGTTTGATTCCGCCAGATGGCTGCTGCGGTAGTGACTCGGAAATACTTTACCTTGATCTTCGCGTCATGAGCGCTACATATTATTATGAAGGATACCTTGCGCCGTTGTTATCAACAACTTTTGGCCGGCCCCAAATTCGTTTGCAAACCCTGACCAAGGTACCGGTCTCCCTCTGGAGAATGATGACGTTGGCGATCTGCCACACCTGCCGAACGAGCGTAAGGTCAACCCTATAGTTAGTCTAAGAACATGGAACAAGTCATGAAGCAGGTCCGAAGCAAGTAGAGACCCTATGCTGACAATCGCTCAGGTAGAAAGGACAGGCTCCAAGATCGTCGATCTCTGCCAAGCTCTGCTGCTGCTGATAGTTCGAACCCCCCCTCCATCCGAGAGCCAACTCAGTTGTCCATCCCGCCACGTTTGGTGCTAGAGCATCCGTCGGATTCCGGATGGGGAAGTATGCTGAATTACGCTTCACGCGGTGAACGAGGGCCGTGTTTCGTCATCGCCGCCGCGATCGTGAATGAGCTAGCCAAGACTGGGTCCACTGTGTCGGTGGAGGAGACATCGCGGGAACGTGTTGAGAACGAGGGCGAAGGGTCCCTACTAAGCCTATCCGGGATGAACTGTAGAGGTGACAAGCAAGGCCCACGCCGGGCCGAAGAGATAGATGGAGCAGTTGCGGTGGACAGGAGAGCACGGGCCGGGCAAGAACGCCGCATAAATTTGGACTGGCGTTACTAGTAGCCTGAGACAGTGTTGTACAGGTCAGGCTGACGCCGGGTCACAAGGGTCACGCAAACCGGGTCATGCAAACCTGACTGACCTTTGACGGGTCAGTCAGATAAAGCGAGAGAAAGGATAAGATAAGATCTTTTCTTTTGATTGGTGGTAGCGCCACGCAGCTTATCAAAGCACGGTGATCCCTACTTCACCTGGTTCCCTCTCACCATTCGTCTTTCCCAATTACAAGAAACCCTCCCTGAACCCTGAAAAGGTGGTTTTCGTACCTTTTAGATGTTCTCTGCACTCACTGCGCTGTCCCGCGCTCCTTGCTGCGGCTCTCTACGCTTTCCCGTGCTCTGTGCACACTCGGCTAGTGTTGCCGCGAGTCGATGCGGTCCGAGTCGAGTTGGCAACTCGACGCCAACACTAACTCGGGAGTTCAGTCCCAGTGAAAACCTGCGCCGAGGTAGACCGAGCTTGTCCGCGTCAATCTGAGCAGGTCTGATTACTCAGACCACCCCGTTACATGCCAGATTTTGTCCGTTTTTCAGATGATATCCGAGTCTCACTGCGCCAAATCTGAGTCGTTCTCGCTTTTTATCTGCGTTTGTCTGCGTTCAACTGCACTGTACTGAAATCTTCAGATGCACGAATTATTATATAAAAAATCATTATTATCTAGATTATTATACAAATGTCATCTGAATTTATCTAAGCCCGTCCAAACCCTCTACCTGACTACGTCCCCTTCTACCCAAATATATGCGGTGGCCCATCCAAGGCCATCCCCGGCAAACCACAAGGGGTTGTTTAGTTTCCGTTGCGTCATGAGAACGGGGGAAAACATACCAATCAGGATAGGCGGGGTTGCAGTAGATCCGGCTGGCTCCTCGCTACTGAGTCGCTAGAGCCTTAGGGTCAAAACGCCAGCTCATTGAATCATAGTTAGCCGATCGAGAATGTGTAGGACAGTGGACACGCACGGTGGATTCACCTATGAGGAATATGACAGATCAGTATATGGCAACTATATGCAGGGTATATGCGGACTTCCGTGAAAGAATCGCTCACATGGTGGGTGTCATCCGGATTGTTGCCCCGCACTGCTGACAACCGACAACTGGGGAGTCGCATTCAACTTGGAGGTTTTGTTGTTGTCCATGTCTCGGACTTCGGGTGTATGCGCTGAGACACTGGCGGTTGCCCTTTGATTTGCCAAGGCAGGAGATGATTTGCGAGGGGGTATAGCGACCAAGTTGATATGTCGCTATATCACATCAGTCAGTACACCGAAGGTTGCTTTGTGTCCGAGTCGACACACATGTGAGCGAAAAGGGGACAGTGACTAACTTACAGTTTCAGTGCTAGTAGAACATTGGAGTCGTTGTCAAGGGACGGGCATCACTGGGAGAGGGTGGATGGAGTCGGAGATGGTTGGGGTAGGTGCAGTGGTTGCGGAGGAGCGGCAGGTGGTTTAGGTTAAGTTGCAGGGCACAGCACAGTTTGGTGAAGCACCTTGCGGAGTTGGAGGGCGCAGTGGTACCAGTACTGTACCAGTTCAGTCAGTCAGTGCGGGTGAATTGTCTTGCGGAGTTATAGTAGGAGTGGTTGTGGCGGATGAGTGGGTCCATCCTCCAAAGTCATTACTATACTGTTACAGTCACGGCGCACTGTGTACCATTATGTACTGTACATTGAACGATTACAAGTATAGTACACTACAGTAAACTCAGATTTGAACTGTGAATTGTCAGCTGAACTCAGTTACGCCCAGGTAGGCTCGGATTCATTCGGATATTCTCGGCGCAGGTTTTCACTGGGGTTCAGTTGCAAACGTGAACCAATGGGAAGCCTTCAATTCTGAAGGTTCCCACGCCCCCTCTGTCCAGCGTCCTCCGGTAGAACGCCTTGTACTCAAGGAAATCATAGTCTATACAAGTTGTAACCTAAGTACTACCATCGGGCTCATCCGTACTGTGCAATAAATCCAGAAGTTCGTCCGTTTTCCTGAGAGAAATGAGCTCACCGATTGCTACCACCGTTGCGCTTCAAATCTGATCTAGTACCCGCTAGTCAGGTCTATTTTGCTGATGGCCTTTGGCCCAGGTGCAGTGGTACCAGCCTTCCGCTTGGCAACCCTAGTCGGAGCAAAAGGTAGGTGTCCATCAAGAGTGGCTGGAGGGAGGGGCGGATGGCAAGGGATAGGTTGTTGAGGTTGCGATTGTAGTCGTATGCACCGGCGTAGTGGTTCTGTGTGGATGGACTACACTGACCAAAGTGTGTGCCGGGCATGCGATCCCCGCAAGTTTTACCCATACTCGCGAGACACCGGCATCATCGCGACATGCGTCCCTCCACCGTGTCTATCCGCTCCTCCATCGCACCAGCCGCACATCCCCCTAGAGCCGAGAACCCAGCTGGGTTGAACCCGAGAAAAAAGGAGGCCGAGGTCGTCGATGCGTTGCACGACTGATACCCTGAACCGTCCCTGATCGCTAGGAAACAGCCTATGGCGAGCGCAGGATTTGGGGGGTGTGAAGCGTCGCGAGGTGTCGCGCAGGCCTCTGCGGGGCGTGAGATGTCGTATATGGGTCCGCGGCGATCGCGGACACGTCGATGTCGAAGGGCGTGAGCCGCGCGCAAGTGCGGCGAGGTTGAGAGGGGGAACGGGGTCGGCTAGTCGTGGGTGGTCGGAAACGGTCGCGCACGCGTCGGCGTGGCGTGAAACTTCGTATGAGTGGCCGCTGGGGTTGGGAACGCATCGGGTTCGAGTCGCTAAGGCCGCGCACGAGTGCGGCACGCTGGGAACGCGAGGGAGTGAGCTACACTGAGCTCAAAAGTCCGAACTCTGTGAGGGAAAGTGTCTGCTATGACTTGAGTTGTAATTACATGGCATATAAGGAATGTAGGCTAAAGAAAAGGCATTAGATAAACAGGGGGAAGGGGAAGCTAAAACGCGAAGGGAAGAGTCCGGGATGAGAGGAAAGCCGAGCACTCAGAGAACGCGAGAAAGCGAGGAAGCGCGCGGGAAAGCGGCGAAGCGAGGGAAAGCGTACAGAAAGCGTGGGTGAGTGTGAGTGAGCGCGAGAGAACGCAGGAAGTAAGTAGAAAATGCAAAAATAACCCTTTTCAGGGCCCAGGGAGAGCGTGGTCGTATCACCGTGCCAGTGCGCTCTTCCTCCAGCGGTTCGAGGGCCTTGGAGGTGACTGCGAAGTGATGGCCAACGCGGATGCCGATGCGCGGCCTTTCCCACAATGTCGCTATACTGGCAGCGCGGGGGGGGGGAGGGGGGGGGGGGGGGGGTTGGCTACATACATGGAGAGGGTTGGAACGGAGACTGACGCCGATGCATCGCTCCTGCCTCCGGGGGAACGCCTTGTCCGTATTCCGATCGACAAGCTCAAGCATACCTGTGCTAATGTATCATATCCTGACCAACACGCTTCTTGACAAGAGTACAATCGGTAATTGCAGATGATAAATTACATGAAGGAAAAGAAAGAGAAAAACTTATCTAAGGGTCCGGAGGAGTGAAGGGTGAGCGACTTGAAAGGTTTGCTGTGAGAGCTGGACGGTGTCTGGAATGAAGCAGATGATCGTGGACAGTACCCTGAAGGATAGCTGCCCCGCTGAAGTGCAGGTTGTGAAGGACATCTACAGCTTTGCGGAATGGAAAAAGTCGCTCATGGCAGTGAATGAAAGGTGGGAAAAGAGGGCATGCGCCTTGGCACGCGCACTATAGTTTTTCCATTTGCAAGGCCCCAGGTCTTCGCTGATTACAGTATATTCATTCACTATTATGGTACAGGGTATACTACAGACCACGAGAAGTCGTTATTTGGTAAAGGGTAGAGAAACGGAGAGTATTCAACAAAGGAAAAATTGCGGGGCATTTTTGGGGCCAACTCCCGAGTTGCACCGGTGTGAACTCCCGAGTTAGAGTTGGTACGAGTCCGGTCCGAGTTAGAGTTCACACCGGTGTGGACTCTAACTGGCGGCAACACTAGGCGCGGGTCAGAAGATCACGGGGTCAGACCCGGGTCATGACAACACTGGCCTGAGAGCGTCATCATCAAGTTCAAGTTCCTGATGAGCGTAGATCTCTTGGGTTTGCAGGCATTGGTATGTTTCTATTTACATCTACTTACTCCGGTGCCCACAACTGGACTTCTGCAAAGGACCACTCAGAGCGACCGGGGTACAACCTCAACGATGACATACTCATCGACATATTCAACTACTATCGACTGGATGACGAGAACGCTTGGAACATAAAACTTGGGTGGTGCAAGCTCTCTCATGTCTGTCGAAGATGGCGTCAACTCGTACACTCCTCGGCATTCCGCCTGGGACTGCAAATTTTATGCACCAATGGTAGCCCTGCACTGGACACGCTAGACCATTTACCGTCACTCCCGCTCTTTGTCGATTATCGAGATACAATCGCGACCATAACGCAACAAGATGAATTGGCAATACGCTACGCGCTCCTGCTGTGGGACCGCGTGCGTCGCATTGACCTCCACCTCCCGCCCTCCATTTTTCACAGACTCCTCACTCTCATGGGCGAACCCTTCTCAATGCTCGAACATCTCTCACTATCGCCCACAACTAAAGAAGACACAAACTTGGTCCTTCCGAAGTCGTTTCTTGCCCCAAATCTACGTCATCTCATGCTTCACGCTATCGATCTTCCAAACAGGCTACAATTACTTTTCTCCACTGTCTCCCTCGTCACGCTTGTCCTCACGGACATCCAAGCATCTGGTTACTTTCCCCCGAGGCCATTGGTGGCACACCTTTCGTCCCTTCACCAGCTCGAGGAATTGACCATCGAATTTTCCATCCCCATACCTCGTCCCAGTGCGGAGAGAGAACTGTTAGGTAAACGGCTGACACCCGTGCCGCTTCCCAACCTGAAGCACCTCAGGTTCCAAGGCGTTAGCGCATATCTGGAATGCCTTGTCGCTCAAATTAGGGCCCCTCTTCTGGAGCGACTCGACATCATGTTGTTCAATCAGATCGCCTGGGTATTGCCACACCTGTCCCACTTCATCAACACAACGGAAGCGTTCAAGCTCCCCATCGCGACTGTTTCCTTTGGGAATGAAGTCACCATGATCACAGACCGCCACATTACCCAACAACACGGAGCACCGTTCACCCTGCGTGTAATGTGCAAGGAGTTGGACTGGCAAATCGACTGCGCAGCGCAGATCTGTTGCGCGCTTATGACGCCACTATCCGGTGTGCAGGAACTCAGGCTCGACTTTGATGGAGCGAGGATGCTGACTCGATGGCAGAACGGTGAGATCGATAGCACAACGTGGCACGAACTTCTAAGGTCGTTCATCGGGGTAAACAAGCTTTGTATTTGTGCTGCGCTCTCGGAGGAGGTTTCTCGTGCGCTGCAGGTGGGTGAAGACGGGTTAGACCCAGGGTTGCTGCCCGGTCTGCAGGAAATTGTGACCGAGTTGTATGGGAAGAGGGCGGATGATCTGTTTGGCTGGTTCGTCGACGCTCGACGACTCGCAGACCGCCCTGTGCGCTTAATGCCGAGGTAGGCATGCTACCTCAGCTGCCCCGTAAGGTACGGCTAATCGTGTGACTTGGCGCAACAGCGACACGATGGAAGGCAGTGGACACGACGCGATGGAAGGCAGTGGATACGACGCGATGGAAGGCAGCGGAAACGACGCAACGGAAGGCAGCGGATATGACGCGCTAGAAAGCATTGGATACGACGCGATGGAAGACAATAGATACAACGCGACGGAAGCCGGTGAGCACATCTGCATATTATCCGAGTTTCACATCCTGAATCCAAGTAGATCATGTCGACGCTCTGATTAATGCCCTACGGCGCTCCCCCCACGGAAATGTGGCACATTTGCTCAAATGGAAGATTAATAACCAGGAGGACCCAGATAATCAGGCCGTCCATGGTGCGACGGCAATACGTGAGTGTCATCGTGATACAAATTTATCAAGTGCGCCGACTCGTGGGCTGAACTTCACTGATAGTCGACGATATTCCTGTGGGAAAAGCGGTGGGCACCTCAAAGCACTTCGCGGTGCGTGCAGCCGCACAGAGTGCCTTAGTGTTCCTTGAACAGAACGGGATCTTGTATCCCCGTGGCTAGATATTCAACCAGCCATTTAAACGGGGATGTTGCGAACGAGCAATGTGGAATCACTTGATCCTACGACTGGTGTAGCTGGGTTCGAAAGGGGGGTGATTTTGACCAAGTCGTTGTCAGGATACGTTCGGTCGAATTAATACCATGTACGATAGCCCGCCGTTGAGAGTATTGGCATTTCTCAGTGTCAATACGTCATGTAGATCTATGTGCTGTATGCGTGTTACAGTGTTGACGATACTGGTCTAAGTCTCCTCGATGTCTCAGGCCTTAGGACCCAGCCTCATCAAGAAAAACCTACTTTGCTAATTTGCTAATTTGAGATAATTTGAGATAATTGAGACTAGCGAACGCTAGCTGTCACTAAGATGTCAATAATTCTTGCCCAATATGGAATTTATCTCAAATTATCTCTCGCTAGCGCGGGAGGTTTTTCCTGATGCTGAGATATGGTTTCCATCGTTCCTAGGCCATGCACCATAATGTCTTCAATGCCTACGAAGTTGCTCTGGATGAACTGAGAGTATTGTCTACAGTTGATAGGCGATTTCCTGTGGAATTTCTGGAAGGATTTGTGCTGGGATCGGTCTTTCAGCGAAAACACCGTGGGAAAAACCAAATTGACATCCTAGGATGATTCCTAAATTGATCCTCGGCTATGGTCATGGGGGCTATGAAGTCTTCGCTGGGATCGCGTTGGTTTTGTTTGGCCTGAGTGGGCTCAGGTTAACACTAACACTAACATCTCGCCAACCCGGGATTCCTAATGAACGAGGATCTCCTGGATTTACAGTACAAGCAATCTGGTATGTTTCGATTACATCTACTTACTCCGACGCCTACAACTGAACTTCTGCAAAGGACCTACACCCACCGCATTCAGCATCCGAGCGACCAGGGTCCCTATGAAATTCACGACTTTTAATACGCTTAACGATGATATACTACTCTTCGGCGTATTCAGATATTATCGACTGGACGAGGAGAATGCATGGAATGTCCGTCTTGGGTGGCGTAAGATTTCTCATGTCTGTCGAAGATGGCGTCACCTCGTACACTCCTCGGCATTCCACCTGGGTATGCCAATGGTACCCCTTCAGTGGACGTGCTAGACCATTTACCGCCCCTTCCACTCTTCATCGATTATCGGGATACAACTACAGCCATCTGTCGGCAAGATGAGTCAGCAATACACCATGCGCTCCTGTTATGGGATCGCTTACGCCGCATTGACCTCCACTTCTCGCCCTCCATTATGCACAAGTCTCTCATGCTTATGGACGAACCCTTCCAAATGCTCGAACATCTCTCATTATCGTCCACAACTAAAGAAGACACAAGTTTGGTCCTTCCGAAGACATTTCTTGCCCCAAATCTACGCCGCCTCACGCTTCACGGTATCAGTCTTCCAAACAGGTTACGGTTACTTTCCTCCACTGTCTCCCTCGTCACGCTTGTCCTCACGAACATCCGAGCATCCGGTTACTTTCTCCCGCGGCCATTAATAGCACACCTTTGGTCCCTTCACCAGCTCGAGGAATTGACCATCGAGTTTTCCATCCCCATACCCCGTCCCAGTGCGGAGAGAGAACTGTTAGGTAAACGGCTGACACCCGTGACGCTTCCCAACCTGAAGCACCTCAGGTTCCAAGGCGTTAGCGTATATCTGGAATGCCTTGTCGCTCAAATTAGGGCTCCTCTTCTGGAGCGACTCGACATCATGTTGTTCAATCAACTCGCCTTCGTATTGCCACACCTGTCCCACTTCATCAACACAACGGAAGCGTTCAAGCTCCCCATTGCGACTGTTTCTTTTGGAGATGAAGTATCCATAATCACTGACCACGACATTACTCAACAGCACGGAGCACCTTTCGCCCTCCATGTAATGTGCAAGGAGTTGGACTGGCAAATCGACTGCGCAGCGCAGATCTGCTGCGCGCTTATGACGCCACTATCCGGTGTGCAGGAACTCAGGCTCGATTTTGATGGAGCGACGGTGCCGACTCGATGGCAGAACGGTGAGATCGACGGCACAACGTGGCACGAACTTCTGAGGTCGTTCATCGGGGTAAACATGCTTCGTATTTGTGCCGCGCTCTCGGAGGAGGTTTCTCGTGCGCTGCAGGTTAATGAAGTCGGGTTAGACCCAGGGTTACTTCCCGGTCTGCAGGAAATTGTGATCGAAACGGCCGACAGTCTGTTTGGTTCATTCATCCACGCTCGTCAAGTCGCGGGTCGCCCACTGGCGGTGCGCTCAACGTTGAGGTGGGCCTTCTGCTTCAGCTGTCCCGAAGGCACAGCTAATCTGGAGGTTCACGTGTGACTTGGGGCAATAGCAACGCGATGGAAGGCAGTGGATCTAACACGACGGAAGTCACTGAATACACCGCTCGGCTCCTCTCCACGATCGAGCATCGCGGCACAGTCGTTTCGCAACGCAAATGGAGACCTCAAAACGAGGCCTTGAACCATAGCCCCGTGCCGCTGATGATGCCCATCCATTTCGTTCATAACGACAGAGTAAATCTCGGCCTTCCAATTGTCCTCGTTGCGACGCACAGATGTATGACACTCCTCGATGCAGGCAACCCGGCTCCAGTCGGGGATTGTTCCACGATTTTTATTCGAATTAACGTAAGCGATTTCCCATGCACAAGCGGATTGAGATGTGCTGACGTAACGTGTCTTTTAGTGGCCAGGTTATGGCGAATGGTCCTCCCAGAAGATCATGACCAGGGACCAAACCCCAGCTCATAACACGATCACCGTCGAGAAATTTGCGAAGCACGTTGCGAGTGCTGTGTGCAGGTTCATGGATGTGGGTTCTCTCCTTCATCTTCCGCGACGATTTGGGGAACCGACTGACTGACTTACTGACTGACATTCGGGACAGGAGCAATTGCGGGTTTACGGAGGCGAGGCGCTCTGGCGGATTTGGCCCGGTGGCATCACAAAGGATCACGTCATCCTCATAGGCGTCGTCCATGTCTCGCAAGGAAGCTGGCAACCCATTCTCCAGCTCAACCGCCACATCATTCCACCTTCCCTCGGTAGTTGACTCAAGTCCTGGAAACGGATGACTCGTCGATGAGAGATGATCTGCCGAGGGCTTATAATCAACAAATATGGATACTTGTACAAACACTTGTTCGAAATGGCCGATGGGCGGACATCTAGATTCCAGCTGAACTTGGTTCTGTCTCATCGGTGCGTGTGTATGTGGAGAAGTAGTTCGGTTTCGTGGTCTTCGGAATAACATGTATGGCGGCTAGGTACCTCTAAACACATACTACGATACTCGACGACCAGAAGTTAGTACTAGTTAGCTTGATTTAGAACAGCCAAGGACAATGATTATCATAGTAGCCGAAGCACTGTGAATTCACAGGATTGAAGATCCGAAAATACAGAATGCGATCACTTATAGTAGATCCATCTGCGATGTCTTGATGAACGATTGCATGTGGCTTTTTTGGACGGGTTTTGCAGAGGCCTGTGCTTTATGTGACCGTGTAACTTACTTCCCGCGGAATGCCCGGGTCGTACTTGCTGATCAACACCAAATGCGCGCTCTGGTCTCGGTTCACATAAAAAAAGAACCCTTAGTCTCTGCTGGCACGGGAAGTGGGAAGTCGGTACCAGTTGCACTTCTAGACGCCCCAGATGATGTACATCTGACCTTGGTCTTTTCACCTCACAAGTTGGGTGACCGATCGGTGAACGAACCTTCCCGCATAAGTTAGTGAAAGGCCCAAGCCCGGGGGGCAGCGCTTTGTCCCTGGTCGGCACGCCTCGAGTCGTACCATGTTCACCGCCCGCTTGAGTTTCGCGCGCTTCGCTCCGGGTATTGTCGACATATCAGCACAGTGGAGCGAAGCGGAGATAGGAGGAAGGCACAAATACGTACGCCTTCCCTACAACGAGCCTTCGAGCGATGTGTGGACTCGGCGTTCGTTCGCGTACGCTTTGCAGAGATGCAACGACGCCGCGTCTCGTCCTCTTACCGCTTGGCCTAGGGGCAGAAGGGAGAGGGGCGGGCACCGAGGGATGATTCGCATATACTAATGAGTCACATCTCTGGTGGAGAAGGAGGATATATCGAAGAGGTTGGTCGATTTCTCTTTCGGAGGGAATCGGAACGAGGTGGCCGTAGGCGTCCGAGGACGAGAGTTGGTTTGTACCCTTGAGAGTAGGCAGTTGCCCGCTTATCGACCTCGCAGAGAAGGTTGCTAGTGAAGCCATTGAAAGATAGATCAGATTGTCTCAGAGCCGGAAAGGTGGAGGAATAAAGTCAGAGACGAACGAGAGCGGGAATGTGTTGATGGGTGGAGGGATTGGCCGTGTCAGCGTCGACGACACCCGACCGTAGGAAGAGAGCATAACGTGCTCTCATTGGCGTCTTCATCCAGTGCTGACAACGTAAGCGGTGGTGAGCTGAATTGTATCCGGGAGGGAAAAGTGGCGCCTCGAGGTTGAGAGTGACTCGTGGGGGGCTAGTATACTTCTCCGCGAAGGGTCGGGTATTGCACCAGCTCTGAAGCCGGCGTGTGATCCACCACCAATGGTAACGAAGAGACAGTCCGAGAAGAGGAAAATGCACGGGATGACATTGAAGGGAAGTATCACAAAAATGGAATTGTCAAAAAAAAAGAAAATCAACTCCGGTCGGTCTATAGGTCCGAGTCGTGCTAACATCGTATCGTTGCCCTGTGAAGGTTGTCGCGTCAACCGTCAACGTGACCGCGGTACCGAGGATCTCTGGTCGATGGTGAATCCATTCTTCCTTCACAGTTCTCTTAATTTCTCTCCGAAATCTCATGCCGCAACTCGTCTCGAAAGAACCTGGACCTAGAGAGTATTCGGCCCAAAGGAATACCAGTTACAAGTACGCTGCCGCAAATAATACATGCCGATGCGCGCCGGGTGACGCACGCCGACGGGCTCGGTCGTCACGGGGACCTCATCACGGCTAGCCTCTCATTCATTCCTCCTTCATTGTTCTGGGTCACCTGGCTCCTGATTCCGACAGCCCTCCCGGTCTGGGAGGTCCCCGTCGTCATGGCCGTCGATGCCTCGGCTTCTAGCCAAGACCTTCCCAACATGCGGCGTAGCGGGACCACCTTTGTTGATATTAGAGTTGGCGGGGTGGTAATATGATGGAGCGGCTGTTACTGAAAAGAACGCGTAGGGAAAAGCGGATCTGCAAGGTGAGCCTCACGAGCGAGTCACTTGAACGATCACTTATGTACGTCAACACAGTGCTTGTCGAGCACTGTGAGGGGCACAGTGTTCGCGTGGAGTAGGCAGTGCGCGAAGATACCCGGGGGAGCTTTCGGGTACGGTAGCGGAAGGTGGGATGAGCAGCAGTGCGAACGCTGATGCATGCGAGCACGTTGTACGGAAGCTGGAGAAGCGGTGGAGATGAAACGGGGGGAAGCACCGCACATCCCAGCATTCGTGGAGGACATATCAGAGGAGGCACAGTCCTAGGAAGGCTATTGGAGGATGGCAGATTCCGTCCAAATACACCGCTTGCGTCATGTTCCCAGAGGACAACGTTCCACAGACAGGCAGTTCCTGTATTTGCCTATTACTGTGTCACTTGAAGCTTCAAGTTCAACGGCTCCCCTGTATGTCCAGCTCTTTTGGCAGATCATGTACCGACTACTCAGGTATACAGCGCAATGACCGATTACACTCTTCCGCTGGATGCACACGGCGACAATAGATCGGTGTTTCTCGAGCATACGTGGACCATTGGCAGGGCTTAGCGAAATCAGGCCCTGGAGTTGGTTTCTATATCCCAACTCCTTTCTCGAATTTCACCTCCAGAGCTTGCGCACGGAGATGCTGAGCTAAGAAGGTAACCACCACCCGACGTTTCCTTCACACATTTTGCCTTCCCGCCTCTGACATCTCCTTATAGAATGCCTCGAGTATGCGATCTAGCAATACGTTCCACTGCGATTTCGGGCACGAAATTGACTGATGAAGTGAACGCACGAGTCAAAGAAGCGATTCGGGTGTTGAGTACGTCGAGCAGTAACTCACACGCAGCGAGCTTGTGAGCGACAATACCAGTGTTACTTAAGAATCCTCCACTGACTCCCATTCTGGCAGGAGCCTCCGGTTCTTCATCTGTTCAAGGGTGGAAATAGGACGACAGAAAGATCGCGTAGAAAGGTATCTGTCGCATGTGGTGAGGTTTATATGCGTGTCTCTTCACACACGCCCACCCAACTCTACTTCCTTAGAAATATGAGAACGAGTGTGGACCATCGACAACTATTAACTTCGTGCTCCTCCGGTCCCCGCGACTGTCACCTCATAGCCCAGAAACCGTTATCGTGAGCCGTGAGTGCCGATTGATACAGGGCTTGTCCTCAATAATAAGCTTACTCATATATCAGAGGGGCTCATTGCTGATCCAACCTTTCCAGAGATTCTTTGGGACCTTGGCCGGTACAAGGACCATGCACGTATCATCCTTGGACAAAACCCTCGCTTCAATTCGCGTTGCCCTGCAGATGAGAGTGCATATACGCCTAAGTTCCGGCGCGGCCTGCTCCAAGACCTAAGCGGAGCACTTGAACAGAATGACACTATCTATACTCTTTTCGATGGGGCCGGCCGTGTATCGCTTGATACAGAACGTGAACTCGGGATCTTTGGCCACGTCTGGTCATTGAATGTCTCTCCGATCTTCAGAGGTTCGCGACACGTTTCCTCATCTCGGTTCCTACTCTGACATATTTTCAGATCGTTCTGGAATACTCGAGGGAGAACAACATGTTAGTATCCGAGGCAATTTGTGAACAGCAAGTAGTACTCCACTGTTCAGAGTCTCAGTCCAGATGCACTCATCGCTCCTTGCGCCCCTTTGTAACAACATCGTCGCACGGTCGTTCAGATGCGAGTATTTCCGAGGACTAGACAATCCTGAATCGCCTAACACCGCGCTCCGTTAACGTACACAGTGACGGTTCGGCAGGATCCCCTGGGTCTATAATCGGTCTGGTATGTTTCATTGCATCTATTTACTCCCGCTCCCTCACTCGGACTTCTGCATAGGATCTACCTCCACCGCCTCCAACATCCGAGCGACCAGAATACCCTGTGCTATCCACGACCCTCAATACGCTCGACGATGAAGTACTCCTTGGCATATTCAACTCCTATCGATTGGACAAGGAGAATGCTTGGAATGTCCGACTTAGTTGGTGCCAACTCTCTCATGTTTGTCGAAGATGGCGCCACCTCATACACTACTCGGCATGCCGCCTGGATATGTATATTTTATGCACGAATAGCACCCCTACAGTGGACACGCTAAATCATTTGCCGCCACTTCCACTCTTCGTCGATTATCGGGATACAACTGCGACCATAAGTCGACAAGAGGAGTCGGCAATACATCACGCGCTCCTGCTGCGTGATCGCATACGCCACATTGGCCTCCACCTCCCGCCCTCGATTTTGCATAAGTGTTTTATGCTCATGGACGAACCCTTCTCAATGCTAGGACACCTTTGTCTATCGTCCACGAGTAAAGAAGATCCGATCTTGGTCCTTCCGAAGACATTGCTTGCCCCAAATCTGCGTCACCTTACGCTGCTTGGCATCAATCTTCCAAAAAGGCTCCGGTTGCTCTCCACTGTCTCCCTCGTCACACTCGTACTCACAAACATCCGAACATCTGGTTACTTTCTCCCGAGGCTATTAGTGGCACGTCTTCGGTCCCTTCTCCTACTCGAGAAATTGACCATCGGTTTTTCCATCCCCATACCCCGTCTCAGTGCAGAGAGGGAACTGTTAGGTAAACGGCTAACAGCTGTGACGCTTCCCAGCCTGGAACATCTCATTTTCCGAGGCGTTAGCGCATATCTGGAATGCCTTGTCGCCCAAATTAGGGCCCCTCTTCTGGAGCGACTCGACATCACGTTGTTCAATCAGCTCGCCTTTGTATTACCACACCTGTCCCACCCCGTCAACACAACAGAAGCATTCAAGCTCCCCACTGCGACTGTTTTCTTTGGCAATGAAGTCTCCATAAACACAGGCCACCACATTATGCAACGGTACGGCGGACCTTTCACCCTCCGTGTGATGAACAAGGATTTGGACTGGCAAATCGACTGCGCAGCGCGGATCTGCAGTGCGCTTATGCTGACACTACCCGATGTACAGAGGCTCAGGCTCGACTTTGACGGGGGGGTGATGCCGACCAAATGGAAGAACGGCGAGATCGACGGCACAACATGGCACGAACTCCTGAGGTCGTTCATCGGGGTGAATGAGCTTTGCATTTGTGCCGCGCTCTCGGAGGAGATTTATCGTGCGCTAGAGGTGGGTGAAGCCGGGTTAGACCCGGAGTTGCTACCCAGTCTGCAGGAAATCGAGTTCGAGTTCTACGGGAAGATGGCGGACAAACTGTTTGGCTCGTTCATCCACGCTCGTCGAGTTGCAGGTCGCCCAGTTACGCTAGTGACACCCAGTGAATACATCCGCATGTTATCCGACTCGGGAGCGAGATTTACATCCTGAAACCAAGTGGATCACACTGTCGCTCTGAATAACTTTCTACAGAGTCAGAGGTCCCCCGAGGGAAACGTGCGCGCGGAATTAACCTGGGAGATGACCTAGGAGGGCCCAAATGGCCAGGCTGTCCATCATGCTGTGGCGATGTGTGAGTATCATCGTATACTACTTTATCCAGTACATCGACTCGTGGGCTGAACTTCATTGATAGTCCGCGGCGTTACCCTGCATAGGGCAGGGCATCTCAAAGGGCCTAGCGAAACGTGCAGCCGCGGGACAGGCCTTCATATATCTTTCAGAACACGGGTTACCAGAATACCAATACCCTTGACTCCTAACCAGCTGTAGAAAGAGGACATCACAAGCAAGGAAGGGGCAGTGGGTGGATCACTCGATTCTATGACTGGTGTCGCTGGGGGGAGTGGCTATGGTTCGAAGAACTAACTACCTTATACGGTAGCTTGCCCGTGCTTTTAGACTGGCAAGCTACCGTATAAGTTCTAGAATTGGCACGTAATGTAGATATGTCCACAGATTCGGAGGCTCTCGTTCACTTTTTCTTCGGTCGGTCGTTAAATGTAAGTCGTCAGAAAATCGCCCGGGCCTTGCATCAAATTTTCACAGTACAGTAATACAAAGTAAGGCGAACACATTCATGTAGGAGTAAACTCATAAGCCTGACTCAGGTCAGCAGTCGGTGTTGCAGCTCTCGAGTCAGTTTTGTTTGGATGTTGCATCAGTGGACTAGGTGATTGAGGCGACACTTTCTTGCGATGTTGGTCTTTGCCTTTTTTTTTTGAACTGGTCAGTCTCCTTGAGATCTACAGGTACAGCCTCCATATTCAGCCTAGTACGAAGTCGCTCTGACGACGAACTGAGAGGACTGGTGTCTACACTCAATCCTGATAGGCCTGATCCCTGATGGCCTGATGAACGATTGCCGGTTGCGTTCCTGGACAGATTTACCCAAGAGGACAGGTTTACGATTATCTGTTACTATGCCGCTCTCTGTGCTATCGTGGGACCACGAAATGCAACTTCGGGTCCGAGTCATACTTGCTGATCAATGCCAAAAAGGCATGTCTCTGCTGGCAGTGCCTGGCACGGAAAGTGGAAAGACGCCACCAATTGCACCGAAGCGCTCTTTTTTTTCTTCAAAAAACCAATTTGTATTACCGGGATACAGTACAGTACACTTATGAAACACGTGTAATCCATAGTCTCGGAGACGGTGCCGAAACGCTCTTCTCGACGCCCCAGAATCATAGACATCTGTCCCTTGGTCCGCTCCTTGGTACTTTCACCATGCAGCTTGTGTCCGATCGGCGAACCAGCCTTCCTACATGAGGACCAGTGTGGGGTTGAGTGCGAGTATGGGAGTGTGTCGACCCAAGGGGGAGACGTAGACAAGAAAGGAATCGAGATGAACACGAGGCCGGTTCGGAGATAGAGTGCGGGAGCGCAGAGCTGGGATCGGCGCGAGTGCGATGTGCAGATCGACGTTCACACAGATATCGGGCGAAGGACTTCGGGAGCAGCAAGCGAAGTGAGATTGAAAGATGGGTCAATTAGGTGGTTTCTTCTGAGACACGGGAGCCGAGGTTATATACATGAGAGACAGGCCACAGGACACAGAGTGAAACAATAAGGATACAGGGAGAATACAGTGGACGCAGACACGAACGGAATACAATGGACGGACGCAAACACAGCAGTCGGGAACCGGGTATCGTGGCCGATGTGGCCGAGTCGTCATGAACGCACCGAGCGTGGCCGTTTGGCGGTGTTGCGCACGCAGAGCATATGAGGACCTTACACCAGTGATGGGCGCACGCCTGGGGGGCAGCGTCTTGCCAGTGTTGTCCCTGGCCGGCACTCCCTGAGTCGTACCATCTTCACTGCCCGCTTGTGCTCCGCGCGCTTCGGTTCGAGGGGTTTTTGTCACATCACTGACATCAGAGCGGAGATGGGGGGAGAGAGGTGCAAGTGCGCCCGAGTCTCTCTCCATCGGCTCACGTCGTCCACGCCACCCCCCGCAAAGGCAAAATCGCGTTCTAACGCCGGCTCATTGGCCGCCGTCGCCGAGTTTGGAGGTGCCTTGGCTGGGCTGTGGTGGTTCGACGTTCGGTCGCGACGAATGCTCCTTCCGAGCCTCGGCCCTGGCCCCTCGGTATTACCACACTCTCACCTTGGCATTGGTAGCCTGCCAGTGGAGTGAGGACACAAGGCCCCCATTCGTTGCTCTCCCCTTGGGCAAGGCTGGATGGGGTTACATAGACGTTATTCTTCCATCTGACGGTTTCCTGGGTATCGCGAGACAAAGAGAGTGACCCTGGGATGCGGCGCTTCGTCCGTCATGCAACGGGTTACTTGTTCTTGAGAAACAAGGAAACTTCTGACTGGATGGTCGCGTTGATTTCCTGTTGAATTCTTTCTCCCACCATGTGCTGTGCAAGCGCTGGGTTGTCGTAAACCTGTCCATACTAGACCAACTCAAAGTCGCCGTAACTTGAAGTGCCGGAATAATCATGCAGAACTGACGACCCACAAAAAATCCATTAATACCCAAAAAGAACAATGAACGACCAGAAAAAACCATGGAAACTAAAAAAAAATGAAAACCAATATTGTCCTGTGGGGAGTCCTAACTCGGTATGTATGGTCCATGAGATGAACGGGTCCAAAAGGGTAAGACTAGGTGAGCTTCTGGATGTAAATATTATGGCATGGTGAATGTACTTGTCGGGAAAGTGTGTCTATGGGAAGGTGAGGGGGGAAGAAAATGTCTAAGAGTCCTTTTCAAAGTACAGTCCGTGAATTTGTAGTAGTGACAGACAGACATAACTGGGCGTGAGCACAAGTGGAAAAAAGACAGGATGTGTAACAAGAGAGGACGCTTGACGGAAGATCAGTACGAGAAAATCATCAACCAGGGATTGAGCACGATGGGGAAGAGGATATGGCATCCGGCCACGAGTGCGAGTGGGAAGAGGACGGCCCATGCGTTTCCGGGAATCCGATATGCCAGAGGGACGATGCTGCTAGAGAAGACGACCATCATCACAATGACGAGGAAACTGAGAACGAGTGACAGCCAGAACCGGCGCAGGATTCGGGGGACCTCGATGAAGAAGTTCGACTTTTCGACTTCCTTCTTCGTCGCACCCCACTGGATGTTATACGAGAAGAGATGCGCGAGCAGGGCCTGGGAAAGATGGATTGACAGGCCACCAAAGAAGAAGAAGCTGTGAAGGTCCTCATTAGAGACGGGAACCTCCTAGTATAAGAAACGACTACACTCACAAGAACGGAATCCAGGTCAAGTTCTCGGCCAATGCAGATAAAAGGCTTCGAAGTCCGAGGCGGTACTCGAGGAGGGTAAAGCCGACATTTCCAAGGCCGGGGAAGACGAAGGTACACGCTAACCAGACCTCGAACGAGTGAAGGTAGTAATTGTCGACGCCCAATGCCAGGCCAAGGATGAAGTAGTTGACGACCGAGAGGATGAAACCGCCAGCGATACCGTAATACGAGAACATGTCTGCGTTCCCTATCAGCGTCCATGTCTAATCGATGGGCAGCTTCCACTCACAAGACATCATGCCGACTTTGTAGTGAACGGGAGCGTCCGACCAAATGAAGACCCTCAATTGCTTGTTGATTGGACCGGCATACCACCACTGGATGATGGGATTGAAGATAAGCTCGTTGCACCCTAATAGCACATGTCAGCTAACAACGAATGCATGCAAGGATTGATTTGGGAACTCACCATAAGCGTACTTCTGCCACCGGTTCAGTTCGTCGTCAACCGTCAGTGAGACACCTTCCTTGAATCCACCCTCCGAGTATGTCGCCCATCGAATGGTGTATCCCCTAAGCTATGGACAGCCATCAGAACCAAGGAGCTACACTCATTCGGCGCGTAAAACACAAACCATAAGACGCAGCGCCATATCGAAGTCCTCCGACACGTTAGCCTCAGACCAAATCTTCTTCTTGTTATTGTCACCAGGGTCCTCAAATGCGGCGTCCTGGAGTGCGGCCCAGCGAAGGAATGCGTTATGTCCCACGAAAGGCGCGACTTCCCCATTTGCGCATGCCATTGAGATACACTTGTTGATACGACGGGTAAAGTGCGCAATGCCGTTCTCGAAGTAATGATGGGCGACCTGCATAACGTCTACAGCCAGTGTGAGTACGTCTGGGGTCTGGGAAAGGAGGGCGAGGAGCTCACCTGACTCATGCTGGATGATTGCAACCTCAGGACATTCGGTAAGCTCGCGTGCAGCGTCACGGAAACAGTCCTGTGTCAAAGCATCAACATCGAAACGAGGGGGTTCAGGGAGAAATGAGACCGCCTTACCTCGGGTACGATGGTATCAGCGTCGATGATGAGAATGATCTCGCCCATACGAATCGCCTTGGCGTTGTTTGCCCAAGGCTTCCAGCGCCGACCGCTTTCCTCGTAGATTTCCTCGATTGCCAAGCGAAGTGCCTTTTCCTCCAGATCCTCGACGTCATCGTCGGAGATCGTAGAATCCGTAACAGAGCCCTTCTCCCCGCGCTCAAGTTCCAGCTTTTGGATGTGCTCTTCCATCTTCAGAGTGAGTGCCAGGCCGTAGTTCATGTTGCTCGCTTTCTTGAACCGTCCGCGACGTTTGAACCCACCCTCGCCATCCTCGTGCTTAGGACGCGCTACCCAGCCGATGCCATTGTCCGCGTAAAACCTGATGCGCTCCTGACGGTCAGCCTCGGAAATGAGCTGCAAGCCATCGTCGTGGACGAAAATGGACGAAGTGCCTCCTTGGCGAGCATAGGTTTGCATGGCCTTCTTGAGAGACATCACGGACGGGGAACTGTGTTATGAACATGGTTAACCATCGAGTGACAAAGAGCATAGGTAGAAATTGAAACTTACATGGTATGTGAGAGACTCTCCTTGTACACAGGAAGTTCGACTGTGATGTGGGGCAGGTGAGCATCGACTTCCTTGTTCGCGGCGGGCTTTATTGCTGAGTAGTATTTCGAGTTCTCATGGTATTGTGCGACGGGACCGAGGCTGTTGTGCGTTGTAAGCAGTCTGCCAGACGTCCATAAAGGTTTTGAACTTACACATAAGAGATATTTCCGATTAGTTGGAGTGAGAAAAACTATCACGTGCGATCAGGTCATGCACTGAAACGAGGTAAAATATAAACTCACGAGTGACACGGAAAAAAGGAACGGGGAAGTGGTCAAGAGCGCGAATCGAGTAAAGGTGCCGGTCAAACGGTATTCCTGGAGCAAGGTGCTGATACCGCTGGCCATGAAGACTTAAGGTAAACAGTCAGCATCAAAAATTGATCCGTAGAGGAAGGAAGCGCACAAGTGGACAGCGCTAAGCCGAGGCCACTATAAACAGGACCAAAGTATTTGGCTGGCCGGGCGCTAGCTCCACCCTTTTCGAGGTCTTGCGGTGCAGGTGCCCGTTTGGCTCTGGAACCAATTCGCCATCCGAACCACGAGCCACCCGAAGCAGGTTTGGCATTCGGCTCCGTTGCAGCCTCCTCCTCCTTGTCGTTGATCTGGACATCCGACGCTGAGTCGGCTACAGACCCGACTGCAGATGTGACTGCGGTGGGAGGAATGCTTGGGCCGGGGGACATGCCGCTGACCGTGTGACGGTTCCAAACAAGCTTGATGAGGCTTTCCTCGAAGTCGCGGCAGAGCGGAATGATGGTATCCAAATTCTCAGACCAAACGACCAATACTCGCTCGTCGCGCTGCATTGTGGAACGACTAATGAGCGAACGAACAAGGGCAGAGAGAGAGAAAGAAATCAACATACGATGAAGGCACCGCACTGCTCCTTGTCGGCACGCGGTAGGTCAGCCATAGTGTCGAGGATTTGAATCCGGGTATCATCGTCGACATAAATGGCATTCACATCGTCCCTCCTGTAGAGATGCTGTCAGTACAACTGCGGCACATGGAATAAATATGGACCTACATATTACTGAGGGCAACATGAACCGCAGCGCTGCGTAATTTGACAGCGACAACGGGGTTCAGGAGACGGACAGCTGTCTCGAATGGCTCTAAAAACCGGTTCTCATACGGGAACACGCGATATTGCCCCGCGTTAATACGAAGGCAAACACCAGCATGGATATTCTCAGCAGACGGCTTAAACCAAGCGTCGCCTTGCGTCTATAAAAGGCATCAGAGAGGGACGACAGTGGTAAGGCGGTGGTAGTGACCTGTTTGAAGATATGGTGCAACAAAGCATCATGTGCGTCGTAATCCATGGCTTAAGTCCCGTAGAGAATGGACGAGGGAAGGGAGTGCGCGCCGTAAGGTCAACGGGGGGCAAGCTGCGAGGGGACAGAAAAGAAAAAGGAGGGCATTATAAGGGCAACCGTGTCAGGGGAATTCCCAGAGTGAGTACCTTACTTTCTCCCAAAGGTAGGGTGATGCCTGAAACCGGCGGCGGATCAATAGCCAGGACTTGGCACAAGACATGCGTAGCCGGGCCAGTCTCGAATGAGTACGTGATTTGCGCTTGCAGCACGGCGCCATTCAGCGCAGGAAGTGCGGACCAAAGTATAACAGTACTGTATCGGGGAGCCATCTGCCGGGGGTGCATCGCCGGCGAGGGGAACGTCTCTCTTAAGCGCAGACACCGTCATCACGGAAAATAAACAGGGCGGAAAAATCACTTCAAAACGCGATAAGGTGACGCGATTATCGAATTGAGTATGAAGAGTGCGTAAGATGCATCTTACCTTTTTTTCTCCATTTTTTTTTACTCGGAAGCCCCTGCTGTATTGCTCCTTTGGCGCCGATCAGGCAAGTGTGTAGTTCCTTTGTAACGGGGACCCAATTAGAAGCACGAGCACGAGTTTTAGATTTGACATCTAACTTCAGCAGCGAGTGACACCTGGCAATGCTTCCAATTTGTCAGATACCTGGCGGCGGCCGTCCTCGTTCTGATACCTCATGGGCCCACTGGGAACACAAGGACTGACCTCGTGTCGTGAGACTGAGGCGCATGCAGGGGGGGCGCACGCGACAAGGGGCGCTCAGTAGCCTTCGTATTCTCAGGGGAAGACCTGCCCAGGCACAAAGATGACATCTTCCACAAGCTCGCTCTCCCTCCCCAGGAACGTTCAAGTCAGACTCGAAGGAGTTTATCAGGGAGGAACAAGGATCGACAGATGGGATCGTTTGATTAAGCTGTGCGGCGTCCTGGGAGCTGGAGGCCCGTGGACGGAGGAAAGACGCTTCCGAAGGTATTGTAATTTTTCGCAGGGTTGTCGACATAGACATATAGCGTGTGGATTTGAATCGAAGCAGTGATATGAATCAATTGTGCGTTACGACAACGGCGGCGGAAGAGCGTAGTTACCATAAGGCACTCGAGCCAAGCGCGTGATAGTGTGTGAGAGTAAATGATGCGACCTGGGCATAATAATGTCCTTGCCTTGAATGAGGGTCGAATTAAAAAGTTGTCATTTGCGTCACCGCAAACGCCGCTACCTTGAACAAGATGAGTCGGTGGCGCTGCAATGTGGTGGCTTTCACTCTCATAGGCACAGCGAACAGGTTTTTGGCGCTCCGATCCTGTATAAGTTCGCACGCTTGGGCCTGGCCCTCGGCCCGAAGGAATGCCACTTTTGGTATTGGGATTAGAACAAATGGACTAACAGTGCTCCCACTCTACTTACAGTAATCACGAGTTCACAGACGGGAGTCGTTCTCTGATTCGTGTCGAGGCCAAAGGAGGTTCGGTGATAAGACGTGGGGTATTCCCACTTGAGGTGTTTGGCTTTCCATATCAGTCAGACTTACCATCCCGTGCACCATCACCCCGATTTCCACATCCTGCCGTTTTCTCGATCGACCCCTTTGAATATGTGACGTGTATTCAGTCAGCACGTTGTTTATAGAATCAGAGGCAGAGATACGGGCACGGTGAGTGGTCAGTAGCCGATATATTGGTCCCAAGATAGACCCACGATTGAATGTGACTGACGAAATATATACATGAGTCAACTGAGACATGAGGTCAATGACGTCTCACGGAATCAATTTCGGAATCAAATCGCGCTCGCGCGCTCATAGTTTGCGACATCTATGCGTGACGGCGCCGCTCGCATATTGTTGACACTGATGTATGTGCGTCATCGTTGACTTGGCATTTGTACAAAGCTTTTGGTTATCTCGTCAGTTAGGACTACGGTCACTCAGCTGGAATGCCTACTCATGATCAGCGGTGGGGGCAGTTGTGCTCGCGGACACCAGTTTAAGAGCCGCATGGTCGATGCGGCGGTAAGTCTGAGCAGCCTGGGAGAGGGCTATCCAGTAATGTGCCTGTGCGCGCTGCGGGCCCACTCCGACTGACAATCGTGGATTTGCGCCAGGTCGAGTGTGATAACAGATATGGAATAGAGGGTATTCATTACAGCCGCGTTACTGTGATCATGATGACGAAGGAGGCCTTGGCAAAAAACGAAGAAAAAGACTGAGTCGCCGGAGTGGGCGGAGATTGAAGATAATCGGTTATCTAAGATCTGACCATATTTATTTTGTTTTACTTTACATAAAAGGAATATTCTAAGTCTTCAGCATTTTTCCTAATGGGGATTCCCGCCCGGGCCGCCCCCGATATCTCGCCTGCCAAAAAAGGTTTCGTCGAGGTGTCCATCGCTCTGAAGACGGCTGTAAAAATTTCTATATCAACATTCACACAACACACAACGCGGATTCACATGCTAGTCATGCTTGCATATCTGATCCGGTGGTATTTGGACCCCGGGTCGAGCGACAATTTTTTGAGGATAGGTAGGTCCTACATTCAAAGCACCCGATTTTCGTGCCCAAGAAACTGGTTGGTATTATATATAGATTTTACAAAGAACCCAGATCTCTCTGGTCGCCTTCACGATCCAGGCCGTTTTTTTAGTACGCTTTGTGACAACGCGCGGAGCATCGCGACGGTGATGACCTTCTGCGGCTTGTCATCGTTCACGATCGTCGTCATCGATGTGGATGGCGAGACGGCCGTCGAGGGGGGCGGCATCGATTCGTTGCTGCCAGGATGAGCGAAGTCGTCCATTGTCGAGAAGCTCCCAAACGTCGACTTTAGTCGCTTCGAGGACGGGGACATGCTGCGTGGCCCGAGTCAGAACTTTAAAAATAATATCCAAAGTAGATAGATCTTACCTCAGGACGCTTGCTTCGTCGTCGTCGTCGTCGTCGGGTGGTGGCCGTTTAGGTCGGGAGTGGAACAGGAAGACTGAGCGCAGCTGTGCTGCCGCCTCGCTGACGTCGGATTCCGCCTCCCGCTTTGTTTCCTCGATATCGCGCTTCGGCACCGGGTACCGCACCCCTCTGTCTATCTTCACGCTGCCCTCAATGCATCCTACGGACATCTCGTAGAGTGCATCGACAAAGGCATGGACCGGGAAGTCTGGGAGGGCGAGCGCGATCGGTCACTCATCGAGGGAGAGACAAACTCGGGAAACGAGCATACCGGCGTCCGATGTGCGATAGGATTGTAGGAGCGTACGAAACTCTCTCGAGGCCGTGCGTAGGTCTTTGCGTTCTAACCACACAAAGGCGGCGTCATACAGTTCACTAAGGAAGCCCCTTCGATCAACCCAAAATTCACTCCCACTCTCGTTGCAGCTTGCTTACCTCGAAGACTTGACCCCGTCTAGGGATATTTCCGGGAGCGGGTTCGAGACTGCCGACTCGTCTAGACGAGTCGTGAAGTGCAACGATAGCGCATTCATGAGTTTCACGAGTGTCTCGAACACTTTGCTGAAGAGAACCCAGTCCACTGCAAACAAAGCATCCAAGTTCAGAACGACTAGTTGACTTTTTGGCATCAGGACTCACCCTCGCCATCGATGTAACACCTCGCCACCCAGTCCAGGGCAAAGTCCTTCCAAGAGGCGATGACCACCTGCAAAAACTCTGATAAGAGAAATGAGCACACATTCGCTGCCAAAAACCGTTGGGGTCCTTTTACCTTGCCGGGACAGGATTTCCACGAGCCCGCCAGCTATGTCCAGGTCCATCGAGCGCAAAATTTCCGTAAACTTCTCGTCCAAGTCCTTTGCTTTCGAGGACAGAGAGAATGTCGCGTGGGACCCTATGACGCCCTTCGTCGCGTAATCACCAACCTGTTTCGCATGAGCGTACGGTCGGCATGTAAAAAAAAGGATCATACCATGCGATGCAAATCGCCCGGCAGTGTCTCGGCTTCGTCCTCACCCCAGAGTATGAACAACACAGACGGGATGAAATGTCTGTCCTCGGGGAACTTCTCCACCACATCACGCAAGCGCGCACAGTCGTCAAGCACGCGGTATTTCCTGCTCAAATTCGTGAGCGGTACGGTATGACGATTTAGCGACCCGAGCGATGAACCCACTTCTCGATCTCGTCTTCCAGACCGTGCAGCGGCGAGCACTCGAATATGACGAGCCCAGGCGAGCGCGAATCGGCGCCGGGCGCGAGCGGGATGGAGAATACGTGCTCGGATGCCCACGCGCCGCTGTCGGGCATGTCGAACTTCCGCTCGAGCCAAATGGCCGTGCCGTCGTTCTCGGGGTTCAGCGAGAGCCACAAACAATAGTCGAACGGCGCCGGGCTGCCGACGTGCGCGCGGAGAGCGGCGAGAAACGTGCCAGCTGTCCATCGACGCTCGTGCTGCTCGCGATTCTAAAAAAATCAAAGTAAAAATTTAGCGGCGGCGCAGAAAAACAGAACAACGCACCTCTTTCAAGCGACGCGCAAGTTCGGCGTCCGTCTGCGGTTGCGTGTACTTTGCAGAGACGCGACGACGTGTCCTCCTTGCGGCCTGTTTGGCCTCGGGCTCAGTATCCGTCCCGGACCGTGGGTCCGGCCGTTTCTTTTTCGTCGTCTTGTGCCCCACGTAGGCGTCGCTCCGACGCACGGCGTCATTGTATACCGCGCGTTCTGACGCCTTGGCGGCCCATCGCTTCAGCGCGCCGCGCACGAGAGCACTAGTCCTCGCAAATGTAGATGCGCGCGCGTCGAGATCTTCCGCGGGCACCTTGCTCTTGCTCTTGCCTTTGGCCTTCCCGTTCCGCAGCGGCGCCGCGGTTGGCGATGCCATCTCGACATCTTGTGGGGACTCGGGAGATATTCTGGTTTTCGGTGGTGCCTTCGATGATGACGGCTCTGCCGTGGTTGTGTCCTGGGAAGCCCTGGATAGGCCCGCGGGTGCTGGCAACTCAGCGGCGGTGGAGCGCCTAGAAATGGAAGGAGCTGGGAGCGATGCCAAGGAGTTTTTAGCGGATATCACCAATGGGCTCAAGATCTCGGGCTCGGAGATGGACTGTACAGAAGGCCAGCCAAAGAGGTTGTTGCCAGATTTCTGTTTCGGAGGGAAGTTGAACGCGGTGGCCGTGGGTGTCCCAGGGAGAGAAATGGGTTGTACCTTCAAAGGAGGAGGTTGCTGCGGAGCCTCTAGGCCTTCTGAGGTAGGAGGGCGATCCGCTGATTGTGCCGGTCTGAATCCATCGACGACGGTGGACTGGCGTCCCAGTTGATCTTGCAGAGATGGTTGCTTAGCGATTCCATTGAAGGATGGAGCGGATTGGCTCGCAGGTAATGGCGCCGAAGGTCGAACAGAGGAAAGCGGGGATGTGTCGATGGGTGTAAGGATCGGTCGCGTCGGCGTCGACGAAGTGGAAGTCGAAATCGCAGGTAGCGAGGACGACGGGATAAAGTGGTTCGCCGTGGACGCGGGTGGCTTAGGTGGTGTTGCGCCAAACGGTTGTCCAGGGGTGAAGGCCGGCACGTTAGGGTTCAGTGTAGTCGCTGGGAGCTGATCATGCTTCTCCGCGGAAGCCGAAGTAACGGCAGTTGGAGGTGTTGCACCAGTTCCGAAGCCGGCGTGTGATCTATCTGTGGGAAATCCGGAAGGGGCGCTTTGGGAAGATGGAAAGGCAGGGGGTGTCGATGTCATGACAGCTGTCGTATGGACATGTGACGCCGCCGCGGCGGGCCTGGTAAATGGTGAGCTAAAGATTGACGTAGCTGCGCCCTGGTCCTCGGCATTCAATACAGCTGGGGTGGGAGCCGGCGTGCCAAACGGCGGAAGAGAGGGATTTGGGGCCGTGGGGCCACCTGCCACATTCGAGGTCGATGGAAGAGAACTTCCAAATGCCGAGGATGGGGCCCCAAAGACAGAGGTAGAAGGGGCCCCGAATGCCGAACCGGACCCAAAGTTCCGACTTCCACCAAAGACGTTTTGCGTAGTTTGGAGATTGGCAAACGCTGACGCACCCCCAGGGGGAAACGTGCTTGCTGTCGAGGGTGCTGGTGGCGCAAGTGCGGGGGCAGAAGAGCTAAACGCCGAAGCTGATGAAGTGCCAAAGACCGAAGTCGAGGAACTGGCTCCGGAGGTGTCAAACATGACAGAAGGTGAAGGCCGAACGCCAAAGTTGTTGGTGAGCCATTCAGTTGCGCTCGGCTTGAGCGCTGACGGCTGGTGCTGTGGCTTAGAATGTTCCCCAAATTCTTCGACTAGTGGCCCGTCTTCACGCAGGAACGCCTCTTCCTCATCGTAATCGTCCAATGTGACGTCAGCAGGAGCTACGGCCTCGTCTGAGAGCACTCCATCGATAATATCAGGGATGGGAATACCAGCGCGAATGGACTCTATGTCCTCGATAGTATCTTTGCCAAAGAGCCGCTCGAGGATGCAAGCAACGAGGTAAACCATGACCCGGTTGCCCTGCTCTCGCAAGAGCGCCGCAAGCTCAGCAAATTGGAGCATCCCCTCCTCGTGGACTACTAGTGGTGACACTTTGGTTATTGGAGAAGACTTGGCTTGAACATGCTGGCGGAACTTGGTAGTCAAGAGGAAAACTGGGTGGTTGAGAATAGCGGGCGGGATGTCGTCGTGGCGCTCGCGTTGGTCGCGGATATGGATCAGACGATGATAAATGCGCATCTCGAGTTCATTCGGTGATTCGTAGCGGTCACGCTGGTCCTCGTAAAACTCTTTGAGACTTTGTAGGGCTAAATGTTGAAATTAGAACCTGGCTAGAAAAAAAGAGAAAAAAAAAAAACTCACTGTTCATCAACTGTTGTTCTTCCATGGCGATAGAGAATCCCCTACGATCGCGCTCAAAATGCAAGGCAAGAATGTGGAAGCGAGCACAACGCTCGTGGCACTCCATGGCAAGGGAGCCGGTTTCGTGTTGCATCGTAAAGTCATTTCTCACGGAACGCGATCGATCGCGAATAAAGTCGAACGTGGGAGAGAACCCTTCTGTGGGAAGGAGTTGGCGGAAAGAGATAGTCGAGGGTGTGCTGTCCAAGCGGATCGGTCAGGGTTGGTGTATGCGTCGGACCAGCAAACGAACCTTGAGTACGGGAGGCGGGCGCAGGTCCGAGGGTAGCGTCTTGTCGCCAGGCGGCACGCTCATACATTTTCACTGCTCGCTTATGATCGACACGTTTCGTTCCGGGGATCTTCGAACCATCAGCGCAGATATCGGAGATGCGCAGCGGAGTGAGGGAGAGGAGCACGTACTACTTCCCAGTTGAACAGGTTGTTCTCTCGCTCGCGGCGGTACCGCTCAAAGCGCGGACACATGTCCGCGCACGTACCCACCATGGTGATGGCCTCGTCAAGGCGCTTCGGCACGAGCGGGTCGTCCATCTTCCCCTCCGCGATCGCCCTCTTCCTATCCACCTCGCGTGCCTTCACGAGCTAGAGCAAATGAAGAAAAAAAAAATAAGGGACGCGCGCGCGCGCACGGCACGGTGTTGCTTTCCAGAGACTGCGCAGACGACGAAGTGTGTGTGAAAGGGACCCACCTCTTGGTAAAACCGCTCGCGCTCCTCCAAAGTCTCCAGCACCGGCTCGTCGATGGCGGCCGCCTCTACGCCGTTCGCGGCGCCCGAGTCAGCGTGGTCCTCCTGGTCGGAGGCAGTCGGAGGCGGGGTGCTGGGAGGGCTCGAGGTCCGGTCGCGGAGAACGCCCCTTCCCTCGCCCGCGACCACGCCCGAACCCTCGCGTACCACCGCGCTCCCACCTCGTCCCATCCGCACCCAGGTGCCCCGCCGGGAAGGGTGTGCTCGATCCACTCCGGTCTCCTGCGATCCAAGTCTTGTTTCTGAAGGTCCCACGTCGCCCCGGCGGTGCATTTCCATCGTGTCCGCGGTGTTGGCGCGGGTAAGTAGAAAATGACTCCATCAACCTGCCGCTCCCGTTGGCCTTATTGTCTGTGGTAGTTGTGAGGATGGGACAATGGGGGGGGTTGCACGTACGTGGGATCGGACGTTGTGGAACCGGGGGGTTTGATGCGCCGTTTGAAAGGCTGTGGTTGTTGTATAAACTCGAAACGACAAGTCCCAAGCGACTATCCACGGCCCGGTAGCCGCTTCACTCAAAAACTTTCTGTGTTCATTTTTTTGATACGCTATAAAGGATTCGAGACCGCTTGAATCCTCAGTACTCGTTACAGTAAATCAAAATTGAATAATTTTGTGAACCCAAAGGAAAAACAAGTCGAGTGTGAACTGCTAAACCAAAGGAACTAACTAAGACCAATGCTATCTCCTGTACAGCGTCATAATTCTGCGTGTGCATCCATCAAGTAAAATGGCTCGAGTGCTACTGTAATCTGAAAAAGCCTAAGTTAAATTGTTGACTGTGATATAATAGCATGCCTTTTCAAAAAGCAAAGTCTATGCGAGGGGGGAGTATGGAAAAGTCCAAGGAAAAGTCCGTTTCGAGTCTCTAAGTCGTGGTGACAAACATATCTGGGCGTGTGCGGAACGAAAAAAAAAAAAAAAAAGAAAGAAAGATAACGTGAATCGCGACATGTGAACGATGGAGTAAAAATCAGTACGAGAAAATCATCAACCAGGGATTGAGCACGATGGGGAAGAGGATATGGCTCCCTGCTACGATGGCGAGCGGGAAGATGACGGCCCAGGAGACTCCGGGAATCTGCCATCCCAGAGGAAGGAGGTTGCTCGCGAAGACGATTATCATCCCAAACATGAGGAAACCGACGACGAATGCCAGCCAGAACCGGCGGAGGATTCGTGGGACCTCGATGAAGAAGTTTGACCGCTCGACTTCCTTCTTCGTCGCACCCCACTGGATGTTATACGAGAAAAGATGCGCAAGCAGGGCCTGGGACAAATGGATCGACAAGCCACCAAAGAAGAAGAAGCTGTGGGTCTTCATGAGCAACGCGATCCAATTTAGAGAAAAGCGATGACACTCACAAGAACGGAATCCAGGTAACATTCTCGAGGAAGGAGGACAAGAGGCTTCGCTGTCCGAGGCGGTACTCGAGGAGGGTATATCCGATGTTTCCCGCGCCGGGAAAGACGACAGTACACGCCAACCAGATCTCGAATGAGTGCTCGTAGAAGCCATCCACGTTAATCGACAAGCCAAGGACGATGTAGTTCAGGAGCGAGAGGAAGGCAGACGCAGCGAGACCGTAGTAAGAGAACATGTCTGTATTCACTGTCAGCGTCGACCTCTAATTGATGAACAGAGGCTACTCTCACACGACATCATGCTGACTTTGTAGTGAACGGGCGCGTCCGACCACAAGAAGATGCGCAATTGTTTGTTGATCGGACCCACACGCCACCATCGGATAAGAGGATTAAAGATAAGCTCGTTGCATCCTAATAGCAAATGTCAGCCAACAATGAAGGCATATGAGCGAGCCTTGGTCCGGGAATTCACCATAGGAGTATTTTTGCCACCGGTTCAACTCGTCGTCACATGTCAACGAGACACCCTCCTTGAATCCGCCTTCCGAGTATGTCGCCCATCGGATGGTGAATCCCTTAAGCTGCACACAACCACTCAGAATCCAGTACTGTGCTCGTTCAGAAAATACGGACCTGAAGACGCAGAGCCATATCGAAGTCCTTCCGACACGTTCGTTTCGGACCAGATCTTCTTCTTGTTATTGTCCCCAGGGTCCTCAAACGCGGCGTCCTGGAGAGCAGGCCAGCGAAGGAATGCATTATGTCCCACGAAAGGCGCGACTTCCCCATTTGCGCATGCCATCGAGATACACTTGTTGATACGCCGGGTAAAGTGCGCGATGCCATTCTCGAAGTAATGATGGGCGACCTGCATAACATCTACGGCGGGTGAATACGTCTGGTGCCTGAAAAAAAAAATAACGAATGATGGACTTACCTGACTCATGTTGGATGATTGCAACCTCAGGACACTCGGTAAGCTCGCGTGCGGCATCACGGAAGCAATCCTGTGCCAGAATATTAACACCGAAACCAGAGTTCAGGGAGAAATGAGATCGCCTTACCTCAGGCACGATGGTATCGGAATCGACGAGGAGAATGATCTCCCCTATACGAATGGCCTTGGCATTGTGCGCCCAAGGCCTGAAGCGCCGGCCGCTTTCCTCGAAAATTTCCTCAACGGACATTCGAAGTGCCTGTTCCTCGATATCTTCGCCACCGTCACCGGAAGAGGTAGAATCCGCAACCGAGGCCTTCTCCGCGCGCTCTAGTTCTAACTTGCGTATATGTTCTTCCATCTTTAGACTGAGTGCGAGGCCATAATTCATGTTGCTCGCTTTCTTGAATCGCCCGCGGCGTTTGAACCCACCCTCGGAATCGTCGTGCTTCGGGCGTGCCACCCAGCCGATGCCGTTGTCCGCATAGAACCTGATGCGTTCCTGACGGTCAGCCTCGGAGATGAGCTGCAAGCCATCGTCGTGGACGAAAATGGACGAGGTGCCGCCTTGACGAGCATATGTTTGCATGGCCTTCTTGATAGACATCACAGATGGGGAACTGTATTATGAACATGATCAACCATCGAGGACAAACAGTAGCTAGATTGAGGCTTACATGGTCTTTGAAAGACTTTCCTTGTATACCGGAAGTTCGATAGTAATATGGGGCAAGTGAGCATCGACTTCCTTGTTCGCCGCGGGCTTGACTGCGGAGTAGTACTTTGAATTTTCGTGGTACTGAGCAACGGGGCCGAAGCTATCATAGAAGATAAGTGGTCTGCCAGAAATTCGTATGTATTATGAACGTACACATAAGATATGTTTGTGATCACTTGAAGCGAGAAAAACTATCACAGGCACTCAGACCGTGCACGGGAGCGAGGTAGAAAGCATGAACTCACGAGCGAAACGCAGAAAAGGAACGGGGCAGTGGCCATGAGTGCAAATCGGGTAAAGGTCCCAGTCAAACGATATTCTTGGAGCAGGATGTTGGCGCCACTGCCAATGAAGACTGGAGGACATTAGTCAGCACCGAGAAAACGTTCTACAGATATGATGAAACCCGCACAAGTGGACAGCGCTAAACCGAGCCCACCGTACACCGGGGCAAAGTACCGAGTTGGCCGGGCGCTAGCACCACCCGTCTCGAGATCACGTGGTGCAGGAGCTTGTTTTGCTTTGGAACCAATTCGCCATCCCCACAGCGAGCCACCAGAGATGGGTTTTGCGTTCTCAGGTGCAGAGGCTGGAGGTACAGGAGCCTGCTCCTGAGGCTTTTCGTTGTTGAGTTGGACATTCGATGCTGAGTTGACTACAGACGGGTCTGGGGACGCGATTGCGATACTTGGGCCGGGTGTGATGATCGTTGATGAGCGATGCGAGACTAGAACAAGCTTGAAGAGATGTTCCTCAAAGTCGCGGCACAACGGGATGATGCTATCCAAGTTGTCTGACCAAACGACCAATACCCGCTCATCGCGCTGGGAAAAACACGTGAATGAACAATGAATAGGAAATGTCAGAAATCAACGTACGATAAAGGCGCCGCATTGCTCTTTGTCAGCACGCGGTAGATCATGCATGGTGTCAAGGATTTGTATGCGTGTATTGTCATCGACGTAGATGGCGTCCGCATTTTCGTCCCTGGGGAGGTATAAGTTTGCGAAGGGAGACGAATGACGTCAGTAGACCTACACTGTGTTGAGAGCAACATGGACCGCAGCGCTGCGCACTTTGACAGCGACGGCGGGGTTCAGGATACGGACGGCCGCCTCGAATGGCCCAAGGAAGTGGTTTTCATAAGGGAAGACACGATATTGCCCAGCCTGGATACGAACACAGACGCCGGCGTGGACGTTCTCCGCGGATGGCTTGAACCATGCGTCACCTTGGGTCTACAAAAGGCATGAGACCAGGAAGACAGACATAGGGAATTCATGGTAACCTGTCTGAAGATATGGTGCAGCAAAGCATCATATGCGTCGTAATCCATGGCCTGATAGCGGGCGAGAGGGGGAATGGGCCGACGGGGGACAAGTTGCTAGGGGAGAAAAGGACGAGAGCATCTTAAAGGCAGCCGGAGTTGCCCATTTTCCAGAGGGGATGTGTTGTTTCCAGACGACCGAGCGTCACCCGGTGGATCATTTGGCAAAAAGAAGTTGGATGCACTCAGCTGGACCAATCTCGAAGGAGGAAGCGATTTGCCGAATGAAGCATGGTGGCGCTTTTCGGCGGAGGAAACGCGGATAAACACATAAATAATCGGTAAGAATCACCCGGAAGCACAGGGCCGGCGGGACACGCAGGGACGGTCATGAACTCATCACCAAATAGAAGCAAGGCAAGAGCGTCAGTCCCAATACGTCTGACGTTCATCAATATGATGTCCGCGCGTTGCATCTCACCTTTTTCCTGTCCTTTCATCGCGTATCCTCTCGGGCACTTGCTGCCAGCGAGTCCGAAGTTATTTTTAGTGTCAAGTTCATTGGAAGCACAAGCCCAAGTCGGAGGTTTTGATATGAGGCCGGGTCCGAGCGAGAGATACTTGGTTATTCTTCAAACCACCGGGGGCCGTCGCATCATGACACGTTCTGATTCTTCATTACTCTGAGAATACAAAGTCTTTGCGCCAGTCCAGAGCGAGTGACGCTGTGAAGAAGAAGCCAACGTGACCATGGAGGGCTCAACGCCCTTCCCATTCGCAGAGGGAACCACTCAAAGCGCAATGGCGAAATGAAAGAAGAAACCGATAACCGGGTGGCTCTTTCTCACCAGGTACGGTCAACGTTCAAGTCAGACTCGATGATATTTGCCAGAAATCTTGAAGGACAGCATGGGTTTGCCGAATTAGGCAGTGAGACAACCCTGGGAACAGCTTATCGCTGAGTGGAGAAAAGGCGCTTCCAAAGGCACAGTAATTCTCACCTGTCGAGACGGCGTGGAAGGTTTGATTGAGTCCAAGAGTCCAAGACATGGATCGATTGGTTTCCCGACGTCTGCGGCCGAAGAGTGTCGCTATCACAAGGCACGCTCGCCAATAGCCTACCGGTAGGTGTGCAAATGATGATGATGCGGTCAGGACGTATTGACCAACCGAATCGAGAGACAATGAGCCAAAATTTGTGCCAAGTGCCACCGGAGATGCCACTGCGTTTCGTTCCAGTGGTGCAGTGGTGCTACGATGACTCTCGGTAGAAACTAGTGGCGGTCGGTGACAGCGTTCTTTCAGGCCCAACAAAGAAATATCACGGCCACCGTCCACCGTCCCGTGCTTGTCGTGATGATGATGAGAAGCCAATCGCCATTCCACACCGTCGAAACACGTTTCACAACACAATCTACCCGACCCACATTTATTGAAGTGTGAGTAAATTCAAGTTCGTCATCAGTTCTCAAGTTGACATTTGACCAATGTGAGGTCATTGGGCCTGGGGTTATTGTACTTGTCATCAAATTCTCTGGTCAATAGTCGTCGGAACCCACGAAGGCGTTACTTTGCCCCCGGGGCCAAAGCTGGGGCGATTCATTTAGCACCATGCGACACATCGTGGAGCTGAATATGCGAAGAATGTGTTGAATACTCTCGTACAGTCCTTTCTGAGTCTGGACCTACGAAGGTCTGGCTAAACACAGCCTGGCTGATTCAGAGGCGATTCATTTAGCACCACGCGGCACCAACATCGAACTGAATACGCGACTCAGAAGAAACTGTTGAATATCGAGCGCATATTATTCTCGTACAATCTTTTCTGTAATCATCCGAAGAATCTGAACCCTACGATTGCGTCGAGATAACGATGTTTGTACTCTGTCTCCGAGACTCAATACGGCTTAGTTTGGACGTTTCATTGAGCACCAACATCGAAATGAATACCTTACTATCACGCGATGAATATCTTGAATATTGAATGTACATTGAACTTTTGACAGGCGTTTCTGTCAACATCCAGAGAATCCGATTTACAGTCTCTAGAGCACGACGTCAAGCGAGGTGCAAAGACCTAGTGACATCAGGCCAGTTGAGGCCTTTGAGTTGTTGGTTAGCGAGGCCAAGCCCCCTGATGATGACAGCATCTGAACCGTGAAGGTCGTTTACTTTCAAAGTACCCTGAGTCTGACCCAGAGTAGTAAGGGGGGGTTGTATCTTTCATGGGGGAAAAAAGGATGTCAAGGCTGGGATCGGAATTGAAGCGGGGTGCGCTCAAAGGTTCCCTAGCTCGTAGCCGCCTAGCCCGGGTTTATCGTAGTTCAGTGATTACTTCGCACAATCTCTTGCCTTCACATCCATCTCCTCTTGGAATTTCGGAAATATCAGAAAGTTGGCCCGAGGGCGAGGCTTGTCGTTCTTCGAACACCAGCTGGACAGTATGCCAGAGCGAACATCGGGAGATAATACATTCAGTTTGTGATGGATTCCTGAGCCCGGTGGACAAACTGCGGGGGCGGGACTTGTTTTCCCCGAAAGTGATAAAGGTGCCGCGTCTAAAACGGCATGATTGGCGATAAGGTGGGCAGGAAGAACTACTGTACGGGTCACGAACCGGCATCATCCCACCACGGGTACATGACTTTTGCAAAAGAAGGGGGAATACGTACGGACGTTGGACGTCGAACGTTAAACAGTTGGTCAAAAGCTGATTGATTGCTGCGTCACTGAACCAATCGACGGTACCGCAGCCCGTCGTTCGCCTCGTGGGGGAGACATTGTTGGCACGCGCCCTTTGGTTCGGCAACAAAGAGCCTTTCGTTTGCGCCCATACGTTCTTCTCGACACAAATGGGAGGACTATCGGGGCGCATGTCCGTCTGGCCACCGATTCGGAGCGCGAGATTGGGGTATCAGACATGACATGACATGACGTGCATTGTAAGCAACAAAGCGTGTGTTGGACCATATTTGCACAAAGGGCAAAATTTTCTCGGCATGTCCGCGTCCGCGCGTCCGCGCATCATCGCCCCCCATTCGTTCACACACGCTGCCATTTGATGTTGCCTGACAAGCCGCGACATGAAGGCGAGGCGTTCAATCTCCCAAATTGTTTTCGTTATATTTTAAATTCGTTTCTTCTCGGATATTGCTGTCATTGTTGCCCGACGCCCGCCCACGAAGACAATATCTCTATGCCATGATCGCCCAGATAAGAAGAACGGCAACACTGCTGGTAACAACCGGCAGTGTGAGCAATATGGAAGTGACCGCCTTCCAAACTTTGGGATCTGAGTGGTGTCTCACTCCTGCGAAAGGAAGCAACAGAGTGACATGCGCCTCGCCCCATACTCACGAATGCCTTCCGGCGCATGCATCCCTGGGTGTAATTCGGCAAATCACACCGGCGCGGGCCAGTTCCCAAAACATTGGCGGCTTCGAACTTCCATGTTAACCACGATTGCATGGGCACCCCTGGTCCAGACACCCCCTCCATCTCCATGGACGTCGGAAGGTTATGCATTTGCGGCGATTGAGCTTCCTTAATTGTACAGCGTGCCTCATTACGCCGTGCCCAGGAACATAGTATATTTGGTGGCCGTAATAGTTCAATGTGATTCATCGGGCTGTTCTAGGGATCCGCATTTCTCAGACTCTTGGCCATCAAACTGGTGGGAATATCTAGGTTGTCACTTCACTTGACGCGAGTCGTCGCAACGTCCTTAAAGGCCCGCTGTCCCCATCGTCATCCGATTTTAGGACTGGCCCTCCCCTTCACTGGTTACTCGTGTCTGTCGGATATGTCTTCCTCATCCTCCTACCCGCCGTCTCCCAATCCTCAACAAGAGGGAAACTTGGCTCCTCCCCGCCCTTCCTTCATGGAATACTCAGGCGACCATGAAGGGGCACCCATGCGTCAGCGCCACTCCCGCGGATCGGTTTCTGGGCAGCTCCGTGCCCAGGACCGCCAAGGAAGCTCGGCCAGCATCCCTGCCAGTGGCGCGAGCACCCCGAACCCGTTCGCCACCCCCAACTTTGGGGCTACGGACCCGTTATCGGCACCAGCGAGCGTGATCAGCTTCAGCCTCGGGGACGCAGCTGCTACCGGCTTCGGCGACGCGCACAACCGCATTAGCGCCCACAGCTCAGTGGTCAACAGCGCAGTGGACCTTCAGAATCGCCAGTCGGGTACTCGGGAGGCCTTCTCCTCGCCCCGTCCTATGACTGCCGTGTACCCCGTCGGACACCAGGCCGCGCGCTCACGTCCCACCAAGCGCAAGGCCCGCCCGGTCTCTACGATGTTGTCAGGCGAGATCACCAAGCCGTGGCTTGGCAAGAAGGACAAGTCTGCGCGCATTTCTTATATCCTCACTTATAGCATGTTCGTCATCGGCATCATCGGGTCTGCCGTGCGCTGCTACTTTGGCTGGAAGGATGTCGACCTGATTGGGCGAACGTGTCTTGTCTTGGAGGACCACTTCGACGGCAACGAGATTGACAGCAGCGTGTGGGTGCACGAGGTCGATATGGGTGGCTTTGGGTTGGTGTTTTCCACTGATCTTCTGTGCTGCGGCGTGCTAACGAGGGTTTTTTTGTTTTGCAGTAACGGTGAATTCGAGATGACCACAGCGTCGTCGAACAATTCGTTCCTCCGAAATGGCGAATTATACATTCTTCCCACGCTCACATCAGATGTCATTGGGAGAAACGCCATCCATGACGGGTACACGTTTAACCTGACGGGTTGCACAAACGCGAACTTGACGGCATGCGGCGCGGTCAGCAACATCACGAGTGGGGCCGTCATCAACCCTGTGATGAGTGCGCGTCTTACCACAAAAGGCAAGCGCAGTATCCGATATGGTCGAGTCGAGGTGCGAGCCAAATTACCACGAGGGTGCGTCATCGATCGAGGGCAATGGCCTTCCCTACTTGGTAACAAACATTGAACCTGACACCATCTTGTCTTATTTTTAGGGACTGGGTTCGTTCCTTATTTTCTGTGTTTCAGCTTAGTGGCTTAACCCCGTGACTCATATTTCCAGATATGGCCCGCCATTTGGATGCTCCCGGAGAACAACACCTATGGTCCGTGGCCTCTTAGTGGTGAGTTCGAGTCATTCCTCCTTCCACAAGTGCCTCATCTCCTTTCTCATCTCAGGCGAGATCGATCTTATGGAATCTCGTGGAAATGGCCCAGCTTATCCCGCACAGTACGTCGAACATCTCATTCTTCCGTTCCGTTGAAGACGCTCATTGGTCTTCACAGAGGAGTCAACTATGTCCGAGGATCGCTCAACTGGGGTCCCTTGTCATGGTTGAATGCCGTCTACAAGACCTACGGCTGGTGGACAATGCGGCGATCCACTTATGCTGACGGCTTCCACACCTACGCCCTCGAATGGAACGAGAAATTCCTGTGAGACATCATATTCGTTTCTCGTCTGCCCTGAATTAACCCGCGTCATCCCGGAAAGGCGCATTTACGTCGACAGTCGTCTTACGTACATGCTTGCCTTGCGTTTCGACATTCCATTCTTCCAGCGTGGCAAGTTCCCAACTCAGGTGGCGAACGCCTCGCAAGAGATCATCCTCCCCAACCCTTGGGCAGGCCGTGGCAACTCGGCTCCTTTCGACCAACGTACGCTGCAGCCCACCGAGTACTCGATCCCGTAGCTGACGGTGCCCCCTTCTTAATAGCCTTTTACCTCATCCTCGACGTCGCCGTCGGCGGCACCAACGGCTGGTTCCCAGATGGCGCAGGCAACAAGCCATGGTTGAACGGGGCAATCAGTGCGGATTCCTCACTCGTTCCGTGCGCGCGTTAGCGGCTGACTCTGAATGACATTCTAGATGCCATGCAGCTTTTCGCCCAGTCGCAAGACAAATGGTCACCTACCTGGCCTCAGAGCGAAGACGACCGCGCAATGAGGGTGTACGTACACTTTCTACTTTTTTTTCGACTTGCATCACTCTGACACTTTTGAACAGTGACTACGTGAAGATGTGGGAACAGTGCTGAGAGCCCTCCTTGATAGTTACCACTTTCTTTTCACGGGACCTTTCTTCAAATGCACACGGACTAGCATACGCTCGTTTAGAACTGGTAGACAATTCGTTTTTTTTCTCTCTCTGTCCTTTCCTTGGTGGTTTTTTTGGGTTCATTTTTCTGGCGTCATCTCCCTCGTTGCGTCGTATATCCCACTATGTTATATTACGGCTATTGTACCCCGAGCAATTCAATCGCTTATACGTTAGAAGCTCTATTGACAATGCGTCTCTCCGAACAACGATATTCTTGCTTCATTCCCGCTTCTCCAATTGTCTCTCTGACAAATAAACTTCATCTAAACGACCTCTACTATTCACAACCTAGGCTTCCCTCACGGGTGCCATCAGCGCTGCAATATTGTGCTTCGTCTCTCGCGCCTCCGTGTGTCGGTTATGTAACCCGTCCTGGGGGATCACCGTTTACTTTACTTCACGGACAAATAGTTTCTTGAAAGTGGTTCGGACACGACTGCGACCCGCCTTTGTACTAGTTACATGTCACCGGGAATATACACTGATCCAAAAAAAAAAACGAACAACGATTCTCTATCGGACGCGACCAATCGGGGAGCTCCGGTGCTCCTATCGCCCCCATCGGTGCTATTGACGCACGCGTTATCTTTGTTGTTGTGCTTTTTAACAATTTACGCTTCCATTCACCTCTGATACAGTACTGGAGTGTTTCAATGAACGGTCAGGATCATTAACTGCTTCTGAATACATTTTTTTTGATATTCGTCGAAGCATCCTGTCAACGGGCCAGGGTGGCGTATGCTTAAAACGCAACTGCGCAATGTCGCGCATATCAAAAGCTTCGAGACGAGATTCGTCTTTCGTTTTTGGGATGCTGGGACCGAAGTTACGGAGGAAGGAGGGTTGTCACCGTACCAGGTTGCCCCGAGAACAACGGGTGTCACCGACGACTTGGAGCCTCTGGTAATCTCGCGCTCCTGTGCCCACGATGCCGTATCGCAATCACTAATGTACGAGTTCGCCCTCGATCTTCTCGTGCAGCTTCGTAGTGAAGTGAGTGATTTACCCATTTTCAGTGTCTTTCAGTCGGCAAACAGCCTGAAACAGGTCATCAAATTAAAGAAAAAATAAATTTCATTCCGATGTCTTCCGCCTCCCAACAGCGTTTAGTCCTCACCGGGCCTCACCTCGCACGCCCGCGTCGTTGTTCTGTCTCGCACACGAGCGTGTATTTTTTTTTTTATTGGCATTTTCGCCCTGCCCCTCGCGGTTCTCACACCCGTACCTCCTGGACACCCGTGAGAGTTGCGCGTTCTCGGAGTCCGGTCAGGCATTGACACCTCCGCAGTTCTGTGAACAAATAGCCAGAGAAGCGACACGAAATGCGCGTGGAGGCGGCAGGGCCCTCATGCATGGGGATCCCGCGGACGGCGTGGAACCGTCATTGAAGTTCATTTCCCCATGCACTCCGGAGGGGGGGGGGGTCGTAACTTACAGCGGCGTTAGTGGAATCTAACCTTTTTCGGCGCTTCTGTCGTCCTCGATGGAGAAGATGACTTGGGAAGAAATTCTTTTCTTGTGGAGAATGTGTGGGGGAGAATAGAAAGGAAGTGGACGTGGAGCAGCCACAGTCAGCAACGTAGTCCGCGAGTGAGGAAGTGCGAGTGCCCATCCGTCGGGGGCCAATCGGGGAGCCAGTGCCGAACGCTATCTCTCAAATTAAATGTCACTGGACGCTCCCTATCGCACATCGAAGCACAAAGCGAGGGCATCGGTCGAGGAAGCAGCACCGCATAGATTCGTCTGCGAGCAAGTACCCTCGGACGGCATGTGGATCAAGTCTTGAAAGGGAGACTCACGTACCGAATGAAGAGGCGCGACAACATCGCCGCACACGTGACCGTGACCGCCACACCGGGGAGACCGGTTCTCCGATTCCGAGATTACACGCCCGACGTCCGCTACTGTATCCTGTTTCCGTTCGTTCATCACGAAGCGAAGCGTGCAAACTTCAAAGCGAGAGTGGGAACTCCCGCGAGATAGACAGGCAAATTTACCTGCACCGTCCGCCCTCACCGGCTTCGGTTCTGCACAGCCCGGCGGAGCAGCCCGATGGGCCATAGCCGGCCATAGCCGCGCTCGTTCATGTTGGCCACATCATGGATAGGCAGCTCCATAGCTCATTTCATCCACACTTCTTGCATCTCCCCACAGCGCGATTTCTAGCCTGAAATTTTCTGTGAGGTTGTTTACATCTGTGCTCAAAACTACGAGCTCCCTGGGGCTGTAATTGGCGCAGCGGGGCCGGCTAGCGATCGATAGAAGCTCACTCTGGTGTCCCCCTTTCCCAATCATGATCATCAAATTGAGCCCTATCCCTAAGACATGACGCATTCAGATTCATGTCATCACGGTCTCTCCTGCAGAGTCCTGATCGGAATGGAAGCGACCGCACCTTTCCTGTGCTTGCAGTTTCATGACGTTTTCTCAATAATTTGTCCATCTTCGGGCGAAGGGGACCCGCCGAGTACAGTATTATGATACGCACGCACTTTTTGCACGTTTCGCGCATGCGACAAGCTCGAGCGATGCACCCGTCAGCTAAAATAGAAGGGTTGAGTGACAGATGCGTGTTCCGTGCCTCTCCCGACCAATAGCTAACGTCCCGAATTGGCCGCCATCAGATTCGTTATACTTACCCGGCGAGGAGACCCATCACGATTGACGATGCAGAGCACAGTGGCGCATGCGAACTTCGTCATAAGACGGTCAATAACGTGCGCGCGGGATGACGTCCAAGGTGTCTGCGGTGCATTGCTGGCAACACCCTCGACGAGGACCCTGATGATGGTAATATTGTTAGTTCGCCATCAATATCAAGCTCATCAACAGTCGGCCACGAATGTTTACGACGTCAGGCGTCTCCATCCAGTCGTCCCTGGCCTCAAGGCCGCTACATCCGCACAAAGAGCGGCATTGAAACGAGACGCTCGATCGAGGTGTGGGTGAGGTAACCAGGTACTGTCACATTTGCTCGTTCCCGTCCAAGTGTCTGATAGCGAACAATATCGCAAGACGTAGACTAGCCCGGGACACCATGATCCCAGGAGCAGGAAAGAAGGGTCATCCATCGCGCGCTTTGTGTGAAATGGGCATAATAGAGATACGGCGTTTCCTGCTAGAACCGGCAGAACTTGAACCATTGTATCCGGAGTCCGTTTCGTCACAATGACCTTCTTGTTCTTCCAAGTCCCCAGCGCCCAATTCCCCCGATTCTTTGTTTTTCAGCGATAGCGCATCGCACCATCACAGCTGACAGAAAGAAGCAGATATATCCTCAAAAATGAAGTGGATCCATGACAGAATCACATAAAAGATCTGGAGGCACAGCCCTTCGCCCAGGCCGAATGCAACAGGCACATAATTAGGGGTAATAAAGCTAGATGATTGTTATCGCAGCGGGGGTAAAGTGATAAGCATTTGTGAGGATGGCTATACCGAGCTGCTTCGAACTGGATGACATAACAAACCCATTTGGTACAGCCCGAAGGAAATGAATGACATCTTGTCCCGTGTAATTCAGTTGGTCCAGTCCTAGAATTTCGAAATCAAGGAACACGCGTTGATAAACAAAGCACTCGCTTGGAGATGACATTCGAACAGGGTGCTGTGTGTATCTGTGCTTCGTGAAAACGTGGGTCACCGTGGTGGAGGAACCACCCAAGGACAACATCGTTTTTGAAGAGGCGACCCAAATTCGAACTGCAATTTCACCACATGAATTCTACAATCGAGAGTTGTGTATATCCGGCATGGTGCAACGGTTAGCATACCTCGCTTTCACCGAGGAGGCCGGGGTTCGACTCCCCGTGCCGGAATTTTTTTTTGTATATTTTTCTTCTTTCGTCTATACTTCAAGTTCTACTCCCTATCGCCTCTCCATGCAGACATCACAAATTCATAGAACAAACTGTATGTCAACTTTGCGGGTCCCGCGGGTCGCAGGCCAAAAGAACAATCTTTGACAGCAGAAACCTATCTTCTATGTCACGGTAGCCTCGAGGCTTCTCAACCACCGGGGTCGAGTCATTTGGTCGAATAGAAGGAATGTTGCCATGACGCAAGCCATGACGAGGTGCTGGTCGATGAAGGAGCAAAACAGACCGTTATTAAGTCTAACAGGGTGCCGAGTAACGGTCAACGACATGACGAAACAAGTGACGAAATATTGTCCAAGTCCGATTTTGACGGAATGTGTGTAGCACCCAAGATTGCTCTTCGCGGCATCAAACTCGTCCATGACCGGATGTACAAACATTTGTGTCTTCGCTAGGTTCTACGTTATCTTGATTCTTGACCGTTCGGACGCAAGGTAAGACATCTCTCGACATGTCGTGTTGTTGCAAAGTTGGTCTAATTCTACGTGACTCAGAGTCTACTACCCTTCGCGTGCTAGTTTCTTTATCTTCGAGGTGCCTTGTTATCCTCGCGTTTGCGATTACAGTATTACTCGGATAGTCCAAGACTCCAACTGAAGCGTCTCGTTTCACAAGTCATGACGTTGACATGCGCTCGGCAGCGCAATTCCCACAATGTCTTGCACCATATGGACTCCGATTTCCCTTGTCCTATCATGGTGGCTTCGATTTGCAGCCGCCGTGCCGACATATCTGTACTCAAGGCGTCGTGACGTGCGCTGATGGCGTTAATACCACCCGTATCAACGATGACCGTCCCTGCTCTAACGAAACTCGGTATCGCCTCATCAACGGTCTTGGCACCTTTGTCTCGATGACCATTGGTCGTCTGTTCCCGTCTTGCCTCACTACTAGCTGTCATTGTCATTTGCTGTCAATTTACGGGAAGTCCCCGGACCTGGCCCAGGTACGTGGCTGAGACAGCGTGCTCGCTACCCGACCGTGTTTTGGTGGTGTACTGTAATGGTATATTCCGTCCCGGCGAAGTGCTGAGCGGTGTTGAGCACAGCCAGCGGCATTGCGATTGGTTCACCCCTGGCGGATCACGCCCACCAGAGCCCCGCCAAGAGGGCTTTCTTCACCCAGACCTCTACGCGAGTTCAAGGGGCAGGATGACCCTCCCGTCATCGGAAAATTCCTGCTTTTTTGTCGTCGATTGATGCTGGGGCAGTTGGCGTGCGCACAGTGCGGCCGTTCTACCTAGTGGATTCAGGCGGCGACCACGTCACGCGGAATAAAAACAGCTGGATGCCCTACTTTCAGTTGTTCTGGAGAGACCGTTCAGATCCTCGTGCTCATGCCAGACGAGTGCGCTGCCTCGAACGGGAAAGTCGCGCATGCAGGGTTGGTTGGCCCTCTATCTTTCTACTTCAAGATGCCCGACATCACGCCCGTGATCCTACTCAGCCCACCAACTAGAACTTGAATTTTCTTGTAGAGATACGGTGAATTATATCCAGGCCACAGGAAGGTCCCAAATACTGGTCAAACGCAAGCGCGAGAAGATCGACCGGAAGCCAGTACAAGGTAACAAGACGCACAAGACACTGTAGTGCCCTGGAAAACACACGCAGCGCGCGCCCACACCTTCTCGAAAATGACCAACATCGTTACACGGCGGTTCGTAACTCCTCTCCGGCAGGTCCGATACGCTACATGAACCCTTGAGAAGCTGCTCAAAGCAAGGGGAGGGGACAGAACGTCATACATCACCGTCGCACAAAGTAATCCCAGTTTATAACATTTCCCCGGAACGGCGGCACTGATGACAATAAGGTCAGAGAAACAGATGCGGATCTTCGCGCCTCATGCCCCTCTCATTTCGACACCTGACAAGTCGCTAAAGCCGCTCCATTATTGGATCATTGGGGTCATATAATGCATGGGCGGAACGGTCAGCCATCGTTCGTTTAAAAGGCTGGCTTACTCATAAGTGTCGCAGAACTTACTTCGAGCGGACGTTCCTAGGACGCCTTTTCTGCCCCACAGATACCGACGCACTATTTCTAATTCGTATTTGTTGCGGGTGGTCTCGCGGATAGTCGTCCAGCTGCCTGGCTCCAGGGCAACGCCCACTCTGTTGTCTTTTCGAGTGTGTGCGTCCCTCTGAAGCGAAAAAAGACTGCGCGCTCGCCCTTCCTTTCCTTGGTTACTTCTGTTCTCTGTCAATCGCGAACGGGTTTCTATTCTGTAGCTTTTTAAAAAACTCTATGGTGAATCGCGTGTTCATCCTACACTAACATGATCCTTATTCGTTTGCACCATCCTTTCTTTCGTATGCTTCCACCCGGTCGCTTGACTTCGCTAACAGGAACTTCCCGATATGAGCCCCCATTTCACAACTATGCACAGGGCCCTTGAGCGCGAGCGCAGCGCTTATGTTTCCCTCAATTAAACGCTCGCACAGTAAGACATGGCCTAGATCATACCGCAAACAGGTTTAACGTGACTGCCAATAACAGATCACACCGCCAACAATGAGAAAGATCCATCGTAGCAAACTTGTATCTTGCGGATGCCTGAGAAAAAATGCCTTTCTACACCATCTGCATGAACACCAACAGTTCTCCCCACTGTACATCGAAAGCTATTTCAAGTTGTAAAAACGCTCCACTGCAGACGACATCAGTACATGTCCCACATAGAGAATGTAGCACTCATGGCAGGCCTGGTGAGACGGCGCTGGCGGCCCATCAGCGTCAAGTAACGTGTTGGTGCGAGCATTGTCATGTCGAAAATGCGAGAACATGCAGAAGATATATGCAGGTAGGAAAGAGATGACGTGCGTGTAACCTATTCTTATTATTGCCCCTTTCTTTTTGAACCGTTTATATCCCGGGATGCGAGCCGAGACTACATTAAGGGGCGTATGCAAGGTAGTATAGTGATTATTATTGCCCTTCGCTCAGGTTTACAGTAGTCATCTCTGGAAATATGGGCGACAGGATCTGTTGTACGCGCGTGCGTTGGCGTGGGCAGAGGGTGGATCGGGTCCAGGCCTCGACGATGTGAACGTGAAGTGAGCAGCCGAATTCTAAGTCAGAAAGGCTCAAGTTGAAAGGAAATCGGAAGGCGAGTTTCAGCCTTTCAGGTGTCGACTCGTGAGAGTGCGCGAGCCAGGGACTCAAAAACGCGCGCAAAAAGTTCGAGTAGTCCGAGAGCGAAAAGGAAAACTTGTAGACCCGTTCGGGTCCAGCTGTGTAACTTACTGTAAAACTTGGCGACGATGACGCAGAAACAGTCGGAAATTACTAAGGAAGAGGGACGAATGGCGTTTGGAGCGATGGGGAATTAGAGTCGATTGTGAACGAATTGAAGAAAAAGTGCGAGGATGAGAGCGAGTTGGTTGTCTTCGACTTCGACCAAACCCGAATAGTTCCAAAGTCACAGACAGGAGTAAGAAGTTAGAACGGGGAAATCCCCTTACATACAGAATGTATGACACCTAGGACCAAATGAAGTCAAAAACAACGAAGTCGAGAATTGAGAGGACGTATCATCCAAGTGGTCGAGGATGGAAAGGGAGTCGACGCACGAAAACATGCGACTAACACGAGGTAAGGATCACGAGCCGAAGATGAAAGCAGGGGGTCGGGAACAATGATGCATGGCCGAAACAACAACGCCGACGATAAAAACTTAGCAAAAAACGAAGGGTAGACTATGCCCAAGACAAAGAAGGGACATGAACAAAGACGCAGGCACGACGCCGAGGGTGTGGTTGACGAAATGCCGATAAGGAGAGATAGAAGGGTGGGATAGTTGGCCAGGAGACATTTGGGAGTGAATAACGAGGCTAGCCTGATGACCTCAGGTGGAGGATAGCATTGGCGTCGCAGTATGAGGACTTCATGGCTAAGAGCCAATACTGGAATATTTCGGCGCCCAACGAAGTCGAAAGGAACGAGGAAATGGCATACGAGGGGGAGACGGGTGGGGATAAGTTCTCACGCGACCGACAGCTCCGGAACAGCCGAAACAGGAGGAGGACTGCGGTACCCTCACACCGTGGAAGCAACAGAGCTATGGGAAGAGACAGAGCACCGGGAATAGGAAGATGGATCCCGAAGAACAGGGTCGCCTGTGGAGGCTGAAAGCGCTAACAATTGGGACTCGGTGTCTCGATGCAAAGGGACGTAAATCGTGCGGATGAAAGAAAGTATAAGCATCACATTTGATCTAAAGGTTGGGTGCTCGGGCCAGACTTGCGTTGCAGCCACGAGCTGATTCCAAAGGCCACAGAATTCGTGCTGAAGTTCAGGTGCGGCGGTTTCGACATCCAGTTGGCACGCCACGTGCAGTGAATTGCGAAAGATTTTATGTGAGTCCGAACCAGGATGTGATTCCCATGCGAGCTGAACGAGTTTACGGAGTTTGACGCTATTGCGCTGTTCACGGTGTTGGGAATAGAGTGTCCCCGACCATTCCAACCTTCGCTAGACTGTGCCGGCCCAACGCTCGTCTGATTGGTAATCCTCAAGCCGGTTGATGGCGACTGCAATGGTACACCTCGCAAGGGAACGGGTATTCGGGTCGTCGTCGTTGGCGTACTGATCCGCAAGGAGAACAAAGTCGACGGACTTGAAAATGGCAGATTCTGTGGAGCAGAGAGAGTGATAGAAAGTGCGCTGAAGAAGGTATAGATCAGTCCGCATCGCCTTTAGGCAGACCTCGATTCGCTGTTGCATTGTCGTATGCGAGGGGAGGTCGGAAGATAACAAGTGATTCATGAAAGCCACGATTGCCTTGGGAACTTGGTCGGTATTCGCTTGTCGGAGGATTTGCGCTGGGTCTTTTACCCATGTTGATTAATAGAAACCAGAAATTCCAGTAAGAAACTCTCCAACTCTTGTTCGTGAGTTAGGGAATGGAGAAGCCACGACATCGCTCGAGTGTCGAGTGTCGAAGTACGAGTAGGGACATCCTTCTCAACCTCCCGTAGCTGTATGGGCAAGCCAGTGAGGGGGCTGTCGGTACCCCGGCGGTAGATCGGAGAAAATGGGGGAACAAGTAGACTACGGGGGGCAACAGTCGGTACGGCCATCAAAGCTCCACATAAAAGGCCCGAGAGAAGGTATAACACATCGACAACCACAAATATAGGCGAATCACCAGTTATGGTTAGAAAACTAAGTCCGCATAGGAAAAGGTAGATAGACGCGTGAAGGAGAGCATTTAAAACCCCAAGGAATAGCGGAATAAACACGAGAAATCTGTCCTGCGCTATACACTCCCGAATACGTGCACGCCTAGGCGGACTATACTGAGGCTCAGTCAGGAGCGTGTATCGGGGCACCCATTCTTGGGCCAGGGTTGCGCCAACGGAACACCCAAGGCTGATCGTCAAGCTTGTAAACCATAAAAAGTGTGAAAATTCGGGTGTGGCTGCCGGTGTGGGAGGGGACAGTTCCGATGAAATAAGGGAACTGTTTAAACTAGCCTGGAGCTGGTAAATTTGAGCGAGGTAGAAGGCCGAGACGTCTTGAGAGCTTGTTCGAGATGCAAAATAAGACTGCGACAAGAATCCCGCGACGGTGGCTGAGACCAAACCACTCTATCATGCAGTGGGTTAGCCATACCTGAGCAACGAAAGGGACCATGATGACCCACAAGAAGTATAAGGCCGTTTGCATCCTCTCTCCAGTTCTGGATGAGCTTCGAGTCGGACTCGTAGGTTTTTTCGTTTATGGAGAATAGGATGTCGGATCCATCAGTGAAATTGATCGCCGCCCGTGATGATTTGTGGTCTTGCTTACGCGGAATTTGGTCTTGCGAATCACCTGCTATAGTGAGCGCTCACAGAAATGGGGATGAAAATGGGATGAGGACACTCACCTACGACAGCAGCTTCGGTAGACACATGGCCGGAAAGGGGGAGGGGAATATATTGGTGGCCAGGAGACATGATAAACGGAGGCTGAAGGGATGGGTTTCGAAGAAGAGAAGCGCAGCGGCCCTTCTGAATGTCGCACCAGCACGACCCATTATAAACCCAGAAACATGCCTCGTCAATGTGCCAAGGGTTCTGCGCCACTACCACCAATCCTCACCGCACGCCAGTGCTCGCTGCTATCTTTGTGTGACACTGCTCTTCTATTCGTGGATGGGTTTCATGCGGCGCCGGATGGGAAACGGTACATGGTCTACAAACGCTAATAGCTAGCAGCACACAAATAAATTGTGAGACTGCATAGAGAGTGGGCAAAAGCACGAAGCGCTTCTCGATCGGGGATGAGGGGTTCACGAGTCCGAGGCAAGGTCACGATGGGGCCATCCAGCGACCGATGAGGGTAGGAAGACAGGCTTCATAATCGATCCCATAGCAAGATTACTGGGAGTAGCGGGCGGGTAAAAGAAAAGAGTTCTGGTTGAACCAGTCGAAGACTTTGGGCAGATGGTTGGTGGCACGGAAAAGAGGGATTGGGCACGAGCGTCTGTCTGAGCGCGTACTCGTACCCACCGGTTTCATCCACCTGTCCCACCGCTGAGCGCTGAGCGCTCAGCATGCATAATTAAGTCTTCATCGACATCGCGAACAGAGAGGGCAGAAGTTCACAGCGTATCGTTCCACCCCTTTTCCCCCTCCTCGAAATAGTCGCCCAATCCCGCAAAACACGACGTGACCCCTATCTCATTAGTGTGCACAATGATGATCGCGAGCGCAGCGCTTTTGTTTCTCTCCTCTCAGCAACGCAGATCTCTTGGTTCCGCTGTATGTTGACATCAATGGTTGACGTCAAGACGAAGGAGAAAGACCCATCGCAGTAAAACGAAGAGTCCCTTTCTACACCATCTGCACTAACACTAATAGTGAAAGTCTCAAGATTGTATGATGCAATATACAAAGCAGAGGTGTCGATGGTGTATGCTGCATTCACGTTGCCACCATGCTCGATGAGTATCTGTGCGACTTTCAGGTTAGGCATGCATAATATAAGGGTCTCGTGCGGTGACGATCGTCCTCGTCCGGATCCTAAGAGCGCGACATGATTTGCCATTCTGCTATATTTGCCGGAGTCACACGCGGGGGTCTTCTAACCTGACCCAGGCCGAAGGGCCCAGCGGGATCGAAGACCCGTTGGACGGCATCTTGTGCATGAAGTGGCACATTCCCGAACTTGGCATGATGCACCCAGAACTGGCAGCGTAAAACGCAAGAGGAAGGTTCGCGATCAACCGTGGCCTCTGCCGTCCATGCTAAGCAAGACAACAAGACAGGCGCGTACGATCTTGTAATGGGCCAACTCAAAAGGAATGTAGTACTGCGAGACTCGTCCTCGCGCAATCCGGTTCGGTGTCAGGAATTCCTTTACCGAGATGTGTGAAAATTGTTCAACTGTCGTACGGTGTCGACATTGACAACCTCGATCAAGCTAGAGCACGTGGACAGAACTGCAGCCACTAGCCCGTATCGAACTGGGGATTGTCTCCTTGATCGAGGTCGAATGCAAGGAATTCTGCAAGCTCTTCCGCGCGAAGAGGGCGAGAAGTAATCCACTGGAAAAGACGGTGTGCATACGCCAAATCGTGTTCGTTTCATCGATGTGCGTGTGCTCGTACGTCGCGTTCAGAGTTCCCTGTAACTCGTCCGGAGTGCGCCAGATGTGCCCGTGGTAGGCGATGTAAGCCATATAGCTGGTAGAAATATTGCGATCTCAGTTTTCCGCTTCAGATCATAAGCTGATGCGGTGCCTAACATTATATTAGCACCCTTGAATGAGTCTATTGATGACGAGCTCCTTTGTCTCTCGCGTCCACTTGCGCATGTCTGTATCTCAGGCTGTATTGATGACAGAGATGATATAGTCATTGATGTTTTCCTGTTGTCCGCTCTCGTCGTGCAGCGATTCACAATTGAATGCCAAATGTTGAAGATTGGCTTTGATATCTGCCTCGAGATGGCTCGCAACGCATACATGTAAGCTGGGATAGCCTTGCGTTGGAGACGCACAGTTGGCTGAAGCCGTCACCTTCTTCCCGGCCCGTCACGCGTCACGGTCCGTACTATTCCTCCGCTCCGCTTCCTCGGGCTTCTCCGGTTGAGTTTTCCTGGCTACTTCACCGCTCCTCCTCGTGCGCTAGCCTATCAACTCCCTCTTGTACTACCTGGTCCTGTTCAAGCTAGGAGCTTTGTGTGACCTACATATAGTTCCTATGAGTAAGTCATTATTGATGTATGCAGTTGTAGCTGCCACTAGCTTCATCTGCATTCATCATGATGACTGGGTACTTATCATTCGTGTTTTTTGGAGGCTAGTTATCTATCAAATTATGCCCATTTTAACGTTGCTCTCACCGCCGCTCTTAACGCGGCCTTCTCAGCACTGCGTGCCCCCTCCACTGGCCCCGGCAACTGCGTATGTATATTCGGCCCACTACCCTCATACTACGTCGGATTGGTACTCCCTTCAAATGGCCTGTATGTGTATCGCTTACCGTTTGGCCTCTGTCACGGTTCTCCCGCCTTGTCGCTCCCTATCAGACTCGTACGACCTTCGCCATTCCTGGGCACGGTACCGACGCCATGGCCTACTTCGCCTTCGCAAACGGAGTCTGGCTTCGAGTCTGTGTGCCGGACGTCGCTCCCCCTTAACACCGAGAGGACCTCTCCGTCGTTTGCGTACTTTGCCATCAGCTTTCAGCCGCACGCCTGCGAATCGAACATCGACGTCGACGTCTACCCCCTATGTGATCATCTTGAATCCACTGTCCCACAGCCTGAGGGCAGGTTGGTCGCGTCCACAGCACCCTCTGAGCACACAGCGCCGAACTTGTTCGGGACGATGTGCTCGCTATCTTTTTCTACTGTTTCGTCCGTTGGTGAGTACACCATGCATTCGCCTCCCTCAGCTTATTCCCGCGTGTCGAGCTTCCCAACCTTCACTCCGTCGATACTGTTCGTCATTAAGCGCCCACCCCGAGTATGACCTCCGAACCCGGGCCTGTGACATCACTGTCCCGCGTATCCGGCAAGTTCCACCTCGTTACAATCAACTCCAGTAGACTAACCACTGATTTAATCCTCCCAAGGTGGCGTCCAATGAAACTGTCCATCCGCCGCGACGGTCGTAGGTACTGCGGCCGCCTCTACTTCGAATGCTATCACCCCCGCTACCGCCACCTGCTCGCGATCTAACTCGTATCGTTCTGCGTCGCTGCCGAGGGGCTCTTCAAGGTACAAGGAGTCGTGTGGCGTAATACTCGCAAGTCATTGGCCTGCTTTCAAGTTCATCAATAGTTCCTCGGAAAACAAAACCAATGGAATTTCATCAGTCGGGCGTCCCATCCAACTTACCTAGCCCTGGGGCTGTGCTCTCAGAGTCGTCGGAGACGCTCTCGGTGCCTGCTACCGGGCTCTTTGATTTCGGGAAGGCCCTTGGGACCATCATGAGGAAGTACGTCCCTGCCTCAGTTTGTTGGTTCCATCGCTAAATGGGACTTTAGGCAAGACTGTGCAGGTATTCAGCCGCGAGAGCTTGGCGTAGTGTTTAAGGACCTCCGCGTTGTCGGCTTGGGGGCTGCCACCAGCTACCAGCCTACCCTTGGCTCTTTCTTCAACCCTAAGGTCATCATCGAAAATTCAGGCCCGGGCCTCACGGCGTCAGCCCACTTTGCGCGATATCTTCAGTGGTTCCGAAGGCATTGTTCGCCCGGGGGAAATGCTGCGTATGTTGTCTTTACTTTTGTCTGAGTCCGACATGATTTTCTCAACCAACCTCGTCCTGGGAAACCCAGGCTCAGGATGCAGCCCGTTGCTGAAAACGTGCACCAACCTGCGCGCAGAGTATCATCACGTTGAGGGTGAAGCGTGTTGCGACTCTCCCACCAGAATACGTTGCCAAGCACTATTGCGGGGACATTGTCTACTCCCCCGAGGACGACATACATTTCCCAAAGTTTAGAGTCGATGAAATACTCCGCTTTGCTGCCAAGATGCGTGCCAATCGTCTGGGGCTTCCGCGTAGTCGTGACGTGCAGCACATAACCGACATTGCGCAAACCATTCTGGTTTGCGACACGTGAAGAATACGCCCGTTGGTGATGTGGCTATCCGGGAGTACAGTATCTGGCGGCGAGAAGAAGCGTGTTTCAATAGGCGAGGCATTGACGCTTCGTTCCAGAATCTCTGCATGGGACAAGTTGGTATTCCCGCACCAGTTTTCGGGCATAATTCCAACGACAGTTCCACTCGAGGTCTCGACGCTTCGACGGCCCTCGAGTTTGTTCGTACACTGCGCATAGCAACTGACGTGCGCACATATCAACCATCGTACTTTGACCGCACAAACCAAGCCCGGCAATATTTCATCGATCTTGGTTTTGGACCATCACATCGGCAGACGATTTCCTTGTTGCAGGTGTGTTGCGTGCTTTTATATGTAATTTTTCTTTTGTTTTGCTCAACATCTTTACTCTAGTTACGAACCCCCTCGCACGCACCACGCACGGTCCGCGAGGACTATAAGGGACCAGTCCCTCAGACAGCTGCCGAATTCGCCTCTCCATTTCTTGGCATCGGGAGTGAGTGCAGTGAAATGCATGGACATAGACGCATACTTCAAAGAGTTTGTTGGCCACCCTCGCGTACAAACAGAGCGCAGCAGCGGAGCACGCGACCATGCAGCGTAAGGGGAGCGCCTACATGATATATATCCCCATATAGGCTCGTGCCGTCATGCTACGCTGCCTGCAAATTCTGCCTGGCATTCTCGCCACACAATTGATTGTCCTCATGTATTCTTATCTAGCGAGCTAATATTCCGTACTAATCCCACCTTTCAGGCTGAAAGATGAGACATCATCAAGGACGTCATAATGCTTCGCGCGCGGGATATTCTCTTGTATGTCACCACAGGTTGTTATCTTCGCCTTCGCCCCATCTCGCCAGTTCCTTACCTTGGGCGGCATTGTCTTCAATCGTTGAGATCCCAGCCTCTCTTCGCGCACCGGTCTATTGTGGTAAATCGTTCAGGGAAAAATGAACCGGCCCGGTTGTCTGTTGTTGTTGCCGTGGTCATTGGCTGTAGCCGAAAGTGACTGTAACTCTTTTTCCGAGAGCCATGGATTCACAAACCAGTATTGGTGGCCACCGCTAGTCTTTCCAAGTGGATTGACCAATGAGTCAATTTGAATGCGGACGTCAACTCTGAATACACAGTAACATCAAGGTATTATATTATTTTTGGTATCCGAACTACTAGTACTAGTACTCTCTCGATTGTTGGAGCTTGTATTGCAGCTGTAGTTTTTCTGTCGTCGCAATCAGCCGAGCATGGTTGGGAAGTTATTTTTCTTAAAGGCTCCAGCTGGGAGGGGTTCCGGCAACTTGAAGAGGCAGCTACGCATAGAAATGTCAACCTCTTCGTGATCACGATCCCTATCGGGGCTGGCGCACTCTTGGGCGCACTCCTACGCAACATCGACCATTTCAAAACGAGACCTACTATGATTTCCTGACAAGAGTGGCCGCCAGTCACCTTGCCAACATCTAGTGCCAACCTTAGTTGCCGCATGGACCCAAAAAAACCCCGTCTCTTCCCTCAGATTGAGCCCGAAACGTCGCGGCAACGGAACGGACAACCGGAGGCCAGACCACACAATTAGATAATCGCTAAATTACCGTAGAATAACTGGATAATAACCAGGATCTGCGGAGATAGGAGCATACAACTCTCACATACCCTCACGTACATAACCTACCGACCTCACTGAATCCTAGCACCCTGCAGCTACTGTTCTGTCATTTGTGTGAAAGAGATGGTGACACGGCTGAGCCTACTCATTGTTTTCCCCAAGGTTTTCCCGACTCGGAGGAATGTGGGAACGAAGGCCCAGGTGTCGTTAGCACGTGTGGTGGTTAACGCCCATCCGCACTGTAACGTCGCCTCCGACAGTAAGAGGCCACCATCACATTCACTGCGTGCAAAGCAGGGTTTTCAGACCAATAAAACCCATGGAAAACCTTATGGAGTGTTGAACATTAACCACTTATCAAGAATTTTATATAGGATTTCTATGGGTTTTATTGGTCCGAAAACTCTGCTTCGCATGCAGTGATTGGGCCCGGCATCAGTCGCACAACTGTGCACAGGCATTCGACGTCGCGCAACCCCAAGACCTCGCTCGGTGCGCAATCCACTGCACCAGACTGGACAACTTGAAGTTCGCCCGCCTAGTCCGCACTGCACGGCCGATCCATACAGTACCAGTATCGGAGCGGGGACGTGTAAGAACGGAACGGTCATTAGGTAGAACATGCACGCGTTCCGTACTGGTAACACAACTTTAGATTGGTGCTAACGTAAATCATCCGACTCGGACGCGACGACGCCACCTATTCGCTACGGCGCACAACTCCATGGAAAGCCTACCCAGTAAATCTTGGAATTAGCATTAAAAATATCCACAGTAATTACCTCGCGTTCAGTGCACGTTGCCTCAGAAAAAGTGCTACAGTAGCTTGTACAGTAACTTAGTCCAAGTTGTCCACGTGACCGCGTAGAAATGAAGCTGAGAGCGAGCGCGCGAAATTTTGTTCATTATCGTCTTTTTTTATTTTATTTCCTCCGTTTTCCCGGCCTCATTGTAACCATGCTTGTCTGCCACTGACAAACCAATCTTTGCTATCTCAAAGCCCCTCCGCCCATTTCTCACGCTAACACTTCCTACTGAACTCCCCCCTCGGGCCTCTCCCCCCTCTTCTTCCCTCTTTTTGTTGTTTTTCGAGCAACCATGCGTCGCAGTGGAACTCACAAGGCCGATCCACCCCCATTTGAACCACTTCCGGACAACATGTTCAGTCGTCGAACCCATCCATCCTGGCACGACGCCTATGCCCGATGTGTCGGGCTCTTCTTCTGGGCAGTCGGCCGCCAGCCGCCTCCCGGAACAGCCTCCTACGACATGTGCTCGCGAGTGCTCGGCCACCTCGTCCTGGAAGCCCCCACCGAGCTCGGGCGGGACTGGGTGTGCAAGAAAATACTGGGCTGCGCGGACGAGCACGCGCTCGCACGCCTGGCGCAGAAGTACATATTCACCTTTGTCGCGGCGTGTGCGTCGTCCGCGTCACATAGGCCGCGTCGCCGGCTCTGAAAGTTCGTTTCCCAGAAGTTAGGGCTTCTGTAGGACCGTCGTCGCCCGCGCGTGGCGGACTCGGGAGAGGAGCGGTTGGGGGCTCGTCCATCTCTACGCCCGGCGGCGATCGTGGCGCACGTGGCGCCGCCCTTTCCACCTACCAGGATAAGAGGATGCTTGTGCGCTTCCCTACTCCCTCACTTCCCCATTCATCTTGATGGACCCAGAGCTGCGGACCCGAAACTAGGCGTTGGAGCGCGATGCATGCAGATGCATGATCACGGGCTCGGTGCACTCGGCGTCTGCAATAGGCGCGGCAACACTCGCGGGCGCTCCCACAGCGGTGGTGGAAGCCACGTTCATCATCCCCCCTTCGGTTGATATCCGGACGCTTTCCCGGTACGCCGGATTCTCGAGCGATGATCCTCTCTGCGAACCCGCACCGTCCTTCTACCGTGTCGAGAATCTGCTCACTCTACATGCCGACGCGGCGGACGAGTTTAGGAGCCTCAACGTTTGGCTCGAGGCAACCGTGAGTAAACACCGCTTCCCTAGACCCAGATCCCTTCTTTTCTATGTTGTTTCTTTCTTACTTGGTGAGACTCAGCGCTTGTTTCCACACTGCAGGGTCGCAAGGACGAATATCAAGTCGTCACATGGAACCCTACCACCCTCGCGGCGTCCCGCCGACAGACGACAGTGGCATTCTCGACCGCGGATCCCGGTGTGCGTCCCGTTCCCTCTGTGCACTATCTCCGCCTGCGTGCTGCATGTGCGCGCGTGGCTCACAAGTCGGGCGCTGCGGTGTACATCGAAGCGCTTACGAGGGACCTCGCGACATTATCTGTCCTGGCGGAAGATGGATCGTCAGCAGGCGTGCTCACAGCTGCGCTTTCCCGAGTAGCAGGCGGGTGATGAGTGCATGAGAGACCGCTATAATGTTGTCTCCGATTGTTGGTCAGTCACAATCAATCGCCGATGTATCTGGCGTTCCATCTTGGGTACCGCTACCGGTTTTGTTAACTTTGCGTATACATGTCATGGGCTTATCATATCCCCAATGGAAACGTGTGATCTCCCATGTTGCGGCGTTGCTGTAAACTTCGCGAACATCCAGAAAGGCTAGCAAGCATTTCCAAAAACACAAGGATTATGATCATCCTGCTCTGCCTGCTGGAGATGATATTAAAGCACCGCCGTGACAGGAATAGAGACTTTTTGAGGGACGCCCACGAAGATTACTGTAGTCAGTGAATGGGAGTGTTACTGTAAAAGCAATCGCCAACTTGTCCTAACTCCTGCGGAATTTGTTCTTCTGTTTGTTGACCAGGCGATCAGGATGGACACGTTTATCGGCTCAATGAAATGACAGAACAGCAAAGATAGAAACGTTCGTGTGTACGGTACGGAATTAAAACGCAACGTGACAAGCCAACGTGTTCCGGGTACAGTGAATGCGTCACTCAGGCGAAAAAATAAGGGCGGAGCAAGTAGATCCAACGCTTTTTGGATCTGAGCGCTGAATGCCTAGTCAGACATCAGTGGCACATCACCTCACGATAAAGTCTTCGTAGAAAACCTGCTTGCGAGTCCAGGCTGGGCAGGTCGTTCCATTTGAGCTGTCACTCAAGATCGTGTCACTTGATAATGTTATGATCCCAAGTCGATAAGGCAGCCCGTGAGGTTCCCACCGCCCGTCCACTTTGCCAATGGGGTCTGCGGAAGGGGAACTCCAGAGAAGAGTCAGAAGACTGGCGCCACAAAAGCAAAAGCTCAAATTGCGCGTCTTCCTTCGGTCACGATGGCGGAGACGGGCGGACGGCAAAGTGAAGGAGACCTGATGCGAGCGGCGGGCGGCAGAGATCCACACACAGGGGACGAGAGTACTGAATGCAGAAAATCAGCGCCTGCGAAATCGCATTCTGCAGCAGCGGTACAGTAGGCGTTGCACGTGGTGCATGACTAATAGTCGGGCTCTCTGACGAATTTGAAATCCTCTGTTACCCTATAATGACGGTCATGAGGCGTTTATTTCACCTTCAAAACAGCGTAGACGGACGGGATCAACTGTACGGTACTGCTGTCAGCCGCAAGATGCAAATGCCCAATTACAGTAACATGAGCACGTCTCAGGTATCGTGCGATCAGGCATTACTGTACTGTAACCAAACTGAGTTGTCCCTCGGAGCGATGAGTCCTCAGGACTGTGCAAGTTTGCAATACGAGGGAGGACGAGCTAGTGCTAAACACGTCCGGTGTGGTGCGGAACACGCGTACTCGGCTATAAGCAGCAAAATTTAGCCCGCACACTAGTAAAACAGTTACAGTATAGGCGGCAGAAACGAGTTCATGTGCCGGGCTAGGTACCAATACTGTAGCGCCGGAAGGGTAGGCACATGCAGGGGTTCGTACAAGTGCGTGGTCCCAGTTTATTTATTTATTCCCAGGGAAAGCAACGAATACCAGGAGTGTGTAATCAAGTAGAGTCGATTTAGGACCGCGTTCGTGGAGTGGGAGAGCCACGACGTCTGTGAAGTCAAGGTATGCTATGGATCCGAGTTCTTGAAAAGATCGCCGGCACCGGTTTGACCAAATTTGTCTTCAAATCTTACAGGACCGTAAGTCTGTAGGATGGATCCCTACTACGTCTTTGCACCCGGGTTTGCGAAGAAGCGGCGATTACTCTATGAGCAACCTCGCTTTTGGCACCCAGGGGAGACTATTTTGACTCGCAACGTTGGATTCAAGGGCATGTCGTAAGATCTCTGGCTATCTCTGTCGGTACTGTACAGAGAGGCAGCATGTCAGGAGTTGAATTCGAAGTGCGTAAGCAATTACAGCAGCCAACTGAAGTCATTGGAAACTTAACTTGGGCTTGTTGGAACCGCGTGCAAATTCACGTGACCTGAGCGGTTCCACAGTGGATCTATTGATACCGTACAGTAAGTACTAAGTTAGCCAAGGTACCAGCGGCAAGACTCTAGCGGGGCCGGGTACCAATTACAAGCGCCGTACGGCGTACGACGTACACTTCCCGCCAATACCAAAAAGGCGTGCCCGGGTAACTTTGCATGACCTTGTGCTTAAATGTCAACATGTCAACTCTCATGCCCGCAAGCTTTGTGTTCCCTTCCTTCCCTCCAGCTACCCACAGCGGCGCAGCCCAGTCCTGCCTCTGTATACCCACTTTGGAGTCAGAGGCTATACCGTTTCTGCTCCTTGATCGACGTCTCGTCATCACCGACCTTCTTTGATCTGTCGCCTTCGATTCCTCACAAAATAAATTAGGGTCATTTTACGCCCAGGTCCTTTTGCGATGTTGTTCAAATTACGGGTGTTTAAGCTCGTTGTTATGTTTCTCGCGACTGTCCTCGCTCAGAATCATGGCTCCGAGCAGTCCGAGGCCAAGATTTCTGGTGCGCGTTTTCTCCCTCTCATGCACCAACCCTCTCTTTTACCTGCCACCCTCCCGTTGTAGATCCTAATCTCGAGTGCACGCCGTACTATTATGCACCCTCGGGCCAGTACGTCTACGACTTCCCCCCAGTATGGCAGCCCGCGACGTTGCTTGCGAACGACACTAAGGGCCAGGCCTTGTGGGCCGAAATCTCGCCCAGTATACCGACGAACATTCAGCCTAAGAGGCAGCCCGACGGGAGCACCACCAACGTGGCCTACGACTCGGAGAATGACCCGGACTGCTGTGAGTTGCCCTTCTTTCAACTGTGACGACCAATGCGGGAATTGCGAGGTTGGTTTGTTCCCATGGCTGCGTTGAAGCCGCACAGCTTTAGCTCGCCAAGTGGCAGCTTCCTCGAATGAAGTTGCCGAATTGACGCCTGACCACTTTAAGTATCCGTCAAAATCGCAAACCGTGGCTGATTCACGCTTCTTTTACGAACAGGGTGGACGATTCGCCAGTGCACGACACCGAAGCTCGCCAGATTGTCGCCGGATGTGTCTAGCATACCGGAGCCCAAGACAATGGGGTACGGGTTCGATGACGGGCCCAACTGCACGCACAATGCGTTCTACGATTTCCTCGCGAGCCAAAAACAGAAGGCGACAATGTATTACATTGGGAGTAATGTGCTTAACTGGCCGCTAGAGGCCCAGCGCGCGATTGCAGATGGGCACGAAATCTGCGCTCGTGAGTGTTGACTTGTAATTCTCTATGTTCCATCGACGTCGGAACTGATTGTCGTTCGTGTGGCGTGGCAGACACTTGGTCACATCATTACAGTGAGCTTCTTCGACGCTCGGGGCTTAGCAGTTATGCACAATCGGTCTCATTTACTGATGCCCGTCCATAGTGACGGCATTCCGGAGCCAAGACGCGTTCGCAGAGTTGTGGTATACTGTGAGTACTTGTGGCGGTCAACGCCACGTATGCTGATGCTGTATGTGTGTTTCTCCCAGATCAAGGCCATCAAGCTCGTCACCGGGGTTACCCCGACCTGCTGGCGCCCACCCTACGGAGACGTGGATGTATGTGTTTATCTTCCTAACGCTGACACGAGACTGACACGTCCTCTGGGTGCAGGACCGCATTCGTGCGATTGCCGCCGCGCTTGGCTTGCAGACGATCATGTGGAAGTACGACTCGTTCGACTGGCGCGCCGGACAAGACAGCACCGGCACCACCGATGTCGACAATAACTATAAAATGTTTATCAGAAACTTGACCTCTGGAGCCTTCAATACGGTCGGGGGTATCATGCTCACACATGAGCTGAACAACTTTACAATGCAAGAGGCGGTCAAGTGGTACCCTCAACTCAAGGCTGCCTTCTCGGTGCGATAATGTCTCCCCCCGATTGCCCATCAAATCCCAGAAACAATACTGACATACATGTTAGGCCATCGTCCCCATTGGGGTCGCACTCAACAAGACGCAGCCGTACAAGGAGCCCAACCATCACCTACCGACGTTTGAGCAGTGTACGTTCATACCAACCTGAGTTGTCTGTTTATAGGAGAACTCATTTGTAAACCTCACTTGTCGTTGGCAGATACTGCAGGCCAGGTGACGGTCCCGGACACTGCGTAATAAAATCTAACAGGCTAGACGGGGAACCTTAGTATGTTATGACTTAGAATGAACTGTTTTGATCCCGGGATGCGTACCCGGGCCATGGGTACAGACTGGTCATAGCTGAGGCTACATTTAGAGGTGTGTGCTAGGTGGTGCATCTTTATAATAGATTAATACGTGTTGGTTCGTCCCCGGAGTTTGTGGACTTGGAACTCGTTTTGAGTTATCTTTGCGTATACAGTTTCCCCTCTTTGTTCCAGATTATAGAGGACTTTCCCACTATTGCCTCGTTATCACCTGGACCAGACACATTTTAGAGGTGAATTTTTCCAGCTCGTAATTGGGACCCGAATCGAACACCCATGTAATTCGGGACTCACCTGGGCCGATGTGGCACACAACGCTATCAATGTGTTCACATCGCCCACAGTGACATTGACATTGCACAGTGTTGCCGCGAGCTGGAAACTCGACGCCAACTCTATCTAACTCAGGAGTTCACACCTGTGCAACTTGGAGTTTCTCCAAAAATGCCTTGCAGATATTTCCTTCGGATAAGGCAGGTCCCCACCGTTACCATTTATGAACAAAAGAGGTGATCTGCGGGATGGGAACTTCAGCAAGAACTCCATGGAAGACTGGCACCACAAAAGTAAAAGCTCAAATTGCACATCCTCCTTCGGTCGCGATGGTGGAGCGGGCTGAAGGAAAAGTGAACAAGACCTGATGCGAACGGCGGGCGGTGGAGATCCATGCACAGGGGATGAGAGTGCTGTATGTAGAAAATCAGCGCCTGCAAGGGTATTATGCAGGGTCATAATGCGTACCGAAGGTGCCCCGACCCCGAGGAGCTGCACGTGATGCATGACTAATACACGGACAGCGGCATTTTTGTTTGCTTTCAAGTTGTCCTTTGTATCAGCGTGTAAGGACGCTTATGTTCGCTCGCCTTCAGTGTCGGACGAGGCGGTTCGGACGGGATCAGCAACATACTGTGCTACTGTCAGCCGCCGCACGATATAACCGCCCATTACCCTGCGCCCGTCCTACTAACATATCATGCGATGATCACGGGTCTAACATTAAACCGAATGGAGGTGTCCTTGGAGGTGTCTCTCGGCGAGATAAGTCCTCAGGCCTCAGGACTGTGCTTGGCAACACGATGAGGGCTTGGCTAGCAGAACAAGAGTACTTGGCTATTACAGTAGCAAGAAAATCTAGCCAGCACACTAGAAAACCTGTAACGGACGTTGACACTACTGTAGTGGCAAAAACGAGTTCAGGTGCCGAACCAGGTACCAATACTGTAGCTCCGGAAAGGTGGGCACATGTAGGGGTCCGTACATGTGCGCTGTGGTCCCAATTTACTTACTTATTCTCAGGAAGGCAACGAGTGTCAGGGGTGTGAGATCAAGCAGAGTCGATTTGGGACCACGTTTGTGGAGTGGGAGAGCGGCTTTGCGGTGCTGGGGACGTAAGTTACTGTATGCGCGTGAGCATTTTTCTTTTGGGCCATCCTCGTGTGTTTGCTTCACATGAATGGGGATATGCGGTAAGAGCCTGGAACATCGCTTCTGACCCTGAGATCCAAACAGATGTATCGCCCACTCAGTCATCTGGAGAAGCGTGGCATGGCGTCTGTAAAGTCAAGGTATGTCATGAGTCTGGATTTCTTACCGTAGTTAAAGGAAAGATCACGGGCAGCCTGGCACCCATTGGCGATGGGTTGACCTTTTTTGTCTTCAAATATTCCAGGTCTGGGGGAATGTGGAAACTGCACCAGAGACTGATCAGGGGTAGAACTAGCCATAGAAGAGACGAACATGCATTCCAACGCATCCGAGGTCTTTGCACGGTAACCCGGTTTTCGAAAAATTGGCGGGTTACTCTTTGAGTGGGCTCGCTTTTGGCGTCTAGGGGGGACAAATTTGACTCGCAATGTTGGATTCGAAGGCACATTGCAAGGTCTCGGACTATCGATACATGGGGGCAGCATGTCGGGTGGAAGTGCGTAAACGATTCGCCAACTGAAGTCATCAGACTCCAAGGGTGAGTTTGATCTCACCTCATTCCGTTCCCAACATTGAGACCGGGAACTTAGAACTTAGCTCAGGAACTTCAAAGTTGAAACCTGTGAAGACCGAAAAAAAAAATCAGCCTCAGAGGAAGGCGAGGAGTGAGGCCGGTGAGATGGAATTCTTGCGCACCACCCCCTATATTGGCTCGCATGGACGGAGGTATTAAATTTTCAGTACGCTCTACGTCGAGAGAATTAGCGGGCCAGGCTGAAACTAGGAAGATACTGAGCGAACCGAGCACATCGACTAGGGGCCCGCGATCATGGAACAAGCGAGGTAGGAGAACGCTGTCACTCTTTCGCCGGCAGACGGCGGTGTGTAGTCATAGACTTTTGTCCTTGAGGCCCTCATGTGGTGGTTCCCGTTGAAGGTGCGTCGCTCTATGTACATATCTGACCGTTGGACTTTCACAGGCGGGTGGACCCCGTCCTGTCTGTAGCTAAGGCACCTTTCACGAATGGTACATCATCCATCCGCCCTTCCAGAGTTCTTCATTAATGCAATCGGCGCGGTCACAATCGCGATCCTGTACGGGAACCCTTTGCAGTTTGTTGCCCAGCATCGCCCGCAACCTCTCCGACCAATAATTCTCGGGGGCCTGGTGATCTGCGTCGCGTCGGTGTTTATCTCAAGCCTGGTGACAAAGGTGAGGCCGATTATCGCGTGTTCTTCGCAAAAGTGTCGATCCCGTTCGTTTTCGAGGTATGGTACCTTACATTATTTCAAGGAGTTTCTTGGATCACAGACGAGTGGTTGTATGCACCAGTCATTTCTTCAACCCCTAGAGCCTTCTACATGCACTCCCATCAGTAGGGCCGTAAGTCACTGAGTGGTTTGTCGCAGTGTTTTTTTTCATACCAACTGTCATTCTACATCCCCTTGTAATGCCAGTGGGCATTTTGGAAACGCTCTCTTGCTAGTTCTTGCATCTTTGGTGGCTCCGGGCTCGGCGGTGTAGGCTTCCGATTCTCGTCGAATTCCTCCTCAAGCGTCTCGGTTTTCGTTGGATGATACATGTTCTGGCGTACTTGGCGGAGCAGCAACGCTTGGCGTAAACCGCGCATGCCAATACTCACCGAGGATCGACGCGGACCTGCTCCTCTCATCAATACAATCGACTTTCACATATCACCCGCGTTCCTCGCAGTTGTAAGTTCCATATCTTTCCCCTTGGCCAAATCTTTTCTGCATAATTGATTACCGTCTTCTTGCAAGCACCTGGATACTTCCTTGTTTCACCGCACATGCCGGTCTACGTAGTGTCCCTTGGCTACTCACGTAAAAACGGGGACCATCGTGTTGGCTGTCATCAACCAGGCTTGCTACGGCCGCTGTTACGTTCGCCAAGTTTTCACATCAACCTGCTCATACTAGGTTGCTGACTGACACACGTCGAAGGCCAACTCGACTCAGGATGATACTGCGATGTTGGATCATACACCCCCATTATGATCCTATCCGCGTTGCTCTCATCAGTGCTCACCTATGTCCTTTGGAGCTTCCCGCACAGCCTCGCACACGTCCTCGTTTTCTTTGTTCTCTTCGGAAGCATCATGGTGTAGCGAGCAATAGTTCCCGATCCAAAGGGAAGCGTAGATGGTAGTACGAGAAGGGAGAATAGGAAGCGCGACGTATACACTAGCAGAGACGCGGCGGACACAGACGGAAACTTAATCATAAACACAAAACGAAGGCATGTCCGTTCTCATAAGCGAGCGAGGAGTGTGTGCAGCGATATCTATCGTTTCGAGCCAAATTGGAGGTGAGTATATGGTCCTTACAGTGGGTTCACGCCTTTCGCCATGCTCCGTCACCTTGACTCGTTTCTCGCGCAGAGTAGGGGGCTCTGGCCTCCTGTAACAACGGAGATTTGCCGAACACCACGCTAATCCTTCCGCGGCTGTTGCAAGTTCATAGCCCTTTTTGCCGGTCGTTTTCTTCGCGATTGCGAAGGCACATTTGGGCCATCCATCGCAGTGTCGTTTCACCCCGCGTGACCAACTTGAACCTGGGGATGGGCGGATGGGGCTGGGTATGGGTTCATTCGTGCTAATAGTACAGTGATTTCCGTGGTTAACGATTCGGACCTCTCGTGGGTGTCGTTCGTGCCTCCCTTAGAAATCACGATGTTCGTAAGGAGAACGGTGGCTGCTAACTTACGACCGTGGGCGCGGTCCTGTCGAGTATACCATGCACTGGCAGGCGAGCGCGGACAATTAATCAACTAGGGACGCTTCTGACCAGTCTGACAACCGTTGATGTCTCACTGTCAGGTAAGTCCCATACGCCAGCAGTTGTGACAACAGAAGTACGAAATATAAGTGTGACTACTATCATGGTGTTTGAATCCACACGACTCCGGCAGCCCGCCGGTAGTAGCTCACACTTCTGCAACGTACTTCGTCCTGATCAGACGCGCGCCACCCGCCTTTACGCCATCATCTCTACGGAAACGCTGAAGCGAATGGGGAAATGATGCTAGAGTCTCTGGGCCGCTGGAGGTGCCACAGCATCAATAGTTTCTGCTGTGCCAGCGCTGTCAGCCGTGATGTTGGCCACGGACAGGGAGTAGCAATGCTTGTGAATAGTGGGATCTGGTTACGACGCACACCCCCCCGGCATTGTAGAATCAGCGCTGCCGGTCTTTGACCCCCTCGCGCCGGCCGGACATGCCTTCCACGATATACTATGAGCACTTGAGCGCCATACTAGCCGACTACGCGATTATTCATCCACGTTGCCGCACCGCGTGTCCTGTTCCCCGATAATGTGGCTGAGTTCCGTCACTATTTACTGTGTTGGTCTGACTTCGCACTGGTGAATAAGATGAATGGTCGGAAATTTCCGCGAACCATCAAACGGTGCTGGTTCTACCGCTGTGATCGTGGTTGACCTTAGTACACCGAAAGAACCGGGCACATCTATCTGTGAGTACTATGTGGGATAACGAACCCATCCCAACTTTATGCTGTTGGTGGGAACCAGGCGGCGACTCGAACCCACAGTCAAGTCCCCAGCAATAATGACTCAACACGTAGCCACGCGTTGAGGACTGTGATTATTGCTAGGTAATATCTACTTAGCTTCATTTTATAAATTCTATACCCTCCCCGGAGCGTACTATAGCTCAGCTCGAACCATTTTGTGTAGTTCGACTTCAGGGTGAGTCCAAGGCCAGTGAACTGTGCGCCAGCCCAAAGGCACGCATCACTTGGAGTGGTGGTCTTCCATGTACTACAGTAGATTCTCGCTGTGACCGGGTCTGCAAATGGGAATATTAACAAAAAATAATAATCACATGCCAGGAATAGAGCGTTTATAACACTATTTTTATTTCGTTTCAGATCAAGTTTCTGCTTGATTGCTATACCGACCCTCCTTACGGAATTTGATAGAAGTGGGTCTGAATGAACTGACCAACTTGCGTTCTAACTACGTCTCGACTATTCTGCCATATGGCTACCAGAATGCCTCGGCCCTAGTGGCTGAACTATACATCAACTCCACTCGTCTCATGGTTTCTTGCTTAATTATGACTCGGGGCGACTTCTCACTAGGCTTACGCGTGTTTCATAACTGTAACGGCTCATTGTTACGATGGTCTGTGTCTCAAGCATGTATCCTAGTAATATGTGATCAAAAAAAAAAAAAAGAATACACTATGAACTCGGGTGGCCGGACTTCGACTCGGATGTCTGGGGGGGACGAAATTATCGAATATAAGTCCGCGGTGGAGAGTAAGCACTACCATGGAATCAGTGGCATGGATCTGGCTCTAAGGCGCCAGCCCGGGCCGCAGAGAAAGCCCGGTCGCGACTCAGAGGCAGGAGTCGTTGCAAGACTTATGGCCATCCGGTAAGAATCCTGGCCAATATTTTCTATCGATAATAGGGTGTAGCACAAAACAAACCAAATTAAAACAGAGCAAACTGGAACCGAGCGATCAATGAAGACACTGATATCTGGATCTGTGTAGTTGATAAACCAGATATCGGCGATGTGGCCCCTTTAAAGATACGAGAGAACTACTCGGTGTTGGGATTCAGCCAAGGATTCAACGCTATTCAACCGCAGTTCCGACAGACGAGGCTAGACCGACATATTAGATAATCGTAATATTACCATAGTTAAACGGTTATCTATGAATAATATCGAGAAGACAGGTACGGACCTCCACTCACGTCGTCACCTATCCAGCTGTTCGCTGCACCAAAATGTGGCTGAGAACATGAAAAAGATATTGCTACCACATGGCTTTACTGTGTAATTAATAGGAGATTATCCGATAAACAACAGCAACGAAAGTGCAGAGGAAAAAATTACATGACTCTCGTTATGAAAACATAGGAGGCGCGGACGCGCGTCTTCGTTGAGTCTGTGTACATGTGTGGGGTGGGGGGATTTTCTCTTCGCGAACACACACACCGTCCAATCCAATAGCGGTGACTGGGTCGACGCCGGCCAGGGCACCAGGGTAGGTATTCGGTAGCCCAGCGTCGCTGGCAGCTGCTCAGACTGATGATGCTCGCCGCTTGCATCGCTGCGCCGTTGGTGCTCGTCTCCAATTCTGCAACGAAGGTGAGGCGGACTGTCGTAGTATCTTCATCACGAAACTCGGAGCCCGTTCGCTTTTCTCGAGGCAATGTTTTTGTTGGGATGATCCCTGGTGGATGTTCGTACCGTGACGGGGCCAGGTCATCTCTCGCCGATTTTATCGTTCTTGGTCCTACTACTGTTTTATCTGTATCCTTCCTCCAGGCTGGACGCGACACGTTTATCGCAGTGTAAAGGAACCCTTGACCCATGCACGAAAATGCTACACTATGACACCCGTCGCCGGAAAATACCTCACCACCCGCGCATATGGCGACGTCGCTTCACGTACGACAGGCCTCGAGGCAGCCCAACGAGCCTCGAGGTTCTTCATAGATTGGAAATAGCGACCATACGCCGTATATAAGGACCTCGTCCTCTCCTCTCCTCGAAAATTCACCCTGCTGGGCTCTGTGCCAAAGGCTCTGTCTGTGTTCCTGTGCGCGCGCTTTCAGGCTCTACCCTTTGTAAAATGGTCGCTGAGATATCAACGATTTCGACATTGTGCGTCTTAGGCACAGAAGTATCTATTATGCCGCGTCGTCGTAATCCGGCTCCCTTAGCTACTTGTGGACATGCAGAACTATCCAGTAGTGCTGGCAATCTTTCTAATAGTTCGCAACCGCCAGCGGTGCGCGCTTTTTCAGCGTTTCGTAGCCCAACTACACATGTTGATTTCTTGAGGGACCTCGGGGCGACAGTGTCACACGCCCACCAATGTCCATCAACAGGCACCGACGGGCATCCGCAGCACGCGGTACGTCCTAGTTATACTGTACTGTTTCCCTTCCACGGCTTGGTGAAAACTCGATACTGTGGGATCGAGTGCGCACAGTTCGTGTTCTTCTGTGATCAGCACGAGCAGCGGTGGCCGTAAGTCCCCATGAATCGTTAGTGCGATCTGCGACGACCGCGGTTCTTCATTTGGTTTTTCGTCGGGAGTATGTTAGCTGCGACCGCAAGTGGGGCCCTTGGTGTCCGTGCTATGTATAGTAGGTTAGTACCGTGCTTGGGTCGACATGACCAGCTCGCTGTTAGAGGAGGCAAATTGAGCCGACCAATCATAGTGCCGGTTCATTACGTCAACTTGTGTACAATAGCAGAAATGCACTAAATTGGCTATATTGGTTTTGTTGAGTTGGGAGCGGCAATTTTCGAGCCCAGTACCGGACAGAAGTAGGGGGGACGGGCTCGAAGAGCTATTTGCACTCTTATCGTGCTGATTAACGGTCTCTGTGGTGGTTCGATGGTGCGCAGGGGCTCTGTTGGGTGCTATCGGCTTATCGCTAAAGATCACCTATTTTCAGAGATGCCCGACGCAAGAGGCGTTATCACCGAGTCAACCCTACTAACCCAAGTCAGCACTAGCGCCGCCCGTGCCATTTTATTACAGAGTGCCGCCACCACATACAGTACAAACAGTACGCCCTTCAGACAGACAGAAGGTGGAGGAATAAATGCTTGGAAGTTGTCGCACTGACACAACACCCGTGTGAAACGCGGTGGGATGCCGCATCGTGACGGTCGGTATAGCAATTCGTATACCATGTAGCAGGACCTTCCTCCCCGTCGTGGGCGGATCGTCTAGCTAGAGATTGGCTTCGGGTGCAGATCGAATGCGTGCGGTGAGGGAAGAGAAGCAACAGACGCCGAAGCCAGTTTTTCTGTGTGGGTTCTCTTTACCTGATTTGTTCGGGAGTTTCACTCATCAGAACCATGACGCGAATATCGAACATCGAACATCAATCAAACTTGGGGATGATCATCACATTCGCCATGATGGGCGACCTGCGCAAGGCGTACTGCAAACGCGGTGTGCTTCGGGTTGGTGCAGGATACTATTTATGATATACCATATTTTCGTGACGTCGGACCACTCCACGGAATAATCTCGGGCCCGGGCACGGTTGACGCATTGTCGGTACGGAGAGTAAGACCGTCGGCGAGTGAGATAGAGTGGAGAAATAAATTGACGCGCACACAGCGGTCGTCAAGGAGCGCCCGACGAGCGAGACGTCAAAAGAAAGAGGCAAGGCAGTGTGTTGTGCCCCAGGAAACGAACCCAGTCTGAATCGCAAGTGAGAAGGACAGACCGGGTATTTCCGCGCAAGGCCAAGGCACGGTTGTAACCACGCTTGCACCTCTTCGTCTCTTTTTGCTCTCCACCGCCCAAGGGCTCCCCCCTCCCATGCCCAGTTTATTTTCGAGAGCCCGTACCACCTCTACCAACCACAAGTCCCTCAGGCCTCAAATCGATTCCTCTGATGAGTTTGGCCGCGTTACCAGTCGTGGTTCCGCAAGGGGCACTGCCACCGTCCCTGGAAAGAAGGACAAGAATCCCGAAAAGACTCGTATCCGTACCCTCAGCTCACCCAAAGCCAGGCCACCTGGCGCAGTCGTCAGTGAAGAAGAGCCAGTCATCCCAGATGGCAGCTTTTTCCCTCTCAACCTCGAACCACCCCCTTCCGACCTTGCAAGTCCATCAGACTCAGAACGCGGTGCGTCCCATCTCTCTTCATCATTCCTCCATAGGCGCCGTCGTGCTTGCCGCCCACCATGATCCTGACGTTTTCCCTCATGCGATCGTCCACAAATGCTGTGCTCACACGGGTCGCGTGTCACCCATGCCTACCCAACCAATTCACACCCCCTGACCCTCGAACTTCCAACGTACCTTACTGACCATGACGATCACAGGGCCCCGCGAGCGCGAGCAGGACTACGGCTACCTCTCTTATCATCGTCATGTCGTACTCGGGCTCGAAGAGGTTGACCGCCTCGTCCGCATCGTCACCGAGGAGCTCAGTACTCGTGGACTCACCACTCCCTTCCTCTTCTCCAGCCTCGCCCTTGACGTCAACTCCTCCGGCGTTCGCCGTCTTATCCAAGCCTTCCTTCGAACCTGCGTAGCCTTCCCCGCGCTGGACGCAGAGCGCACATGGCGCGATGAGGCCCGCTTTGCCGCCCCTCCAGAGCTCGCGATGTTTTTGCGTTGGGGTCTCGCTCGAATATTGCGTGTCTCTGGAGGCCACGCCGTCCGCGGCCTCATCTCTTGGGACATGTATGTCGACTGGAGCGAAGCCGAACTCGGTAGGCGACCATCAAGCCATTTACCTCACTTCAATATTGATTCCCCATTCTAGCGCAAGACTATCCCACAACCCACTTCAAGGCACTCATCGCACAGCTGGAGCAGCACCTCCAGGTGATCATCATCAACGTTCTCTCCCTCTTGGCTCGCCTAACAGCCCACTCTTCATCCTCGGGCCACACTCCCCCCACACTCTCTCCTCTCTTCGGACCTCTAATCTTTGGTCTTGGTCCTGCCGCCCTACCCTTCCACCATACCTACCTTCAATACCTCCGTGCCACCAATGCAATGGAACACGTGTTGCTTTCTTTTGTTCGCTGGCAAGACGCACCTAGCAACGAGTCTTCCGGTTCGTTTGGGGGCGGGCCTGGTAGTGCGTCCTCCCTCGGAGTGCCCACACGTCTCAAAGATTGGATCCGCGGTTATCCGGCTATGCTCCCGGATCCAGCTACTCGCTCAAGGAGCCAGGACAGGCTCCAACCGCGTCGTGGTGCCCGCACTGTACGTGTCGTCAGCGTGAGGCGGAACGTCCGCATGTATACACCCGATCTCATCAAGAGCGCCGCAAGCTGGGCGTCGCGCCCTGCAGGTGTGACAGGGCACGCCCCAAACGTGTTTGCTCAGTCCCGTGATTGGGAACGGGTTGCGCCACCTACGCTCAGGTTGACCCCTCGTTACGCGGACAGTTTCAAGAAGCGCATGGACCTACCGCCTAATTTCCACCCACATACTGGCGTTGCGTCATCCAACGCATCGATCGCTTCTTCTGCTACCGTATCGTCGGTTGGGGATAGCCCGACCGATTACTTTGGTCTCGGCAAACCGGCCTTGGCCGGCGAAGAGCGATTCCGAAACCTCACTGATCTTAAGTGGGGTGAATTCGAAGCGATGGGCTTTGGGGGTTTGGACCCGGCCGAGAAGAAACTCCAGTTTGACCTCACCGAAAGTGCGCGGACGGTACGTTGTTTTCATTACAAACGGTATTAACGGTCATGCTGAAACCACGCCTGTGTTGCAGTCCCGAGCGGCGAAGCGAGCAACTTTGACCTGGACAGACTTCTCGTCCAGTGGCTTCTCACGTACAGACGCGCCACTCAGCGCGACGCTCCAATTCAGCTCTCCTCTCGTAAACTCGATATCGTCTTGGCCGGAACAGCAGGCCGATATCACCCGCAAATTGAAGAAGACGCAGAAATCTCTCCCCCCCTTTGGGTGGGACACAGAACCTGTGATGGGTACCGAGGCTGTCATCGAGGAATCATTCGTTGATGTGTTCTGTGATCTCGTTTACGGCGGGGGATGGATGGACATAGAACGGGAAGAAGTCGACCGGGAATGTAATTGGACCCTGGTGAGCATTGATAGTCAGGGGATGTTTGGCCACCGGCGCCCTAATTATTTTTCGCCCTCCACAGATCGAATTCAAGTCTCTTCCGATCGCGAGGTCCACGGTTTCCGGAGGCACAGACCCACGTACATCGACGACCGTCTTCCTCTTTGAGGAATTTGTGCCGCTCGAATACCGCCAACAGCTCTCCGCGGGTGTCCAGAACAAAAGAACGCTGGCCTCATTCTTCTCGCCGGGGAAGGACTAAGCAGTGGAAGCAGGCCACTACGCTCAACGGGCGTCCCTATGTCGTTGGTCACGTGCCCAGGGGCCTCAATTCCCGAGAAGTCGAATTCGAGGGTCTCCTTCGCGGCAACAATAGTTCTACGAAAATCATCTCTCTGGGTCGTGATGGGCCCGTGAAGCGAGACGTGACCCACTCCGACGCCTTCACCTCCCGGTCTCAGGCTCCGGCGGTTCCCCCATCATCCGCCTTGTTGACCCCCGTAGCGACCCGTACTCCTCGTCCAGAAGATATCTCCTCTCCTTTGTTTGTAGCTCATCGGGAGGCTGCGAATCTTCGCCCAAGTACCCCAACCACACCAGCTGGTAGTGCCACCAAGCGGCGTTTTCGGTTACCCAGTACGCTCACGCCCAACTCGCGCACGTCCGGCTTGACCCCCTCTGTGGCAGAGGACATCGACTTTGAGACGCGGCTCGCGAGCTACAGCGACGATGAGCTGAACAGCATCAATACGAACATGCGAAAGCTGTCAAAACACGAACGCCGCCGCTCCAAGGACGACGCCTGGGTGGACATCCTCGTCGCGAGCCACGATCGCCGCGCTACCAACCAGGACGCCGAGATCCGCCGTCCAGGCGGTCCACGATCACGCAACGTTGTCGTCCGTCCGGACCCAGAAGTCGCGAGCCAGGAAGTTGCGCAGGTGCTCGCGGGCGTTCGCGGACCCTCGCCTCCATTCGAAGGAGATAGCGAGGCCGACATCGAGCCGATGCAAGTCCCCCACCGCTCCAAGATGAACAACCGTGGCACCACGCCGCTTGACGACAGTTATGAGCCCACGATCCCTGAGAGCGAGGGGCAGACGGAGGCGGATGAGGAAGAGCTGGAGGAAGAGATAGTGCTTCAGCCGTCGCGACGGCTGGGGTACTTTGACCTGCACCCCGAGCGCCGACCCGCGCACCATCAGAACCAGGACGAAGACATCCTCCACGAGCTCCACATCCGCGCTCCCGTGGACAACGTAGTCGAGCCCCCGCGCCGGAGCGACGTCACAGAGAGCGTGTATTCCTCATCTGGCAGTACGCCCCCCGCCTCGCCCAAACTCACCCCTACCCCTGATTTACGCGTTGCTACCACCACCGCTACCACCCCACAGTCTCCACCACAGCCGCCGCAGCCCACCCCGAGCCCGCAGACACCGACCTACCAGTCCCCGAAGGACCTCCAGCGCCAGCAGGAAGTGCGCGACCGGCTGTCCGGGAAGCCCGGCCCGAAGGCGGGAGCGCTCATCGAGATGTACCGCGAGCGGGAGCGCCAAGCGGCTGGCGGAGCTGGCAGCAGCAACGGCAACAGCAACGGCAGCTCTCCCAGCAAAGTCGGTTCACAGAAGTCGACGCTGACGGTAAAAGAGGAGGCGGCGTTACCGGCGACGCCTGAGCCTGAAGAAGCTGAGCCGGGAGTCGAGATTGGTTCTCTGTCGCCTGAGCCAGAGGTGGCAGCAGAGCTTATGGAACCGCCGAGTCTGGATCTTGATCAAGGGCGGAGCAGCCCGTATCGGTATGTGCATGGCGCGCCGCTGCATAATGTTGTTGAGGAAGAAGAGGAGGATTGAGGATTTGAAGTGAAAGTCTCTTACCCTCTTTGCATCTAGTTTTTTTTTTTTTTGTGAAAGCCGACCACCTCGTCCTCTCTCCCCCTCTCTCCTTTGTTTCTTTTTCTTTTTACCCCATGGCCTTTTTTCCGTTCTTAGTTTAGTTTGCTCCCCCCCCACCCCGTGGAACCTTGTTAATTCCGGTCATCGATACCTATCTGCCTATCCCTACGCTCCCTTTGACTTTTTTTTCTTTACAAGTAGCCATGCACACCAGCGCGTGAAATTATAGTCCAACGTCGTTACCACGTTGAACCCAGTGGTCGTTGTCGTTTTCTCCTCTTTTTTTCTTTCTCAACCACACGTTCTCTCTTTCTCTTTCTCTCCATGCTCGCCGGTTTCTGATTTGCTATTTTCCGCATTTTAACTTAAAAAACTCAATCGAAGCGCTGGTACCCCTTCAGTGACAGCGCAAGAAAGACCTAAGAGTCATGTGGTTACTAGGACTGTGGTGTGGGTGTGGGAATGTCGAATCACCCCTGAAGCATCAGTTGATGGATTTTGGCCGACGTTGGATAATTTTGGCTTTTGCCGCTCAGGGGATCCAGAAGTGACCCCTGTAGGTGGACTTTTGTACCTGGCATGTGGACTGTTCTTGGGCGCAAACAATTCCCGAATTACAGGTTGTCGATCGTGTGTGAATGTTGATAGGCGTTTGATTGACAGCTGCAACAACGGCCTGCTTATCAGCTTGATGTGGTGGCCGAAAGGAGGTCCAAAAAATACCATGGAGTGATCATACGTGCAGGCAGGCTTGAATGTGAGGAGCACCTGGCACAACTTTCATCAGACGCTACATCTTATCAGCACGTGACTTTGCATTGACGGTGTAGTCTGTCACGTGCGTCTCCATAAAAAGAAAGCGTCCATAGCTGCCAGCGAACCGCGGTTCAGTTTCATCTTATTAGTTTTTTTGTTTTGTTTTCGTTTTCTATTCCACAACAAAAAAAGCCTCGAATGGCTTCATTCCTGCGTAGCTTCACCACTTCTGCTTCCGCGGCAAAGTTAGTGTCAAATTATCGGACATCCTGTTACGCGTTTTGCTGACTCGGAGATTCTCTCGCACTCTCTCACCCTCTCTCGCTCTGTTGTGTGGGTGTGTGGTCAGATCTAGGGCGAACGTGTTTGTGCGTTTTCTATTTGTTTTCTTTACTTTCCGAATGCTGACGAGCAACGCGTTCCTCTCGCATCTTGTTACCCGCGTCCGTGTCCGTACACACCTACACCCACACCCGGCACCGCGCTGTCACCTTGATGTTCTCGGGTGCAGTTCAACATCGCCATCGACTCAAAGCCAGCGGGTCGAATCGTGTTTCGTCTGTTCGATGACGTGGTGCCGCGCACAGCACAGAATTTCCGCGAGCTCGCGACGGGCCAGCACGGTTTCGGATATGTGGACAGCTCGTTCCATCGGATCATCCCCAACGTGTGTGGAACTCCATTATTATTTCATTTTTTAACCGACCGTGCGTGCCTAAGTTCATGTTGCAAGGCGGCGACTTTACGCGGCACAATGGGACTGGTGGACGCTCGATCTACGGCGAACGGTTCAATGGTACGTTGTGTTTTAAGTGGTGGCGCGTCCCCGCGGGGGATCTTCGTTGTTCGTGCGACTGTCGGGTGCGGCGAAGCTGATTGTCGGATTTTTTTATTTTTAAAAAAAACTCCCGTTTACGCAGATGAGAACTTCAAGCTGAAGCACGACCGGCCTGGATTGCTCTCGATGGCCAACGCCGGGCCCCACACGAACGGATCCCAGGTAACGTGCTGCGATTGGCTGGTGTGCGTGCGGGTAACTGAAGAGGGGCCCTGACAGTTTTTCATCACTACGCAAGTGACTTCGTGGCTCGACGGCAAGCACGTGGTATTTGGAGAAGTGGTCGAAGGCATGGACGTTGTAAAAGCCGTCGAAGCTGTTGGGACAGACTCCGGTGCTCCGAAGCATCAGGTGAAAATTACGTCCTCAGGGGTGGCATCCTGAAAGTCGTTGGTTTCATGTTGCAGCCATACAGCCAGCCCCTCGAATATACCTCTCCACAGTACAAGTGTGAGATGACAATTCTCAAGTACTCGTGTACGTCATGATCTGTGGGGGTAAAACGTTCACACCACGACCGCTGTCTATAGCAAATGTGGCATTAGCCGCCGTCATTTGACATTCTTCGATTCATTTTGGGACGAGAACACGAGAACACGAAGTTTGTGATAAAAAAAGCACCGAATGGTTTAGGCTAAACATAATTTCCTGCTTCCAATGCACCACGCGGAACGATCGCAAAGGAAATGTAACCTAGTGAACTGAGCCATCTTGTACCGTGCCGTAGTGGATTGCGAGGAGCCGATCACCAGAAACGGAATGTAGGTCGGTGATACGTGCCCACCACCAGATTAGATCCGTTCCAGAACCACGAGATCTACGAGATCCGTATTTGCACACATCTCCCATGCACGCCTCGCGCTCAAAAGGCCAATTCGACATCACCTGCTTCCCCATTCCCGCCCCTTCTCTTCCCATAAATCACTCCCTCCACAATGCAGAGCAGCAGCCCGCATCCGCACCCCCCTTCCCAGATCGCAGCAGAGGTCCCCATCGAGGAGGTCGCCCCGCTCTATGACGGTCGCCGTGCTGCACTCAGTCTCAACATCATCGTCGTTGGCGCCGGCCTCGGCGGTCTCGCCGCCACCCACTCCCTCGCACAAGCCGGGCACCGCGTGACCCTCCTCGAGTCGGCCGCCCGCCTCGGCGACGTCGGCGCAGGCATCCAAGTCTCTCCCAACCAATCGCGGCTCCTCATCCGCTGGGGTCTCGGCCCCGCGCTCGCCGCCACCGCCGTGCAGCCCGAGGCGATCGTCTTCCGCCGCTACAACACGGGCGAGCGCGTCGGGTACAGCCACTGGGGCTCCGACATGATCCCGGAGCACGGCGCCCCCTACTACCACATCCACCGCGCCGACTACCACACCCTCCTCCACCGCCTCGCCCTCGCCGCCCCCGGCGTCCACGTCCGCCTCGGTGCCACCGTCCGCGACGTACAGCCAGATCCCGCCGTCAGGGGTGGTCCTTCCGTCACGCTTGCGTCGGGCGAGGTCATCTATGCTGATGTCGTCATCGCTGCCGATGGTGTCAAGAGTGTGATACAGAAGATCGTCACGGGCCGTGACGATAACCCGACACCCACCGGTGACGCTGCGTATCGCGCGACGATCCCGACTGACCTCATGATCCGCGATCCCGAGCTCCGCCCGTTCATCGAGACCCCGGAGATGACCGGTTGGATGGCCCCTGGTCGCCACCTCATGGCTTATTGTATCGTACGTACATTCCCATTTCGGTAAAACAAAGTTCGGTGCTAACGATTTGAATTTCTGCATTGGTTGGGTAAACAAAAATGCAGCGCGCGAAAAAGGAGTATAATATGGTGTTGCTCCATCCAGACGATGGATCGGTCGAGTCGTGGACTCAGGAAGGCAGTGGCGACAAGATGCGTGCCGAATTTGCGGACTTTGAGCCTCGGTGAGTTGTCGTAATTTCGCGAAGATCTGATGTACTGACGTGTGCATCGTGTTGACAGCGTGCAAAAGCTCTTGAGCTTCGTCAAGTCGACACTCAAATGGCGCCTCATGGACCGCGCCCCCCTGCCGACCTGGGTGCATCCAGAAGGCCGGGTAGCGCTCTTGGGCGATGCGTGCCACCCTATGCTTGTGCGCTCCCGACTCAGCTGTCTATCGGATAACATCTAACCGACCTCCCACACACAGCCTTATCGCGCACAGGGTGCCGCGATGGCCATCGAAGACGCCGCGGTCCTCGGGGATCTCTTTTCACGCGTCTCGTCCTTGAAGCAAGTCCCTGCTCTCCTCCAAGCATACCAGGACCTCCGGTACGTGCACTTTCCCTCTCGTCGTCCTCTCATCCTCCACAATTCTGATCACGGGCACACCAAACCAGTCTTCCGCGTGCGACAGCGACGCAGCAGTCGTCCCGCCTGAACCAGAAGATCTTCCACCTCGACGACGGGCCCGAGCAGCGCGCGCGCGATGCGGCGATGCGCGCCGCAATGGCGGCGGAGCTCGAGGGCAAGCCGATCTCCGCGCACGGGAACCCGAACCAGTGGGCGGACCGCGCGAAGAACCGGACGCAGTTCAGCTACGACGCGTATGTTGCCGTCGAGCGGTGGTGGGTGAACGGCGGGCGCAAGCAGATCGAGAGGGCCGCACGCGATGAGACGCCGGTCAGGACGCGCTTGTGAAACCCCAGCCGACGTGGTTTTGTTCGTGCGGAGCTCGGGTCGAGGAGGGGGGAGTCGCTATTCATCACCACGGTGGAATATCCACGCTGATCTCCCTCCCAACGCAAATCTGTATTTTTGCAGTTGTCATCATTAATTCTGGTCGATTTGTACACTTTTCACGTTAGACTGTACAAATGTACAAAAATGCAATTTTCTTTAGATTGTTTCTGATTCGGATCTAGCGGCCCGGCTGGCAGGGGAAAACAAAATTGACACTTGGTACAATGGACGCCGGATAGACTCTAGAGATCATTGAACCTGCGAGAGGCTGTTGACGATGGCTGACGATGCTGGTGTGGAAAGAGGCGAGGACGACGAGTGTCTCATGCTAGACGAAATCTTCCCCGTGAGTCCAAGATCTCTCGACCATCATCGATGCATCATGATCTCACACAGCACTAGGAACCTCCACGCCCACCATTCTCCCGAACCGACGATCGCAGGTGTACGAGAGCAGTGTCACAGACGCAGGAACGCCCCGCCCGTGGAGCACGATCACCGTGCGGCTCGTAGGGAGCCACCCTCTCTGGGGCCACCACCTGTGCGTGCCCACACTCACCCTAGTAGTACTAAAGCCCTAAACTGAAACTGCAGGTGGAACGCGGCGCGTGCGCTGGCGCGCTACCTCGAGCGCACACCGACGCTCTACCGCGGGCTCAACGTGCTCGAGCTAGGCGCCGGCGCCGGTCTGCCTGGCCTCGTAGTCGCCAAGAGCGGCGCGCGCAACGTCAGTGCCCCAATTATCCCTTTTGAATTTGCGAATTGATGGGGGGCAGGTGGTGCTGACGGACTACCCCGATCGCGCGCTCGTGGACAACATGGCGCACAACGCCGCGCAGAACGGCGTCGCGCACGTCGTCGCGGTGCGCGGGTACGTCTGGGGCCGCCCCGTCGAGCCGCTGTCAGCGCGCGGCGCCAAGTTCGACCTGATCATACTCTCGGACCTCATCTTCAACCACTCGCAGGTGCGTAAATACGTTACACTGAGGGGGTTTTTTTTTTTTAAAATTATTTTGAAGCATCGCGCGCTGCTCTGGACGTGCGAGCGCGTGGTCGCGCCACGCGGGTGCGTGCTTGTGTTTTTCACGCACCATAGACCGCCCCTCGCGCAGCGCGACATGGCGTTCTTCGAGATGGCCAGGGAGACGGGCTGGGCGTGCGAAAAGGTACTCACGGAGCGCTTCGCGGTACGTTTTCGGTTTCCCTTTTTTTTTTTCCCGTTTTCATGAAATATCTAGCCTATGTTTCCGGAGGACGCGGGAGAGGAGGAGGTGCGATCTACGGTGCATGGATGGAAGCTCACGCGGGTGTCCGGAGGAGGAGACTAGTCAGCTCTACCCTTGGGACCTTTATGCCGACGGCTTGATACTGGATGGGAACGCGAGTTTATGAATGCTTATAGACCTTGCTTCATTTTTGAAGGATCTGGTTCGCCATGTGCGAGATACAATTGCATGAACAGTCCAAGGAAAATATAGGAGCGAAAACGGGTGCCGTCCTGAAACAGGCAAGGTATTGGGTTAGAAGTAAGCCATCGTCCAATAGCGCGGGCCATTAAATACATGTATTCATGGAGTTCTAATAGTATGAAGTAATAAGCTCTATGGTACAGTATCAACTATGAGCGCCAGTCTGCCAAAGTTGGGCGTCCCGAGACCCGTACCTATATGAAACTCGGAGTCAGCCCTAATGCCGAGACGAGGGGACGCACAGGGTCATCTAACGGTGGCGGAGAATCCATCAGTCCCGCAGCCCGGTTCCGAGCCAGCTGTGATGTCTTTGAGGCCCAGCCGGGCATGTTCCTGCTCCTCGAAATCCAGTAGTCATTCGAGTGATTCAACAATGAGAACACGGCAGCCACCATAGGAAATAAGCTGGGTGCCCGAGAGGCATAAGGTCGCATCGGCGTCGAGTGTCACTGGTTGACCCATGTAGACAATCAGGTAGTTGTTTTACGCCTGCGCGGAGATGTCGGGGATGCCTGGTCAGTAGATCGGAGTACAGCGGACAAGTTGTCACAAAAAAAGGTAGTCAGCCTAGCTCCCGCAGTAAGACCGTCACATTCAAGTTTAATAAAGGGATGAGTCGCTAACGGAAACGAGTCGTCGTACATGACATGAACACAAGTCGAGTCCGATGTTACATTCGTCACATGCATTTTCGTCACATCAACTGCAATGTGCAAATCCTAGTCAACAACAACAAACTGTTTGAATGCCTCGAAGCACCCAAGTACGACAGCTCTGTCATCCAGGTCCTTCATCCCATCCAACCCATTAAGATCGTCAACTGGCAACTCCAGCCTGTGAACAGTTGTTGTATTTTGAGGATACTGAGAAGCTTCTACGGCATCGACAAGGTCTTGCGTAACAAAGATTTTGTAGAATGCTGGCGTAGTACCAAGCATGACGATGCCGGCCGCCAAGGTCCGAGGTCGAAAATGGTAGAGAAAGGGGTGTGCCCCTACGAGACTTGTAACAACACGGAATCGGAAATAAAGGGTTAAGGCAGAAGTAAGAACAGAAGCTCATCTGAAACGTAGTCTGATCTGCGAGGTGCTTTTGAGTAGGAGCCACGGTGACGAGCTGGATTGCCTCTATACGTAAGAACACCACCCAAACAACCTGAGCTGCCTTGGGTTCAGGGAGGTGAGAGGCCGCGCTGCCAGTCATGCAGGCCTCTGCGTGGAGTATAACTTCGTATATAGGTCCGCTTGTGTCAGGGAAGTCGGTCTGAAGCCGCTACTGTAAGGGTGCACGAAGATGCGAGACGCTCAGGATTGCGGAGAACTGGCAGAAGTCGAAACAGTCAGAAGTGCTGTATGCGGGCCAAATGGTCCAATGGATCGACTAAGAACAACTCCTATTAGATTGCAGGACTCAGATGGGATACGTAACAGCAAATCGTTCCGAGGAGTGAACTATTTTCCGAGTTAAATCCGGCCAAGTTCAAATTGGTGCCACGTGATTGACACCCGCACACGCCCGAAGACGACCGACAATCTCTCCCGTCGAACCCTCACTCACGCCGAAAATGGCCTCCACCGTCGTCTTGCGCCAGTCTCTGGCAGCCACCAAGCGTCCCATCGTCACTCTCCAACTCCAACAGCTCGGTGCGTCCGTCTTTTCTTTCACTCCATATTCGGAGTTGAATAAATGCGCCCCACAGCACGCCGCTCGACCACCAACTCTGCCTACGTTCCCGGCGGTCGTACGTCTTCTCTCTCGCTTCCCACTACCTACCTACTAATCTTTTGACTAGCGATCTACAAGGGCACGGTGAACGACCCGACGACGTTCCCGCCACCGTCCAAGTCGCACGGCTCGTACCACTGGTCCTTCGAGCGCCTTCTCGCCGCAGGCCTCGTGCCGCTCACCACAGCCGCCTTCGTCACCTCCGGCTCGTCCGCGCCCCTCATCGACGGACTCCTCGGCGTCAGCCTTATCGTGCACAGCCACATTGGCGTGCGTTATCCTTCTCTCTCATCTCCGCCCCACGCATACTGACGTTTGGGACAGTTTGATGCGGTCTTGGTGGACTACGTCCATAAGCGCAAGTTCCCCACACTCGGCCCCCTGTTTACCTGGACGCTGCGCGTGACGACGCTTGCCGTCGGCGTAGGCGTGTACCAGTTCAACACAAACGATATTGGTGCGTGTTCACATCTACAACACGCACGTGCGCGCGCGCGAGCGTGCTTTTTCTTTCGCACGCCGCTTCCTTCACGACTGATGTCTGTCTTCCAGGTTTGACGGAGCTCATCCGCCGCGTATGGACTGCATAGGCGGGCTTTTTTCATAAATGTTCGCGTGTACTAGAACCAACAACCAGCACCAAAGTAAACTTTTTTCCTGCCTTCGTGCGAATGAATCAGAAAAAGAAGACATCATATTCACATACAAAAACACATGGATCCTAAAAGATTACTAGTTTAGGTACGTATGGTATGAAACGAATAATCAAACGTGATATAGGGATACAATTGGAAGAACGCCTGCGCCGATCACTGGACTCCTGCTGTCATTGTCGTCATTTGAACTCGTTAAAAACTTGTCGTCATCCGTTCCTCCCGACCCTACGATGTGACTTAGGAGGTAACGGGTATCTGCCACAACGTGGCCATTTCACACTATGCGATGCCAGCTCCGACCGGTAGTATCACTGCTGTGACGGCACGAATCAAGGACAGGCGTTAGTTATCAAGTCACTCCCCGAACGGTCGAGACTCACAGAGGCGCGTGAGCACCCGGTCGAGCAGATGCGCCGCTGAGAAGATGGACGCGGTCTTAGCGATGACGTCGACGAACGCGGTGTAGAGGAGCATGGTGGAGAGGTGGATGTGATGGTAGTATGCCGTGTTGTAGTGACGGTGAGAACGTTCGGCACGGGAAAGGAGGACGACGAGTAACGGAACCACTGTTGCGGGGTGCGTCTGGGGTGATGGAAATTTGGGGGTCACAGTCGGAAATGGAGTTCTTTGTGAAGGTGAGTGTGGGAGATGGTGGGAGGGCGCCTTGAGAGAGAGAGAAGCTGGAGGATAGGGGTTCAAAGTGGGTTTGATATATACTCTCTCTTGACTGGCTGACACGGCTTGGCCCTGGGCGCTGCAGGGAAACCTCTTACTCTGTTTGCGACTGCATCGGAGTTGTGCGGGAAGGAGATGATTCGATGAAACAAGGTTTCGCGGTGCCGACCGTGCATGCATTCATGTGAGCACGAATACAGGTACATACTTGGTACGCCTGCAGTTCATATGACGTTCTCTTTTTCGTTTTGGAACGTTTGGAATCACAGAGAACACTGTGACCTCCGTTTTCCCCCGTCCTTCCTCATTTCGGGTGTTCTATATGAGTTTGCAGGTACCTGTACGCCCCCGTTCGTCGCCTGCACAAGGAGGAGCAGCTTCGTTCGGCTCCGCTGTCCTAGAACAGAATAGAACAGAATAGATCCGTGACCATGACTAACCTTTGTCTGGAACGACTGTAGGATCTCGAATCATCGAATCCATATATCGCGAGGCTAGGCCCCGGAAGTGAAGCTAGTGAAGGCCCGAGTTCCGAAGCTCAAACACCGCCACACGCCACGTCTAGTTGTTGCATATATGCCACGACGGCTTTGTGTACGTTTCAAGTCCTCAGTTGTGCACTCAAAGGGACTGAGATCCTCTGTAACGATCACGCAGCAGGCTTGTTTTTACTATCGCAGCCGTAGAGTGGCTCCAGGGGACCATCAATTTGTCATTCGGACTCATTCCTATCAGACCCGAACCTTTCGCGTCGCATCTCAACTTCCCTTTCCGGATTTCTGGGAGGAACGCTTTAACTCCACAACCAAACACGTCGCAGTGTGACACAAGCTGTTTCTGGCATCACCTGAGTCAGCAATTAAAGGGGGGAGCGGAAGCGGAATCCCTGGACCGTGGGGGGTTCAGACCACGAAAAAAAAGTTTGACATAGGCACTTGCACGGGTGTCCAGCTCCTGTGGTGGCTCTCCTTGCTTCAAGTTCGTGATACTACCTTGCACGACACTGGGATAGTCTATCTGTATGTAAAGCACATGGCTGCACCTTGTCGCCCCCATCGTGCAACCTGACCTATCGCATGAATGTGCTTTTCACGCACGACTCGGTGACCCGTGCTGAGGCCTAGCTGAGATGTTGAGGTCCAGCGCACTTAACGCGTGATGACATTTTACTTCCATCTCGCGTACTCTAATTTACTTTAGCACAATATATCTGTCTCTGTCCTGTCCCCTAGTATCGTAGTTGTACGTATTAGACTTTGACTGTAGTACAAGTACTCTTGTTCCCTTGTACCTAGCACCTCAGACATTGTTGGTACATGCTCAATTCTGAGACATATCCATTCTATCTAGTTCGCCTCGTGCGCTGTTCCCGAGCTCCTGAAATCATCCATAACTTACAGGTTATGGGCCCTGCTGAGTGCCGCTGAATCACACACTATAGTATCCCCGTACACCTACTGTCTGCAATCAGAATGACTGGAACCCTTGCTGCTTTGTCCTCCTCATCCTCACCTTCATTGACCGCACCACCTACACCGTCCTTGACCCGCCTGTCTACCTCAACACCACAAACCAGCAGAGATTCCCCGCCATTGGGACTGGCACCCTCACCATCCATGCACTGAACGGCAGCACCTTAGTGACCTCACCCGCCCTCACCAATGTCCTCCACGTGCCAGCCATTGGATGATACCCTTTGGTATCGCTCTGTGCACCGGACAAGAAGGGGTACCATGCTGTACGGAGCTGAGTCCATGTGAGTTTGAAGGTGGAAGAGATTCCATGGGGATTACAGAGGTGAAGGGGAGCTAAGTCTGGAGCACTTGCAATGGCTAGGGCCGGTGCGATTGCAAATGGACGAGAGCGAGAACGAGTGGGAACGAGATCCAAGAAAACCGAGAGGCGCAGCCTGAGGTAGCGAGACAGAGGTGTGGGTGAGTTTGAGTGCCCGTGGTAGGGCCTAACTTCGAACCGAGTCGCACGGCACGCGGGAGAGGAGAGAAGAGGGAAACGTAAGATAGTATTAATGAGTCGATGGTGCGAGGTGTATATACAGGCGAACCTGTAGCTACCACAGGAATGGATGAGGTAGGAAGTAAGGTAGGGGGAACCAGAGAGTGAGTGGCATTGAGCAGGACAGACGAGACGCGGATGATCAAGCTAGTTAACCAGTTAACCCAGGTGGTGAGAGGAAGGCCTGGCGGCGCCCGGCGGCGATAACACTGATGCACTCAAAATGTACGACCTAAGAAAGAACTCCAATTACATTCGCAAGTTAAGAGGGCGATGTATGGTAGGTGTATCATAAAGACAAGAATAGAATGTTAGGTTCGACCAAATTTGTGACCATCACCAGGCCCATCTAGCTGCGGCTATGGGTACGGAGATGGCGCTGGGGTGCCGTTTCTGCGGCATGCAGCTGGTACGTTGAAACCCTGAAAAATACGTGTCAACAAACGCAGGAGCAAGCCATGGTCTGTACCCACATCTGTGCGAACCCCTCCTCCCCATGGCGTGCGTCCCCGAACTGTAGCGTCAACACCAAGCCCCCTCTCTGCAAAGCCCAACCACAAATCGCAGAAGTTCTCTCCGCCTGTGAGCACTTGGTCTGCCTGGATGATCGCATCGCGCGCGTCAAAGAAGCTAGGACGACACTGCTGCAACTTCATGCCGTTCAACACGAGCTGCACGATAAGCGAATTTCCGTGCTTCGGGATAAGTGGCTTTGGTACGCCCGTCGCGGAGAACTCGGGCACACGGTAAAAGTCACCGAGGGGAATTGTGCCATCTTCGAGGGGGAGCGGAGGGAAGAGCGAGTCGACGAAGCCGTGCTTCGTAATCAATCGCTGGGCAACAACCCAGAGTATCTCTGCCCAGACCTCACCGGTCGCGTGAACCTCCCCGTACTGGGGCTTATCGAGCGTCTTGTAGGTGGATGGATTGACCGATTTGCTCTGCACGACCGTTAAAACTGGATGCAACTAATGGGGTCATATACGGGAATCGTACCAGGGAGTAGGGGTAGTTTCGAATGCCACCAGCTTGATTGTCAGCCCAAGCACCAATAGGGTAATCTGAGTAAAGAGCCTTGCTACGGATCATGGTAGCAAGGAAATCTGGAAAGTGACGTCAACACAAGTCTCGGCGTCGTATAACGGTGCATTTACCTGACCATCCCTCTCCCATTCCACCGCTTTCACCCCATCCGAGGCATCCGGAGTTTGCGGGGCCGCCAGTCAAACGGGTGCTAAGGCCATGAGACAGCTCGTGAATGAGGATGCCAGCGTCAAGATCGCCGTCGCGGTATGGGTTTGCAGTATTCCACAGATACATCTTGCACCGACCGTTCTGTCCGTCTGGAGGGGTCGAAAATTCCGCATTATTAAATTCAGAACCGTCTTGGGCATTCGCGATAACGGCGTCACCCCCCAGCCCTCCACGCCCGAAGTTGTCCTGTTGGAAGTTGCCTGCGATCTCATCAAAGCCATAACTGAGTAATAAAAAGACAGTTAGATCACTAGAGAGATAGAATAGATAGAAGAGGGAAATACCGGTAGTATAGATCGTGCACTAGATTAGACATGTAGAAGAGCTGTGTGACAGTGGCATTGATATACTTCTTCGCCTCGTCCAGCGAGTCCGATTTGTCCGTGACCTCGGGATCGTAAGGGTAGTTGAATACCAAGTCATCGCCACCATCGGGTCTATAATTGTGCAACCAGCGATTCTTGCCCTCCCAGTTCTCGTGAGCGAACACCTGTCCGATAATCAGAATGATCGCAGAACCGCAGAACGGAAGTTTCGTACGTTATTGCCGACAGTGGTAGTGTAGTTCGAGTACTGGCCCTTCTTCTTCAGGTTGGACGAAAGCGGATCATTGGAAGCGGGAATAACGTGCCAGCCTAAAGGACTAGCCAAATGGTCAAAATTCTCTTCGGCCAAGGTGCGGCCGCCTTCAGAAGGATCGTTAATGCCGAACGGGAATACATGGTATGTTGCAGGTTGGCGCTGTTTGGGTTCCGAGGGGACAGGGGAGTCGGATGTCCAGTCGACAACAGAGAGGATGCGATGGGGAACTTGGTGTGAAACGACAGCCTCATACCAATTGTCCTGCATCTCAACCTCGAACTGGAAACAAATCAGAGGCATGTGACAGTGACAAATCAAGTCGCTCACCCGCCAAGCCTGGATGAGCATCGTCTTGTCACCGTCGGGGAGCTGGATGTACACAGGTTTGGCCTTGACTGGGGAGACGGAATCGGGCACGTTGTTGATCATCTCGACACGAACAGCGTTATCATCGCCAACGAGCTGAGGCTCAAACCAGGAAGTCATCCCCGCAATAATCTGATCGTGATTGTTGAGAATGCTTGCGACAACAGCATCGTTTGGTGTAGCGGCGATCATGAACTGGAGAAGAGCGCTGCGCGGATCAAAGATATCTGAGGTCTTGCCAAATCCCCTCTCGACGAGTTCATGGGGAGTGCGGAGGTGATCGCAATTCCAGCGGAAAAGGCGCCGCATACGCTCAAGTGGCTCGTCCGTGAGTTGTACTCCAGACATCGTGACCTGATTGGCGACGACGGAGTGTCCTTGGAGTAAGGTCAAGCGCTCGACCAGCTGCTCTTGTAAAAGGCCGCAAAATTCGGCATGAGGGCCAGGTGTACTACTAGTTGGCTCGTCCATGTGCGTGGCGCCCGGCACATAACCCCGGTAGAACTAGGGTTGCAGGTTGCGATGTAAGCGCAATTCCACTTGAAGTTAACGAGTCTTACCGAGTCACCGTAGGAGATGACAGTGCCACCCTTTACATTGACGTTGATGTCGCCGTCCGCAACCTCGAGGCCATTCACCATCTGGCGAAAGTAGACGTGGGTGACACCGGTGGCACTATCAGTGTAAGAGTCCTTTGCGCAAGGTAAATTTGTTGTCTTCAGAGAGCTGGTCCTGAAGGAGTTCTGTAACGAAGCCTTTGGCGACCTCATACGGATTAGAGGTAAAGACGGATGCCTTTGCGAAGGAGGCAGGGCTGGTGTGGAACTTGGCATGGGGGTGCACGGGACCAAATCCCATCGTCTTGCGACGTGAAGTGGGGCTCCCATGAGCTAAGGCAGAGCCCGCTAGGCCGACAAGAGCCAGAGATGTCGTCGAAGATATGCGCATATAGATGAGAGGGAAAGAACTGTCGACAACAATGCGCCAGCGAAGGGGTTGATATAGACAGAGAAAAGGGAGACACTGTACCAACACAGCAACCTAACGGAGCGGTACTGCCTACCCATATTTTCCGTGTATTTTCCGTGCCAGTGCGCCATCGTTCTCATTAGTCAGTCGTCGACACCATGCAGAAAGAGCTGTCGCAGTCGCCGGAACCCGACAGAGTGACATCGCCGAGGGATCGAATGTTGTACGCCAGATGTAAACAGTTAGTACTGTAGTGTGGAATGTGGGGAAAGGGGGACAACCCCGATCCCCCACATCAATAATTTGACTTGCAATTTGATAAAAGTGTTTCGTTCGTTATCGCCGCTTTTTGTCGTATTCCGGGTTCCGTAGAATCGAAATACATACTTACTGAACTGGTGTTTCATGCTAATTCGTCCTGTTATTTCTTTGCTACTGTCTGTATCGTTTATTTTTTACTTTACGGCCCCCTTACTATTCCAGAAAAGTATAAGGCTATCAGCCACTTACTATTACATTTTCACCCTTGTCGAAATTTCGGGTTCCCGTGAAGATCTGACAGGCACCCCTCTTGCCACGTCGGTACGCGAATATTACACACGACCTGAATCACGGGAAGATGAGTGGGCTATTGTCCTAGGAGTTCCTGGCTTGGCTTGCGGCCGAAGAGTCGGATAACACTAGTACTGTAGTCGCGTGGAGACGAAACGGAGAAATGAAGTCGCTTTTGAAGCTTTTGAAGCTTGGCAGAGACGGATATGCTGCGCGAGAGTGCCGAGACGAGCCAGTTGCGCGAGTGAGCGATTCGAAGACGAGAGAGCTCGGAGAGGTCACAAGTGGATACTAGTAATATTGATGAATGTTCAAGTTGTCGCGTCAACTCCCTGTCCCAAGCTTGTATGGTACCCACCCCTACTCGCACTGTCTTTCAAGTTACCAGCTGTTCCAAACAACCTTCCAGTGACAGCACCGCGCCCAGTGCGACACGCCATCTCAGTAATCTCACACGACGAGCTACAGACTCGAGATGTCCCGGAGCCCGCCGGCGTCGTCCCGACTGGCCATGGTGCGTACATTACAGCAAGCATTACAGAGGAAGTTGACTCAGATTCAGGCGCTGACAACGACGAGTTTGCGACCGAACTTTGCAGTAAGATAGTGTATGGGGTTTCGCTACGTAGAAGAAGGATTAAAAATGTCAGCGGCGCCCCCAGGCTGCGAACCACCTTTTGAGCGAATAGTCGCTGACGACCTAGTAGACTTAAGCGGGAAGCTTAGTTCTCACTTTTTCTGCAAGAATTTGAGGCAGCTGGTGAATACTGTACTCACGACATCAAGGCCGGTGTGCTCATTCAAGGCTCCTAAATTCTCGTCCCTCGCGAGGACTTGGCAAAGGGGGCCGACGCAAAAATTAACATGCGATGCACTCTACTCATGGAGGGTGCGAACAGCAGGGTGTACAGAAGATGGTGTTGTTCCTTCAGTGTTCACGCTCACTGGCATCCTCCTTGGCCGCCTCAGGCTGTTCCACCACCTCCTGCTTTACCAACTTGAGGGACATCCCGAGCCATGTCCATCTGCTGCGTGACCCCGCAGACAGACCCCTTACGCTTTTTCCCGTCCCCTCTTCGTCAAGCCGCACAAGTCAGCTTCTTCACGGCTTCCGCCTTCCAAGCCCAGTCTGAGCTCCCGCACGTGGAGGTACTACACGTGGAGGCACTAGGACATACATTACCTCTTTACACGTCGCCGTTTCGGCAGATTTTCTGCCTACTTCTGCCCTGTCTGCCCCAGTCTTGCCGTACAAGAAGGCCGCCTGGGAGGTTCACCCGGTTGCTGTGTCCCTCCCTGAGGACGTTCACATCGTTCGGCGCCGTGTGGAAGACCCCCGACTTTCTCTTCCCGCGCTCTCGACCCACCCTCATCTGTAAAAGTGGGACCTGTCAAAAGCTGTCAGAGACCGGTCGGGACCAGTCGCCGACAGCTTTTGACAGGTCCCACTTTTACAGATGCTCCTGAGTCCACACCGAGCGCTCGTCTCACGCAAGAAAGCCTCGATGGCCTCGACCCTTGCCTCGACCCCAATGAGTACTAGTATGGCTAAGAGGTTCAGCCCTGCTTCATTGTTCCGCTGCTAGTACTCCCCTACTTCGCACCTTCGAGTCGTGATTCCTCGTGTTAGCCGCAACTCACCTTCCATCCTCCACCTCTTGTTTACTTTCCCCCACTTTGACACTACTCAATTCTCGACTTCGTTTGGCCTTAGGTATCGTACACTTTTTACATGAAGGTCTCAGATTCTCGTTCAATATCACCGTCGATTCCCCACTTCTGCTTCTCTCCTGTGTAATTAGATTATTCCTCGGGCTAGTCAAAATTGAAGACATCCGAGTTGTCGTGCTCTTTGCACTCCTCCGTCTCTGCCAAGCTTCAAAAGCTTCAAAAGCGACTTCATTTCTCCGTTTCGTCTCCACGCGACTACAGTACTAGTGTTATCCGACTCTTCGGCCGCAAGCCAAGCCAGGAACTCCTAGGACAATAGCCCACTCATCTTCCCGTGATTCAGGTCGTGTGTAATATTCGCGTACCGACGTGGCAAGAGGGGTGCCTGTCAGATCTTCACGGGAACCCGAAATTTCGACAAGGGTGAAAATGTAATAGTAAGTGGCTGATAGCCTTATACTTTTCTGGAATAGTAAGGGGGCCGTAAAGTAAAAAATAAACGATACAGACAGTAGCAAAGAAATAACAGGACGAATTAGCATGAAACACCAGTTCAGTAAGTATGTATTTCGATTCTACGGAACCCGGAATACGACAAAAAGCGGCGATAACGAACGAAACACTTTTATCAAATTGCAAGTCAAATTATTGATGTGGGGGATCGGGGTTGTCCCCCTTTCCCCACATTCCACACTACAGTACTAACTGTTTACATCTGGCGTACAACATTCGATCCCTCGGCGATGTCACTCTGTCGGGTTCCGGCGACTGCGACAGCTCTTTCTGCATGGTGTCGACGACTGACTAATGAGAACGATGGCGCACTGGCACGGAAAATACACGGAAAATATGGGTAGGCAGTACCGCTCCGTTAGGTTGCTGTGTTGGTACAGTGTCTCCCTTTTCTCTGTCTATATCAACCCCTTCGCTGGCGCATTGTTGTCGACAGTTCTTTCCCTCTCATCTATATGCGCATATCTTCGACGACATCTCTGGCTCTTGTCGGCCTAGCGGGCTCTGCCTTAGCTCATGGGAGCCCCACTTCACGTCGCAAGACGATGGGATTTGGTCCCGTGCACCCCCATGCCAAGTTCCACACCAGCCCTGCCTCCTTCGCAAAGGCATCCGTCTTTACCTCTAATCCGTATGAGGTCGCCAAAGGCTTTGTTACAGAACTCCTTCAGGACCAGCTCTCTGAAGACAACAAATTTACCTTGCGCAAGGACTCTTACACTGACAGTGCCACCGGTGTCACCCACGTCTACTTTCGCCAGATGGTGAATGGCCTCGAGGTTGCGGACGGCGACATCAACGTCAATGTAAAGGGTGGCACTGTCATCTCCTACGGTGACTCGGTAAGACTCGTTAACTTCAAGTGGAATTGCGCTTACATCGCAACCTGCAACCCTAGTTCTACCGGGGTTATGTGCCGGGCGCCACGCACATGGACGAGCCAACTAGTAGTACACCTGGCCCTCATGCCGAATTTTGCGGCCTTTTACAAGAGCAGCTGGTCGAGCGCTTGACCTTACTCCAAGGACACTCCGTCGTCGTCAATCAGGTCACGATGTCTGGAGTACAACTCACGGACGAGCCACTTGAGCGTATGCGGCGCCTTTTCCGCTGGAATTGCGATCACCTCCGCACTCCCCATGAACTCGTCGAGAGGGGATTTGGCAAGACCTCAGATATCTTTGATCCGCGCAGCGCTCTTCTCCAGTTCATGATTGCCGCTACACCAAACGATGCTGTTGTCGCAAGCATTCTCAACAATCACGATCAGATTATTGCGGGGATGACTTCCTGGTTTGAGCCTCAGCTCGTTGGCGATGATAACGCTGTTCGTGTCGAGATGATCAACAACGTGCCCGATTCCGTCTCCCCAGTCAAGGCCAAACCTGTGTACATCCAGCTCCCCGACGGTGACAAGACGATGCTCATCCAGGCTTGGCGGGTGAGCGACTTGATTTGTCACTATCACATGCCTCTGATTTGTTTCCAGTTCGAGGTTGAGATGCAGGACAACTGGTATGAGGCTGTCGTTTCACACCAAGTTCCCCATCGCATCCTCTCTGTTGTCGACTGGACATCCGACTCCCCTGTCCCCTCGGAACCCAAACAGCGCCAACCTGCAACATACCATGTATTCCCGTTCGGCATTAACGATCCCTCTGAAGGCGGCCGCACCTTGGCCAAAGAGAATTTTGACCATTTGGCTAGTCCTTTAGGTTGGCACGTCATTCCCGCTTCCAATGATCCGCTTTCGTCCAACCTGAAGAAGAAGGGCCAGTACTCGAACTACACTACCACTGTCGGCAATAACGTACGAAACTTCCGTTCTGCGGTTCTGCGATCATTCTGATTATCGGACAGGTGTTCGCTCACGAGAACTGGGAGGGCAAGAATCGCTGGTTGCACAATTATAGACCCGATGGTGGCGATGACTTGGTATTCAACTACCCTTACGATCCCGAGGTCACGGACAAATCGGACTCGCTGGACGAGGCGAAGAAGTATATCAATGCCACTGTCACACAGCTCTTCTACATGTCTAATCTAGTGCACGATCTATACTACCGGTATTTCCCTCTTCTATCTATTCTATCTCTCTAGTGATCTAACTGTCTTTTTATTACTCAGTTATGGCTTTGATGAGATCGCAGGCAACTTCCAACAGGACAACTTCGGGCGTGGAGGGCTGGGGGGTGACGCCGTTATCGCGAATGCCCAAGACGGTTCTGAATTTAATAATGCGGAATTTTCGACCCCTCCAGACGGACAGAACGGTCGGTGCAAGATGTATCTGTGGAATACTGCAAACCCATACCGCGACGGCGATCTTGACGCTGGCATCCTCATTCACGAGCTGTCTCATGGCCTTAGCACCCGTTTGACTGGCGGCCCCGCAAACTCCGGATGCCTCGGATGGGGTGAAAGCGGTGGAATGGGAGAGGGATGGTCAGGTAAATGCACCGTTATACGACGCCGAGACTTGTGTTGACGTCACTTTCCAGATTTCCTTGCTACCATGATCCGTAGCAAGGCTCTTTACTCAGATTACCCTATTGGTGCTTGGGCTGACAATCAAGCTGGTGGCATTCGAAACTACCCCTACTCCCTGGTACGATTCCCGTATATGACCCCATTAGTTGCATCCAGTTTTAACGGTCGTGCAGAGCAAATCGGTCAATCCATCCACCTACAAGACGCTCGATAAGCCCCAGTACGGGGAGGTTCACGCGACCGGTGAGGTCTGGGCAGAGATACTCTGGGTTGTTGCCCAGCGATTGATTACGAAGCACGGCTTCGTCGACTCGCTCTTCCCTCCGCTCCCCCTCGAAGATGGCACAATTCCCCTCGGTGACTTTTACCGTGTGCCCGAGTTCTCCGCGACGGGCGTACCAAAGCCACTTATCCCGAAGCACGGAAATTCGCTTATCGTGCAGCTCGTGTTGAACGGCATGAAGTTGCAGCAGTGTCGTCCTAGCTTCTTTGACGCGCGAGATGCGATCATCCAGGCAGACCAAGTGCTCACAGGCGGAGAGAACTTCTGCGATTTGTGGTTGGGCTTTGCAGAGAGGGGGCTTGGTGTTGACGCTACAGTTCGGGGACGCACGCCATGGGGAGGAGGGGTTCGCACAGATGTGGGTACAGACCATGGCTTGCTCCTGCGTTTGTTGACACGTATTTTTCAGGGTTTCAACGTACCAGCTGCATGCCGCAGAAACGGCACCCCAGCGCCATCTCCGTACCCATAGCCGCAGCTAGATGGGCCTGGTGATGGTCACAAATTTGGTCGAACCTAACATTCTATTCTTGTCTTTATGATATACCTACCATACATCGCCCTCTTAACTTGCGAATGTAATTGGAGTTCTTTCTTAGGTCGTACATTTTAAGTGCATCAGTGTTATCGCCGCCGGGCGCCGCTGGGCCTTCCCCTCACCGCCAGGGTTAACCTTTTATAAACCTCTTGGGCCTTCAGTTCCACACCTGGCCAAGTGCCTCTTTTTCCACTTCCACTTCCACACTGACACTGACACCCTACACCACGCCCTTAAGTTCGCCACACGTTCGCCATACGTTCTCCTGCTCCGCACCCACCACCTGTTACCTGATGTGGCACACCTGCCCCCGGTAACATGCACACGCTACGGAACGTCCCACACAAGGACAATGGCACCGACGCAAGAGCTGATCAACGTCAAGCTCCTGCTTATCGGCAATTCGTCCGTTGGGAAGAGCAGCCTCTTGCTCCGCTTCTCTGACAGGCAGTAGTTGCCTGAGGACAAGGCGAGCGCGACGATTGTCGTCGATTTCAGGGTGCGTCCCCTCTTCTCTTGATGTGTGCGCACGCGGACGCTAAATGCAAAGGTCAACGGGCGGAAAGTATATGAGTGCGTCCGTCCCGCCGGGCCTTCTTCAGTTCTTTTCGTACGCTTTGTGAGGGTGTTCACGCTCTCGTTGGTGCTGCTCCCGCTTGCGTCATTCACTCACTGGCCTCACAACAGGATGTAGCGGGCTACAGCATGTTTCAAAATGATACAGCTGTTTTCATAACATCTGTTGGGTCGCGACCATTTTTCGCTTACAGGTGTAGTCTGACTGGGCATCTCGGTTATCATGCCGAAATTTCTTCCCACAAAAATAAATCATAGTAATTAAAAATAATTTATTTATGGCAACTTAACAAAACAATTGATTCTGACAGGCTTGCTGACAGGAAAGAAAGGAGGATTTATTGAAAGTACACATTACAAGAGCTAGAGGGGGATTGAAAACTGTTCAACATGGCTTGGTGTGAAACTTGAAGGACTGGTGAATGGGAGGACTGGGGTTATATGAGGGGGATCATGGCAACCTTGATGGCACATCTGTAAATGCAATTAGGTGTTCAGAGCTGTTCAGAGCTGTTCAGAGTGTTCTTGAACAGCTCTGAACAGCTCCGAACACCTACTGCAGTTACACATCTGCAAAAGTGGACCCTGTCAAAGCTGTCAGGGACCGGTTGCCGACTGTCGCCGACCGGTCCCTGACAGCTTTGACAGGGTCCACCCTTGCAGATGCAGATGCAATGTTGCATGAGGTGGATTCATCAGCTATCCCACAGTCACCCATGAGTGATGCAGTAGGACACAGTCAGACAGCCAGGTTGTTATGTTTCAGTTTGATCGGCGCCTCGGGCCGGGAAGTGGACACTGACGCGTCGACTATGACATCGCCGTCAGCAGAATATCGTCATGGACTTGTAGGATCAGTCAGCTGGGTAAGCTCCGGCACATGTGATTGTACGATAATGGATCAGATCTTGTAATGACTTGACGTGACTCATACTAGGATAGCTGTACTAGGGTTCACGGTACTTTCGCTATTGGCTAGTAGTATTCAAGCGGCGCTTCAAAGCCCACGCGTATCTGTATAAGTAGAGTAGCGTGAAGACCAAGAATGGCATCTTGGTCTTCTTCCAATACCACTACCATCTACTCGTCTTTGCTAAGAGGTCTCCCCTCTTAAGTGAGTTGTCCAGCATATCCCCTTAGACCAGGGATCCCCGTGACTTACCTTTGCCTGTGTTACGATCAGGGCTTGCCCTACGTTGAGATGATCGTAGTTGGTAGCGTCACAGAGCCCGGGCACGATTCCAGGTTGTCGCAGAGTGTCGATTATGTAAGACCTCGTCAAAGACGAGCGAATGTCGGATGTAAGACTTTGCAGCTAGCAAGTGAATGGAACTAGAGTGGATTGAGAACAAAGCACAAGACTAGAACGAGGGGATACAGGCTACCCTACAGGCTCTTTTATACTGTACAATCTAGCTATTTTTCTGTATTTTCCATGAGCTTTACTAAGTGTGTGCAGTCATTGCACCATTCCGAGTCACATGATCCGCAGTAAGTCACCTGCTCCGCAGGGCTACTTTCCAGAAACCAGACAGGGGAATCTGAGATGAAAGGCAAGAAGTCAGAAGTAGAAAACGATTCTGAAACATGAGAAGTATATAAGAAATCTGAGAATCCTCCGACGTTGTTCTAGAACAGATGGCACGATCGTGTGATCGCGACAGCCTGTCCCTTCGCAGATCAGTGGACTTCCCTCCAGACGTCGCAGCTTACCAAGTACATCTATATCGCAACAAATGCGTGGCCGCCCCGTATCATTCCTTCTTCATAGTCAACAGCACTTCTTGGGCCAACGCTAAGTACATCGATAAGATCCCTCAAGGAGTTATTCAACTAGAAGACCTCCACACTTACTTCAGGAGAGATGAGAGCCTTCAGCCCCATCCCACCTTCTATCCAGAGACCTTCGCTAACTGCAACTTTCGACTTTCAAGGATCACCACACGTCAAGAGGCCTAAGTCAGGCAAATGTCCGTGGTAGATGTTACAGTCTTGGTATGTTTCATGTTTGTGGTCATGTGTGTGTATGTCACACTGTGTTCCTGTATGTCGGTATGTGTGTTATTACTGTCTCAAGCTCAACCGCCTTGGATGTTCCTACTATAGCAAAATGACACTGTCTTTGTGTCACAAAAATCTCAGCTTACTTTACAAAGTTGTGTACATGTACGAGTAGTATAAAGGAGCTCAAATGTGAGCCCCTAAATGTAATTGTGTTTTGCCTGTCTCTCTCTCATCGTCCACGTTTGCTTGAATATCACTCCTTCCATCATCTTAAACTCGTTCCTGCGTTCCATAACCTCACCAAGGTTATGGGCCCTGCTGCTGTTAATTAAAACATCAGTAGCCCCTGTTACACAAATCTGAGTGTATGCCCCTATTACATTGTCTAGAATCAAATACTATCACTCGACATGACTGACAATCTGAGAACAATGGTTACCAAACTGATTGCAGATGGCTCCAACTGGGTGACATACTGTGATAGAATGCTGTGGGCTGTCGAATTGTGCAGCCTATCTGAGCATCTCAGTGAAGCAACCATCACTGCTACATATACCTGATGAACAGTGCACATAGGGACTATACTTACAGTGACAAGAGGAGACTGTGGTGAGATATAGAGGGTGACTGGAAGCAGCAACAGAGATAGTTCTTGCAAGTGAAGCAGATAGTGTCTGGCACACAACAGATGAGAACTGATGTGGACCAGGAGCGTACAAGCTACACTATTTATACAAAACTACAGGGTGACACAAGTAACACCAGGTCACAGTAAATACAAGGGTCATTGTTCTACAGACGGACAAAGGAGTGGACGTTCTGAGAACAAGGGGCAAGAGAACAAGAAGAATCTAGACTAATGATATCATACTGACATCATAATAAGGATAGAACAAAGGGAGACTACAAGAGCGTTGAATACAACGCAAAGTCCGGATTTTATGATGTCATAGTGTACAGTGATGTCATAGATAAGAAAGTACAATAAGTCCGAGATTGTGTGATCATAATAATCTAATCTACATAAGTCCTGTATATCTTATCTACAGCAGTCCATATCTGATTGTCCTTTGAGCCGCTAAGTGTGCAAGGGTCACTTATCAACAATACTGGTCCTGGCAATGTCAACAGGTTGACTCCAGCCATGCAGTGGTGTATGGATCAAGCTGCTGTTAAGCAGCTGATCACCATATCCATTCCTGACACTGTCTTCAATAATGTAAAGACTGGTGCAACTGCGAAAGATGTGTGTGTTGATAAGTGACCCTTGCACACTTAGTGGCTCAAAGGACAATCAGATATGGACTGCTGTAGATAAGATATACAGGACTCATGTAGATTAGATTATTATGATCACACAATCTCGGACTTATTGTATTTACTTATCTATGACATCACTGTACACTATGACATCATAGAATCTGGACTTTGCATTGTATTCAATGCTCTTGTAGTTTCCCTTTGTTCTATCTTTATTATGATATGATATCATTAGTCTAGATTCTCCTTGTTCTTTTGTCTCTTGTCCTCAGAACATCCACTCCCTTGTCTGTCTGTAGAACAATGCCTCCTGTACTTACTGTGACTTGGTGTTACCTGTGTCACCCTGTAAGCTTTGTATACGTAGTGCAGCTTATACGCTCCTGGTCCACATCAGTTCTCATCTGTTGTGTGCCAGGTATGTTCCCTCTCTTGTAATAACATCAGTTCTCATCTGTTGTGTGCCAGACACTCCATCTGCTTCACCTGCAAGATCACTCTCTGTTGCTGCTTCCAGCCACCCCTCATATCTCACCACAGTCTCCTTTGTCACTGTGAGTATGATCCCTTTATGTGTGCTGTTCATCAGGTTATGGGCCCTGGTGCCCTAGTGTAACGTCTACCACAGACGTTTGCCTGACTTAGGCTTCTTGATGTGTGGCTGATCCTTGAAAGTCGAAAGTTACGGTTAGCGAAGGTCTCTGGATAGAAGGTGGGATGAGGCTGAAGGCTTTTGTCTTTTCCGAAGTAGGCGTGAAGGTCTTCCAACTGGATGACTCCCTGGGGAACCTTGTTGATATACCTGGCGCTGGCCCAGGAAGTGCTGTCGAGTATGAAGAAGGAATGGTATGGGGCGGCCACGCGTTCGTTGCGATATAGATGCACTTGATAAGCTGCTACAGTCTGGCAGATAGTTGTAACTGCCACCACTGGCATTAGTCCAACTTGGACTGCGAAAGGGCGTTCACGACTTAGCAAAATATTCTTGATGGTCACATGACCTGATCATGGGATACGCGGCGCTTCTATGGCACGTGATCTGAGCAGTACACTAGGGCAAGCCGAGCCACTAGGTAATCTGATGGTCGATGAAGACGACTTGCTCCGGGAGAGACAAGCGAGTTACGTGTGAGAGACAAGAGTGAAGTGGTGATTGAAGAAGACCAAGATGGCGTATCTTGGTCTTACCATGCCACTATTTATACATGTATGGGGTCGCTTTAAAGCTCCCCTCGAATCCGTACGACGAACAGCGTAAGTAGCTCGAACCCTACTACAGCTATCCTAGTGTTGACTCATGCCCTGATGGCATGTGATTGTGCTACGTGCTGACTGATCCTCCTGTCCATGACACATTACTACTTACTACTGTGGTCATAATCGTGAGTAAGAGTCCGTTCCCTGCGTATCGTGACATCACCCCCTTTTCAGCCGCGACTGACCACGGCGCTGAGTGGGGCCTATCCCTCCGACCCATGCTTCCTGCCTCTCCGTAATCCGATCCAGTACGTTGGCCATCTCCAACCGGAATTTGCAACCGCGCCAACTCTGCCTGTACCCCTCCAAGTGCCTGGGCCAGGGTGTGAAGCCTCTGTTCCATCCTCTCGGCCTTCGTGGCGGTAGGCACGAAAGTGTGTTACCTCTGCCTTGACCCCTACATCCCTCAGCTCGTTCAACGCCCGGTCCGTCCTGTGCTGGTTGCTATGTCTGCCGACAAGGGCGTATAGGTCTTCGGGGGCGTAGTGGGGTTTCCCCGCCTCGCGTACCTGTGGCTCCGCGTACAGGGGTCGGCTGTAGACCTTGTTGCTGTTGTCGACTGAGGCCTAGTACGAGGGGGTCGGGGCCGGCGACTACTTGGACGAAGGTCACTTGGCGCGTCACCCCCTGCGCGTTGGTGATGGGGTAATGGATGAAATCGTCCCCTCGATTGTGTTTGTAGCCGTGTGGGGCGGTGCTGAGTGTTGCCTCCCAGGTAGCGGAGGTGGACGGCAGGTAGCGTTTGAGTCTCGGTGTCGACAACGACTCCGGCGCAATACAAGGGTCTCCCCGTAGTGTCGCAGGCGTACGGGGTTTCGCGGGGGTCGTCAGAGTCGGTGGCCAGTAATAAGGTAGGGCTGCTCAACTGGGTACTATTCCTTCAGCGCCCCTTCTACTGCCTTGTACACTGCTCTCTCAGTGTCGCGATGTGCTGTCGGCGTTGAATGAGGATGCACACTCATTGTGCTGCCGCTGCTGCCAGCTGCTGCTGCCTCCACTGGTCCGCGTGTGGTTTCCAGGGTAGGTTCTTCATCCATTCTTGCCATCGCAGCTGTGGCCGGCGTCTTCTTCTTCTTCTTGCTGCTTGACTCGGACTGGGAGAGGTCGAAGTGGGGGACTCGCAAAGAGTCCGACAGCTGCGCGAAGCCTAGTAATCTCGGCCTCAGTGTATGGCACGGTGTTGAGGTGGTCCCCACGGCTGTTGGTAAGCCAGTAGGTGGCGGGTTGGTCGGGCTCTTCGACGTCGATGATAGATTGCGCGTTGGTGAGGGCCTCTTGGAGCTCTTCGTGGGTGAGGCTGTCGATGAGATGGGCAGAGAGAGGGGTGGAAGAGGTGGTAGAGGAAAGAGACATTGTTGGTCGAGTGAGGAGTCCAGTGTGAAGGAATGGGGGTTTAGTTGTGATCTGCCCTCGTCTTATATGCGCCTCTCTCAAACTCAGGCTTCGTTTGTATTCTGCTAGAGCTTCATCAGCGAATACGTCGTGTTGGTCGACCCACTGGTTCTCCGAGTCTGGGTACCCCTTCCATTTCACGAGGTATTGCAATTTCTTGCTCCGGCCGAACCGCCTGGAGTCTAGAATGCGCTCCACTTTGTACTCCTCTTCTCCGTTTACCAAATCCGGTGGTGGGCGTTGTAAGTTTTCCCCATGCATGGGCGTCTCAGCGATAAGGTGTGAGTAAGTCAATGTGAAACACGGGGTGAATGCTCCACTGTGTGGGAAGTTCTAGTTGATAGTTGACCGGTGATAGGATGCGTGTGATTTTGAAGGGGCCATGCCGTCGTGCCGCCAGTTTGGCGGTTGGTTGATTGGTTCGCAGGTGTCGCCCTTCTAGCCACACTTGATCTCCGATTTGGTACTTGGGCATGTTTCGGTGTTTGACCCACAGGGTCTGTGCCTTTTTGATAAGGTTCTGGGCCTCGTTCCGTGCTTCGCGGAACTGTTGAAGCCTTGTGAGCACCTGCGGGATAGGGGAGGGCTTATCGATCCAATCAGCGCGCGGGTCGTACCCCATTGTTACGTTTCCCTTAAGCGCCCTTACACGTGACCGTGGGAGAAGCGGAGATTGCCGGAGGCTCCGTCAAAGCTCATAACTTCAACGAAGTTATGAAGCGAGCAGTCCGGCATTTGCCGAAGAAGACGATGTTTGGCCGTCACGTGACCTGGCACGTGACCTGCATCTAGAACGTTCCAGAAGAGCCCGGATGAGCACGTGCCCGGGTTGGCTTGTGATTATGGACCGGTAACGTACAGTTGCCGATGGACATGTGTTATGACGTCATGGGTCTAGCCCTGCCTCGTGTTAATGACTCACAGTGACTCGTGCCAAGAGCGCCTTATGCCATTGGCTAGTAGATCCGGTTGTATTAGGGTTCATGACTCATAGTGACTCAGTATTAGGTTCAGGCTGAGCTTGAAAGCTCCCTGGACAGGTATAAGTAGTAGAGCTGAGCGTCCCTAAGACGCCAGCTTTAGAACATCTTGGATTCCCCCTTCCCCAATCCTACTTGCCTCTTAGCCATGTAGTTGCCGCATTGTGCTGCCTTGCCGATGTGTGCTGTATGCTACCTCTGAGCTTTGAGTGCTGCTTGTACTTCTGCTCCTCAGCGTGCCCTCGGAGCCTGTCCCGCCGCTGCGACCTCTACCTTTTCTCTATCATCTATCCCACTACAGTCGTGCTGTTTTGCCGACTCTGTCTTTCATTACCACGTGTAACGCCTCCAAACGTTACGACTTCGGGCTGTATCAGTGTTCGACGACAACAACCAAGTCGGTGACAACGAACGGGCCGGAAGGACCGTTACATGGCTCCCCTCATCCTGCATGACGCACTCCCAAGAACTGGTCCAGAAGTTCCACAAGGACCACCCCCGTGCCCCTCATCCAAAGTCAACCAGTGCTGTTGGTGCAGCACGGCGTTAAAAAGGGGATACTGTCACGAACCTAGAAACTTGGGTCGTGACTCGGGCGTCTAAGACCGGTCCGCACCGGCCCGGTCTTATCTAATCACCTTCCTAAAGGGGAAATCCGAAATCGGAGTTTGAATTTCGTACTCCGACGATCACGTGATGAGTCACGTGATCTCCCATCGTTTATCAAGTCACCTGACGACTGAAAGTCGTACCATTCCTTGGATTTATCTGATTGGACTGCGGAGCAGTCAAATCATTATGACCAACTTGACTGCGGCGCAGTCATACCACTCCTACGATTATTCTGATTGGACTGCAGAGCAGTCACGTCATATGGCGTCATCGACTGCGGAGCAGTCATACGATACTATCCTGATTTTCCCATTGGACACTATATTTAGATGTTACTGGAATGTTCCATTCCGCAGTATTCCACAGTACCCGTGGGCAGACCTTAAGCCTGCCCTAAACTTACGCACAGACCATCCCTCTGGGTATATAAGCCAGCGCAATAGAACGGACAGTCCCTCAGACTGTCCACTTGTGACATTCCTCACTTGCCTTGTCTTCCACCCCTGTGCCCCTTCAGCTGTGAAGACACGATCTTCCACTAAGCGCCACTTCATTGCCTAAGTCAAGCCAAGTCGTCCCAACCACAATTGTCTTTGTGCCCCGCCCCGCGCCCTCCACTGCCCCCGGTCTTTCGCATCCGTCATGCCCTTACTGTCGAGTGACAGTGAGTCACCACACCACGACTGCTCTAAAGCAGCAGTGTTCATCCCGTGCCTAGAGGAAATAAGCGCGGAAGGAACTGCAGCCCTGTACGTGACACATGTTTTCCCCAGATTCGGACTGCCAGCGCGCATCATCAGTGACAGAGATCCGAGATTTGTGTCAAAATTTACCCGCGAACTATGCCGAATACTTGGAATCGAGCAAAACATTTCCATGGCGTATCACCCCAGAACTGATGGCCAATCAGAACGGACCAACCAGTGGCTAGAGCAGTACCTAAGGTTCTGGGTCAACGAGCGACAAGATGACTGGACGCGATACCTACCAATGGCAGAATTCACGCACAATAACTGGCCAAACGAGTCTACCAAGGAGTCCCCTTTCAATGTCCTCATGGGGTATAACCCACATGCCGATTGGATTGATCGACCCTCTCCTATCCCACAAGTGGCGCTGCGGGCGCAGCAGTTCAAAGAAGCTAGAATGCGCACCCAGGAACTGATGATCAAAGCACAGCAGGGGTGGATCAAACACAAGGACACCCCAAAATACCAAATCGGAGACCTCGTGTGGCTTGAAGGGTGCCACCTACAAACCAACCAGCCAACCACAAAACTCGCGCCAAGAAGGCATGGCCCGTTCCAGATCGTCCAGGTGATGTCTGCAGTCAATTACCATCTAGAACTACCCACGCAGTGGAGCATCCATCCAGTATTCCACACGGACCTTCTGACTCCATACAAAGAAACTCCCACACACGGTCCCAACTATCAGCACCCACCACCAGATTTGGTCAACGGAGAAGAAGAATACGAAGTCGAGAAGATTCTAGACTCTCGGCGGTTCGGCAGAACAAAGAAACTGCAGTATTTGGTCAAGTGGCGCAGATACCCGGACTCGGACAACCAGTGGGTCTCCAAGGATGACGTATTCGCTGATGAAGCAATTTGGGAATTCAAACATTCAAACCCTGCTAGAGAAACACATATAAGCGCAGGGAAAACCCAAGAGACATCCCCATCCCTCTCTCCTCCTCTCACACATACTCATGTCCTCCCCTCGAGTTCAAGTCCATTATGTCCTCGATGACCTACTCCCAGTATCAATCCAGCCTACCCTCATCATTCAAGACGTGCCACCATCACCCCTGTCGCTTCCCCAGTCCATTCACAATGGAGGAAGTCGTCCACCAACCCCCGTACCATCCTTACTTCCTTCGCCAACCCCTACCAGAGTTGGTACAAGAGATTCTTCACCGGCCAACATGTCGACGGCAGCGCAACCCGATACGGACGAGACTGCGGTTCAAGAGGATCGGGACTTCGACCAATACCTATCGGAGGAACATTGCCCTCTACACGTGTTGAGCCGTAATACTTACTATAAGGCTCATTACGTAGGAATGACAGTACAATTAGTTATGCTATACACGTAATTCGGAGTATTTAGTCATATGGTATACGTACAGAATCCCCTTAAGGGATTATTCCAAGTCCACCGGTGATTAGACATTAGGCGACACTGAAAACGCGATATTGTGGACGCCTCTACTCATCACTTTTCCCCAAACGGACATGGGTGGACCATAGAGTATATAAATCCTACTATAGGAGCGAGTACCTATACACATCTCTCTCCACCCCACTCTGAGCTTCCTCTGCTTCACTCTAAGCCTCATCTAAGCTCTCTATTCAGGTAAGGGTCTACCTGTACACTGCGTGCATTGCTGTGCAACAACACGAACACCTCACTTACGGCAACCACCTCACCACCATGCACAACGAAACCCCTCCGCTATGCACCTCAGACGGGGAACCCATCCGTATGCCGAAAACTGCTCGACCCCAGATCCGCCGCTATCGTGCGGAAGAACACAGTCCGATTTCCCGACGCTGTAAGGCCAGCCTTCGGGCTGAGCCCGAAATCATTCATATTTGCACACTCGATCACCTCGGCCACGCGGCCCTTTGTCTACGCTTCTTTCCTCTTATATGCTACCCTTTCTGTTCCTCTTTTACCTTAGCATTAGCTACAGGTTCCTCTGTATATAATCTCTTACTTCTGTGCTGAATATACTCAGCGCCCGGTCGCCCCTTGTCCCTAACTCAGTGTGTGATTGCCCCGGAAGTCAGGCCCAAACGCGGGCACTCGAAGGACAATCCCACTCTCTCTTCCCCTACTCTTGGAGGTAGATCCTCTCCGCCTTCGAACTCACCTAGGACCCTCACGTCCTTACACATTGGCTGCCCCAGTGAGGCGGAGTCAGTTGATTCCCCCTCCATCCCCTCTTATTCCTTTCAACCTTCAACCTCTTCTCTTTTCACCTTCTTTTCGGTCGCCTCTGGTGACCAACTCAATGTCAAACAATCTCCTACAGTCTACGACGCTCGCTCGACTCCAGCCCATATTTCGTCTCGTCATCATCGTCAAAATCTAGTCGTTTTCGGTCCCCTGCCATCAATCACCTTCCCCTCGTTCCCGTTCGATCTTCGTCCCACCTTCTCTAATCCACCTTTAACTTACACTTCTCTTTGTCGTACCTTCATTTGTTCCCTTCAGTTCGATTCCCTTCGATCCCTTTTGATTTCGTTGTATCCGCTTCCGATTCCCCTCCCATTTCAACCTCCGAGCTCGCACACATCTGTAAAAGTGGGACCTGTCAAAAGCTGTCGGTGACTGGTCCCGACCAGTCTCTGACAGCTTTTGACAGGTCCCACTTTTACAGATGCATTTGCCCTCTAGTTCTCGTCCCCTCATCTTCGCTTGCCTTGACAAACTTTACAGTAACCCTTCTGCTTCAATCTCGCACCATCTCCCATCTTCGTTTCGACCATCACACGCACGCACCATCAGGATGTATTACGACGATGAAGACGATGACCCGTACGCGCCACGCACCGGACCAGCAGCGATGCCCTCCCCTCGTTTGAAGTTTGCACCTTACTACTCGGGATGCACAGATTCGTTCGAAGACTTCTTGGAGGAATTCGAAGGCCTAGCGTATGACTGCGAACTGACAGACCCTCAGCGAGTCGACGTACTCATCCGCTATGTAGCCCCCTCGTTGCGCGACTTCTGGAGATCGCTAAGTGGTTATCATTCGCGTGACTGGCCTCAGCTTCGACAATCCCTCGTCAACATCTTTGGCAACCCCACTCCACGGCACCAGATCATGAGGCAGAAGTTGCGCAGCTATGTCCAGGAATCTTCTAGAAGCCGAATGTTATGCGAGGACGACGTGCTACGGTACTACAGGAGGTTCATTTGCTTCGGTATTCCCCTCGTTCACACAGGCCACATGTCCGAAGAAGAACGCAACGCAGCGTTTTGGTACGGATTCCATCACGAGGATCGTCAAGTTCTTCAGCCCCGTCTTCTCGGCAAGAACCCCTTCCAGCCATCCGACGTCCCCTTCCACTTCGAAGATGTTTTCGTTTGCGCACGAGCAGCGTTTGCGTATGACGGCTCCTCATTTTGGTCGCATGTGAAGCAGTTCGAGCCCCCGAGCCTTAGACGCGTGCAGCCCGTCGTTGAGCCCACTCCTCGGCGAGACGCCTACCGTTTCCGAGCAGTGACGTGCGCTGTCGCCTCGAACGCTGAGACGACGACCATCCCCAACGAACTTCCCCCGTCTTTGCAGTCGCCATTGACCCAGCTCCCCCCTTCGTCTTCGTCCTCGGCTTCAGAATCTCATCAGACGCAAGCGCCTTCGGTGACGCTCGATCAGCCCGAGCCTACACCCACGTTGTCCACCACGTTGCTCCCCTCAGTCTCTTTTCCTACCCCGTCCCATGCTTCCTCGCTCGCACCCTCGGCTGCTGCTGACATCCCCGAGACACCTTTGCCTTCGCCCACGCCTGCACCTTTTTCCATTCCGACGTCTGATTTCGAGTACCTGCTCTCGGCGACGGTCGATCAGCCCGAGCACGCACCCACGTTGTCGTCCACGCCCCCTTCTCCGCCCCCGGTTTCGTCCACCTTTTTGCCCTCCCCTGCACGTTTGGCAATGGTTGATCAGCCCGAGTTCGAGCCCGAACACGCGTCTTTGTCTTCGATCACTCCGACTTCTCCTACTCCCTCGCTTCCCCTTGACTTTACTGACGACATTCGCGAGTTCTTGTCTCCGCTTCCCACCCCGCTTTCCACGTCTCTGGCTTGCTCCGAGTATTCGACGTCTTTGACACCACCCACGAAACCACCGCCATCTGAGACTTCGACCTCGATGCCCTCGGGTATGCGTTCTGATCCCCACTCGGTGCCTGCTCATTCATCACGGCCCCTGCGCTCGTCGTCCGGAGACTCGTCAGATACCGTGGTCGAACTCGTCGTTGTCCCTGTCTCGCTGAATTCCTCGTCGTTGTCCTTGTCGCTAGGTGAACCCGTTTCCTTCCTTCCCACGTCACTCGAAGCACCGCCAATCACGCCCATTTCGCCCCATTCGACGCCACCGCAACGACCTCCCGGACTCAAGACAGTCGGCTCGGATTCCTCCACATTTGAAGTCACACCAGCCCTGACCCTGACGGCGACGCATTTTACTTCGCAACAACCCCTGGTCTACGAAGTTTCGTCAACGCTCGCGGCGCCTCGTTTCTCACACACCCCGACTCCGCATTTACAATCTGGACTTAGTTTCGCTCGGCTCACCTTCGCACTCGCACTCGTCACCACGGCAATCCTGTCCTCACTACTCAACGTTTCGGCGACCACTTCCACCCTCGTGAGCAAGTTCTGGAGCAAGAAAGAAGACCTCGGCGGCAGTCAGAACAGCGCCTTCAAGACATACAAGTCATGCAACATTTCCGCACGACATCTTCGACCCGGGCAGCTCACGCCCCGCGCCCCACGCCTCGTTTTCGACCCAGGAGGCCAGTCTTCAAGTTCAACCATTCAAGTAACTATTTTCGGCACACGAAGACATTCGCAAGCGCAAGTCGAAGACACGCAACAGCTTCATCTCACGCACACTACCCCCATTCCCGTTCCCGTTCCAATCGACAACCTCGTTTTTTATCCCGGAGGTGTAGCGTTCGTGCTAGAGCCGGCACATTGAGGACTCGGCGATGTTTGACGAAGACGCGCAGAGATGTTTTTCTTCACGCACGATGTTACCCTTCCCACTATCTTTTTGCTCGCGTTCTCTTACTTTTCGACGTTGAAACCCGATTTTTTTTCTTAGATGTAGCTTGACCGAGGACGGTCAAGATTTTGACCCCCCAGGAGGTGTAAGGCCAGCCTTCGGGCTGAGCCCGAAATCATTCATATTTGCACACTCGATCACCTCGGCCACGCGGCCCTTTGTCTACGCTTCTTTCCTCTTATATGCTACCCTTTCTGTTCCTCTTTTACCTTAGCATTAGCTACAGGTTCCTCTGTATATAATCTCTTACTTCTGTGCTGAATATACTCAGCGCCCGGTCGCCCCTTGTCCCTAACTCAGTGTGTGATTGCCCCGGAAGTCAGGCCCAAACGCGGGCACTCGAAGGACAATCCCACTCTCTCTTCCCCTACTCTTGGAGGTAGATCCTCTCCACCTTCGAACTCACCTAGGACCCTCACGTCCTTACAACGTGAAGTGGAGACTCCTCCACCCATCGGGTTCCAACACAACAGGGGAGTACATTATATCCCTTTCCAGATCCGCGATGCTCAGGACCGCCTGCACCCAGCTTGCTATACGCAGCTCATCCTCACGGCGGACCCATTTGTCCTCGCCTATCGGAGGGGCAGCAACCAGCAGTACGGGAAGCCAGTGCATGCCGCCCCGAACTACGACTACCCCACGGACTCTCACTACTACGACAACGACCTGATCTTCTTAGATCAGCGCAGCTCCATGCGCAAATCGGTCGACCGCACCCTCACGGGCATGAAGGACCTCACTCTCATCGTGGAGGTCCATCGCTACCGCTGCGCGCAAGCGGGGTACGAAGCCAAGGAGGCGGAGTTGACGAAGAAGATGGACGAACTAGACAAGATAGCTCGGGTAAGGAGGGACTGTGTGCTTCGGCTCCAGAGGGCCAACGCGATCACCTGTATCTAGGCGGAGTGAGACTCGTATCGCCCGGGAGTACAGGCGGGGCTGCAGGTCGCAGAAGAGAGGGAGGCTGCCCAGCGTGGTCGAGCTGGGGCTCAACCATAAGAAGGGGGTGATGTTACGTTACGGTTTGATTGGTGCCTCGGGCCGAGAAGTGGACACTGACGCGTCGACTATGACATCGCCATCAGCAGTATATCGTCATGGACTTGTAGGATCAGTCAGCTGGGTAAGCTCTGGCACATGTGATTGTACGATAACAGATCGGATCTCGGAGTGACTCGTAGTGACTCATACTAGGATAGCTGTACTAGGGTTCACGGTACTTACGCTATTGGCTAGTAGTATTCAAGCGGCGCTTCAAAGCCCGCGCATATCTGTATAAGTAGAGTAGTGCGAAGACCAAGAACGGCATCTTGGTCTTCTTCCAATACCACCACCATCTACTCGTCTTTGCTAAGAGGCTTCCCCTCTTAAGTGAGTCGTCCGGTATATCCCCTTAGACCAGGGATCCCCATGACTTATCCTTGCCTGTCCCTTCGCGGATCAGTGGACTTCCCTGCAGATGTCGCAGCCTACCAAGTATACTTGTATCGCAACGATCGCGTGGCCTCCCGTATCACTTGTTCTTCATCATCGACAGTACCTCTTGGGCCAATGCCAAGTATATCGACGAGATCCCTCCAGGTGTCATCCAACTAGAAGACCTCCACGCTTACTTTGGGAGAGATGAGAGCCTTCAACCCCATCCCGCCTTCTATCCTCAGACCTTTGCTAACCGTAACTTCCGACTCTCAAGGATCGCCACATGTCAAGAGGCCTAAGTCAGGCAAGCGTCCGTGGTAGACGTTACAACCGCAATGCCAACGGGACGATTGAATTCTTCAGGAGGGGACTTACCGAATCGGTCCACAGAGCTTGCCTTATGCGTACTACAATCCCAGAGACAATGAACAAATGGCAGGCGGCAGCACGTGCAGAGGCTCAACGAGCCTGCACCATAGCCAGCAGTTTCAGGATACACCATAATCATTTCTCGAACAAAACCAATCTCGACCCTCGTCCTCCATTCACCACTCCCCCACCACCACCACTTCCCACCCCAGATACTGTAGTCCCGATGGATATTGATAATATTTTGACATCCAGATGAATGTTCCCAACAACACTGTCTGACACCGAATACGCCTGCTGCCAGAAGGAAGGCCGTTGTGTCATGGACGCGTATATTATTTTCCCTATTTTTCTGTATTTTTACGGAATTATCTGAGGAAGATATAAAGGGCCGAAGTACGAGATATTGTCAGTCACATGCTGCCATCATGTGCACCTTCGAGCACGTGACCCTGGGATAGTTGCACCCTTAACGGGACAGCCAAATCCGGTCACATTCCATTTACGTACGGACTCATACGATTGGTAGATAAGGAAGGAACCTTCTAGATAGTTCTAGACTTCGCTTAGTAGTATACGCTTACTCGCTGTATTAGGTTTTACTCAGCAAGATAAGGCATCGTGTCAGCACCATGACTAGTGCATCAGTCAGCACAATAGATAGCGCTATTAATAGACATGATGCGTCAGCTCCTGAGTCATGGAGTCTTACTGTACACTTAGTAATAGTGTTGACACTCAGTTCAAACTCAGCCACAGTAGCGTATATAAACCCTCCTGTAGCGTCCTGAGTGGAACCAACTTGTCCTCTTGGTTCTCCACTCAGGTACGCATCTCCTTGTATTCCTTACTCCTTACCAATCTAACTTGTCCTCTTGGTTCTCCACTCAGCGTACCACGGCGTGACCTTGACATCCTGAGTTCTTGTATAAAAGACTCCAAGTCGATTGTCCCTCCGCCGTGACTGTGCGTTAGCGTGTGATTTATCTCCGCGCCAGGCTTGGGTGTGCTTACCTGACAGTTCACCTTATTTCTAGTTCACACTTGAGCTTGACGTAGCAAGGTGTCATACCGCTACATTAGGACAAGTTCCTCATCACTCTCTTGAGCTCCACGCTCACCAGTTTTATTCACTTTCCCTCTAGGTGGTTGACGACCATCAGTCCCTTGTGTTATCTACCTCATCCTTTGCCTGGGGAAGTCCGTAAGCAGAATCTGTGCATTTGTGGTACAACTGTAGTGTCCGTAAAACCGGCATACATTGTGCTTGCCTTTATTGGGTCTATCTGGTCATCAGTAGATGCCTCTGGGTACTGGCTGCAGAACTGGTCACCACGCCAGATAAGCTGCAGTTAGACATTGAGCCAGCCAGGCCTAGCCTGCGACAGCTGTACGCGTACCAACCAGAAAAGTTTGAGAGCGCTTCGGTGTGAGAGGCAGCCAACAGGTCGAGAAGACTGAGGCAGACAGCCTTGTAGCTCTACACATAACCCTTCACTATTCCCGAGTGTTCCTTTATCGCCGCAGCCTCGCGCAGTGTGAAACATCACTGTGTATTGGTCTCGCTTGATAGGACATTCCAGTCACCCTCGAGTTAGCGCTACGCGCTCGTTGTATCCCGTCGTCTAAATCCACCTCCTCACATTTTCCAAACTGCCTCGCATATTTGCGAATGTCCGCACCCGCCTTCGTCGTCTCTTCAGGAGGAGACAAGCTTCCATCACACCACCACATACTACAGCCTCTGCTTCGGCATCGCTGCACGTACACCCGGACACCCAGTCTGAACAAGACCAGATCCCCTCCCCAGTGTACGCATCACCATCGCCCACTATCTCAGTAGAATCCTTCCACTCCGCCCACTCCTCCTCCCAAGCCACACTCGCCCAGTCAGGCGAAAGTTTATTGACGAAGACGGCGTCAACACCCGTTACCAGGGGTTCCAACTAGAACTACCCCCTCGTAATATCGCCGAACAATACGTACAGGCAATCTATCACGACCCCGAGTACCGTTACGGATTACTAGAGCTCTACGGCCTAGAAATCCCAGTCCTCGGCACAGAATTCACAGTCCTGCAGTTGATAGCCATCGCTGTGAACCTCATCCCTCGTCTCGAAACTCCTCCTCACCCACTCCTCTCCCACATAAGGGAAGACGAAGAACGTGGCTCCCAAGAAAGGGAAACAGACAGCTCGTCTAGCACAAGCTCAGTATCCCAGCGGAGCTCGCTCGAAATTCGCCCTCCCTCCTCCAACTAAGAAAGAAAAGGAGTTCATATCTCGTATCCAAGACTGGGACAAGATCTCACCAGACGAACAACTCCTTTTGGAAGAATTCCGTCAGGCACAAGAGGAAGCAGAACAAAAGGAGAGACAGAAGAAACTAGACGAGATGTCACAACCAAGCGGAAGCACCCTCCCTCATGCCGCACCACCTACACCACTCCCCCCACCCACCGTCCAGGACTGCCTGGACCTTATCAATCACCTTGGCATAGCTGTCAGTAACCTCGCGCAACAAGTCACAGCCCTGACAGCACAGGTGACCTCGGCAACCGCCACCCGCCCCGGAAACGGGAAGAACAAGGAAATAGTGGCCCGCCCCAAAGCCTGGGATGGGAAAGGCTCCTCATCGGATGCCCGTCATTTCCTTGCCGCCTTCCACAACTGGGCAGGATCACTAGGGGACGCCATGAACACATGGCATACAGTGGATAACAAGTGGTATGCGGACGAACACAGGTGGATCGCTGCCGCCCTCAATCTGATGGAAGGGGACGCAAAAACCTGGGCACTCCCGTATCTGGAGTCCGCCAACCAAGGGACTATTCCCTTTGGAGGAAATTGGCTGGACTTCGTCAAGGAGTTCAACCACAGGTTCAGCCCCCTGGACGTCCAAGACATAGCTCGAGAAGAGCTAAAGAAAACAAAACAAGGCAAAAAGACGGTCGCCGAATATGCATCCATATTCGAGCAGTATTCTGGACAAACCGGGTGGTCCATCGTCGACCTCCGCACCCGCTTCTACGATGGTCTCACAGACGAGATCAAAGACCTCCTCGCCATCACCGACAAACCCCACAACACATACGATGAGCTCAAGCAGAGCGCGCAAGTCATCGATCAACGACTGCGCCAACGCCAGAGCGAGAAGAAAGGGAAACCTTCTTCATCATCACCACATACAACCTCCAACCCCGATGCCATGCAAGTCGACGCCACGCGTCAGCAAGGCAACTGTAACGCCACCACAGGGGCGTTAGGTACGACGTGTACTCTCGATAAGTCAACGGGATCGGTTAGGCGTGAACCGGCTAAGGTTCAGTTCGGTGATGAACAAGTATCACTTGGTCTCCCAGGGACACAAGGATATTAGCGGAAGTTCGAGGCTCAAGCGAAAAGGCGAGCGAAGAGGGACTCAAGCGCAATGGCGAGTCAAAGTCGTTCGTGAGGCAAAGACGATTGTGGTATTGCACAAGAAGTCAAGTCTACCGTACAAGCTAGGTAGAGCGTGACTTATATACTACTACAGGATGTTTGTGAAGTACAAACATATGACGCGATCCTGAGGTACTGGCCCCAGCGAGCTAATAAGGAAGCGCAAAGGGGAAGTCCGTAAAGGGTACAAGGGAATCCCGCGATGGCACGCGGGGCTCAAATGACGTCAGCGGGCCCTAGAAGTCACAGCCCTGGCTGCCCTGCGGTCATGGGGTTGGTGCGAGATAAGGGGCGAGGACCGAATCGAAGCGAGACATAGGTAAACGTACACAGCGAACGCGAGACAAGACAGATAAGCAGATAAGACCTATCGTACCGAAAGACGAGAATCGTAACAGCAACAAGCCGAAGGAGGAAATCTTTAAAACTAGGGGTGATTTTCAGGCATGGATGAGAGGGAAGTGCTACGGGTGTGGCTCGAAGGAGCACACAAAGAAGGATGGAAACCACGAGCGCGACGTCTGCAACTGGTGCCAAAGAGCAGGGCACCGAGCAAACGTCTGCCAGAACAAGAAAATGGGGAAACCGGCTAAAGCGAAAGCTGCAGCAACAACGGAGTCCCCTAGCCCACCATCGTCATCCAATACTGCGGCAGCAGCCGCCACAAGTACTTCCCCCGCCCAGACGTCCCAGGCAGACGTGGCGAAATTGTTGGGAATGTTGGAAAAGCAGCAGGAACAGCTGGATGCGTTCAAAGCGGCTTTTTAGATCAGGGGTCGCGTATAGCTGCGACCGGCCCCTCTACAGTAGATGACTCGGCTTCATGTAGTTGTAATATATGTTTACGCTCTCGCCTCGTTTCGGACTCAACTCCTGTAATTCATACGACTCATGTCTGTAAGTTAGATAGTAGTGTTAGTTCAGTCTCTTGTTTTCCTGATTCTATTACATCTACATCTGCCTCGGAGATGAACAATAGTAATGCTTCCTTTTCTCCACTTTCTTCAGAAGCAATGCCGCACGTGATGATTTCTGATGCAGCACTGTCTTCTACTATTATTCCCGAAACAAAAGATAAAAAATCACATTTTCATATTTCTGTGTATTTAAAAGGACGTCATCGTACTGTAAAAGTAGCAGCAATGGTAGACTCTGGGGCAACTTCGTTGTTCCTGGACAAAAAGTACACTGACCGCCACAAGATGTTGCAGGTTCCTCTTGACAGCCCCATTACCCTATATAACATAGACGGGACTCTCAATGAAGCTGGTAGTATCACCCATAAAGTCAGACACTCTCTGAAAGTCGGCCCTAGTGAAGAAAGTTACGACTTCTTAGTCACTTCACTCGGCCCAGAGAATGTCATTTTGGGACTACCATGGCTAAGGCAGAGGAACCCGCAAATAGATTGGCAGGAAGGCACTATGCGCCTCAACTCGACCGCTGAAACAGCGCAACCAGAGTTGGAGGTAGAGGTGACGCGCATCATGGCAAACCGGATGGAACGCCGCCGTCTCCTTGCGGAGAAAGTGCTTGATACAGTCCAAGACGAAGTTTTCTGTTTGGCAGGCTTCACATACTCTCAGCAGATCGCCGAGAAAGCCACCGCCTCCAAACCCAAGAAAACCTTCGAAGAGATGGTACCAAAGCACTACAGAGACTTCGCAAAAGTTTTCTCTGAGGAGGAATCCCAGAGGCTCCCTGAGCATCAACCATGGGATCACTGTTACGATTCTCGTCTTTCTGTACGATAGGTCTCATCTGCTTATCTGCCTTATCTCACGTTCGCGTGTACGTTTACCCATGTTCCGCTTCGATTCGGTCCTCGCCTCTTATCTCGCACCAACCCCATGACCGCAGGGAAGCCAGGGCTGTGACTTCCAGGGCCCGCTGACGTCATTTGAGCCCCGCGTGCCCCCGCGGGATTCCCTTGTACCTTTTACGGACTTCCCCTTTGCACTTCCTTATTAGCTCGCTGGGGCCAGTACCTCAGGATCGCGTCATATGTTTGTACTTCACAAACAACCTGTAGTAGTATATAAGTTACGCTCTACCTAGCTTGTATGGTAGACTTGACTTCTTGTGTAATACCACAATCGTCTTTGCCTCACGAACGACTTTGACTCACCTTTGTGCTTGAGTCCCTCTTCGCTCGCCTTTTCGCTTGAGCCTCGAACTTCCGCTAATATCCTTGTGTCCCTGGGAGACCAAGTGATACTTGTTCATCACCGAACTGAACCTTAGCCGGTTCACGCCTAGCCGATCCCGTTGACTTACCGAAGTACACGTCGTACTTAACGCCCCTGTGGTGGCGTTACAATCACGCTATAGATGTAACGCCACCACAGGGGCGTTAAGTACGACGTGTACTTCGGTAAGTCAACGGGATCGGCTAGGCGTGAACCGGCTAAGGTTCAGTTCGGTGATGAACAAGTATCACTTGGTCTCCCAGGGACACAAGGATATTAGCGGAAGTTCGAGGCTCAAGCGAAAAGGCGAGCGAAGAGGGACTCAAGCGCAAAGGCGAGTCAAAGTCGTTCGTGAGGCAAAGACGATTGTGGTATTACACAAGAAGTCAAGTCTACCGTACAAGCTAGGTAGAGCGTAACTTATATACTACTACAGGATGTTTGTGAAGTACAAACATATGACGCGATCCTGAGGTACTGGCCCCAGCGAGCTAATAAGGAAGTGCAAAGGGGAAGTCCGTAAAAGGTACAAGGGAATCCCGCGGGGGCACGCGGGGCTCAAATGACGTCAGCGGGCCCTGGAAGTCACAGCCCTGGCTTCCCTGCGGTCATGGGGTTGGTGCGAGATAAGAGGCGAGGACCGAATCGAAGCGGAACATGGGTAAACGTACACGCGAACGTGAGATAAGGCAGATAAGCAGATGAGACCTATCGTACAGAAAGACGAGAATCGTAACAATAGACCTCGAACCAGATGCCGTTAAACACTGGAGGGTCAAAACGTACCCCATGTCCCCAAGCGAGCAAGTGGAACTCGACAAATTCCTGCAAGAGCACATCTCAAAAGGATATCTGGTCCCATCTAAGTCACCGATGGCATCGCCAGTGTTCTTTATAAAGAAAAAGGATGGCAAACTCCGTCTAGTGCAGGATTACCGTCGTCTTAATAAAATCACCATTAAGAATCGTTATCCACTACCACTCGCCGCAGACATTATAAACAGGTTGAAAGGAGCTAAGGTCTTCACCAAGTTCGACGTAAGATGGGGCTATCACAATATCCGGATCAAACCTGGAGACGAATGGAAGGGTGCTATTATCACTAATCGCGGGCTGTACGAGCCAAAGGTCATGTACTTCGGTATGACCAACAGCCCAGCCACCTTCCAAGCCCTCATGAACGCTGTCTTTGCCGACCTAATCGCAGCAGGAGAGGTCGCCGTATACATGGATGACATCCTCATCTATAGCAACTCTCTAGAACACCACCGCCAAATTGTGCGTGAGGTGCTAAGAAGATTGCAAGAACACGACCTCTACCTCAAACCAGAGAAATGCGACTTTGAAAGGCAAGAAATGGAATACCTGGGAATGATAATCCGTCCCGGAGAAGTGCAGATGGACCCTGGCAAGGTCACTGCAGTAAGGGAGTGGCCTACACCCACAACGCTCAAAGAGGTTAGAGCGTTTATCAGGTTCGCCAACTTCTATCGTCGATTCATCAAGGACTTCGCAGCTATCGCCCGACCCTTGCATGACCTCACGAAGAAGGACACTCCATGGCATTGGCATTCTGAACAGCAGAAGGCTTTCGACCACTTGAAGGAAAGCTTCGTACGAGAACCCATTCTCAAAGTGTACGACCCACAGCTTCCAACAAGAGTCGAAACCGATGCTTCAGGATTTGCTACCGGCGGTATACTTACTCAAAAGTATCCTGATGGTCTCTGGCACCCTGTTGCGTATCGCTCGCAGTCTATGAGCAAAGAAGAACGCAACTACGAAATCTACGACAGAGAAATGCTCGGCCTAATCCGTGCCTTAGAGGACTGGAGACACTTCCTCGAAGGCATCTCCTTTGAAGTAATCACCGACCATAAGAATATGGAATGGTGGGCAAGCATGAAGGACTTAAACCGCAGACAAGCCCGATGGGCACTGTACTTAAGTCGCTTTGCCTTCAAAATCACTTACAAAAAGGGAGACTCTATGCAGGCCGATGCATTAAGTAGATTCTCGAGAGACCACATCAGAGACAACGAGGATAACTGCCAGGTTCAGGTTTTACAACCTAAGCATTTCCTCAATGCCGCCCAAGCACACTTCCGCCCAGAAGTGGACTCCCTAGGGAATCGCATAAGACTCGCGTCCATTCAAGAAGCAGAAGTAATAGAGGGTCTCAAAGGTTTACAAAAGACCGCTCCAAAAGCTCTCATGGACGGAGTAGCGATGTGGGAGGAAGATGATGGCCTAGTCTACCACAGGGGGAAACTGTATGTTCCCAATGACCGGACATTAAGACGAGACGTGGTCAAGTCATGCCACGACTCTGTCACCACCGGTCACCCTAGTAAGAACGGCACCATCGAGCTAGTCAGTCGCTACTATTGGTGGCCACGCATGGCAGGCTTTATCAGCTCGTACGTAGAAGGATGCGATCGATGCCAACGCTACCGCAAAGATCTGCACCCCAAAGCCATAATTCAGCCACAGGAAGTACCTGAAGGACCTTGGCAGATAGTCGGAGTCGATCTAATCGGCCCACTACCCATGTCACATGGAAAGGACATGATCCTTAACATAGTGGATCATTATACAAAACAGATCCATCTATTTCCAGTGACGTCCCAAATCACGGCTGATGGGGTAGCATCCATCTACTTCGAACAAGTCTTCCCCTTGCACGGGATCCCCAAGAAAATCATCAGTGACAGGGGACCCCAGTTTGCTGCAAGGAGCATGCGGGCACTATACAAGCGACTAGGGATAGATGCAGGTCTCACGACCGCCTATCACCCTCAAGCTAATGGACAGGTAGAGCGCAAAAATCAGGAAGTAGAAGTCTACTTGCGCTTGTTCATTAGTAAGAGGCAGGATGATTGGGCAGACCTGCTCCCTACAGCGGAATTTGTGGTCAATAGTAGACTCAACTCAGCCACGGGGCACACCCCCTTTGAGCTACTATACGGCTATACGCCTGACTTCACCATTCCCGCTGGTAGGCCTACCGGAATCCCAACGCTCGATAAGCGTCTCCAACACTTAGTTTCCACAAGAAGGGATGCAGAGGCAGCTCTACGCCTAAGTAAAAGGCGAATGCAAACAGACGTTGAACAGAGACACAAGCCATACGTCTTCAACGTCGGGGATAAAGTCTGGTTGCAAGCTAAGCAAATAAAAATACACCAACAGTCGTCCAAACTGGGCCCTAAACAGCTAGGCCCATTTGAAGTCACTGAAGTCAAAAGTGATGTCGACTACAAGCTTGCACTCCCCCCTGCATTACGGATCCATGATGTATTTCATGTAGACCGCCTCTCCCCTTATAAGGGAAACGAAGTTAATGGGCTTATGCCACCTCCACCTGAACCCATCACAGTCGAAGGGGAAGAAGAGTACGAAGTCGACCATATAAGAGACTCCAAACTCTTTGGTCGTACTCTTAAGTACCTAGTTCGCTGGAAGGGCTACGGTGAAGGCGAGGACACTTGGGAGCCAGCCAAAAATCTAGCGCATGCCCCGGATAAAGTCAAGGAGTTCCACTCCTCAAACCCGGGCGCACCTAGAAAAATAGCAGCTCTCATCTACGCGTCCTTGCCTTGGCAAGCTTCTCATATGTACACAGAGGCCAACGCGGACGTCGACCCTTAAGAAGGGGGGTGATGTCATGGACGCGTATATTATTTTCCCTATTTTTCTGTATTTTTACGGAATTATCTGAGGAAGATATAAAGGGCCGAAGTACAAGATATTGTCAGTCACATGCTGCCATCATGTGCTCCTTCGAGCACGTGACCCTGGGATAGTTGCACCCTTAACGGGACAGCCAAATCCGGTCACATTCCATTTACGTACAGACTCATACGATTGGTAGATAAGGAAGGAACCTTCTAGATAGTTCTAGTGTTACGATTCGGATTGATCGGCGCCTCGGGCCGGGAAGTGGACACTGACACGTCGACTATGACATCGCCATCAGCAGGATATCGTCATGGACTTGTAGGATCAGTCAGCCGGGTAAGCTCCGGCGCATGTGATTGTACGATAACGGATCGGATCTCAGAGTGACTCGTAGTGACTCATAACTAGGATAGCTGTACTAGGGTTCGCGGTACTTACGCTATTAGCTAGTTAGTATTCGAGCGGCGCTTCAAAGCCCGCATGTAACTGTATAAGTAGATAGGTGCGAAGACCAAGAACGGCATCTTGGTCTTCTTCCAATACCACTATCTTCTACTCGTCTTTACTAAGAGGCTCTCCCCCTCTTAAGTGAGTGTCCGGCATATCCCCTTAGACCAGGGATCCCCGTGACTTACCCTTCACCTGTCCCTTCGCGGATCAGTGGAATTCCCAGTCGACATTGCAGCCTACCAAGTCTTCCTCTATCGCAACGATCGCGTGGCTACTCCGTATCACTCCTTCTATATCCTCGACAGTACCACCTGGGCCAACGCCAAGTACATCGATCGGATTCCATCGGGAGTCCCTCAGCTTGAAGACCTCCACGCATACTTCGGACGCGACGAAAGTCTTCAGCCCCATCCCGCCTTCTACGCAAGCACCTTTGCCAATCGCAACTACCGACTCCTTAGGATCGCCACCAGACAAGAGGCCTAAGTCAGGCAGACGTCCGTGGTAGACGTTACATTAAGACCAAGATCCCACCGTGGCCAATCCTACAACCAAAGAACTTTGGGTCCCGTTCAGACCCTACTACATCGACAGAAGAGGAGATCGCAACGTCCCAAAGAGATACTTGGGATCCGCATTTTGGAAAGACGACGCAGAGACACCAGGCTACGTCACTTACTATTTCGATCGACAAAATAACTCGCAACTCATCCCAGTAGAATTCAACTTCGACAACCACTGTTGGGTAGAAGTTCGTTGGGACGCCGGAAGAGAAAAACTCCAAGCCACCAGACCAGCAAGCTCAATCCTCAACCTAGATATCAAACAATCAGAAGTCGTCACCAGAGACCAGTGGGGAATAATCGACGGAGAAGACAAAGAACCCATCAGATCCCCAACACCCAAGACACCCGCACCATCACCATCGATCAAAAGCAACCCAGAAGAAATCGTCATCAGAGACGAACAAGAGGAGGAACAACTAAAACAAATCGCTGAGTTGATTCCCACCGACATGTCAATAACCATCCCAACCATGGCAGCAGCCCGAACAGCCCTACTAGGCAAAGACATTGGATACCAACCACTCCCCGGAGGACCACCCTGATGGAGGAGGAGGAGGAGGAGGACCACCAGGAGGAAACCCAGACGACAACCCGCAAGATGACCAAACGGGCATACCAACATTCACAATGCCCGACACCGACAAGTTCATCGGGAAAGAACCCAAGATCTTCACCGGAAATCGCTGATGAAGCAGAAGCCTTCCTCGCCCAATGGAATCGGTTCGCGGGGGTCAACGCCGCTAACAAAAGCCTCAAAGTCCCTTACATCAAAGCAATGATGTTCCTCACTTATATCCAGGGACCACTCGTCGACGAATGGGCAACAGAAACAGCCAAATGGCTCGACGCCCAAGCTAACAGGAACGACCCGTGGCTCTGGGCAGGAGTAGAGCTCGCATTCAAAGGACAATTTCGCGACAACCTGGAAAAAGATCGCGCAAGAGTAGAACTCGACAAAGGGTTTAGGATGATGAATGAGGACATTGACAGCTACGTCACTAAATTTGAAAAGCTGGTCCGACAGGCTGACTACCGGCTGGACGAACCACTCGTCCTCGACAAGTTCACCAGAGGCGTTCCTCTCAAACTATATCAAAACGCCTACCAATTCCACAACCCGCGCAGCTACTCCCAATGGAAAAGCGCGCTCATCGAACAACAAAAGAGGTACCTTCACATAAAAGCCAGGGAGACCGGTTTTGGAAGGCAACCACAAATTGCACAACGACCTCGCCCGAATCAGCCACTCCGGTTCCAACCTCCGCAACGACAAGGAAACCAACAAGGGTGGCAGCAATATCGCAACCACCCAGACGCAATGGACACCACACCTGGAAGAATCAGGGCGAGGGTCGCGGAAATAGGCGATGTTAACAGAAACCACCCAGAAGATCCCAGAGATTGGACCCCGGGAGGAAGACCCCCATTCCTGCCAAGAGGTGGATTCATGCAACGTCGAGGAGGAGGACGAGGAGTCCTGAACATAAGGGACGTAACCTGCTACAACTGTAACCAGAAGGGACACTTCTCACGAGACTGCAACCAGCCACGAAGGGCGCGGGGAAGAAGCGCATATATCGAAGAAGTTCCTACCGCACCACAAAGTGTAGCGGAGGAACCCCTCATTGACCTGGACGAACCAGTCCAAGGCAACAGAGGCACCGTCAACTCTCAAATGGGCGACCTGCTGACTCAAGTCGTGGCGCTACCGGAGGAACAGAGGGGAATGTTTATGAGGGAAATGATGGGGAGACAGGATTTTCAGAACGCCTGAACCCAACGGCCTGGGTGAGGGCTTTAAATTGTAACTCAACGTTTATCACACACTATCGATCTATGCACGTTCCAGTTTCGATTCGCACGAGTTACTTCATGGCCGACAAAAAAGCACTAGTGGACTCCAGAGCCACGCACAACTTCATACACCCAGACTTCGTCAGAAGAATGCATCTGGGAACCAAGGAATTACCAAATCCGCGTAACATATGGAACATCGATGGAACGCACAACAAAGGGGGAAAAATCACCCATTACATCGATCTAAACATACAAACTGATGGGAAACTCAAAACCATTCAGTTCCTAATTACCAACGTAGGGGGAGAAGACATCATCCTCGGCTACCCCTGGTTAGCAACATTTCAACCACGAATACAATGGGCCTCCGCCACGATGGACACGAAACAATACCCCATCATCATACGAACCACCAATCCCAATAAACCACCGACCCAAGCTACAGCCCAAGCCGAACTTCGAAGCATCATCACAAAAATGCAGGATGACGAACGAATGCAAGCTTTCGAAGAGCTAGAAGAGACAGTCCCGGTACACTTACGAACAACAGCAACCAACCTGGCAATAGCGGCACACGAAACGGCGGAAAAGAAGGAACTCCCAGAGGAATACAAAAGACACGCAAAGGTATTCAGCGAAGAGGAATCTCATCGATTCCCACCTTCTAGACCCTGGGATCATGCTATCGACCTTAAGCCAAACGCCCCAGACCACATCAACTGCAAAGTCTATCCGCTCAATCAAACGGAAGACAAAGCGCTAGAAGAGTTCTTGGACGAACAACTAGCAAAAGGATACATCAGACCATCCAAATCGCAGTACGCAGCCCCTTTCTTCTTCGTCAAAAAGAAGGACGGAAAACTACGCCCGGTGCAGGACTACAGGGAACTCAACACATGGACCATACGCAACCAGTACCCTCTCCCACTCATACCCCAGCTAATCGCAGATCTCAGTGGGGGATGGATATTTTCGAAATTCGACGTCCGATGGGGATATACCAACATCAGAATCAAACCCGGAGACGAGCACAAAGCAGCGTTCAAGACCAAACGGGGATTCTTCGAACCCTTGGTAATGTATTTCGGAATGACAAACGCACCGGCAACTTTCCAAGCCATGATGAACTGGACCTTCGCCCCTCTTATCGAACACCACGAAAAGAAAGGAACCGTCATTTGTGTATATATGGACGACATAGGTGTAGCCACGGCCACAACAAGGGAAGCACACACGGAAGCCATCCACGACATCCTAGATCTACTGGAGCAAAACGACCTCTACCTCAAACTGGACAAATGCACATTCCACTCAGACACCCTCGATTACCTGGGGGTAATCATTAAGAAGGGGGTGATTCGCATGGACCCTGTCAAAATCTCCGGAATCCGCGAATGGCCAGTTCCCAAAAACGTCAAACAGGTACGATCATTCCTAGGATTTTGCAACTTCTACCGCGCTTTCATCCGGGGATTCGCCAATCACGCACGACCACTCAACAAACTCACACGCAAAGACACGGAATGGCAATGGGGAACAGAACAACAGGCAGCGTTCGACAAACTCAAAACCCTCGTAACGGAAGAACCGGTACTCAAACACCCGGAACTGGACAAACCCTTCGAACTGGAAGTCGACGCCTCGGGATATGCGGTAGGGGCGGTACTGCTCCAGCGCGATAAAGACAACAAACGACACCCAATCGCCTACTACTCCAATACCCTCAACGCAGCAGAAAGGAATTACGACATCTACGACCTGGAACTGTTAGCCATTGTCAAAGCCCTGAGGAACTGGAGACCGTACCTCGCCGGATCGCCCCACAAGATCAAGGTATTCTCGGACCACATGAACTTGCAATACTGGAGATCCCCACAAAAGATCAGTAGGCGGGTAGCAAGGGAAGTGCTAGAACTCTCCGAATACGACATAGAGATTCACCACATCAAGGGAACGGCGAACGGAAGAGCAGACGCCCTGTCAAGGAGACCCGACTACGACCAAGGAGAGCACGACAACGAGCAAGTCACAGTACTCCCGGATCACATATTCGTCAGAGCTGCAACAATCGACACAACGGACAACCCAACACGCATGAGCGCAACAATCCCTGTGGAAGAAATGCAGCCCACGTACCCAGTATACACCCAGGACAACGACATTGCCACGAAATGGGTAGACCCGCATAAACTCAAACGCATCGAAGGCACCTGGTACAAAGAAGGGCGAAGAGTAGTCACAGGCGACGCTCACGAACGGAAGCGTATTATACAGGCCCACCACGACACGCTCGCATACGGACACCCGGGAATCAGCCGAACCATCAAACTGATCGAGAGATACTATTGGTGGCCAGGACTCCGGCAAGAAACACAGGATTACGTTAAAGGATGCGCCGACTGTCAACGAATCAAAGTCAACAACAGACCAACACGCGCACCACTACAACCAATATTCCCAAAACCGGAAGCAACCCCATTCGAAGTCATAGCCCTAGATTTCATCACCAAACTACCCCAATCAAACGGCTGTGATTCCATACTGACAGTAACAGACCACGACTGTTCTAAAGCGGCAGTATTCATCCCGTGCCTAGAAGAAATAAGCGCAGAAGGAACTGCGGCCCTGTACGTGACACATGTTTTCCCCAGATTCGGACTGCCAGCGCGCATCATCAGCGATCGGGACCCCAGATTCGCATCAAAGTTCACCCGCGAACTATGCCGAATACTCGGCATAGAACAGAACATTTCCACCGCGTACCACCCCAGAACTGACGGCCAATCGGAACGAACCAACCAATGGCTAGAACAATACCTAAGGTTCTGGGTCAATGAACGACAGGACGACTGGACACAATATCTACCAATGGCGGAATTCACGCATAACAATTGGCCCAACGAATCAACCAAGGAATCTCCGTTCAACGTCCTCATGGGGTATAACCCACGCGCTGATTGGATCGATCGACCATCCCCCATTCCACAGGTAGCGCTACGGGCGCAACAATTCAAAGAGGCTAGAACCCGCGCCCAGGAACTGATGATCAAAGCGCAGCAGGGCTGGATCAAACACAAGGACACCCCAAAATACCAAATAGGAGACCTCGTATGGCTCGAAGGGCGCCACCTACGCACCAACCAACCAACGGCAAAACTCGCGCCCCAAAGACATGGACCCTTCCAGATCATCCAGGTGATGTCCGCAGTCAACTACCGTCTAGAACTTCCCACGCAGTGGAGCATTCACCCAGTATTTCACACGGACCTCCTTACTCCGTACAAAGAAACTCCCACACACGGACCAAACTATCAGCGCCCACCGCCGGATCTAGTGGACGGAGAAGAAGAATACGAGGTCGAGAAGATTCTAGACTCCCGGCGATTCGGCAGGACAAGGAAGTTGCAATATTTGGTCAAGTGGCGCGGATATCCGGACTCGGACAACCAGTGGGTCTCCAAGGATGACGTATTCGCGGACGAAGCAATTCGGGAATTCAAACGTTCAAACCCCGCCAGGGAAGCACATATAAGCGCAGGGAAATCCCAAGAGACGTCCCCATCTCCTTCACCCACTCTCCCACATACTCATGTCCTCGTCCCCAGTCCAAGTACACTATGTCCTCGACGACCTACTCCCAATCTCAGTACAACCTACCCTCATCGTTCAAAACGCGCCATCATCACCCCTGTCGCTTCCCCAGTCCGTTCACAACGGAGACAGTCGTCCACCTACCCCCGTACCATTCCTCCTTCCTTCACCAACCACTACAAGAGTTGGTTCAAGAGATCCTTCGCCGATCCACGTGCCAATGTCCGCAGGACCCGATACGGACGAGACTTCGATTCAAGAGGACCGGGACTTCGACCGGTACCTATCAGAGGAGCATTGCCCTCTACACCAACACCTCACTTACGGCAACCACCTCACCACCACGCACAACGAAACCCCTCCGTTATGCACCACGGACGGGGAGCCAATACGTATGCCGAAAGCTGCTCGACCCAAGGTCCGCATCTATCGTGCGGAAGAACACAGCCCGGTTTCCCGACGCCAAGTGGAGACTCCTCCACCCCTCGGGTTCCAATGCAACAGGGGAGTACACTATATCCCTTTCCAGATCCGCGATGCTCAGGACCGGCTGCACCCAGCTCGGTATACGCAGCTCATCCTCACGGCGGACCCCTTCGTCCTCGCCTACAGGAGAGGCAGCGACCAGCAATACGGCAAGCCGGTGCACGCCGCCCCCAACTACGACTACCCCCGAGACACCGCATACTGCGACGACGACCTGATCTTCTTAGATCAGCGCAGCATCATGCGGGAGTCGGTAGACCGCGCCCTCACGGGCATGAAGGATCTCACGTTGACAGCAGAGGTCCACCGCTATCGCTGCGCCCAGGCGGGGGTGGAAGCGAAGGAGTCAGAGTTGGCACGGCTGATGGAGGAGTTGGACAAGGTTGCCAGGGTGAGACGCGAATGCGTGCTTCGCCTCCAGCGAGCCAACGCGATTACGCGTATCGAGGTGGAACGGGATTCTTATCGCCCCGGACTGGAAGCAGGGCAGCAGGTTGCAGCGCAGAGAGAGGCGGCGGCACAGCGGGGTCGAGCTGGGGCTCGACCATAAGAAGGGGGTGATGTTACGATTCGGATTGATCGGCGCCTCGGGCCGGGAAGTGGACACTGACGCGTCGACTATGACATCGCCGTCAGCAGGATATCGTCATGGACTTGTAGGATCAGTCAGCCGGGTAAGCTCCGGCGCATGTGATTGTACGATAACGGATCGGATCTCAGAGTGACTCGTAGTGACTCATAACTAGGATAGCTGTACTAGGGTTCGCGGTACTTACGCTATTAGCTAGTTAGTATTCGAGCGGCGCTTCAAAGCCCGCGTGTAACTGTATAAGTAGATAGGTGCGAAGACCAAGAACGGCATCTTGGTCTTCTTCCAATACCACTATCTTCTACTCGTCTTTACTAAGAGGCTCTCCCCCTCTTAAGTGAGTGTCCGGCATATCCCCTTAGACCAGGGATCCCCGTGACTTACCCTTCACCTGTCCCTTCGCGGATCAGTGGAATTCCCAGTCGACATTGCAGCCTACCAAGTCTTCCTCTATCGCAACGATCGCGTGGCTACTCCATATCACTCCTTCTATATCCTCGACAGTACCACCTGGGCCAACGCCAAGTACATCGATCGGATTCCATCGGGAGTCCCTCAGCTTGAAGACCTCCACGCATACTTCGGACGCGACGAAAGTCTTCAGCCCCATCCCGCCTTCTACGCAAGCACCTTTGCCAATCGCAACTACCGACTCCTTAGGATCGCCACCAGACAAGAGGCCTAAGTCAGGCAGACGTCCGTGGTAGACGTTACATCTAGACTTCGCTTAGTAGTATACGCTTACTCGCTGTATTAGGTTTTACTCAGCAAGATAAGGCATCGCGTCAGCGCCATGACTAGTGCATCAGTCAGCACAATAGATAGCGTTATTAATAGACACGACGCGTCAGCTCCTGAGTCATGGAGTCTTACTGTACACTTAGTAATAGTGTTGACACTCAGTTCAAACTCAGCCACAGTAGCGTATATAAACCCTCCTGTAGTGTCCTGAGTGGAACCAACTTGTCCTCTTGGTTCTCCACTCAGGTACGCATCTCCTTGTATTCCTTACTCCTTACCAATCTAACTTGTCCTCTTGGTTCTCCACTCAGCGTACCACGGCGTGACCTTGACATCCTGAGTTCTTGTATAAAAGACTCCAAGTCGATTGTCCCTCCGCTGTGACTGTGCGTTAGCGCGTGATTTATCTCCGCGCCAGGCTTGGGTGTGCTTACCTGACAGTTCACCTTATTTCTAGTTCACACTTGAGCTTGACGTAGCGAGGTGTCATACCGCTACACGTTGCTTCTATTGTCAGCAACTCAGCCACTGGATGAAGGACTGCCCGAAACGCCAGAAGACCACCACACACATCAACGAAGTCACTACTTCACACTCCATCCTCGACCCTACCACCCAGACCGTACTACGTGATGCAATTGCCCTAAGTCCTCAAGAATGAGCACAGGTCCTTAATGGCCTCACGCTTATTGGCGACAATAACTTCCATGGAAGTCCTGACCTCCAAATAAATAATCTAGAACTCGTCTCACCCCACTCCATACTTTCACCCCTTCCTGCCTTGTACCTGCATCTTCCATCACAATCCACCACCTTTCACAATCCAAGCCTCAATCAACTATCGAGGTGATCGTGTTCAATGGACAAGATGCGCCCAGGCTCAATACTGGGTGGCAAAGGCAAGGATGACGTAAGATGACTTGCAACACACAAGCGAATAGACAAGGACTAGATTTCAGAGGACGGAAAACAAGACTGGAACGTAGAACTACAGTGCTATCCTACAGGTTTTTATACAGTTGGAGTCTCCTATTTTTCTTTGTTGTTTTCTACTGTTTTTCCAAATGTGCAGCCTTTTGGTCGCCATGATGGCACCATCGAGTCACATGATCATAAGTAAGGTTTTCCAGAACAGAAACAGAAGTTTCCGAAACGTGAGAACATAGAAATATGGAAGAATCTTGAAACATGAGAAGCAGGAATGCGCAGAAACTTTGAAACTTCTAGACAGATGGCATGATCTGGTGATTGTGACACCACCCCTTGCTCGTCTGTCGTCTCATCTCTGACCTCATCTCATTCCTCGTCGCCATCCTGTTGCCTGTCACCAACCATGGCTCCCTCCTCCTTGTCATCTAGCGCCTCCCCCAGCACTCGACCTCACTTCTCGTTTGCCCCAGTTGCGCTCGCCCTCTCAGACGAAATACCCACCTCCTGACCTACCACTCCGCCCCCTGCTCCACTCATAGACTTCTTTTCAACCCTTGACGATCCCTCCCTTGACATACACGCTCCACTCATCCCTCTTCAGCCCCTCGCCCCTCAGCTTTCCATTATCAAGGACGATACTGCCCTTCAGGGGGGGTAAAAACCTCGACGAACTCGGTTTCAACCCCACACACACGTACCTACCCACCCCTTTTTCCATGCCATGCACTCAAGAGGCTGAAGACCCTGACAAAATTGAACTACCACACCACATAGAAGAGTCGCACAACGATACAGATCGACATCACAAAGCTAAAGTACCCAACGGACACCCCTTGCAGGCATACATCCAAGGGAAACACGCCTGAGAGTATGATGCCAATGATGAAGGGTCACACAAGCATCCAGACCCACAAATCGCAGCCCGCAAAATCCCCCTGCCCAGGTTCAAGAAGTATCGAAGGTGCCCAGAACCCTCAAAACACGAGCTGCCCTGAAATAAACAAACGCCACCCACCTACACAAATCCCAGACCGACGGGCCAGAAGCTGTTGACAACAGGTAACGCAGAGCCCTCAAGTTACAATGCTATCACACAGCACCTCAACTTCTGCTATCGCCCACAAGCCAGGGTACAAGAATATCCCCTGAACCCCTTTCTCCTTACAACTAGAGAGCTGGCAGCCCTAGTGTAACGTTCCACCGCACGTTCTTCTTGTACTACGGACAAGGCTACCAGGATGACCTAGCGATCACCAGATATGTCGAAGTCACGTACTTGATCTTCTACTAGCTCGATGACGAGGCATAGTAATGTTGCCCAAAGGATGCAGAGGGTTGCGAAGAGAGTAAGTCAAAGTAGATGTTGCAAAGGTAGTCGGCAAGACAGCACAACTAAGGAGATGATGTAGCACGTTCCTTGAACGGCACAGGTAGAGAGGAAAGGAATGGATGTGAGACCTTACGGCGATTCACCAGCTAAGGACTAGGAGTTGACAACCAAAGTCTATTCAGCACTCAACTGGCAAGACAGCGCAGAAGAGGCAAAGGCGTTTGGGTGGTGTAATCCAAGAAGTCAAGCTTAGGTCTTCAGCGACCATAAGCCAGAGCCTATATACATGTCCAAGGAGGTTTGAACCCCAGCTTGGAACTCCGAAACCCTAATACACGGATTGTCATGGACGCGTATATTATCTTCCTATTTTTCTGTATTTATACAGAATTATTAAAGGAAGATATGAAGGGCCAAAGTACGAGACTTCGTCAGTCACGCGTTGCCACCACGTGCACATTTAAGCACGTGACCCTGAGATAGTTACACCCTTAAAGGGACAACCTAATCCGGTCACATTCCACATACGTACGGACTCACGCGATTGATAGATAAGGAAGGAACATTCTAGATAGTTCTAGACCACGCTTAGTAGTTTACGCTTACTCGCTGTATTAGGTTTTACTCAGCAAGATAAGGCATCGCGTCAGCGCTATGACCAGTGCATCAGTCAGCACAATAGATAGCGCTATTATTAGAACACGACGTGTCAGCTCCTGAGTCAGGGAGTCTTACTGTACACTTAGTAATAGTGTTTAGACTCCGTTTAAGCTCAGCTCCAGTAGCGTATATAAACCCTCCTGTAGCGTCCTGAGTAGAACCAACTTGTCCTCTTGGTTTCTACTCAGCTTACCACTGTGTGACATCACGAGATTGTAGTTCTGCATAAGGACTACCTTGACCTTGCACGCTCCACAGTGACTGTAAGTTCGGCGCGTGATTTATCTCCACGCTAGGCTTGAGTTGTTACGATTCTCGTCTTTCTGTACGATAGGTCTCATCTGCTTATCTGCCTTATCTCACGTTCGCGTGTACGTTTACCCATGTTCCGCTTCGATTCGGTCCTCGCCTCTTATCTCGCACCAACCCCATGACCGCAGGGAAGCCAGGGCTGTGACTTCCAGGGCCCGCTGACGTCATTTGAGCCCCGCGTGCCCCCGCGGGATTCCCTTGTACCTTTTACGGACTTCCCCTTTGCACTTCCTTATTAGCTCGCTGGGGCCAGTACCTCAGGATCGCGTCATATGTTTGTACTTCACAAACAACCTGTAGTAGTATATAAGTTACGCTCTACCTAGCTTGTACGGTAGACTTGACTTCTTGTGTAATACCACAATCGTCTTTGCCTCACGAACGACTTTGACTCGCCTTTGCGCTTGAGTCCCTCTTCGCTCGCCTTTTCGCTTGAGCCTCGAACTTCCGCTAATATCCTTGTGTCCCTGGGAGACCAAGTGATACTTGTTCATCACCGAACTGAACCTTAGCCGGTTCACGCCTAGCCGATCCCGTTGACTTACCGAAGTACACGTCGTACTTAACGCCCCTGTGGTGGCGTTACATGAGTCCTGAAGACCTGACAGTTCACCAACTATCCTTTCCCTTGAGCTTAGTGTAGCAAGGTGTCATACCGCTACACGGATCCTAGGAATGAGTCACAATCGAGTCAGAGATAACAATCGACCAATGGCAGTAAGGCGCAAAGGTATGAGTCAGAGATAATCATCTGCAGCTGTATGAGTGCTGCTTCCATCCAATCAGAGCACAAACGTTGTATAGTACATCAGAAACCAGGCACAATCGATCAGGCACATACAAGTCATCACAAACACGAGGCATTCGAGACTGGTCCAGGCACAAGCTCATCTGGACCCTTCTGGTGCAAGTCTAGCCAGGTCACGTGCCAGGATCACGTGACAGGCACTTGATGTAAGATCACATGATCTACTCCCAATATTCCTGAGTGAATCCAAGGTAGGCGGGGAGGTCACGTGACTTAGCTGATTGTTGGGCGTGTTCTGTAACGGTCCTTCCGGCCCGTTCGTTGTCACCGACTTGGTTGTTGTCGTCGAACACTGATACAGCCCGAAGTCGTAACGTTTGGAGGCGTTACACGTGGTAATGAAAGACAGAGTCGGCAAGACAGCACGACTGTAGTGAGATAGGTGATAGAGAAGAGGAAGAGGTCGCAGCGGCGGGACAGGCTCCGAGGGCACGCTGAGGAGCAGAAGTACAAGCAGCACTCAAAGCTCAGAGGTAGCATACAGCACACATCGGCAAGACAGCACAATGCGGCAACTACATGGCTAAGAGGCAAGTAGGATTGGGGAAGGGGGAATCCAAGATGTTCTAAAGCTGGCGTCTTAGGGACGCTCAGCTCTACTACTTATACCTGTCCAGGGAGCTTTCAAGCTCAGCCTGAACCTAATACCGAGTCACTATGAGTCATGAACCCTAATACAACCGGATCTACTAGCCAATGGCATAAGGCGCTCTTGGCACGAGTCACTGTGAGTCATTAACACGAGGCAGGGCTAGACCCATGATGTCATAACACATGTCCATCGGCAACTGTACGTTACCGGTCCATAATCACAAGCCAACCCGGGCACGTGCTCATCCGGGCTCTTCTGGAACGTTCTAGAAGCAGGTCATGTGCCAGGTCACGTGACGGCCAAACATCGTCTCTTCAGCAAATGCTGGACTGCTCGCTTCATAACTTCGTTGAAGTTATGAGCTTTGACGGAGCCTTCGGCAATCTCCACTTCTCCCACGGTCACGTGCGAGGGCGCTTGAGGGAAAACGTAACATGTTCAATCTTAAGCCTCATAACTTCAACCTCTTCTTCGGCATATTCAGCACGTGATCGCTTCATGGCAGTGTTCCAAGGTCTTGCAGGGGTGTTCGGGGAACCAGTTACAGGCGGAACCGTAACACCTAGGACCTCGAAAGCCCTACAGACCCATTGATATGTCCAAGACTGAAGAACCTTAGATTCGAGGACGAATCAATCAAGAAGGGGGCATATGTCATGATCACCGAATCATGCCATCAATCTTAGAAGTTTCTGAGTTCCCACATACTTCGCTTCTATTCTCGTATTTCAGACCTTTCCATGTTTGTTTTCTATCTGATCAAATCTCTCACGCTTCGGAATTTCCCATTTCCATCCTGGAAAACCTTACCTTTGGTCATGTGACTCTTACATCAGATGGCGCCATTATGGCGACTGAAAGACTGTGCATCTAAAGAAAATCATAGAAAATAGTAGAAAAATAGGGGGCTCTACTTGTATAAAAGACCTGTAGGATAGTTTGTAATTCCTCATTCTAGTCTTGTTTTCCGTCTCTGAATCCAGTCTATTGCCATTCACTTGCTGTCTGCAAGTCGTCTTACATAATTGATCAACCCTGACTGCAATCCGGTATCGAGCCCAGGCACTGTGCGTTTCCCAAACATGACCAACTTGGTGCCAGTCTGAGCTCTGATCATGAAACATGTGGTTCAAGTTCTGAAGGCGTGGATGCAGTTCCAAAGCATGAATCCTAGGTTGTGAATCCCAGTGGATCTTGAGCCCAGGATGTGCGTCCCCAACAGTTGAGGCCTAGGACCATCGGAGCCAAACACCAAAATTGAAGACTGGGCCATGAGCCCTGCCAGGAGCCACTCTTGTCCCAGTCCCATCCCGGTTTCGGATGGCTGTCTTAGGCTGGCTTTAGGCTTTGAAGCTGAGCCCACAAACCACTAGGGGCGACATACCTTTACTCTGCAGGTGAGTTGTCCGTCATCCCGACCTTCCACTCACAAGACCCCACCAAGCCAATGGGGAACCACCAGCGCAGTCTCAGTGGCAAGCCTCCCATTCCCTTCCCTTCCCTTCCCTTCCTCTCCTTCCATAATAGCTCATGCAGATACACACACGAATGGACAACCCTACAGCCCCAGCTCATACCTTTCCCCACATCCACCATTGTGCCGACGCACCATTGCCCTTCAACACCAACGCGGCGCCATAGCTCTTCAACACCTGCATGGTGCCATGGCACTGTGGCTCTTCGACAACGCCGTGGCACCGTGGCCCTTCGACACCCATGTGGCACCGTGACCCTTCAACACCCAGCGCTGGCATATGCAGTGCATTGGACCCACATGTTTTCGGACCTGCACCCTAGTGCATGCTCATGTTTTGATTTTACCTTGCAGCTTGGGCAACTGTTGTCCCCAATGGAAACGCAGCCCCTGTCGACAGTGTGGGTGTGGACATCGGTCTATCATTAGATCTGAGGATGTGAGTCAAGAGGGGTACTTGCAGTCGCCCAACAGCGAATTCGAGGAGCCTTCTGGTAATTATAATTTAATTATAATGTACCTTCTCATTAGCGTGACTTTATTATAATACATTGTCTTCCCTTATGATTAGCTTTTAATTGTTAGTAAATATTATGATATTTATAATTACAAGGAAGCTCTTCTAATGTGCTTTTAAGGCATTAATAATACCTTGAAATTACCTTACAATGGTAATTACTAGTATAAAGCAATTATAAGCCGGTTCGATTATAAGGTGCTCCGGGATTTTGCGACAACTGGAGGATAGATCTAGAGCGAGCGGTCACCGGTCTAGGCCCGCGCTTGTATTATCGATAGGTTATCTGAATTCCTGCTGTGCAACACGTACAATGGCAGTATATTTCCTTCAATGGCTCGCCTGACTGCTGGCAATTAACTATGTCAGGCGATCCCGTCATGAACTTGTGACTGCGGGTGGCCGCGGTGCCAGTGCTGCGTGCACTGGCAGGTGCCCACGCCGCTGCGCCCACATCGACCATTCAACAACGCCATTTCTCAATCCAAGTTCCATCGATGTGAAGTAATTTGTTGGATTCCCCACACTTGCTGCGCACGAGCGGGTCGAACACGGCTCGTGACATGACCACTATCCCATCCCATGGCCTGCGGCTGTAAGGTACTGGCTCTTTTAAGAGCTACAGTAGATCACCAGCGACATCACAATGCCTCGCGATTCTAACACCACTACTGCAACCCCTGGACCGATCAGGGTTGCCAAGAGGAATGCCAAGAGGAATGCCTCAGACGAGACATTACACTTCGATTTCCCCGGTTCGGATATCGTCCTTCGCTCCTACGACTCCCATGATTTCCGGGTGCTCAAAATTTATATCGTCATTTGTTCCCCAGTACTTCAAAGGGTCATTCAAAGCGTTTCAAACACTTCCGGCGTCCCTAACGGTGAAAAGCAAGAACCACTTCCGGTAGTCGAACTACTGGAAAACAAGACAATTCTTTACAGCCTCCTCACTTTCATTTTCCCCGTCACTCCCGTCCTTCCTTCGACCACGGAGAAGATCATGGAGCTCCTATCCGTGGCTCAGAAGTATCAAATGGACTCCGTTATAACCCATATCCGAGGTGCCATCGCTCGACAGGACCCGCCGTTCCTCCGCCCAGAGTCAGCACTCCACGTTTATTTCCTTGCACAACAGTACGAACTCCGTCAAGAGGCAGTTCAGGCTGCGCGGGTTACATTGCGCCTCTCAATGACGATCGAGGATTTGGGAGACAAGCTTGAATTCGCTGGCCCGACAGGCGCCTATTGCCACGAGCTTTGGAAGTATCACCAGCAAGTTCGAACCGATCTCAGATCAGGAGTTCTTGAGTTTAGAAACTCTGGTTTACCCCACGATGTAGAAGTCATGCGTTGTGTCGATCCTCACTCTCGTGCCCACACTTTTCCCCAATGGCTTGATAATTACATCAAGCCCATAGCGGAGGCTCCCCATCTCTTTGATCCTACCGAGATCGAAGGGGCACGGGCACGCCACATCAAATATAACGCCTATTATGGTCAAAAGTGTTCATGTGTGGACACACCCACCGTCATACGCACTTTCTGGGAGGCCCTGACTGCTGTCGTTCATGGGACGATAGAAAAGGTACGTATACGTATAATTGGTGTGACTAGGTTTCATTGCGATAGCTAATGCGAATATCCGCAGGCAAATTCAGCTCTGACTCTCGTGAAGCCAGAACCAACCTCCGAAAAATCGGATCCTCCATCCGTGGCATTGTGTTTGGACATACCCGATCCAAATATTATAGTTCGGTCGTCTGACCAAGTCAACTTCCCTATCCGCAAGTCACTGCTCGCCATGTCGTCACCATTCTTCAAAGATCTGCTCTCTCTCCCCCAACCACCCGACGACGAACTCGTAGATGGCCTTCCCGTAATCCAACTGTCCGAGAGCGCTGACCTGCTGAATAGCCTCATCTCATTGCTTTACCTCATTCCCCCCGTCATACCCGGCTCTTATGAAAAGGTGTTCGCCTTACTTGCTGCCTGCCAGAAATACGACATGGAATCAGTTCAATCCATTATTCGTGCGGGGATCAAACTTGGAACGTTTCCTGCGCCAGTTGAAGCTGAAGCGTTCCGTGCATGTGCTATCGCAGGCAGCATGGGGCTTGCTCCAGAATGGGAGAATGCGGCCCGTCTCACCTCGAGTCTCCCGATGACATTCGAATCCCTTGGAGAACAGTTGCGGTCATTCAAAGGGCGGGCACTGTGCGACCTCCTGCGCTATCGCAAACGTGGCAACAAAGTGTGATATATCTGACGACTCGGACAACGATTGTCGAATAAGTACAAGTCAATCAGCTTCTATGTCGTCTCAATATTTGGCTACTCACCTCCTTCTGGACAGGTTCGACCAAGGCGCATACAATCTACGCGACCATCTTTGACATATCCTTTTTCCCACTGTACACTGGCAGACTGTGGCGGTTCTACGCCGCTTGGGCGACTGCGCATTTAGTCATACTCCTACCCAATCTGTAAAAATACGATTCCAGTCCATGCTTCCATACTACTTTCGTCCGCACTTCTGCAGATTTCCGCCCTCCAACACTCTCAGTCGTCTGGGAACTGGTGAAAACTTAAGCCAATGCTACACATAAACGTTTCGATCCTAGATCGGGCTAGCGATTTCGTGAATATATCCACAATGATAGCTTCCATCAGGACGTAATTGAGCTGTAGTACTCCCTCTTCCACTGTGTCTCGAACGCAGTGAGATTGAATACCGATGTGTTCAGTGCGGGAATGGATGTTTGGGTGCGAGTGCGGAAGCGCTGACGGATCGCCGGCGGGGCCAGCGCGCCAAAGTCCGCGCACTTGGCCTCCTTTCCTTACTCACATATTCTGCCTCCGTACTCGAGAGGGCGATAATTCTTTGGCAACCATGAGACAGCTCCTCCGTGGAATAGGAATACATAACCCGAGATTGAGTGCCTGTGCCCCTGCAAAGCAAAATCAGCATCTGTAAATCTGATCGCCTTCCCCTCCGGGAGCCGCGGGAGCCGCTGCGCGGCTCCATCGGTGGGCTCATGGGTGAGTCAAGTAGTCTCCCAAAGCGTCCCATGCCTTCTTGAGGATTAGCCACGTCGTGCCCGATTCCCCGGGAGCTGACTTGGAGCTCGCATCCTGTAGGAGGGGGTCAACCTCCTTGCGGACTACTGGGGCGTAGGGTCGGGTGGGCAGTGGGGGTGGGTCGTCGTGCTGTGTCGCCGTAGTAATGTCCCCAGCGCACCTTCCTCGATGAAGAACTTCTGTGCCAGCGCTGCCGAGATGTCGGGTTGTTCTGTCATGATGGTGCCGTCCGGGTGTCGTAGTGCCGGTACAGTCGACTCTCTGATAATCCATACCCCCCAATAACCCATACTCCGAATAACCCATACCCTTTTCAATATCCCGAGTTGGTATGCAGGAATTTTGTAGGCATAACCCATACACATAAACCCAATAACCCATACCTTTTTGGGGGTTAATAACCCATAAGTATGGGCGCCTAATGACAAAATGTTGACTAAATTGGGAGATTTCGTCGGACATTCTGCCAGTCAGCTAGAGACGACACATGCTACACCGCTCCCCCAACCATCTCTTCCTATCACCTCTCTTGTTCACCCTCAGGAAGACGTTGCCAAAGCTCAACATGCTGCTTCCTAGATCATGAATTGGAGAGTAACATTGTATTGCAGTGCCCAAACCGAGTGAGCGTACCCGATGAAGACAACAAACAAAGACTTTTTTGATGTCAGGAAGGGTGAGATCGTGATATCTTTCCCACACGTGACTTTTCCCAGTCTCTATGGAACCCCATACACCTCAATAACCCATAGCCCCAGGCCTATCCCGAGGGGGTATGGGTTATGAGAGAGTTGACTGTATTCCGGACAGCTTCCTACCGTGTCTCCATGACACAACGTCCCCAGATGTTGCCGAACTGAATGAGTTTGTCGTAATGTTCGCGTTTGGCTTTGCGGGTCACACGTTTCAGGGCGAACTTGGCCGCCCGTCGCTGGGGGGTGTCGCCTGTCGTGTGTGCTCTCAACTCGTTGGCCGCGGTGGTGCACTCAGGCTGTTCATTCCACCACGGGTGGCCCCTCGCTTTGGACGTGTTCTTTAGCTCCATATGCGCATGACAAGCCATGGATATGGCACGCTGGATTGCTTCGGCGAATACGACTGTTCACAGCGTTACACGTAACTGGTACTATATAGTATAAGAGATGCTCTTCGTCCAAGTTTGGTTCACGTAACCGTATTTTGACTTTTCACTTGCACTACCTGCACCGCGAGGGTTTTCCCCTGAATTACTAAACGTTGCAATAGCCGCCGATCAGCGAGGGTTGGTGTGGGCATATCAAGGGGCATATAAGCCTTAAGAAAACTCTAGCGTGGTCTGCGAACAGTTAAAAAAAAGAACAGGGACATCTGATTGAAGCACCTACCTTGTTCCATGTTTGGGTCAGTGCACGTTCCAGCTCCGTGATATATTTCTCCCCTTCCAAAGCATGCACCCCCTGGCAGAATGCGCACCTATCCGTTGTAACATGTTTCTGCAGAGCCAACATATATTTTGTACGAATATCCGAAGGTCCGTGGATCTTGCCGTGGACTTTTGAATGCCCGTGACGAGCCACCCATTTCTTCCCTAAAAATGTTGTGCAGCCATGTGGGAAGACTCTGGGTGCCTGCTCCGCCGCCTCCGGGCTTATCACAGGGAGCAAGTAGGTCAGACCTATCTCGCGAATTTTCCAATGCCCGTACAACTTCACCAAAAAGGGGTGAATTTTGAAACGAAGACAAGGGACGGAACCTCGGTCCGGGACAAGAGACCCAAATCTTCGAAGGGCCGGAGCTCGTGTCGAGGAAAGCGTCGAAGCACGAGTTGAGGTTGTCCATGTAGAGAATACGAAATTTGATAGATTCGAAGTGAGTTGCGCCGCATTTACTGCTTCTTGACGCAGTCCGTACTTCTGAGCGAGGGAATACACATGGAATGCATTGTCGTCGCGGATAAATGGTGGGTCTCGTTGAGTGAGGCAGAGTCGTATGTAGGTCAGCACGGTGCTCATTTCGTACTTCTGAGCTGCTGAAAGGAGTTCCATCGTCACTTCTATGGCTGATGTTGGAGGGAGAGTAGGGGAAAGAGGGAAAACAAAACTGAGGAGGCTGATGAAGATCGCGCCACTCTCGGGGAGTTGGACTGCCTGAAGAGATGCGTCTGCGTTGGCAGGTATTGTGGAATTGAAGGCGTCTCGGATCGGTGCACCGAGTACGGGAGAGAACTTAGAAGTATAGAGCTCCGGGACGCGAATTTCACATGAATCTCTAGAACACAGAATGATATTCGCACCACGGGAGTCAGGTAAGTTCTGTACGGATTACTGTCACCCAAAATCGAGGCGGGTGAGACGTGAGGAGGGACTAGGGACCGGAGACATGTGGAAATAAGAAATAGCTGGTAGAGTTCAGAGGCAACCCCCGACAACATTTTAAAGCAAGTGGAAACCACCAAGATGTGGCAGCGGCCACCACTTTTGAAAGGAGAAGAACCACAGCGAAGTCGTGGACAATGAGATCTTAATGACTCGGAGATTCGGTAGATTCAGGATACGCGCCAACCCTGTCACGCAACACTGTTGCGTGGCAGCCACGTGACCGTGTCTAGCTTGACTCCTCCTGTCAAGCCTCCTGTCGCCGCGACGAAGAAAAACTGGACCCGGGACGCCTGGCGCTTGATTATTATCGATAAGTCATCTCAACTCCTGTTGTGCGACAGGTACAGTGTATATTTTCTTCTTTGCGGTGCAGCGGCTCACCTGACTGCTGAAAATTCGCGATGCCGTCATGAGTTTGTGACTGGCGGGGTGCTGCGTGCACATCATACTGACCATTCAATTGCGCCCTGTCTCAATCCAAGTTCCATCAATGTGAAGTAATTTGTTGGGTTCCCCACACCTGCTGCGCACGAACGGCTGGTACACGGCTCGTGACATGACCATTACCTCATCCTAGTACTAGGCCATGGCTCGTGGCTACTGGTACTGGCTCTTTTAAAAGCTACAGTGGATTGCCACGGCATCACGATACCCCACAATTCTAACACCATGCCCATACTCCCTCCTGCAACCCCTGGACCGATCGTGATCGCCTCAGACGAAACATTACACCTCGATTTCCCTGGATCGGATATCGTCCTTCGCTCCTACGACTCCCATGACTTCAGGGTACCTAAGCTTTACATCGTCATTTGTTCCCCAGTGCTTCAAGAGCTCATTCAAAGCGTTTCAAACACTTCCGGCGTCCCCGATGGTGAAGAAAAAGAACTGCTTCCGGTTGTCGAACTACCGGAAAGCAAGGCAACCCTTCACAGCCTCCTCACTTTCATTTTCCCCATCTCTCCCGTCCTTCCTTCGACCCCGGAGAAGATCATGGAACTGCTAGCCGTGGCTCAGAAGTATCAAATGGACTCAGTTATGACTCATATCCGAGGTGCCATCTCTCGACTGGATCCGCCGTTCCTTCGCCCGGAGACAGCACTCCACGTTTATTTCCTTGCACAACAGCACGAACTTCGTCAAGAGGCGGTTCAGGCTACGCGAGTTACATTGCGCCTCTCAATGACGATCGAGGATTTGGGAGACAAGCTCGAATTCCCTGGCATAACAGGCGCCTATCTCCATGAACTTTGGAAGTATCACCAGCAAGTTCGAACAGATCTCTGATTAGGAGTTCTTGAGTTCTCTGGTTTACCCCACGATATAAAAGTTCTGCGTTGTTCAAGTTCCCGCTCTGGTAACTACTCTCTTCCGCACTGGCTTGACCATTACATCAAATCCATAGCGGAGGCTCCCCATCTCTTCGATCTCACCGAGTTCGAACATGCACGGGGACGCCACATCGAATCTGAGATCTATAATATCTCTCGTTATCAATCGTGTTCATGTGTGGGCATGTCCGGCCAGGTCATACGCACTTTCTGGGAGGCCATGACTACTGTCGTTCATATGGCGATAGAAAAGGTAGATAGAACTGTTGTGATTGGGCTTCATCGCGATAACCGATACAACGCCCACAGGCAGATTCAACTCTGACTCTCGTGAAAGAAGAACCGACCTCCGGAGACCCGAGTCCCCCATCCGTGGCATTGTGTTTGGACATACCCGATCCAAATATCATAGTTCGGTCGTTTGACAAAGTCAACTTCCGTGTCCACAAGACACTACTCGCCATGTCGTCACCATTCTTCAAAGATCTGCTTTCTCTCCCCCAGCCACCCGATGACGAACTTGTAGAAGGCCTTCCTGTAATCCAATTGTCCGAGGACGCTGACCTGCTGAATAGCCTCATCTCATTGCTTTACCCCATTCCCCCCGTCATACCCGGCTCTTATGAAAAGGTGTTCGCCTTACTTGCTGCCTGCCAGAAATACGACATGGAATCAGTTCAATCCAATATTCGAGCCGGGATCAAACTTGGGATGTTTCCTGCACCAGTTGAGGCTGAAGCGTTCCGTGCATGTGCTATCGCAGGCAGCATGGGGCTTGCTCCAGAATTGGAGAATGCGGCTCGTCTCACCTTGGGTCGCCCAATGACGTTCGAATCTCTTGGAGACCAATTACGATGGTTCAAAGGGCGGGCACTGTGCGACCTCGTTCGCTATCGCAAAGGTGGCAACAAAGTGTGATGTACCTGACGCTTCGGACAATGGTTGTCGACTAAGTACAGGTCAATTGGGTCCCCCATGTCGTCTCGAGATGTGGATCCTCCTCTCCGTCGGTACAGGTTCGACTAAGGCGCATAAAATCTACGCTACCATATTTGACATCCTTTTTTCCACTCTGTACACTGGCAATTCTGCGCCGCTTGAACAACTGCATACTCCTACCCAGTCTGTAACACCACGATTCCGGACCATGCGTCCATACTACTCTCGTCCGCACTTCTACAGATTTCCGTCCTCCAGCACTCCTGTTCAATTGTCTGAGAACTGATGACAAGCGAATGGATGTTTTTGGGTGCAAGTGCTGAAGCGCCGACGGATCGACGGGGCTACTATGGGGCTCAGCGGGAAGGGCCGGTCCGGGGGTGCATCCGCGGCGCGTTCGAGCGAGCTCTTCAGAGCCTGTCCGGCGGCGAAAGAGGGAGCGGCTCGAGGGTCGCATGTGACCTCTTTCGCCAGGGTGGGAGAAAGAGGTGGCGTGCGACTACAAAAGAACTCAGTCGTGTTCCCGAACGCTAGTTTGGTCGCAAAAGTGGTCGCGAGAGAAATACATATTTGTCACGTTCTCAGCGTCCAAGACACCCTCTCCCCACCACCCTATATTTCCGATGCCATTTTGCGATGTCGCTCAGTTACCCCTTATCTCCACCCTAGCGTACCCTACATCCCTCTCTACCGAGTATATATTCCCTGTATTTACAACTCTCAGAATAGAGGGAGACACCCCCCGGACCCCAGATCTCAGAAGGCTCATATAGCCCATTGTCTGCATTCCCGAGCGCGCCGCACTCGCGCGCACCCTTAGCGACTCAAGAACAATGCGGTACCAACTGAGGAGATAAATTCTGCGACGTTTCATGAAGCGCAGAGGCGTGCACAATACACTGCGTCGCCGGTCACTATGGAGCCAAAGCGGGCTCACCCTTTGCACTCCTGAGCGTGCTGCACCCGTGCGCGGCCCTAGTTACTTGAGAATGGCGCGTCTCCTAACATGGCTGACAGTTGTACAAAGTTGCGTGCGGCGCGGAGGCCTGCACGACCAGTTGCGACATTTGCACCTCCCTCAACTTGACACTGACCCAGGTCATTTGAGCAATCAATGTCGCGCGTTGTGACTCTCAGTCTCAACAACATGGTGGAGATTTACAGTAGTTATCGGGATCGTGAATCCACAGCTGAAGTCTGAATGTGTGCGAGTCTCATGCTCGTCTCATGGAAAAAGCTTTGGACAAAGCCATACTGTACGATGAAGTGAACGACTTCACAAACGCATGCATGATGTTACCAATATTATATAATACATGGTTTGTGTCACGTCGCTGGGACCGAGACAGAGAAAGAGGTGAGAAACGACTCTAGAGTCGTTTCTCACTTTTGGCAGGGCGGTCGCTTACGACCGTGGTTGCCTCCGGTTGAGATAGTCACGCCGAACACCCCCATTGCCGGGACCGGCACCAGTGAGAATGCATTCTCACATTTGGCTAGTGCCGCGAGCGACCATTTCGCCGCCGGACAGGCTCTTAATGTGTTACACACAAAGAATCCTTCTGTTCGAATGTAACCGTAATTTGACTTTTCACTGCTGCCAGTACCTCAGCGAGGGTGTTTCCTTAATTACTAACGCACGAGCATGGGCCCCAAGAAACCTCGAGCGTAGTCTGCGAACAGATCAAAAAAGGGAAGTGACATCTGATTGAGAGTACCTACCTCGTTCCGTGTCTGGGTCAGTGCACGTTCCAGCTCTATTTCTCCCCCTTCCGGAGCGAGTGCCCGTAACGAGCAACCCATTTCTTCCCTAAAAACGTTGTGCCGCCACGCGGGAATACTCTGGGTGCCTTCTCTGCCGTCTCCAGGCTTATCACGGAGAGCGAGTGAGTCAGACGTCCCTAGCGAATTTTTCAATGGGGACTTGAGAGTACAGGGACCACGCCTCAGTCCGGGACAATCGACCTAAATATTCGAAGGACCGGTGCGTCGAGGAAGGAGTCGAAAACACGAGCTGAGGTTGTTGATGTGGAGAATTCAAAACTCGACGAGCGCATGCAATGCACAGCCTTCAAACAGTCGCAGCTCGACGATGAAATATTAATACTCAAACGTCATTGGAAGACCCAGAGAACGACGCGCGGCCATCTCCATTTCTGATATCAGCCTGTTGCTGCTCGTAATGGTATACGCAAGGAGTACCTATTTCTGAGCAGCGGCGAGCAGAGCCAAAATTCTGTAATACGCGGTGGGCGTCACTGTCTCGAAGGGGATCGGATATAGTGCCGTGATGAGGGCCCGAACTAGTCCCGCACCCTCGGATAGCTGGACAATCGAAAGCACATCGACAGTCTCGTTGGATGGTTGTGCGAGAGAAAATATATGATTGAATGCTGACGACGATGTAGCCAAGATCGCCTCGTAGACAGGGAAACCGACATGGGCGGATGACCAAGAATGACATCCGCCTGGCTGAAGGCCATGCATTCGAGTAGTGATAACGGAGTCGTAGGAGAACTGACGTGGCCCGAGAGGGCGTTTCCCCCTAATATGGCGAGAGCTGATTCGGGCACCCGGTGCACCCCTTGAGCGTGTTGTTCTGTAGTTTCGCCACATAATAAGGGCGATGCAGTACTGGGTGACATAAACTGCATAAACTGACGAACCGGATCGTCGTCCTACTTTTCGTCGCCGAGTTCTTCCATCGTTGCTAAGCGCCGCTAGAGATCCTGAGACCGCGGAGGTCTGTTTCGACGTACGTCCAACATCTTTCGTGGAATGTCAAAAGATAGGTACCTGGAATGATGTCGAGCTTTCCTCCAGTCAAAATGAACTTCAAAATGAGTTGCGCCGCCGCATATACTGCATCTTGACGCAATCCATCATTCTGAGCGAGGGAATATGCACGGAATGCATTTTCTTTGTGGATAAAAGGATAAGTCTCGTTGAGCGAGGCAGAGTCGTATGTGGACCAGGACGGAGCTCATTTCGTACTTCTGAGCCGCTGAAAGGAGCTCCATTGTCGCTACCATGGTCGATGTCGGAGGGAGAGTAAGGGAAGGGGAAAAATGAAACTGATGAGGCTGAGAAGAGTCACGCCGCTCTCAGGGAGTTGACGACCAGGAGCGGTGCTTCTGCGTCGCCAGAAATAGCAGAACTCTTGGATGAGTGCGCCGAGTACGGGAGAGAACTTAGCAATGTAGACCCGGCCCGCGAACCTCACATGAATTGCTGGATCGCTGGGTGATGTCCGCGTCAAGGGAGTTCGGTAGAGTCTGTAGAGATAGCACGTCGCCTGAACTCGAGGCGGGTGAGACGTGAAGAGGGACTAGGGAGTGGCGACAGTGAAATAGCTGGTAGAGTTCAGAGGCAATCCCGACAACATTTCAAACCACCGATATGGTGACAGCAACCACACGAGCCATCGTGGACAATGAAAATTCAGTGAATAGCATCCGCCAACCCCGTCACGCGTGGAGACGGAATAAATCGATGGGCCATTCATTACCTCATCCTATGGCTTGTGGCTGCCCCTTTAGAAGCTACAGTGGATTGCCAGCGACATTCCCCACAATTCTAATACTATGCCTATAGTCTCTCATGCACTGGCAACTCCTGGGCCAATCGAGGTTGCCTCAGACGAGATATTACACTTCGACTTCCCTGGATCGGATATCGTCCTTCGCTCCTACGACTCCCATGATTTCCGGGTGCTTAAGCTTTACATCGTCATTTGTTCCCCAGTACTCCAAGAGCTCACCAAAAGTGTTTCAAACACTTCCGACGTCCCCAACGGTGAAAAGCAAGAACCACTTCCGGTAGTCGAACTACCGGAAAGCAAGGAAACCCTGTACAGCCTCCTCACTTTCATATTCCCCGTCCTTCCCGTCCTTCCTTCGACCCCGGAGAAGATCATGGAGCTCTTATCCGTGGCTCAGAAGTATCAAATGGACTCAGTTATGACTCATATCCGAGGTGCCATCTCTCGACTGGATCCGCCGTTCCTTCGCCCAGAGACAGCACTCCACGTTTATTTCCTTGCACAACAGCACGAACTCCGTCAAGAAGCGGTTCAGGCTGCGCGAGTTACATTGCGCCTCTCAATGACGATCGAGGATTTGGGAGACAAGCTCGAATTTCCCGGCATGACAGGCGCCTATCTCCATGAGCTTTGGAAGTATCACCAGCAAGTCCGAACCGATCTCAGATCAGAAGTTCTTGAGTTTAGAAACTCTGGTTTACCCTACGATGTACAAGTTCTGCGTTGCTCAGGTCCTCGCTCTAATATGTACCCTTTTCTGCCATGGCTTGACAATTACATCAGGGCCATAGCGGAATCTCCTCATCGCTTCGATCTCGTCGAGTTTGAAGATGCACGGGCACGCCACATCGGATCCGAGATCTCTAACGCCCGTTATGCTCATATGTGTTCATGTGTGGAGATATCCAGCCACAGCCAGGTTATACGCGCTTTCTGGGGGGCCCTGTCCGCTGTCGTTCATGGGACGATAGAGAAGGTACGTAGAGCTGGTGTACTAGGCTAATCGCGATAACTAATTCGAACACCCACAGGCAGATTCAACTCTGGGTCTCGTGAAGGAAGAGCCACCCGCCGAAAACTCGGATCCTCCCTCCGTCCCATTGTGTTTGGACGCACCTGACGCGAATATTATAGTCCGGTCGTCTGACAATGTCGATTTCCATGTCCACAAGTCACTGCTCGCCATGTCGTCACCATTCTTCAAAGATTTGCTCTCTCTCCCCCAGCCACCCGACGACGAACTCGTAGATGGCCTTTCCGTAATCCAGCTGTCCGAGAACGTAGACCTGCTGAATAGCCTCATCTCGTTGCTTTACCCCATTCCCCCCGTCATACCCGGCTCTTATGAAAAGGTGTTCGCCTTACTCGCTGCCTGCCAGAAATACGACATGGAATCAGTTCAATCCATTATTCGTGCGGGGATCAAACTTGGCACGTTTCCTGCGCCAGTTGAGGCCGAAGCGTTCCGTGCATGTGCCATCGCGAGCAGCATGGGGCTTACTCCCGAATTGGAGAATGCGGCTCGTCTCACCTTGAGTACCCCGATGACATTCGAATCCCTTGGAGATAATTTGCGATGGTTCAAAGGGCGGGCACTGTGCGACCTTTTTCGCTGTCGCAAAGGTGGCAATAAAGTATGACGTAGTTAACGACAACAATTGTCGACTAAGTACAAGTCAGTCAGGCCTTCTATGTCGTCTCAAGATGTGGCTACTCCCCTCTGTCTGGACAGGTTCGACTAAGGCGCATATCTACGCTACCTATCCACTGTACACTGGTAGTTCTGCGCCATGGGCCCTTGCGCGACTGCGCATTTGGTCATACTCTCTCCCGATTTGTAACGTCACAATTTCGCTCCATGTGTCCGTACTACCTCGCTTGTACTTCTACCGATTGCTGTCCCCGAACAGTCCCGTTCAATCGGCTGGGAGTCGGGGATAAGCTACGCGTGAACGTTTCAATCTTCGGTCAGGCTAGCGCCTTCGTGAATATATGTACAAAGTAACGAAGTTTGCTCCCATAAAGACGTGATCGAGCTATAGTGCTATTTTTCCTGAGTGCGGCCCGCGAATGCCGACACATTCTCGGCTTGGAACGGGAAGGGTCGGGACGCATCCGAGTCCGCGCTAACAACACCAAAGCAAGGACGAATTGAACGCGGTCAACTACTTGGCCTCCTTTTCCCGTGGGTAAATGTTCCACCTCCGCACTCGAGGGGGCGATGATGCTTTGTGTCTTTGGTGGCCATTGGTAAGGTTATAGGCGACGGCCGGTAACCATGAGACCGCTCGGCCCCTCCTCCGTGGACTAGGAAGGCAGAACCAGAGATTGAGTACCTGTGCTCCTGCAAAGCAAAATCGGCATCTGTGAATCTGACTGCTTCCCCTTCGGCGCCCCGGCCCTTTCTGCGAGTCCATATGACAGTGTACGATCGGCTCTTTCCTTTGCGTACTGTAGGACATGGTGTGTGGCCTGCCAATGTACACGGCTCGAGTTTTCAAGAAACTGTGGCAGGATAGTGATACTATAGTGACGACGTGGAATCGAGGAGAGTTGCGACTGAAACGTAGCTCAGGCTCTCTAGTCGCTGTATCGTGCGTTCACCATCTCCTGTGTTGCTTCCGTGTAGCCATTGACCCAAGAGGGGGTTCGACCGTTCGAGAATGAAGTGCGTATCTCACAAAATGTCAACACTCCAGAATTTCGCAAGGTTGGTGCTAATTAAAGGAAACCTCGCCATCGATGTTCCCGGAATTGTACGAAAGTGAGCTCCCGTCGTGACACCAGAGCCCACCTCCTAGGCCCTCGACCACCACTGGGAGTCCTAATGTGGCTGATGCGGTCTGAGGCACTTCTCAACGTGGCCTGCTCGCGCCGTCAGCGCTTCAGGCTTCAGCTAATGAGGCCTAATGAGGGTGTGCCCTAGATGGAAAAAAAAAGGTCAGATACTACTGAGTCACCGGTGAGTACTGCGGGATATTTTCTGTAAAGAAATGGAACGGGCGGTGGCGTGGTGGCAGCGCTACGGCAATATGGCCAGCGCGAGACTGGTTTTATTTCTCATCGAGCCTGAGTCTGCTTGAATTATGCGGTGACAGAGGCCGTCGAGACTACAGCTTTGAGGTTTGAATATGCAATAAAATCGATGACGGTACTAGTTAGATCCAGCCTGAAGGGATAGCAACCATCGGAGTGGATCTCATCTCGGGCGTTCTAATGGCCGCGAAGTGACCTGTGGCCAAGCCTGTGGCAGCTGATGAAGATCAGTTATCCTCCAGTTGTACGAACTGACAATGCTAGAAATCTCTGTCCGCATTACAGCCTATGCTTATCAAGATGCTAATAGTACTACGGTACATAAAAGCATTCTCTTCTCCAGTTCCCAAGTCAACGCAACCGCAAGGCCACATTCCACTAGCAGCCTGAGCAGGTTCGGTATGTCTAAGCAGAAATAATTTGGGCCTCGAGAAAAGAACGGTGTTCGGCGTTCGGATTCCAATAATTCTCTCAAAGAGAAAACATAGTACTTGCCTTCTCCCTGGAGTGGACCAGTGCTTGCTCGAGCTGCACACAATACCACTCCCCTTTCATAACATACACTCTTACGCAGAAAGTGCAGAGATCCGGAGAGGAATGACTCTGGAGAGCCTCCAGATACTTCCCGCGAATGCTCGAGGGTTTGATGAATGGACGCGTGAAAGCATGCTTCAGCTCTCCGATCTCACGTGTGAAAAGGTCGTGTAGCCATGGGGGGAGTACGGGCGCGGTCTCTTTGGGCTCGTCGCTTCCGTTCCAGCTGCCAGAACTGTGACCGGGCCCTCGCCTCTCCCTCCCCCGCCCGAAAATATTTCTAGCCGAGTCAAGCTGCTCAGTCTTGTGCCCTGGGCAGCCAACCCAGATTTTTGAGGGGCCACTGTCGATATCAAGAAACGATTTGAAGCACAATGCGAGATTGTCCCGGCATTGCTCGCGAAAACTGGAAAGTTCGCGTAGTGCCCGCCCTTCGAATAATCGCAACTCGTCTCCGAGATGGTCAAATGTCATCGGTTGATCCAGAGTCAGGCGCGCCGCCATTTCCATTTCCGGTCTGAGCCCGCTGCTGCTTGCGATGGCATACGCGCGAAAAACCTGCATCCCGTCCAGTATGGGCGACGGTCCGCATGCGACTTCGGCGCGGATAGAGGACTGAACGGCGTCCATCTCGTATTTCTGGGCGGCAGCGAGCAGAGCCAGGGTTTTGTCGTATGATGCAGGTAATTCCGAAGGGATGGGATACAGGATTGTAATGAGGGACCGTACTAGCTCCGCGTCTTCTGATATATCCACCACAGGAAGCCCGTCGGTCGTTCCATCTTTTGAAAGGTTAGGGAGGGTAAACATATCCCTGAAGACCGACGATGAAGTGGCCAGTACCGACTTGTGGACAAGGAAATCAACAAGGTCAGATGTCCGTACTATGATATCCGCCTCGCCTGTGTCCAGGCATTCGGGCAGAGGTAGATGGGTAGCATGCGAACCAATGCGATTTTCCGAGCCCATTTCTGTGCCTAGGATTGACAACTCTGATTCTATCTGATGGGGTGTCTGAATATACTTTGGATGTAGTTCACATCTCCGGTACTCACCGTTTCCATACAGCGATGAACTGTGGAAGCCAAGGCCTTCCAGAAGGTGCGCATCGTCTCGACCGGTATATTGGTACAGTGTGGGCACCCAACCACCGAATTCCAGGAGGAGTCGATTTTATTAGTAGTATGCCGTGCCAGGGCCATTTGGAACTCAATGGGGTCGAAGAGAGAAGGACTGTCTATTATCGACCGGACGTAGGTTTGGATCCAAGTACGTCGGGTGCATTTTAAACCGTTCAGCGTGGCGTTAAACGCTGCTGCGGCGCCAGGCAAAGAAAGGTCCGATAAGAGCTGAGCTCGGACCGTTTTGTGATAGTTCCAAAGTTCGTGGAGATGGGTGCCTGGGATGACCCCGAATTCGGGACTCTCAATCATCGGCGTGAACTTCAACGTGAGTCGCGCTGCTTGGATTGCTTCCTTGCGGAGTCCGTACCTCCGTGCGACTGAGTAGGCGAGGAAAGCATTCTCTTTGCAGATGAAAGGCAGGTCTTGCAGAGCGAGAGAGCCCCGGATGTGAGTTAGCACGGTGCTCATCTCGTATTTTTGAGCTACTGATAGTAACTCCATCGTTTCCTCGAGAGTTGATGGGAGGACGGGCGGAATGGGGAAAATGAAACTGAGCAGGCTGGAAAGGATAGTGCTGCTATCAGATAGTTGTACTTCCGGAAGTCCTCCGTTGTTGGAGACGTTGGCGGTGCCAAAGGAGTCGGAGGCAGCTCGTATCAGATCATCGAGCACGGTGGAACTCCTGATTATATAAAGCTTAAGTACCCGAAATGTGTGAGAGTCACGGGAGCGGAGAACGACATCTGCTTCAGGGTCATCGAAGAGCACGTTAGCGGGTTCAACAGGATCAGGATCAGCCAAGGGATCAGCTCGCGGAGAGGGAGAGTCTGGAGTGATGGTCGCCATGAAAAGACAAGGGTCCAGGGTATGTTCGAAGTCCACGCATGGTCCATGAGACGCGTCGTGGCGCACTAAGTTGATCACGTCAAGTGCCAGTGGCTCCTTGAGGTTTCTAACGAGCGCCGTAGACGCAAACCCACGATACTGGATCATGATACTAACTTATCATGATCAACGCCACCGTGACGCTTCAACTTGAAGTCCAAGTTGTACACTTAGACAATTCCCACGTCGCTGCGACTTACGGGAATCAGCGCTAAGATTCGGCGTTTGACTTCGCACTCCCATCTTAGCAGACACTCTTGTCATACCCAGCTCATAGGCTATAGGCCCAGGTTGATTGCAACCCACAGTTACGAGCGGTCATACCCAAGGTACCCTTGACACTCAAACGTAAGGGTATAGTAAATGTCCGTACTAGCAAAGCAGACAATACACCAGGAGTCCTTCTGTTCGAATCCTGTTTACTTAATCGTAGTTTGACTTTCCACTGCCGCTAGCTGGCACCTGTGTTTCCTTAATTATTAGACATCGCGAGAGCCACCTGGATAGTTGGCGCACGGGAATCTGCCTCAAGAAACCTCGAGCGTAGTCTGCGAACAGGTCACAAAAGGGAAGTGACATCTGATTGAAACCACTTACCTTGTTCCGTGCTTGGGTTAGTGCATGTTCCATCTCTACGACGTATTTCTCTCCTTCCAAAGCGTGCACCTCCATGCAGAATGCGCACTTATCCGTCGTAACATGCCCCTGCAGAGCCGACATGTATTTTGCGCGAATATCCGAAGGTCTGACGAGTGGTTTTTCGAATGTCCGTGACCCGAGGTCGATTTCTTCCTTAAACGCGTCGTGCAGCCACGCGGGAAGACTCGAGGCGCCTGCTTCACCGCCCCCGGGCTTATCTGCGTAGATTCGGGGAGCGAGCGGGTCAAACGCGGCCAGCGAATTTTCCAATCCCGGTCCAACTTCGTCAAACTGGGACCAGTTGCCCAATGAAATGTTGACGAATCTAGGGAAAATGAAGGTATCACACTTCGGTCCAGGACAGGCGATCCAGATCTTCGAAGGGCCGGTGTTCGTGTCGAAAAAGGATTTGAAGCACGAAATGAGGTTGTCGATGTAGAGTATACGAAATTCGACAAGAGCGCGCAGTGCCCAACCTTCAAATAATCGCAGCTCGATTCCAATATACTCAAAAGTCATGGGGAGGTCCAGAGAGAGACGCGCGACCATATCCATTTCTGGTACGAGCCCCTTGCTACTCGCAATGGCATACGCACGGAACACCTGTGCTCCATTGAGGATGGACAGCTTCCTGTGGCTAACCTCGGCGCGGATAGAGGACTGGACCGAACCCATGTCGTATTTCTGGGCAGCAGCCAACAGAGCCAGAATTTTGTCGTAAGAGGCCGGAATCTCGAAAGGGATCGAGTATAGTGCCGTGATGAGGGCTCGTAATACTTCTGCGTCCTCGGACAGCTGGATAACCGGGAGCTCATCGACAGCCTCGTTGTTGGATGGTTGGGAGAGAGAAAACATATCCTTGAATACTGGCGACGAGGTAGCCAAGATTTAACTTGTGGATGCGGAAATCGACATGGTCGGATGACCGGACAATGATATCCGCCTGGCTTACGTCCACGCATTCGGGCAGAGATAATGTAGTAGGAGAACCAGCGCGAGTTCGAGAATGCGAGTCCCCCCCTAATATGGTGAGATCTGCTTCGGCCTGTTGAAGGTTCAAATCAATTGATTTCAGTCGGAATCCACCTTTTTCAAACTGCCGCGGAAAACAGTGTCTATATCCGTCCATATGGTGCGGATAACCTCGGGCGATATTTCCCCACAATTTGGGCACCTGGTCTCCTTGACGTGGCGCACCCAGGCTTTCTGGTATTCAACAAAGTCGTGAGGGAAGAATGCACATATGCATGATGTAATGTAGCAGTAAAGCCAGCTTGGGATACCAAAAAGACCGCGCGAAGTACACTTTAAGCCCTTCGGCATAGAACTGGCGCTAGAGACCTCGAAATCCCGGACGTCCGATCTGGCGCTTCTCCGAAATATTTCGTGGAACGTCCAAAGTTCGTGAAGATATGCACCCGGCATGATGTCGAGCCTTCCCTCCAGATCTCGGAGGGTCAAAGATAATTCCAAGGTGAGTTCCGCGGATTTGACTGCCTCTTGACGCAGTCCGTACTTCTGAGCGAGGGAATATGCACGGAATGCGTTGTCTTTGCGGATAAAAGGTGGGTCTTGCTGGGCGAGGCAGAGTCGTATGTGGGCCAGCACGGAGCTCATTTCATACTTCTGAGCTGCTGAAAGGAGCTCCATCGTCTCTTCTATGGCTGAAGTTGGAGGAAGTGTAGGGGAAAGGGGGAAAATAAAGCTGATAAGGCGGATAAGGGTCACGCCACTCTCGGAGAGTTGGACGGTTGGGAGCAGTGCGTCTGGGTTGACGTGTACAGTGGAGTTGGAGGCGTCGTGGAACAGCGCGCCGAGTACAGGAGAGAACTTAGCAATGTAGAGCTTCGGCACGCGAACCTCACGTGAATCACCAGACCGCAGGATGGCGTCCGTGCCAAGGGAGTCAAGTAGGTTCTGTAGAGCTACCACGTCGCCTGAACTCGAGGCAGGTGAGACGTAAAGAGGGATTGGCGACATGTGGAAACAAGAAATAGCTGGTAGATTTCAGGGGACCCCGGCAACATTTTAAAGTGGAAACCACCGTGATGGTGGCAGCGACCACAACTCTTGAAAGGAGAGCCACACTTGGCCGCGTGGAGCCACAGTGAAGTTATGTACAATGGGATTTGGTGAATTTAGGATAAGCGCTTGCCTCGTCGTGTCAAAAGTCAAAGACAAAAGGCGACGTCCCGCAGCCACGTGAACGATGGTCTATGACTCGGACTGCGGACCGGGTGATCCGTGAATGCCGTGCCGGGTGCCGGTTGATGTTGGTCGTTCGGGCCACCTCTCCAACTCAAGCTACTCAAGCCCCATTACGCTTCGTTCACTATCAAATCTACCTCTCATCTCTGAAAGAAAAAGCCGGCACAGAACGCGGCTACCATGCTCGTATCTTCAAAAAACTTTCCCCAGTCGACCAACAGCAGCACAAGGCACACCCTCGTCTTGCGGCATGGATCGAGAAACGTGCTCGTCCTTTTACCCCGAACGTATCAGGTAACCACCCATCTTTTGAGTCAAATTTCGAGTGCTCATCAGGTCTGTAGGAGCTACTGATAATTACGCGCTCGGTTTTCGTCATGGCACGCAGTTCAACTTTCGTCTTTGAAACCAACGACCTCGATATCTGCCAAGACGTCGCGGTGGAGATTCATCCGGCTACATGGGAGGCAGTCGCCTTGACCTTGAGCTCCCTCGTCGTGAAGGAAAGAAATCTGGGGTCTTCTCGGACTCGAGGTAAGCTCGTGTCCGCACTTCTCTCCCCATGCGCGCTTACCTACCTGTCAACCACCTCAAGGCCAACGGGACAACGCAACTCTCCATCACTCGCACAATGCCCATGGAAACAGCCCCCTCGTCACCAGGCATGCGCACGATGCGCCTTCTGGATCATCAAACGACCAGTCCGACAATGGCCTCACCCCTGCCACCAGCTACGATGACGTCCCCGACAGCATGCCGACCGATGACTTTGCCGAGGAAGAGCTCGGCTCGTATGATGACGACTTTGGTTATACCCCCGCTCCGCCGAAGGGAAAGGGAAAGGCCAAGGCAACCGCACGCGCGCGGATCGAGTCCGATGATGACGACGAAGACGACGACGACGGGCGCGCCGAAGACGCCGCAGCAGCACGAGGACCCGGCTGGTTCGTCCCATACCCGGTGCAGAGTACCGCGATCAAAGCAGACCCGTCGTTCTCCATCCTCCCTCTGTCGCCGCCCAAACGTGTGGGGGTACCTGCCACCTCACCGCAGCGACTATCCGTTCACGGTGGGTTGTACTCGCCCAGAGCTAAATCAGGCGTAAACAATCTCGCCCCGGCGCCCGTGCTTTCTGATGAAGAGCAAGTGGAGGTTCGTGGCCCCGCCAAGCCGCTGCGCAAACCCGTGCAACTTGTTCCAGACTCGTCGCCACTTACCGATGGTTCGTTTCCATATTGTACTTGACAGCGCACTCGAATTCTGATGCCTTCTCAGGGACACCCAAGGAGCCAGCGGCACCCACGCCGGCCGCTCTAAAAGACGCCCAGCACGAATGTCCGTTATCTACCATCTCGGTATCTGAGCCTTCCCAGTCCCCACTGACCTTATCTATAAAATAGATCCTCCGCAGCCAAAGTTCAACCCACAGCTTAAAGTTCCCGCCCAGTTTGCTGCGGCCCCTGCTTCTGCCACTTCTTCTGCCCCAGCTCCAGCCCAAACGCCAGCAAAGCCAGCATCGCAGCCCTTCGACAAGATACTGATCACCGATCCGCCACCCCCCAACCGAAAAGGAAAACAAGTTCAAAGTTAAGAGCACACACTTGGTCGGGCGAGTTCTCACCAGCGCATGTTCTGCTTTCGGTCTGAACCCCACTGGGTACGTTTGTCCCTTCTCCGTCCCTCCTGTTCCCCACCGACTGACGGGTTCTTGTGACGCGCCAGGGCGACGCTGATGGCATGGACTGAGGAGGATGGCCTCGAAATGACGTCTCCGTGCGCGAACGACGCGTCGATGGGCACTGTTGCTACCGACGGCGCCGTCTTCATCATCGAGCTCGCAAAGTAATGAGGCACCTGTAGAAATACCCCGATCACACATGAACTTTACGAGTGTGCAACGCTTGGTTTACCCGTTTGCTTTCACTTCTTTCGTAGACTGTACGTACAACTGTACAACTGTGTTGTGATAATTTGGACCCGACTCTCGATACCGGATAGTATGACTGTTTTGCGTGGACTTCTTTCTGACCGTTGCCTTATACATTGTAGTGGCAGTACTTGTGCATGTACTACAAAGTAATCGAGGATCACGGCGGACTCCATCCAGACTCCAGATGGTAGTTTCCCACGCCCATGCTGCGATGTTCTCATCATCTTGCTTTCCCTTCCTAACGAGTTCAACCAGCCCGAAAACTGACAACGAATTCTAGGGTAATTGCAATGACCGGGTAAAACATTGACTCTGGCCAAGTGCCAGTTCCACATTTACGGTATTCAAACTCGGCTATTACAACGTAACAATATAGTCAGAGCAGAAAAAAGATACAGCTCTTGTCAAAACACAACGAAAAAACATCACATACAGTCTCCTTCTCCGCAGTCACTTCTCCTTGTGTGAACTCGGAGATCGAAATTATCAAGAAAAATGCTGGTGTCAAACGTACAGGCGGTCAAGTGAAAGCTTGAGTGCCTCGATCAAAGTCGATTCAGTTCCACTTATGCAATGCGTATTCGCCTAGCACCTCGTTCGTAGTGAACTTGGTGAAATTCTTGTCTATGTCGTTCTCGGTGTATATGCGACCTGAAACGCTAAGGTTGCCGAGTACATTGCGCCAGCCGCGATCGATGATCACGAGGTCCACCAGGGTGGCATTCACCGTGGACGGCCCAGTGACTATTTTAGGCAATCGATTGAGGAAGTGTATTGGGTTATGCTTGACGTCGTCCCCATCTCCCGCCTGCTTTGTCCCGCATTGCTATAGCAACGGATGGTAAACGGTGGCCAGCACAGTACATTTGGAGAGACTCACGTCGGTGGTCACGTATCCCAATGTCAGGTCTTCTTGCCTGCAATTCTGGGTCTGCGTGCGCGCTCATCTGCAGCAACCAGTTCTGGCGGAATAGCATCAATCTCGGCCATTTCTTGCCGCCGAGCCTCGCGAAGGATCGGCGGGCGGATATGCCTGCCCGTTGGATCCGGAGAGTTCGTTCATCCTCTTTTGAGCCCTCTTGGCATCCTCAAGAGCCACGTTGGAGACACACCAGAGTGGGTCGGCGTACGGCGAGGCGGTCAGCTGGTCGTTCTGGTCGAATTTGCCCTCGTAGATGTCGTAGCGGAGCACGCCGGAATCCATGAAAGAGAATTTTTGGCGTTGCTTGGATCCCTTGCAGGTCGCGTTTTTGAGGACTTCAGGGAGGGCCTCTCCAACGAACAGGTCCAGGACTGAGTTGTTGGACACACGAAAGAGGGTATAATCTTTAGGACTACTCCCCCAGACACGGGACAAATGGAAGTCGTCATAAAGCTTCCACAAATCCTTGGTGATGTTTTTGCCTTCGTCGGTATCAAAATCTTCGTCTTTTTGGGCATGGGTATGATACTGTACCGATAGCTTCAGATAACTGGACCGTAATATTCAAAGGACAGAAGAACGTACCTTATATGTAACGCGGTTGGGGTCCAAATAACGCCGGCTATAGTCGAGAGGTTTGTCTGTGTTTGACAGATTGAAGCCTAGCAAAACATCGTGGGGATTGAACTAAGCCCAACGAAACGCACGTACTTAGCCACCCTATCTTATAGATAAATACCAAGTTCGGCGGCTTTCGAACGTAGTAAACATACCAACAGTATCCATGAACGCTCCACTTTCGATGGCTACAACTTTGTCGTCGTTAAACTGAGCTGTCGACGAATCAGCAGCTTTGCATAAAGCGATAATGCCTTAACGCTTACTGCAATTTCGCGTGTGTGTATGCCCTGCCAGAATGATAATCGGAGTATCCTTGTGCAAGTCCCGTATTGGTTTCACGACCGCCCTCCCTAAATCGAAATTAAGTCTCCGTTTGGGAGAAAAGCTACGGGCGGATTTTACAGTCGTTAAACCGCTCCCCCACCGACATATGGCTGAAAGTCCGGTCAACGATCTCCGTTCCCTTGAATAAGTCGAGGGCCTACCCGGTTAGCAAGAAGAAACTAGGTCGTTCCTTGATTGCGTCCAGAAACTACGCGCATGAAATAGATTTGACAATTACACGAGGTTCGGATGCAGACGACAGACCCATGGCTGATTGACCATGATCTCAGCAGGTTGAACGCTGACGTTCGGGGAAATTCCCGGTGGCGTTGAAAGTCACGCCAAAGGCCGTGACGTTCAATTGTTTTCTGGGAAGAGTGGTTCAACTTTAGAATAACCTAGGAGTAATGGCGATACCTACCTTGGTGTCTTGAATTTCGCAAATTGCCCTGCATTAAGTCAGCGTGCGACTACTCGAACCTCGTTCAAAATTTGGGTCCTACATCCTATAGGCACCTTGTCACCATTAATATTAATGAATGCATTCGAAGTTAGGTATCGCTTGGTCTTCTTAGAAAAGTTCGCGTGCATGTCATACGCAATCGTAGGCGGGTTGTACAACTCGTGACTATGCAGCATCTGTCAGCAGAATCACGAAGAGGGTCATATGCACGTACTTTCCGATCGTCATCACATCGTAGGGCAGCCTTAGGAAGAACTTGTCCGTCTGATAATAAATACACTTAGGCGTCGTATCCATCAGAGCAGCCACGATATGCACATACTTCTTCACCAGCCCATTGCTCCTTTGGGTGCCCGTCAGACAGCCCAGTTCCTGGACAACGAGTTACATAAAAACAGTCGAGAAAGGGAAGACAAACCTACTTACCGTCGCGCAAGTCCCCAGTATCCACGAGGAGAAAATCGTAACCTTTGTTCTATCAATTAAGGAAAGGTGTCGGTGCAACACCTTTGTCGATTCCATTCGTATAGTTTACCTGTGCTGTCGTATTCATCCGCGACACAAATGACGCAAGGTCCCCCAAAGTCCCCCTTGCATAGGGTCAGGCCACAGAGACGGGCACGAGTCACGAGATGATACGCACTTGTAATTGGGCTCCGGAGGCTGGGTCTTCTGATGCCCAAGCAACCAGCCGTGGATGTCCGTTGTGTGAATGATGTTGACGTCACCCCAGACAAGTTCACGGTATGGCTGCGCTTGAATCGCAAGTGGACTGGCGAGTGGCACCTGGAAACGATGTTCGTTCCCACCGTCTTGGCGGGCCACGGCACTGAGGACCAGAGAAACTAGAAGTGGTGCGAGAGCTTTCATACCAGTGAGAGGGCACTAGTGATGGGAAGCAGGACCGCACGAAGTGCGATCTTAAATACTGTAGAAATGCTAGGACCGCCCGTTATCCTGTGGAATATGGTGCGGGAAACCTTTACACATAAAACTTGCCAGGATCCATTCCATCTCTGTGCGGAGCTTTGTCCACATGAGACCGGTATGAGATTAACACCGTCTGTACTGTCGTCCATTCACAATGATGTTCCGTGACTTCTGTGTCCCCGGAGATTGTGGCGTTCGGTAGCAGTGAGATAGCATATTACCGAAGAGAGCTTGTTCGGAGACAAACTTGAAGCTTGAAGTACTAAACAGCGTTAAACCAGTACTTTGGGGGCTTTGCTTGGAACACTGACCAGGGGTGGTATGAGAGCATGAAAGAAGCAGCTGAGACCCCAGCGCAGAATTTCCCGGAGACCCAGAGAGGCCGAACCACTTCAGAAAAAATTCATCATCGCCAGCTCGTTGGGACCCCCCCCCCACTTCAATACAAATAGAAGAGCCAATCACCCCAGGCAAAATAGCAGGAATAAGTTGCGTCATGGGATCTCTCTCACCGACATGTGAAAGAAACGTATGGAATGTTGAATAGTCCCAAGATATTTCAGGAATTTGAAAAGCTCGTAGCAGGTAGACGATCCGCCACGTGAGCCGACAAATGCCCTAGTTTGGTCGTCAGGACTGGGCCCGACCTTTGACTGGTTCCATTTATGAATGAAGGAGCCATGGGGGTGCAACGTTAGTGGGGTCCAGCTTGCAATTTATCTAACATCTAAGATTTGGGGCATGAAATTTTCTGAGAGCAAGAACATCAAGGGACCACAAAAGTACCGGTTATGGAACTGGTATTTGCTTAGGTAGCATTTGTATGCGAAACGCCGAGATAGAATACCCTAGAATTGGCAGAATAAAGGTTATGAGTCATGCACAAAGATCCTTTTGAGTGAATTCTCTCGGCAGGATATGCACCCGCGGAACTACACCGCATAGCCTCACTAATACTGTAGCACTGAAAGACAAGGATGTACCTATGGACTCACCTATTAGACACGAGGCGACAAGATACGGTGGCTGTAAATTTACCGAAACTTTCTTCGGGTCGAAACTTGGGACCACTATACAGGAGGATGCACTACGTTTATGGTCCAATCAAAGCCATAGGATGTACTTGCCGCTGACAGGGATGTCTGCAAGTGGCTTCCGGTGCAACTGTGCAGCCTGTACACAAGTCCCTACCAGATCGACGACCGGGACAGACATACAGGTCGAAATTGTCATAACGCATAATGAGTTAGGGCCATTTTCATATTGATGGGCTCCTTGGCGACTCGAAAACAGCTCTAACTCATTATGCATTATGCATTATGACAATTTCGACTGTAGAGCCGAACAACTTGAATGAGCCGAGTACATCGGACGGCACTGGCACTACTGTAGTAATTGCAATTGATACAACCTCGGCGCCCACCGCGCCCAGGAAGTCCCGTATTGATGACATTTCCAGAGCAAAGACGCTGTGTGATACAGTAACCCAAAACCGTAGTAATCGGGGTGAACTTGAAGTGTACCTTCGTAAGGTACAGTAATGATAAAAAGTCACATGTCCCAATGTTCTCACGGTCGTGCTATCACTACCAACGACGATGATCACAACGGCTCAGACAAGCCCCACTACACGAGTAATTGGCCTGACACTACCTGATAGGAATGACGCATGACGTCGGTTGTGCGCGAATCGGCTCCAGGAATGCCTTCGACCCACGTACATGCTGTTGAAGCACCGGGAGGACAGGGTACCGGGTACCTTGGAGGGGACACGGAAATGAAATGAGTCCAGTAAAGCCTGCCTTGAAACACTGCCAGTGAAAGCTTCCCGATAGTAAGAAAAAACAGCAGCTCTGACAAGTATTTTATTGAAGGAGTGATTTTTGCGGTAGCCCATACCGATGAACCCGGAGCCGAGCACGCTACGGCTGCACTCAGGTGCCTACACATCCTTCCAGCCTAAACCTCTTTACTCCGTCCTCGACGCCCCACGGTACCTCGTCATCCCAATGGCTCACAACAACCACGGCCTGTTCTTCGCCAATACCTACACCGTCTCGCAAGTACGCCCGCGCCGCGCGCACCATACCGTCGTCCATGCCGGCCCACACCTCGTCGAGGAGTACGAGCGGTGGGCGTCCGACAAGCGCGCGCATCAGGAGGACGACGCTCTGCACGCCCGCAGGGAGCGCCGCGAATGGGCGCAGCGCGAATTCTTCCATCGTCTCCCCTCCCGTAGGCACGCCGCCGCCGCCCCACGTGTGCGGCCCAAGCCCACGCAAGACTTCCCAAACGCGCTCCTCGCGCCACGCACGCTCGTGTGCGCTCAGCTTGCCGCTCGCCCCCAGGCCCGTTCCGAGCCCGCGCGGTCCGAGCGGGACAAAGCCGCCCTCAAAGCCCGTCGCGACGGCCTCCCACACGCTCATGTCGCGCGCGCGCGGCCAGGCGTTGTATAATTCTGGCGAGACGACGCCGATGCGCGTGCGGAGGTAGGCCGTCGCGTGTGCACGCCGTGCTGAGCCGAAGAGCGTCAGCGCGGACGTAGGGCCTCGTTGGGTGTAGGACTGCGGGTGGTCGCCGGTCAGGACGGACAGGAGCGTGGTTTTGCCAGAGCCTATGGGGCCTGATGAGACGCGCTGTCCAACTTTTTTGTTAAGAACTCACCGTTTGCGCCTTGAAGGTGCCAGCGGTCGCCCGAGCGAATGGTCCAATTGATGTCTTTAAGGACCTGTACTGAATTGATCACAAGTTGGGTATAGTAGCTGAGGTGGCTCACGTGTCGTTCATGGTATCTAACATTGACGTTCTGCATGTCGACGAGTACTTTAGCTTTAGCCTCGAGACCCGGAATGTGTACGGGGGAGGTCGAACGAGAGGATTCTTTTGCGCGAGAATCATTCAGCTCCTGCAATATTGTCGTTTTTTCTCCCGTTTTTACACGTCCGTCCTGTACCAAAGCGATGTGACTAATCCACTCGGGGACGGGATCCTGTAAGCGAAGACCCATAATGATACGAGGGTTATTGGAGACATGAACCGAGTGAAGGAGATGAAACAGAGTAGGACGCGTTTTGAAGTCGAGTCCAGCTTGAATGGTCTCTGTGAGCCGGACTTTGGTCCTGATGCAGTACCGGACACTTACTTAAAGGTTCATCGAGCAGAAGGATATCAGGCTGTTCTAGGAGTGCTTTTACGATTCTGGCCCTTCGTGTTTGTCCGTTGCTAAGAGCGACTAGGGGAAGGTCAAGCAAGTCTTTGAGTCCCAACTTATCGACCAACTCCTCGAACCGTCGTCCCTTCTCCGCCCGCAAAATCGCATCTTCCTGCTCGTGACCTATCGCAGATCTGTCTACGATGAAAGACTTGATAGAGTCCCGTATGAGGCCCGATTCCTCGAGGAACATGCTTTGTCGCAGCGTGAGGCGATCCTCCTCGCGCACGGCACCATACCGAGCGGTGTAGTCGTAGAACGCACCTCCCGACGCACGTGGTCGATGTGCGAACGAGACAAGGCATACGGCCTCATTGATGGATCGCGAATTCAGCGAGAGGGATGGTAAGGGTCCAGCAGGAGGAGGCGGAGATATTCGCGTGTTTCCCAGTAGGGTCTGTGTATCGTGCGTCAACAAGCAGCACTCTCAGTGAGAAAGGGAGGAGGAGAAAGCACATGCCACAGACTAAGATTACAGGTAACCTAGTCATGGGTTGAGAAATGATAGGCATCTTTCTTCACCTCGAGCAATGCTGTTTTCTCTCCGGCACCAGACCCAACTACTGCCCAGCTTTCTCCTTCGCGCACCGTCCAGTCAACACCAGTGAGAACAGGTCGTGCACTGTCCGAATCTCCAAAGCGATAAATATTGGCCTTCGGGATGTGCACAATATAGGAAGACAAGTGGCGGGCTCCGATGCGAGCAGCCATTGACCCGGGCCAGCGTAGCGATCGGCTGTCCAAAAGCAGGTTTGTGGCCCTCGAGGTGAGCATCACGTGTAACATGTTAGGGGAAACGCCCATCACGTGCACTCCCCACGATCAAACTCGATGAGACAACGATGACGAGTCGTCCTTAAAGCTCGACTATATGCGTGTTCAGACCATGTTATTGCGATCAACATGACCATCTCCTCGATTCTACAGACTATCTTCTCTTTCCGCACTGGTTCGACAACCGTACTCGCTTTCCTCTTCTATTTGGCCGTATTCGTATCTCTCTACATAACCCAATCTGGCCCACAAGTTCTCGGCGTCGACAGACAGCATGCATTAGGTCTCAGTGTCGATCAAGCATACAGAGACTTACATCTGGTGAGTTCATACGTCATTTTCGATTCTTCATCTATCTCCTATCTTTTCTTGATAGGTTGCGGAACGACCTCATCCCTACAATTCGCACCAAAATGACGTTGTACGCCATTTCTTGTTACAAAGGTTACAAAATATTGCAAAAGGACACGACTTTGTCCATGTCGACGACGACATTCGGACCAATGCGGCATTTTTGGACGGTTCACGAGCTGTTTACTTTCAAGGGAATAATCTCCTGGTGAAAATCGACGGTACGGACAACGCAGCTGAGGGTGCGTGCTTTAATCTTCCGTTCAAGATGTGGTTGTGAAATTGGGTTTATGAAAAGGTGATGGGGTGCTATTCTCGGCCCACTTTGACTCTGTCTCGACGGCTCCTGGCGCAACAGATGACGGCATGAGTGTCGTGGCGCTCTTGCAACTAGTCAACGTCCTCTGCAAGAATCGCCCCCGGCGAACAGCAGTCTTCAATATCAACAATGGGGAGGAGGATGGTCTGCACGGTGCCCACACGTGCGTTGTTTCATTTACCTTTCTCCGGCTCTCGTAAAAGGGGCTATCCAGGTTTTTGCGGCATTCGTGGTCCGATTTGACATCGACTTTTCTCAACATTGAGGGTGCGGGTTCTGGCGGGTACGCTCTAAGCTTCCCATTGCCCTTTACTACCTAAAACTGTTTCAAACAGCCGCCCGTTCCTCTTCCGTACCACATCATATGAGGTCCTCAAGGCCTTCCGTTCCACTCCGCATATACACGCCGATGCCATTTCCCAAGATGCCTGGGATCAACGCATAATTCGCTCAGATACAGATTACTCCGTCTATTCTGCTCCCCGCACTTGGGGAGGCTCTTCTCTGGCAGAAACCAACGCCACTGCTCGTGGTTATGTGGGTCCTGGGGGCGGTATGCAAGGTGCGGATATCGCGTTTTACACTGGACGTTCGCGATACCATACGATGGACGACACCATTCGCGGAATGGGCGATGGTGGTGCGCAAAAGTCCCTCTGGTTCTTGCTGGAGCTCCTACACTCCGTTAGCGATAGCATACTCAATGGCAGGTCGGACAAACTTGATAGTGGTGAGAATGAAAGGGCCGTCTATTTCGAGCGTAAGTGATTTTCAAATCTTCGGGGCTCATTACTTACGCGTGTTCACCAGTATTCGGCGTCTATCTTGTTGCATTCCCCTTCCACCTATTGCTAGTCGCCGAGATAATTCTCCTCGTTGTGGGACCCATCTCCCTCGCTGGTCTCGGTTACGTCCTCGTTCAGCAGTCGATCCTCTCACCTCCATTTCCCGCTCGAATGCAATGGAGTTCAGACTTTCGAGGATATGGTCGATTCTGGTTCGCACTTGTTCTGGGGGCCGGTGCCCAAGTTGGGTTGGTAGTTGGCTTCCTCAAGATAAATCCTAACGTTTGTGGACCCCTTTATGATTCTGCGGATCGCTGATCATCTTGTAGACTGCGCATTCCCATCCAGTTGCCACTTCACTCTCTGCGTTCTCACTCGCTTACCTGTCCCTGGCCATTCCACTCCAACTTGCTCAGCGCCTGCGACCTATTCCGCCTAGTAGGCAGCGATCTATCATACTGGTGGAGCTTTATGGGCTCACCTGGGTCCTTCTCGCTACAATCACTTTTCTAACACAGCGAGTCGTCATAGCTGGGCTATATTGGATCGCTCTCTGGAATGTCTCGTTGCTAGTTGCTGCGGTGCTTGGTGCATTTGAGGGCCTATGGGGTACCGGAAAAGCGGGTAGAATAGTCCTACCCCGAGATGAAAGCGATGGCGAGGGCGAGGGCGAGGAAGATTCCCATCCTCGCAGGTGGCATCAACAACGAGATGGGAGTGAAACTTCCGAGACCACACCCTTACTTCGGCGCACCTCCCCGACTCACTCGTTGGTACTTGATGAGACGGCCCAGGACAAGGCATACTTTTGGTGGATTTTCCAGTTTATGATCTCCACGACCTGCACCAGTCGTGAACTTGGCTACCATTTACACCATCTGGATTAGTGCTATGCCTCAAACAATCCCTGACGGTGGTTGGGTCGGTATGGGTACGTCATACTTCGTACTGTAAAAGTGTCAAACAAACTTGCCCCCGACAGTGTATGCGCCGATCTCACTGCTCTGTTTCCTCATCCTTCTTCCGTTGGCACCCTTTGTGCACAAGGTGCATCGCGTGCTTACCATCGTCATACTCCTCGTCTTCATTTCTTCTACTGCATACGCTTGGATCGCAACACCATTCACATCAAACTCCCGCCTCAAAGTATTCTTCGCTCATCGGGTCGAACTGACGAACGTGTCCGCGACGACTTCGAGTCCGCAGTTGACCCGCGCTATAACGCAGCTAAACTTGATCGAGGGTTACGGTCCGCGCCTCGCGGCGACACTTCCGTCATCTCAGTACTACGGCGACGATTCAGGCGAGAAGTGCGCGATGGGCGAATTGGGCCTGACGAGATGCGAGTGGGCAGTTCCTCCAGTCCTGCACCCGTCGATTCTTGGTGCGAAAGAGGCCTCATGGCTTGTTGCAAATGTCACGCGCCGTGGGCCTACCTCGCTCCGCGTCGAGATCGAGGGCATGCAGACACGTGCGTGTAGAATCTACGTTGACAGTCATAGCATCCATCGGTACCGCGCGCGCACTATTGGGAGCCCACAGATGGAATGGAGCACGTTCGACGTTCCTGCGAGCAAGAAGAGGGATATCCATCTGCTGGCGCTCTGGGCACGTTCGTGGGACACGAAGAAGTTCCAAGCAGACCTCGAGTTGGATGCGGGATTTGAGGAGGGAGAGGAAGAGCCAATCGCGGGCAGGGTGTCGTGCTTGTGGAACGATGGGCCCGGGGGTGCGCTGATCCCCGCACTGGACGAGGCGCGCGCGTTCCTACCTGAGTGGGTCGCGATCACGAAGGCCGGAAGCGGGCTTGTAGAGGCAAATAGTGGATTTGTGTTGTAGTGTTTTTTTTTAAACAAACGTCGCAAGACCCTAACCTGTGTTGTAGTTATACATTAGTGGCGGCAAGACGACCCAAAGGGCCGTCTTTCCTGGTTCGTTGAAGCTGTGAAGCATGTGAAGCTCTCAGTAAGAAGCCGACCATAGTCAGCTGTGAGTCAGCGGTTGATCGGAAACGGTCATCTGATTCGGTAGTCAAGATGACCCTCAGATGGAAATTCGCGATATTTCTGACCGCGATTGGACAAGAATTGAGCGAAGTCAAAGCAAAGTCACTGTGACTCCGTGAGTTACAAAACCGAAAGTTACAATTTGCGTTTACATGCAGTATAGTGACCCCTTCTGGATACGCCGGACCCGCAAAATAGAAGCATAAAATTCCTCTCCAGTGTACTGGTAGAGCGTAGCTGGCACAGCCTGAGGTACTACTCATCACAAGTCATTCATGATCTCAGGCTCACAGGGAATGGCATATGTGAGTACGTCCGGGTGTGGTTCTATATTGTCCATATTCAATGTCATCGTGTTCGATCCAGTGAGTCGAATGACCCTCACCGATGTAATATATTTGGCTGTCGGCTGCAGTGAGGCCTCTCTCCAATGTCAGAAAATAAGTGTCCGGAATCTCAGCAGTGAAGCCCTTGTGCAAGATAAGAGATCCCAACATAGTCTCATGTGAACACTGCACATACCTTGAGGAGGGACGAGCTAAACTTTTCATTGACCGTTCCGCCATTTAGGCTGACCTGCTTGGCTTGCTCATTGATCACTTCATCAGAAGCGCTTTTCTTGAAGATGACGTTATACTCTGAGGTTAACGTGAGCTTTCCCGGGCGATATTTGTAATACGATGCGATGGGATCGTACTTAACACACATTCAAACATGAGTGCGGCAGTCTTGTTGAAGATGGGGGCGATGATAAGTGGGAATTGAATGAGTGTTTCCCTTTTATACAGGTTAGGGCCAGGGTTAGGACAATGACTTTATGACTCGGCGCTCAACCGCAGCACCCAACTTACACGCCATCCACCCGCAGTACTATCCTGACATGGACATCTATACAATAAGTTATTGTACCTTCATATACAGACGGTCACCGGTCTAGGTGATTCCATCGGTACCGCGCGTGCACTATTGGGAGCCCACAGATGGAATGGAGCACGTTCGACATTCCCGCGAGCAAGGAGATGGACATCATCCACCTGCTGGCGCTCTGGGCACGTTCGTGGGACACGAAGAAGTTCCAAGCAAACCTCGAGTTGGATGCGGGAAATGAAGAGGGAGAGGAAGAACCAATCGTAGGCAGGGTGTCGTGCAGCACGACACCACTCGTACTTGTGGAATGATGGGCCTGGGGGTGCGCTGATCCCTGCACTGGACGGGGCCCGCGCGTTCTTGCCTGAGTAGGTCGCGATCGCGGCTAGGAACGGTCTTATAGAGGCTAGTGTAGCGGATTTGTGTTGTAGTGTTGTAATGTTATACACGTGTCTACATCAGCTGGACGTGCTGCGGTGACATTCGGGTATGTCTCACGGACTTACGTCACTGTCTCTTATCGGAAGGTCTTTGTATCTTGAAGGGATCCAGCCCTGCCAGCGTGTGTCCCGCAGCCGCAGCTGCTTCTCCCTTTGATAAAATCGCTTCATCGCGGCATAAAGCCCTACTCGTTGTACGAGCCACCCAGGAGGTTGTCTTTCTTACGACGACCGTCTTGATCCACACTCCTCATCCTCCGCACTGTACCGTGTCACTCTGCCTTCTGGACTGACGCAGAAGGATGCCCAAGCGGATCCCGACGCCCCCACCACCAGAGGATGAACCGAGATACCTGACCGTAGTGCACCCGTATCCTCTACATGCGAACCTGGAACTCCACGCTGATAGACGCACGCTTGCGCTTTGGCTGGCGTGTTGTACGGGAAAGGATGTGTTGCTGGCCATGTTTCACAAGCCCGCTGTGAGTTCGTCCAAGCCTCGTTTATTCCACCGATACTCACCCCACACATCCCACAAAGTCTCCAGGGATGGTCGTCATCGAAGTCGATCGCGAATTCGACAGGTTCGATGAACTGCTGGGGTTGCACGATTGGTCCGGGTTCCTGTTGAAGCCGTCCGAGGAGCAGAGGGACAAGTCTTCAAAGGTGTTCTATTGCACCTACAACACGGGCCGTCTTGTTGAGAAGAATGGTCCGTCCGTGGGTCTTTCCACTCTGTTCACTCACTCACATTTCGTAGGTTGGAAACGTGTAAACATCGAGGAACACTGGTTTCAAGGATGGACCCCTAACAATGCGTGAGTGATACTAACATTTCTTGCAATTCTCACCATAACCGTATCTTAGCATCATAAAATACCCGTACCCAAAGACATCATATTGTGTTGTCCCTTCAGAGGCAAAGACCGGCGCCCCAATGTGCCGCCCTCTCCCGCAAAGGTCGTTCCCTGTCCCGCCCCCAACGCCGGCACCAGTAGGTGAGTCTGGCATGCCCGATTCCTTTTGGGTTTTCTAGTTGACACCCAACTTGTGCGACAGTCGGCTCTGCAGGGTGGCTAGCATCCAGGAATGCCAATGCGTCTGCTAGTCCAGCACCCTCATCCACAAAAAAAGGCAAAAAGTCCGTGGCGAGCGACACCGCCTCCGTAGTGAGCACCAGTTCCAGAAGCACAAAATCGTTCTCTCCGCCTCCTACCCAGTCTCCCACGCCGTCGGTAATGGCCAACTACCGTGCCAAGAACGATCCCGCCTGTACGTGGTAATTTACTAGAGCAAGTGCGCGTGTCTAACTGGTGTATGCGTTCACAGGGAAACGCGGCCCTCCTTCCATTGCTTCCGTAGCATCAGGGGTCACATCTCGTGCACCCAGTACCGTCGGTAGCTCTGGCGCTCGGTCCTCGAGAGCGGCTGCCGCTCCGCCTCCTCCTGGCCTGGGTCCCGTGCCCTCCCCACAGTCCCTAACACCCGGGCGCTTCGATTGGAGTGAGGACGTAGAGCGCTTTGAATCTGAGCAAATCAACAATCCGCCCGCACGTACGCCAGCCTCGAGCGTTTCCACTGGTCCCGCGAGACGCCAGCCGTACGACCCCGACGGTCCCATCGAACCGCCGCGAGCCTATGATTACAACGAAGAGGACCGGCCAAGACATTCGACGGTAGCTGCTATGTCAGACATCTTCGAAGACAGTCTCGCTCCAATTCCCACCCCCATTAGGAGCGGCAGGGGCGGAACTAAACCATTGGGTATTGACGACCCCGACTATGACCCGTGGAACCCGCCTGCGGAGGTAGCTGCCCCTGCGGACGATCAGTCCCAAGTAGGCGACGCGAAGACTGTGTGGGATGATTATGCCAAGCCCCAGCAGGAGCTTCCGACCAAAGTGAAGAAGAAGGGAACATGGGACTGCCCTCAGCACGGGCCGCTCTGTAATCCCGGAATCTGCAAGGAACGCGCGCGCGTCGAGCGCGACGAGCGCATAAGGGATGAGAACGAAAAGCGGGATAGGGAGAAGAGAGCGCGTGAGTTCCGCAAAGCGAAGGATCTGCATAAGAAGGAGGAGAAGAAGAAGGCCGAAGCCGCGGGCGGGGATGCAACCGGCAGCAGCAGCGGTAGCGACAATGGATCAGACGACGACTCGTCCCATGATCGTGGTACTGTATTCCTATACCCCAACGACTCTCATATGCACGCCTGATGTTCTCCCCACAGATTCCAATGCCACTCCCCCGCCTGACCCAGAGGATTGGTCGATCCCTTTGAACATCGGAGGCGCCGACGCGCGGTCGACGGTGAGCTCTTCGCGCCGGGCGTGGGGATCGGTCGCCGGGTCGGATGGTAATGAGGACGATGACGATGACGAAGGGGCGAGCGTCGCAATGTCACGCACGACAAACACGAGCAATGCCTCGCGCAGCAGCCGCGCCACGCCCCCCGCGAGCGTAGCTTCAAGCGGGTGGAGAAAGGGGCCCATGTCCTCCGCTACGTCCCTGAACAAGGGAAAAGTCTCGCCGACCTCTCCGCGCCCCCCGACGCGGCAGTCCGCATGGGACGCCGCCAGCCAGAGCTCGAGTGTAATGGGCGGGCGTAGTGAGTGGCCATCCGTCTCCGGCAACTCCCGAGCCTCCGCCGTCTCCGGCGCATCCGCGACTGGCTCGGACACTGGCCAGCGCTCGGGCACGGGCCCTGCAGCGCGGCAGTCGTCTCGCAGCTCTGCAACTTCAAGCGTTCGGACCGGCGCGGGCCCGTCCACCACATCCACGCCTTCGGTAGCGAGCGGCTTCCCGACATTCGCCGATACGGAGTGGGGCGATCCGATTGCCGCGGCGCTGGCCAAGGAGGGCGGGAAGAAGTCGAAGAATGCTAGGAAGAGGGAGAACAAGGCGAAGAGTGCTCAGATTCTGGCTCAGGCGCAGGCGCAAGCAGCGCGGGCTAATTTTCTCGATGTCGAGCTTCCCCCTGGCGGACCAGGCAGCTCGTGGGGCGACCCTAACGAGGCGTGGTGAGCCGTTCCCCCTCGGGCTATCACCCTTTTTTTTTCAAAGTTGGTCAAAAATTTCGTTGAGTTCGGTCATACATGGCGCGATTGTTGTCGTTACCGTTGGTGTCGTGGTCGTTGTCGAAGTCATAGGTCTTCTGCGATGTGTGCCAAGTCAAATACAAGTTGTTCGGATACAAAGCGTGTACTAGTAGCACTACTAGCACCCTGCAAAAATTAACACGAGATGAAATGAAAAGGCGGCTATTCTCTGAGAAGCGAGCGACTGTATATACTGAAGGCATCAACCAAAACCAAGGGTCGAGACATAGCCTAGTGGAAGCGCCAGGTGATGTCGAAGCACTGGCAAATTTACTGTGCAGAAGAGGGTAATGCCGCATCATATCTCCAAGTCCCAGTTATGGTATCGGCTAGCCTAGTATCATCGTACCGTGAATGTGATCCTTCTAGAACCCCCTGCCACATGCTGTCCTTACATTGTGGCGACGACGCACTGGCATACTTTGACCCTTTTTTTGAAACAGGATAAGGTCGCATCAGTTCATGCACGTTCATGGGTCGCTTTCAAGTCGATGGTGATTGTATGATCGACGAAATGTGCAGTGTTATGCCTCGTGTGCTCACTTTATGTTGCGCCCAAGGTTGCACCAACCGGCGCAGTGACCCTATCTCCTTCATGTCATCTTTTCCCCTATCGTCCTTTGGTGAAGAAACGTCACGCACAGTTTTTCCCACTGGCACACGGAAATGATATGATGGACGGTGCTCCGGTAATTTTGCACAAAAGCCAGGCCAAAGTTTGTCTTCTACACCTGGACTCGGACCTGACGCAAGCGAGTCAGCTCGTGAGTGTTTGCTGGAATTGTCAGTGAAAGGAAGCCCTGAGAATAATTCTTGTCGGAAAACTGTCACGGTACTACTAGGAGCCGCGCACTACTAGCGGCGAATCCACTGACAAGGCCGGACCGGATGACGTACTGGCAAACCTCAGGCTGGAGGCCGCATCTGCTAGGGCTTGTGATGTGATCTATCAACTGGAAAAGGGACGTAGGTGTGCCAGGGCCTCGTAACGGTGACGGGAGAATCCAGCGCAGGCGAGTCGAAGCACCGACCTGTCTTGAACTTGCAGCAAGGACTTGCAGTTGACGTGACTGCTAGCTCAGTAGCGCTCAGTGCTGGGTGAACTGCTGCGGCTGAGCACATATGACAGTTCTACACCATGCCAGCCATCATCTCCGAGTCGACTTTTCTCGGCCTACTGCGCATCTCACAAGATCCTTGTTTTTCCCTTTTATCCGCTCTTCTGGAATCCTCGACCTGCGGTGTCGCTTATCGTAGGCCTTGAACTACCATAGGTCTAGGCACCTGCACAGCCGCAGCCGCAGACGCCTTGTCCTCCTTTCTTAATCACCGTACCATATCTACATAAATTCAGGGTACTTGCAAGGCTCCCCCCTTTGTCCTAGTTGCTCCCTGGAACGCAGCCCAAAAGAAGCCGAACTAAACGACCAATTTTTCTCTATATAACACACTGCGACACATCCCCCTCTGTGGCCAACTACGCCGACACGAAAGGATGACAAAACGTATCCCGACACCCCCACCGCCTGAGGACGAACCGAGATACTTGACCGTGGTGCACCCATACCCTCTGCATGCAAATCTGGACCTTCCTGCGGATCAACGCGAACTTGCGCTCTGGTTGGCGTGCTGTACAGGAAAGGATGTGTTGCTCGCCATGTTCCACAAGCCCGCCGTGAGTCTATCTGGGGCCCCCACAGATGCTCAGCTCACACATCCCACAAAGTCTCCAGGAATGATCGTCATCGAAGTCGATCGCGAGTTCGACAGGTTCGATGAACTGCTGGGGTTTCACGCGTGGTCTGGGTTCCTGTTGAAACCGTCAGAGGAACAGATGGACAAGTCTTCAAAGGTGTTCTATTGCACTTACAACACGGGCCGTCTTGTTGAGAAGAATGGTCCGTCCGCGGGTCTTTCCACTCTGTTCACTCACTCACATTTGTAGGTTGGAAACGTGTAAGCATCAAGGAACATTGGTTTCAAGGATGGTTCGCCAACAATTCGTGAGTGGTACTAACATATCTTGCTATTGCCACCCTAACCGTATCTTAGCGTCATTAAATTCCCATACCCAAAGACATCACATTGTGATGTCCCTTCAGAGGCAAAGACCGGTGCCCCAATGTGCCGCCCTCTTCCACAAAGATCGTTCCCTGTCCCGCCCCCAACGCCGGCACCAGTAGATGAGTCTAGCATGCCCGATTCCTCTGATGTTTTCTAGTTGACACCCAACTTGCGCGATAGTCGGCTCTGCAGAATGGCTAGCATCCAGGAATGCTAATGTATCTGCTGTCCCAGTGCCCTCGTCCACAAAAAAAGGCAAAAGGTCCATAACGAGCGACACCGCCTCCGTAACGAGCGCCAGCTCCAGAAGCGCAAAATTGTTCTCTCCGCCCCCCGCCCAGTCTCTCACGCCATCGGTGATAGCCAACTACCGTGCCAAGAACGATCCTACCTGTACGTGGAGATTTCTTCAGAGCCAGTGCGCATGTCTAACTGCTGTATGCATTCACAGGGAAACGTGGACCCCCTTCCATTTCTGCCGTAGCGTCGGCTGTCACATCTCGTGCACCTAGCACCATCGGTAGCTCGAGCGCTCGGTCATCGAGAGTTTCCACTGGTCCCGCGGGACGCCGGCCTTACGACCCCGACGGTCCTATCGAGCCGGCACGAGCATATGATTACAACGAAGAGGACCAACCAAGACATTCGACGGTGGCCGCTATGTCAGATATTATCGAAGACGAACCCGCTTCAATTGCCGCCTCCGTCGGGAGCGGCAGCGGTGGAACTAGACCGTTGGGTCTTGACGACCCCGAATGTGTTCCCTGCAACCCACCCGCGGAGGCAGCTGTCCCTGTGAGCGATCAGTCCCAAGCAGGGGACGCGGCGACTATGTTGGAAGACTACGCCAAGCCCCAGGAAAGGGTGTTGAAGGGCGAATGGTACTGCCCCCAGCATAGGCCTCTCTGCAAACCCGGAATTTGCAAGGAGCGCGCGCGCGTTAAGCGCGAGAAGCGCCAGAGTGATGAACGTAAAAAACGGGAGGAGGACAAGAAACTGCGCGACGCGCGCAGAGCGAAGGCTCAGCAGAAGAGGGGGAAGAAGGCCGAAGCCATGGGCCAAGGCGAGAGCGGGCGCGAACTCCCGCCGCACCTCCCCGGGAACGCACTTGGCGGCAGCAACAACAACAACAACAACGGATCGGACAATGACTCGTCCCATGGTCGTGGTACTGTATCCTATAACCCAATGACTCCCTCATACCCACGCCTGACCACGTCCCCCAACAGACTCTAGTACCATTCCACCGCCTGACCAAGACGGGTCGATTCCCCCGAACACTGGAGGCGCCGACACGGAGTCGACGGTAAGCTCTTTGCGCCGCGCTTGTGGCTCGGTCGACGGGTCAGGCGAGGAGGAGGAGGATGACGACGACGACGGAGCGAGCGTCGCGAGGTCCGACACGAGTAGCGCCGCCTCGCGCAGCAGCCGCGCCACGCCCCCCGCGAGCGTGAGTCCAATCGGGCAGGCCACTACTCCCCGGAGCAACGGTCCGAAACAAGTCTCGCTAACCTCTCCGCGCCCCGCGACGCAGCAATCCGCATCTGACACCCTCAGCGCCGCAAGCCAGAGCTCGAGTATGGGTGACCGCAGCGGGCGGCCATCGGTATCCGGCAACACCCAGGCCTCCGCGGTCTCCGGCGCTTCCGAAGCTGGCTCGGACACAAGCCAACGCTCGGGCACGGGCCCTGCAACGCAGTCATCTCGCAGCTCTGCAACTTCGGGCGTGCGGACCGGCGCAGGCCCGCCCACCCCATCCATGCCCTCGGTAGCGAACGGCTTCCCGACGTTCGCCGATACGGAGTGGGGCGATCCGATTGCCGCGGCGCTGGCCAAGGGAGGCGGGAAGAAATCGAAGAACGGTAGAAAGAGGGAGGACAGGGCGAGGAGTGCTCGGGCGGTGGCTCTGGCCCAGGCACAAGCCACGCAGGCCAATATTCTCGAGTCGGCACTCGATGTCCAGCCTGTCGGACCGGGCAGATCGTGGGGTGACCCTAACGAGGCGTGGTGATCTGTCCCCCCACAAGCTATCTCCAAGTTGGTCAAATTGCCGTTGATGTTGATATCTTGTTGAGTTCGTGGTTATCGTGATTGTCGTTGTCGAAGTCGTAGTTATCTCGCAAAGTTTACCAAGTCAAATAAAGTCGTTCAAATGCAGAGCGTGCCAGTGTAGCACTACTAGCAGTGGCACCCGAAAAACTAACATGAGATAGCTAATATGCAATTTGATCTGACAGCACGCAAGGGGTTTACACTGGGTTTACACTGAAGGCGTCAAGCGAAACCAAGGGTCGAGACAGCCTGAGAGAAGCGCGTGCTGGAATCGTTAGTGAAAATGAAACCCAATAAAACCTAGAAGTTGCACCGAGGATATAATAAGTCATTCCTCTTCAAGTTGTCGACCACGGACGAGTTACTGAGTGTCATGCACGTTGATTCCCACGCCCTGGCAGGCTGGCACGATGCGGCCTGCGCCAAGGCCTGCGCGGCGTTCTTGTCTTTCTGTCAGTTTTCTGTCTGCATGCGCCAGTGGCCCGAGCCTGCGATCACCGACTTCAACTGGAAGCCGTGCACGGGCTTGTGATCTATCAGCTGGACATGCGCCCAAGGGATTTGCTGCGTAGGTGTTCCAAGGCCTCGTCACGGTAACAGCAAAGTTCTGCGCAGTCCGAATCGAAGCATGTCTATTGACGTGTCTGCTGGACTTGTCAGGTGAACTGCTGCTGCGGCTGAGCACGTAGTTCTACACCATGATTCTTTCAAGTTACTGTCATCTCTGAGTCGGTACCATAGACCTTTCTCTGCCTACTGCGCATCCCACGAGATCGCTGTTTCCCTCCTTCTATCCGCTCTTCTGGAAGCTTCGACCTGCGTCGTCACTTATCGTGAGCATTGGGCCAATTATCTCTGTGATACCTTAGACATATATACCAACGCAGCCGCAGCCGCAGACGCCTCGTCCTCCTTTCTTTGAACACCGTGCCACACCCACACCCACACGGACTCTGGGTACTTGCAGTGCTTCGCACTTCATAATCTGATATAAACGGCTCTCAAAAAGAAAGAAAGGCATCGCCTTTTGTCTCAGTCGCTCCCACTCTGATTCTAGAAAACAAAAGAACGCAACACAGCGACTAAGTTCTCCTTATATCACATACGTCAGCACATCTCCCTCCAGCCGCCGACACGAAAGGATGCCCAAACGAAACCCGACGTCCCTACCACCCGCGGACGGATCAAAATACCTGATCGTGACTTGCCCGTACCCTCTCAATGCCGATCTGGAGCTTCACGCGGACCAGCGCACGCTAGTGCTCTGGTTGGCGTGTTGTGCAGGCAAGGACGTGTTGTTAGCCATGTTCCACAGGCCTTCCGTGAGTCCATTCAAAGCTTCTTTTTCTTATCTCACCAACATCCAACTCACGCATCTCACACAAAGTCTCCGGACATGGTCATCATCGAGGTAGATCGCGAGTTTGATAGGTTCCACGAACTCCTGGGGGTGCACGTCTGGTCGGAGTTCTTAACGAACCCGACCGAGGATCAAATGAACAAGTCGTCAACGATGTTCTATTCCACTTACAACACGGCACGTCTGGTCAAAGATGGTCCGTCTTGCATCGCTCCACTCTGATTTCTTACTCACGTTCTGCAGGTTGGAAGCGGATAGTCATCGAGGAACATTGGTTTCAAGGATGGACCCCCGACAACTCGTGAGTGGTGCTGACATACCCTGTCTATATTCTCACAGTTGACTCTAACCGTATCTTAGCACTATTAGATATCCATACCCAAAGACCTCACACTCAGGATGTAACGGCCCTTCGAGTTCAGAGAAGTCCGACGCGCCAATGTGCCGCCTTCTCCGGCAACAACGTTTTCCTGTGCCGCCCCTTCCGCCGGCACCACCAGGTAATTGTAGCACGCTCTATTCCTTTGGATTATATTTTCTAAAAACAGGCTCTAGTTGGCCCCGCAGAGTGTCTAGCTTCCAGAAATTCCAATGCGGGCCCTACGCCCCCATCTACGAAAAGAGGTAAAAGGGCCGCGCCGAGAAACACCTCCGTACCAACGAGCGCCAGCCCCAAAAGTACAATGTCATTCTCTCCGCCCCCCACCCAGTCCTCCACGCCCTCCTCTGTGGCGTCCACTGACCGCGCCAAGATCGATGCCTGTACGTTCTGTGACAAATCTTTTTTAAGCGAATGCGCATGTATAACCACCGTATTTGCAGGGAGATGCGGTCTTCCGTCCAATCCTACCAAATCTTTAGCCGGTATATCGCGTGCACCAAGCACACTCCGTAGCTCGAGCGCTCGGTCATCGAGAAGGGCTCCGCCCGCTCCTTCGGGCCTGGGTCTCAGGCTCACCTCGCAGTCTCGAACCCCCGGACGCTCCGACCGGAATGAGGACGACGAGCGCTTTGAACCTGAGCAAATCGACAACCCGCCTGTTAGCATCCCAACCCCGACCCTATCCTCTACTCCCACGCGACGCCAGGGCTGCGACCCCGACAGTTCCATTGAGCCGCAGCGAGTCTATGATTATTACAACGAAGATGACCAGCCGAGAGATTCGACGGCAGCTGCTATGTCGGATCTCTTCGACGGCTATTCCTTTCCAGAAGCTTCCTCCGGAGCCAGCGGAGCTAGACCGCTTGGTCTCGAAGACCCCGACCACTCTCCCTTGATTCCGCCAGCGGACGTCGCTGCGCCTGCGAGTGGCCAGTCCCAAGCTGGTGGCGCGGTGAATCTTTGGGAAGGGTACGACGCGCCCCGGCTGGAGCCGCCGACTAAAGTTCAGAAAAAGGGCGAATGGACGTGCCCCCAGCACGGGTCGCTCTGCAGCCCCGGAATCTGCAAGGAGCGCGCGCGCGTCGAGCGCGACAGGCGCGTGAGGGATGAACGCGAAAAGTGGGAGGAGGAGAGGACACAGCGTGAAATGCGCCGAGCGAAGGAGGAGCTGAAGAGAGAGAGGAAGAAGGCCAAGGCCACGGGCGAAGGCGTGGATGAGCTCCTGCCGCACCTCCGTGGAAATACATCTAGCAGCAGCAGCAGTGGATCGGACAGCGACACATCGCACGACGAAGGTACTGCATTCTTCACAACTGTTCTCACACACGCATACCTGACCAGATCTGCACCCATAACAGACTCCAGCGCCCCTCCTGAGCCTGACCGAGAGGGATGGACGGTTCCCTGGAACACCGGAGGTACCGACACGCAGTGCGCAAGAGACTATATTGCCCGACTATATGACGACGACGAAGAAGAAGCGAGCTTCGCGATGTCGTGCACGACCAACACGAGCAGTGCCGCCTCCTCCCCGTCACCCACGAGCATGAGTTCAAGCGGACGGAGCGAGGGACCCATACTCTCCACTACGTTCTGTGACAGCGCGAGCCCGACGCTAGCCCCCCCGCCATCCCCTTTCCTCGCAACGCGGCAGCCCACATGGGACGCCTGTAGCGCCGCGAGCCAGAGCTCGAGTGTCGGCGGACGCAGCGAGCGGCCTTCGCTCTCCGGCGACTCCCCAGCTTCCACGGTCTCCACGGCTTCCGCAGACGACTCTGACACGGACCAGCGCACGGGCATGGACCCCGCAACGCGTCGGTCAGCGCGCAGTTCGGCATCTTCGAGCGCGCGGACGGACGCAAGCCCTTACACACCCTCAACACCTTCGAAACCGAACAGATTCCCGACGCTCAACAACACGTACTGGGGCGATCCGGTTACCATGGTACTGGCTAAGATGGCCGAGGATGACAGCCGCAGAAGAGGTGGAAGAGAGGCCAATGCGCGGCCGGAGGGCGGGTTGAAGGTGTCGAAGAACGCTAGAAAGAGGAGAAATTGGGCAAAGAACGCTCAGGCGCAAGCGGGGGCCCAGGCGCAGGCCGCTCTGGCAAGTCTTCTCGAGGCAGCGCTCGACGTTGAGCTTCCCCCCGGCGGACCAGGCAGCTCATGGGGCAACCCTAACGAGGTGTGGTGAGCTGTTTCCTCTCAAGCGATCCCCTTGTTTCCAAGTTGGGGGAATTGGCATTGGTTTCTTGTTGCGTTCTAGTAAATGTGGGTCCTTAAAGTCGTCGTTGTAACAGTTACAGTATCTCGCAAAGTGAATCGAGTAAAAGACGTTCAAATACAGAGCACGTAGTGTTCAGTCAGAGGATGGGCCCGGGGAGGTGAAGGATGGTTAGAGTGTTGTTTAAGGGCACACGGGTTGCACATAGTTATCTGCTGTACTCCAAGGCGCACGGTAAGTAACACGGCACATCACAGTCCGAATCCGAGTGGTACGCAGCCACTATTGACTTGGACGCCGCGCCCAAGCTTTTGGTCTAACAGCCGTACGTCACGTTTGCGTAGTGTAGGTGAGTGCGAATGTATTTGGCGCTTTATATTACGTTTGACGGAGTCCTTTGTGCTGGGGCCCGGAACGTTGTACGCTAATAACTCGTCTCCCTCGTTTCTGGCCAAATGCAAGCGCTGGTATGGATCTATTGTGCAAGCAGGAGACGGCGGCCCGAGCGACAAGCGCATGAGCGCGGAGGCCATGAGAGACTTCCCGTGATGCAGTGAAACTTTCTGGGTGGAGTTAGAAAGCAAACTCACGCAAGCACTGGGCAAGGTGAGCGCTTCATCGTAATGGGTTCTTCGGAAATCTGAGTCATTCGCATGATCGATCCAGGTACGCAGAACCCAGACTCACGAGGAACTTGAAGGCTTCACTCACTGAACCCGTTTCTAGGAAGCCGTGACGCCAGCATAGAGATAAAAGGTAGGCGTGGAAGATATGGGTTTCGTTGAGTCATCACGGCGTGACAAGAGACTCGGACCAATGTATAGTGGTGTCTGGATGGTTTTCTATTTCAGGACAATCTTCAGTTTCAGCGTGTCGTTATCCTAGTCGTCTCGTATCGCTCGTCAGTCACCCCTTCTGAGGCTCTCTCCCTTTGGCTTGGAAGGGAAACACGGATTTAATTCCAACAGGTGGCGGAAGAGGTGAGTACAGTGGAGAGGTATCGAGTGCCTTTTTGTGTCAGCGAAGGGCCCGGGGTGTAGGCGTCCAGCAATATGAGGGCGGAATGCGCAGCAGATACTGACCCGGGATGCTCACCGGTTGAGCCTGGCCAGTGGCCATTTTTCCGCATCCAGTCACGTCCCAAAAAAGGAAGGTGCCAAGAAAGTCACGTTTTCTCTGTCATCACAGTGGTTCGTTGTTTCACACGCGTCGGGAAACTCTTGATGGTCAGATCCTGCGCTCCAACCCCCTGTGCGGTACATCTCTCCTGCTGCGTGAGCTGTCGATACCACGAAAGTTTGTGAAGAGTTCGTCTGCCATACGCTCCCTTTCGTTTCTCGCTGACCACTGTGAAGCTTTCATGGCGTGCAAGTGAAGCGCGGTCATCTTTGGTCGAACTGGAGGTTTCGCTGCCTGTGCATGTAGAAGTATATTTTTTTTCCCTGCATCTGTTTGCTCCCCTGTCCAACTTGGAAAATTTTCCATTGCCTTTTTCAGTCGCTGGCGAACGAAACACCATCTGTTGTTGCCCTCCTCTTCCCCTGAACATGAGCGTGATGAGTTGCGTCGTTCAGTTAGCGGTCCCATTGTTGTTACCTCACACCCAGACAACGACTCCACCGAACGCATCGAACGCGGGAGTCGAGCAGAACCACCGAAGAACTCAAGCGATCATAAACGATCGCGCTGCGCCCTCACTCGCTTCCTAACAAACGGAGGACCGACATGGCCCAGGCCATCACTACCATCGCTGCACCCCTGTCCACCGCCAAAGTTGGCGGCCCCACACCCCTTGACTTAGTGCTGTTTAGCTGGCACGCCGTCCAACGGAAAGGCATTCTTCTTTTGTTGAGCTGCCAGTGGTTGTCTCCCTATCCGCGTGTATGGGGTATGTTCATTTCCTGTCTGCTTTGAAGTATTCTGAACAGTCTTGAAGATCAATGCTCACAGCGTCGCCTGTCCTGGAGCACTGAAAATGTACAGTTCGTGGCTTGCACAATCTCGGGCTTGCAGATTTCGGGTTCTACCGTTCTTTGGTTCGATCACAACGACCCGAAAAGCCCCGAAGACGTGCTCCTGAGCATCGAAAAAGAACATCGCAGACGTCGCGAACCAGTCACAAGACGATTCATTGTCACTGAGGCCATGGTTGATTTACCAAAACTGGTAAGGTGTGCATGATCAGAGACAGTACCGTTGTGTTCTGAGCTCCTTTGGTACTGTAGGCCGAACCGGACACGGTCTTACGGAACCGTATAACGTCCCCGTATGCGTCTCTTTTGTTTCGCTTTTTCGTGTGTTGGCTCAACTCAACCGCAAAGGCCACTCAAATAGACATGATCATCGGATCAGTTGCCAACACGCTCAACTCATCAGGTGGTTTCTGCGCGGGCTCGCGTATCGTCGTGGATCCCCAGCACATCCTTCATCTTTTCCGCCGCGGTCCCGGTGCTCCTTGTGGTCTCCGCCTCAGAGGGCATCAACATCCTGCAGAACACGCCATCGATCCTGAGCACAGGAGAACGTGCGGGCGATCTGGGCCGTTCTTGACCAGGTCGAGGCCATCACAATCCCCTCGCATGCCGCCTCGCCAATCATCCACATCTGCCTGCGGTCTGCGGCGACGCTTTCTGCATCCGCATCCACGCCTGCGAAGCCGCCGAACCCTGCAACCCCTGCGCCGCATGATGCACCATCGTTCGACATCGCGGGTGAGGAGTGCCTGCTGCAGGATATCGTGGATGAGGCACTTGCGCAGGGCGTGTGAACCACTCGGGCGCAGCGGTCTCCTGCCTGCCGCTGCATTTAAGAGAGGAAGCCCACTACCTGCACCTCACATTGCGAAGCTCCCCGATGGATGCAGTACCCCCCGGTTCAGCTTATGTCTCATGCCGTACATATCTCGAACATCCTCGCATCGCGACTGCGATGAAGGCTACTACTTTCTTCGACACGATCAGCACTATTTATCCTGGTTCATTGTTTGTGACTCGCCCGACTAACACCGCGTTCAGTTGGCGCCTTCTCTGAATGGCCCTACTCCCTTCTTCAATGGCCTTAAAGTTCCCAACACGATGTATGTGACGGGAACGGTGGTTTCTGTCGAAAGGGGCAACCAAACATGCACCATATTCGTCGCCCAAACAGTTACTCCGAACACCGCAATGTCTCGGCTCACAATCTGTGCGAACCTTAAAACAAGCGTGTTGGGATCTATCTCCATGCACAACGATTTGAGCATCCGAAAGCTTTTGTAGCAAAATGAAATTTGGCATGATTACATTGGAATCTGAAAGCTTTCATGAATGAATGACGGCCCCTTGGGGCCGTCGTGAATTGCTAGTACGTTCCTCCAACTCCTAAGTTCAATTTTGGAGTTCAGTCAGTCGTTCCGGGTGTCACGTGACTCACGTCCACAGAATAATCTGCTGAGACCAAGGCTGAGACTGCGCCGCCGTCTTAGTCGATGCTCGAGAGAAATGTAGAAAATCATGTCTCCTGAGTGCGAGTGCATCTGATTTCTCTCTTTCTCTTTCTTTCAGATCGGACGGCAAGACCGAGGACCGTGGAACGGAGGTAGCGGCATTACGCGGGTGAACAATGACCTCGATATGCAGCGTATTCGCACCAGCAATGTGTCAAGTACGATTGTAGGAATTCCGAACCAAAAAAAACTTAACATTCCTAGTACTACCTGTACTCCCAAGTCCCAACAAATGAATTTTCACTGACGTTATTTACATAAAAACCTTCCAACACTGGCAACAATGAGATCTGGAAACGCCACAGACCTGGAGTGCCCGGGCAGTAGAGTTCTTCAACCGTGCCTCTGGATACCCATGACGTCACACTCACCTGTGTTCGTGATTCTTCAATGCTCGTCGACGGTCGCAGGACTAGATGGAAACGGGATACGGAATCCGCCCGTCCTCCCCATAACATTATCAGGGTCGTAACTGATCCTCAACGCAGACAGTCTGTCCAGATTGTCTCGGTAGATCTGCTCCGGGGTAGTAACGTCTTCGAGGGTGGTGTTGCAATAGACAGGTGCAGAGGGCGTGGTACACTTCTCCTCGAGCGCGATCCGGTGGATGTGATCCAAGGCCGTCATCATCTGGTTAATCCACACCTCGTCGTTCTCCGTGCCTTCCCACATGAAGTACACGACGAGGGGTCCGTTAGGCTCTCCGCGTCTGTGCGGCCATGCTGAATCGACGCTTCGATCGAACATCGTTGGCAGGAAGGGCCATATTTCGGCCATGACCATCCTCCCTTTAAATTGCTGCATGAGTCGTTTGGCCGCCTGGAAATAAAATCAGGTCTGATGAAAGGTATAGCCAGGGGAATGGCGGTTAGTCTAATTACCTTGGCTTCTTCTTCGACAACATTGATGAGGTTTGGGGTATACTTGGACACCATGACGCTTCCCCATCGGGCTCTGACGATAATTGAAGGAAAGCTTTCCCTTATACATCTCGAAGATGACGCACCGAGCGCTTATGACGCCAATTCCCGGAATATCTGGGCTGGGAAAATGCATTGGCGCAAAGTCGTTGTCTTCGTGGGTGGAAAGTATCGAAGTTGCAACATCCGCTGGTATGTGAGAGTAAAGTAGAGTCTTAGCGGCATCTAGCTCCGTATACCTTGAGTTCGTGAGTCGACCCTGGTGAGGGATGGCAAGGAAATCGCTAAAAGGCTCATATCCTTCAGGTTTCTTGTCATCGTAAAATGCCAAGACCGTGAATTTGAACTGTCAAAGCAAGATAAACACACGATCCCGAAAGGGGTTGGAAAGAGAACCTCCTGAACGCCATGGTTCCGGTAGAACCTGAAAACGGCTTCGATAGCGGCTTTGGGGTCATTCATTTTCATAAAGTTGACAATGGCTTTCTTGACACGTTCGACACGAGCCTTGTCAAAAGTAAGAAGCCCGCCCTAGGAACAGACACCATGAATGAATGCTGCACAGAAATCAAATAAACTCACATAGACGTATCCGTTGCCATTGGTGCCTTGACGATGGGTTTTCAGAACGAACTCGGTCGCAATACCAAAGTTATTTCCGCCTCCCTCAATTCAGAACGCGTCAGTCTTTCAATGTTCACTAGTTCACTCATAAATCAGCGTACTTTAATGGCCCAAAAGATATCACTTTCAGCATCCGCTGAGGCTGTCACCCGGCGGCCGTCAGGAAGAACAATCTGTGATCGAACGAGGTTGTCGATTCCAAGACCGTACTGGTTAGTTTTGAGTGAGTATCCTCCTCCCATCATCCAACCTCCGATTCCCACGCTTCCTCCTCCACCTACGATGTTGTAATTTTCGGGTCGGATGACCTTGTAGATCTCGTCAAACGCGCATCCGGCGCCGACGGTCAGCTCGGTTTTATTGTCGTTGAAAGAGATCTTGTTGAACCGCAATAGAGATATCTGTATGCCCGGTGTCGAACTAAACCCGGGATTCGACGTGTGACCGCCCCCCTTGACCTACAACACGATAGTCCGAGCCAGAGTGAGCTCAATGACCGTGAGTTTCGGTGAGACGGTTGGATACTGACCGCAAAGGGGACGGGGTACGCTTTTATGACTTGCATCTTTAGAATACACGATCAGTACATTTGCGGCACCGAAGACATCGTTCATACGCCTAGACGCACAATTTTAGATAAATCCTCAGCGGACCCAGGTTCGACTGAAAACCTGGCGTCCTGAGAACTGCTCTCGTAGTAGTGCCTGATACCGTTGAGATGGCCGTGGCTACCTATTGGCGAATCATGATCAATATCAAATCAGGAAAGGGAGAAGTACTTACCAGAACGAAACAACTGAGTGCGGCCATTGGATTCGTCGCAGATGCTTTGAATCTGTCTGAGAGCCTCGCGCAACTCCTGGTCGCCCATTTAGTCAGAGTAATGAGTCGACGTTGCTGGATGTTGACAGCTTAACTCCCATACTCATCGTACTTATAGCGCGACGATTGGAATCTGGGCCCTTTGTGGGAACATAAATTGAACAAGGCTACAAACACGTGGAGGTCATCTGAGCTTCTGTGCATAGATGATTGGTGCGAGGTTTACGTCAGGACCTGTGAAAGAAGAGTCTGGACTATTCAAAGGCTTCTTGCGGACGCAGCACGCACCGACTCGGATGTCTCGTGGACACAAGGTGGATCGTAAGCCCCCAAGCTCCGTCCTTCTTGCACCTAGAACGACCGATACTGGGTCTGGCAATGAATCCTAATCAGTCGTAATCTTGGGTCATGATCGCATTGCAATAACGTTGCAAGGTAAATTGCATCGTTACTTCAAATGTGACGGCGACACATATGTTGCGATGCAACCCAGCGACTATATTACGCTGTAAGGGAATTGGAATCTCCCGCAGAATTTGGCGATGTACCTATAATTTTTATTTTCTCAGATCCTCCTGTGGGTGCGTAAAGAATAGTGGTCAGCTGAACATCTCACCTTGATCGCCACAGGACCTGGACTTTTCTTCCTTGCTCACGCCATGTAGGTCTCCACCTCTCGTTTGCTATGACGTCTTGTACTCGACACAAAGCGCTGACATATGCCAGCTCTGCGCCGTCGCCGCTGAGTGATTAGATCAGAGATTGGATACGTCACCCTCACACGCACGAGATGCCAACCTCAAACGTGTGTGCAAGTAGAACCAACGCAAGGAAACGTTTACCACAGGCCCAATCATCGGACCTCCTTCACTAGTTCCCCTGGAATCTTCCATCCGGAACAAGATATCCCAGAAGGCGCAACGGGCTTACGCCCCATCCTTCGCTTCCACGAAAATATTCGTCAACACGTCGAACGTACACTTCGCCACTTACGCTTCGCTCACAGGAGAAACGCCACATCGCCCTCGCGCTAGTTCTCGTCGGGGTTGAATCATACAGATTAAACTCAATGTTCAGCGCCAATCAATGTAGTAAGGACGACAATCGTAGTGGGCACTGGGATGTTGGAGGTGGTCTTGAGAAAAGTGAAGTAGCTGAGAAAGAGGTCTGGAATCTCCCTTAATAGCTCCCAGAAGGTTGACGATAAAGATAGCGACAGCTCCAGATCACAAGTCGAACAGGTAGTTGACTATTGGAGGCAGCGAGGTCCATGAAAAGTACTCGCCATGTGCCTGCCACTAGGACCTAGCAACGTGATATAAGACGCATCCCAGGTGTCGGGGTGCGAAGCAGAGAGGCTCGCTCCATAACAGCATGGAGACTACATCGTCACCCGTTACTGGGACCTGGTATCTCGCGGGCGTCTGTGGGAACCCTTGAGCAGGAACAGTCGACTCGGGCGGAGGGGTGAGAGCAGAAAATGAATGCGGGACGACCTGGGAAGCACCATGCCGCAGCAGATAGAGCTATGAAGTAAGGAGAGCGCCAACAACGGCAAAGGGCCCTGCGCGATCTCAAATGCCTTGACAGAGAGAGCGATCGATGTTTCTGTAAAAACAGACCTACATCCTACGTAGAGTGCGGAGTGGGCAGTATCGTCAAGGGAAGCTGCGCCCCGCCACGGGAAAGAGTACCAGGAGGGATGTTGCACGACGCCGCGAGACCTGGCCAAGCGGCACTTTGAGGACGAAAATAGAGCACTTGTACGAGAACCGGAGAGGGCCTTGGTCTTTGTTTCGCCACAATCGCCAGGTGAAGGTCCCGACTAAGTCGAAGCAAGCATAAGAGGGTCATACGGTTGGAATGCGACTGGTGAGTCGCAGGGACTTATAGTAGACCCATAGAAATACCTTTACTTTACTTTTCCTTCTTCCCGTTGTCCTATGCGTCGGGGACGACTGTTTGTCTCAATAGCGGTCCTGGGCAGGGGTGGGACTCCAAAGATTATCGCTGGTCAAATGGAAAGGGAATTATGTTAAAATCAGGGAAGTGGGTACAGGAGGAACACGGTTGGAAATTTCAACGACACGATATCAAGTTGAACACCAGCCGTTCTTTGGTCGTCATGGATTGAAGACAGTCCACGTACGACGTACGACGGTTGGACAGAAGCCCTAAAGTGTTCATCAGTGTCTTTGGTATCGTCACTGTATCGAGTTAGCATGCACCTGATTATAAGATGTGGACTTAGCGCGGTCTTAAACTATGTGCGCGCACCATTTCAACGCCGCGCAGGACCATCGCGGTTCGCGGCAATAGCCGCGGATTTCCCGGTCCGTTAATCCGGCTGGTGAGGCCTTTTGTGCCAGGTTGGGCCGGGAACAAGGCCGGGAACGTCAAAGGGAACGTTGTACACTAGTAAGCTTGCTAGTAAGTCGTCTCCCTCGTTTCTGACAAATGCAAGCACTTATATGGATTCTATTGTGCAAGTAGGGGACAGTGGCCTGTGCGGAAAGGGCATGGATGCATGCTTGGATGCATGAGCGCGAAGACCATGAGAGCCTCCATGAATGCCTCGTAGAAGTCACGTGCAATCATAATTGTGATTGTGATTTGTGGTGGTCAATCGCCACCCAGCGGTGGCAAAACTCGTGTGGATAAAAGCTCTAGAAAGGCCCTCAACTCTTCCTTACACCGTCCACAATGACCTATTTCGATGCCTCCTTTGGTATTGCCAATCCACGCACCTTATTGGCCCCACTGGGTGCTCCCGCTTCCGTAGAAGACGGGTCAACCACCCAATCTGGTCACCTAGATGGTGTCGACTCTATCTTCGATTGTCCGGAAGGGCATTCCTTTTACCAAAGTGGCACGCTTCCTTACAACACCACCGGTTTTGAACCCGAAGACGGTTCTGTAAGCACGTTCCCCCCGCCCCCCGGGATGAGAAGGCACCAACATCTGATGTATCACGTCAGCAGTATACCACTGTCGCTACCAGGGACATGTCCGCCGGCAGTTCCTACCTCGGGGGATTCACCAGAACACCAAATGCCACCGCATCGACTTCCGCCATCCCCCCGCCTCTATTCGCTGACTACGGTCCATATACCCATGGCTTTGATATACTTTCGGAACCACTTGTAAGTACGCAATGAATGGTGGCAAGCTGATTATATTGCTCACCTTATCATCCCACAGGGCTGGGACTTTTCTGTCTTACCCACACCATGTATGTCTCCACCTCGCGTTTGCTACGTCTTATACACACTTAGTCCAAAGCTCTGACAAATGCTAGCTCCATTCCATCGCCTCCGACGGATGAGATCGGGGATCATATAAACACCCCACACGCCCACGAGACGCTAGCCTCAAATTTCGTGAGCACAAGTAATGCTAATGCAAGGGATCTTACTGAGCATGTCATTTTTTCTCTACAGGTCTCATTATCGGACCTTCTCTCAGACTTTGGCACCCTTGGCGCCTTCCAAGCGGAACAAGTCCCCGGTGCACCACCTTATTGGGACAGAATCAATTTCGCCCCGCTGACGCAACGGGATGATGCCCCGACTTCTGCCCCAGTAGGAATGTTCGAGAATATACCGTATGTTCACTTTATCGCCCTGGTTCTGTTTACAGGAGAAATCTTACACTGCCCTATTCCTGATTTTCCCAGGCCCTCGTCTTGGTTGAATTATGCAGACAATACGGCAGTGCCCACTGATGTATTGACGGCGACGACGACCATAGGGGGTAATGGGAGGGCGGGAACTGTCCTTGGGAAGCGAACTAGAGAGTGGTACGGAATCTCCCGAAAGCTGCCCAACATGCTGATGACAATGACAGCGGCGGCTCCGGAAGAGCTCACAAGAGGAGGGGGCCAAGCGCCAGTTGGGTCTTGGAAGAGGCAGAGGGGTCCACATAGAGGACTCACCAGACGCACGCCACTAGGACCCAAAATCAGGAGACAAAATACATCTATGACAGAACGGCGTGGAGCAGAGAGGCTCGCGCCATAACAGCGCAAGGACTGTATCTTCATCCGCTGTTGGGTTCTAGTACCCAGCAAGAGACGGTGGGATTCCCTGCGCAAGAACAATTAGAAGGGAGGGAACAGTTGGAAACACCACCCGACTCGCGCGGCATAATGCCGCTGCATACTGGGGAAAGCGCCGAGGACCGAGAAGGTCTCTACACGATCCCAAGTACCTTGACGGAGAGGCAGCGGTTGATGCTCCAGACCACCGAGGACAACGTGGAACACGGAGCAGTCCATTCCATCAAGTGCAAGCTATGCCCGACCGTAGAATTGGGTTCCTGGCAATGTTTCCGGCGGCACTGTAAAACGTCCGAAGAACACCCTGCCAAACTCATCTTCTGCAATCGATGCGGGGACCACTTCGGATGCAGAGACTCGGAAAAGCGTCACAACGGGAAAAAATACCAAGAGGAATGCAGCACGACGTCGCGAGACCAGGCCGAGTGGAAGAAGACGACGGTCAAGCGGCTCTTCGAGGAATTTAACATGAAGATAGAGCATTGCCTGAGAACCGGAGAGGAGCTCGGTCCTCGTTTCGCCAGGATCACCCAGCAGGCCATACAGCAGGCAAAGGTCCCAACCACGTCGAAGAAACAAAAGAAGACATGGTCGGAAGGCGACTCGTGAGTCGCAGGGAGTTGTTAATAGCGCTATATACATACCATCCTGAAGCGAGAGGTTTGAGAATCAGCTTAGGATGAGTGTATTGGTCACGTACTATGTTTGTCCCTCTAGACTACAGTCGAAATTCTCACAATGCATAATGTGTTACAGCTGTTTTCAGATCACCAAGGAGCCCATCAATCTGAAAATAGCTGTAACGAATTATGCATTTTGAGAACTTCGATTGTATATGCGCAATGGATGGAAAGGTGAACGGGGGACGGTGTGGGCCTCGTAATACGCCTGGCGAGCTCCAGGTCCCGAAAACGAACATACACGGGTATCGATCGGAATACCTGTAAAGAGCGCCTCAGGCGGGCGTGTTCTAGTACAAGAGGTGTTATGTTATAAATGCCAGTACCCAGACATCATACCGAATACCTTCCACATAACTGACCCACTAGGCCTCACCACACGCATTGGGTGTGTGTCGGAGGAAGACTCACAATCGATGGAGTAATGGATCGGGCAGTTTTTGTCGTCTGCCAGCGCAATCGATTGTGGCTGTGTAAAAAAAATTCGAGGGGGTTCCGCAAGCGGCGGCGGTTACCGACGTGTCACCTCACCTCATTCGCATAGGCTTCCCGGCGTCTTACCACAAACCGATGATGCAACACTATCAATAGGATTCCCTTTGAGGACCTCCCTTTTTTCGGGTGGGAAATCGGGGTTGTCGTCCTAATCCCATGTGTGTTAACCTCTCATGGAGGGTTTCTGCATCTAGTGTTTTTTTTTCGTGCTAGAAGCCGTGACAATTTGAGGTACGTTCATTGATGGCACTTTGTCGACTTGTAAATCCACCGGCCCAGAGAGACGGTCTATCGATACTGTATCTGACATCTCACTGCTATTACACTCGAGTCATTATAATTACATCGGAGTATTGCCACATGCTTAATACGTTGAATGCTCGCCACGTTGACGTTGGGACAACCGCACAGGGCGGGAAGCAGGATGGGTCCAGGAAGAGGGGCATCGTAAACTTGACAATCCCATGGAGCGTCGTGAGCCGTCCCTCGAGTTATCTGGCGCTGATTTCGTGTCGTTATTTCCGTTGTCGCATCTCGCAAAGTTTACCAGGTCGTTTCAATGCAGCGTGTAGCGTTCAATGCAGGGTATGAGCCACGTACCATTAGCGAGATGGAAAACATAGGAAGAATTACAGTGACAGATAGCAACATGGTGTCATGTGGCGCCATCAAAAGTCCAAAATAAAATAAAACGACATGGCATGACGGCTCAGCCAAGATATCTCCATATCAGATAGAAGCAGAAGAACGTGAACACGGCACCAACCCAGAAGATATACATGTCCTGCATACTGGAAGCCCACCCGTGTCAAAAAACATCATCGTAGGGCAACAGAAAAACCGCGCACCTTCTGCGTTCGATCCAGCCAACGACGTCCCGACTGAGCCCAAGTGTGTTAGCCGCATCGCGCAGGCGGCGCTGCGTGCCCTTGAGCATCGTGCGCTGGTCGACCAGGTTATCGAGCACTTCCCGCCCCTGCGCCAAGAACTCGTCCAACCGCGTTTCTGTACCACGTATAAAGTCGTGCTCGTGTAGCGCGTGCGCCTCCCGGCTCGCACCCAGGTACGCGTGTGCGCCGCCGTTGTTAGCACGGAATGGGTTCTCCGGTGCCGTGTCTGACTGCATCGACGTCGATGCTCCCGTAGCAAAGCGTCGTCTTCCAGCGCCGGGTGTGAGGGGCGTTCCGGTGCTCGTGGAGAAGAGCTCGGTACGTTGCGCCGCAGTGTGCTGGTATGACCATAGATTAAGTGGGGAGACAGAAGGGAGAGACCAGGGGGCTACGCACTTCTTCCTTTATGCGCTCAAATTCTTTGCGAAACTCGGCATAGTCGCTCTTGAACTTCTGCACCCGCCTAGGAAACGTTGCGTCAGATGAGATAGACGCGGCTTGCGTTTGTGACGTCGCACGTACGACGTTGCTTTTTCCTGCTTTGCCTTGATGATCTCTCTCCGAGCCATAGAGTCATAGTCGTCAATCGTTCGGCTCATCCCTGCGAGGGAAGCGGATATCTGCCCTGACCGAAAAGTGTGCCAGGAGTCAGCCGAAGGAAGAAAACAGATAAACAGAGTCAGAGAGAGACCTAGTAGCGATGCCGAAGCATCTCCGCCACGCAGACGCTCCAAATCTGCCTGTATAGAACTCGATTGCCGCACGCCGAGAGTGTAAAGGGAGTTCATAGTGGTTGCTGCGTGTCAAGAGACGTTGTAGGCGTGGCCTTTGAGTCTCACGTGCAACTGTGAAAGTTATTTTGTGTGTGATAAGGGTTATCCTGCTTTAGCTGAGCGTAGCGACATCACAACGTGCCAGTGCGTGCATCTGTCGGTGAGTCGGCCCATGATTTATTTGGTAACCCGACACGTAAAAAGGACCTCCACTTCCCCGGCGTCCCTTTGTACATAAAACCTAGTGCTGGGGACTGGAGTACATCGTGGGGTCCCTCCAGCTCGCTCTTAACATCAACGCATATAGCTCCACCCCATTTTAGTCCGCCCGGTTTTTCTCTTCGCCACGTATGCATCACGTCCTCAACCCCACCTGCTAGAGAACATCACCGTTTACTTTCGGTTTTCCTCAAGGTATATATACTCTCTTTCAGCTCTCCTATTTCTCTCTTTGACGTTCAATGACAGCTATGACCCGTCTCGCGTTGCTGCCGCTCGAGCTGGTGGACATGATTCTCGCTTGGGCCAGGTTCGAGCCTCAAAAAGCCACCGCTGACTCGAGAACGCTCGTGGCCTGCTCTCGCGTTTGCAAGGCGTGGAATATGCCAGCCCAGGCGCTGCTGTTCCGTGACGTCCCCATTTCCTTATGTCATCGCCGGCGTTCTCTGCTCATCCGTTCTCTCACCCAACGTCCCGACCTCGGCCGACACATTCGCTCGTTCGGAATAGAGATATCCAGCCCCCCAGCTCCCTGGGGCCGCGACGCGCTCCAGATTAAGGTTTCTGAGCGATTTCGCCACATGGTCGCCGACTTCATCGTCATCCTCACGCACTCCCCCAACCTCGCACGGCTGACCATTGACATCGACGGCGAGCTCGACTCTGTGGATATCTCCAAGCTTGTCGCCGTCCATCTCCGTCACCTACATACCTTGAACTGGGAAGGTCGTCCATCCTCCTCCGTCCTATATTCGTTCCTCGCACTCTGGCCATCTATCCGCTATCTCCGCATAGACAATCTTTACTTCGATCCCCCGCCGGAGGACCAGCGCCCGGCTTCACTGCGCAGCCTTTGCGTGCACGATGAGCCATCCGAGGGCTTCATGACGTGGCTTATCCCCACTGGTGACGAACAGCCGCTCCGCGAGCTCCATTTCGAGAGCGGCCTCCTGTCTTCCCGGGCGCTGAAGGACGTCCAGGCACACGCGCCAACATTGCACGTGTTAACGGTCGACAAAATTCCCTCGCAGAGCCTCCTAGACGCGTTGACCGTGTTGAACGAGTTTGCCTTCTGCGAGCTCCCCAGTGCACCAGTCCAGCTCCCGCGCAGCGTGCAGCGTGTCAGGTATCATTTCAAGGGCCCGGCCTGGCCGCGCCCTCATCCACTCGACCCGGTCGCCCCGCATACCAGAGGTACGCGGGACGAAGGGGGCGACGCTAGAAGCACAGACGAAACGGGATACTTGACCACGGCCCTAAGGACTTGCCCAATTTGGCTCTCGTCAGCGCGACCCGCCATGCTCCAAAAGGGGTCTTGACTTCTTTAGAGAAGTTTTGTCAAGAAACGAACGTAGAATTCGCCATATATGATCACAGCGCTCATTATTCGGTGAGCGCCTTTTCTTTCTTCGACTGTCGCTCTGATCAACGACCCTATATAGCCTTGGCATAGCTTAATCTGAGTATGACCTTGTTTTCGTTTTCTTTCAGAGGAGATTGTCTCATTAGAAGCAGCAGCAGCAGCCGCATCCGCAGGGGCGCCGTTGATCCATGCCACATTCTCATCGTTATGGAGCCTGTTGTAATATTCGGGCTGGTCTTCTCATACACTATCTTTTATCCAACAAGAAACTCATTTCATCCAACTACGGATGAAATGCTGTCCACGTTGTAATAATGACTGATTGCTTTGACAAAGTTTATAGTTCCTAAAATGGAAACCTATGATTCCTGATTCGGAAATCGATGTTTCCTCAGCAGAACAAGAGTCTTGCAGCTCTCAGCCAGACGTTCTTACTTACGACCCTACTCGCAACCTTGTTCTTTCAGACGTCTTGTTTCTCTGCACGTTGTCCAGAATTCCGTGACCCTTGTCGTTTACTGGCATAGCTCTTATAAACTTCATGGGCCTTTTGCTACGAGTCCTCTCAAGAGAGAGCCTTCTTTGCCCTCTTCTTTCCCCACCCCACCTCTGAATGTCTTTCGTCTCTGCTAGCAACATGGAAATTGTGACTGAGCAACCCGAAATCGCCAGCACCCTCATCGACGACGTCGACAAGCTCATCTCGTTTGTCAGGCGATACAACAACTCGATCCCCGAGTACATCCGGGTCGCGCGCATGTACTTCTTCGGCACCCCCATCCGCCGCACGGGCTCCGGATTCCGCCGCGCAACTCCTGGGTGCGTCCGTTCTTTCCTCCCTCTAAATGCTCTCGCTCGATTCCGAGACCGCTACTAAACGCCTCCCTCTACGCGACACGCAGGTGCATCCGGCTAAAGCTATTCTCGAGCAGGCAGGAGAATAGCGACGAGGCGGCCAGTCGACGACGAGATCGACGTCCCGCTCTCGCCGAACTGGCGATCTCGACCTCCATCGCGTCAAGCTCTGGTGGGGCATCCGGACCTGCCTGGTACGTTCGTTCGGTTCACCCCTGGGCGCGTGTTTTCCTCCTCATCAACTGACACGTTTCCAGCCAGCTCGAGCCATTCAGCTGGAAAGTCTTCCACCCGCGCGATCGCAAAACGATCTCGGGCGCCGCAATACACAACCTCACCTACGGCCGCCAAAACAACATGTTCCTCATCTGCAAGCCCTCCATACGCGTCTCCTCCCTCTCCCGTACTTACTTTTTACCTTGCAGTCTCCCCAAAAGCGACGGACGAGTACAAGCTCGAAGAGCTCGGCACATGGGCCCACGAGCTCAAGTATCAGCGCCGCGCCCTCGCAGGACGACCCCGCGTGGTACTTCAACCGCCTCGTCTCGCTCTGCGCCCTTCGCGTGGCTCGTGTCACTCGTCCCCGGCACACTCGACGTACTCGCTGCTGCCGCGCTCGCCCTCGTGGCCGTCGTGCGCTGGGCGCGTGAGCTCCTCATGGCCCTGCCTGAGCACGCACGCACGCGCTCGTTCTGAGCCGATGTTCCCGTACATACCTACGCCACAACACACACGCCTAGCCCTTCTAACCCTTCTCTTGTTAATTTTCGATTCACAACGCGCTAAGGAAAAGAAAGCAACTACGATTCGACGTGTACTAGTACTATCACATATGCACTCCCTCTTTATCGTCACATATGCTCGCTATCACCTTATGCCCTTATATGCTCCCCTCTTGCATTGTATTATGCCTACCTTTTCGTCTTTCTACGCTATACTGTCGCGGTGTGTAATGAATTCTTGTAAGATGGCAAGTTCCTCGGAACCCGACTCAACTCCACGTGAGTCATGAAAAAAATGTATTCCATATGACTAGACCTAGAGAACACAAGTTCGTCGTCGATCTTATGCTCGCCTCGCTGGCTCCATGTTTAGAACCAACCGAAAGAAGTCTGTTGTCACTTACATCCGTGGACGGGTCGAGTGTAACCTGGCTGGCAGTGAGACCACCAGGCTCGCCAACAAAAAAGTTGGACCACGTACCCTCTTCCCTCTCCGGGAAATAAAGGGACTCTCCGTCATCTCGCAGACTCGTTGTAAGATAGACGTTTTACCAGCATTTGCTCTTCCTCTAATCACTCGGAACTTGATCTCTGGAAGGCGATGGGTTTGTTGCGTGTTTATTGTCAATCGTTGGGGAAAACAAGAGTTGCAGATCGATTAGATCCCGTTTTCATCATTCCCACAGTTCACCTCCCTTATTTGACCATGGGATATGGCAAGTTCTTACAGTACGCGTTCGGTTTTCCGAGGCGGCGTGGCGGTACAGGTACATGTGCTAAGGATAGCACACTCTACAGTATACTGTTGCTCGGACGGGCAAACTTGCCGTACCGGGTATTCCCTGAGTACTGCATGGGACTAAACACCATGCAGGCACCCATGGGAACCGTGCCTTTCTCCTAGCACCGTACTGTAGTGCGGTATAAACATCACGCGGGCACCACACACGTGGAACATCCGTCTTAGGCCAATGAGAGAGAGAGAGGAAGAGAGGAATGTTGGGGAGAATTGGACTACAGATGCTCAGGAACTGTCCGTGTGTGCAATGCCCTGTGTAGCGTTGGCAGCCTCATCCCCACAAGGTCCCAGCCATGCTCACTAGCGTGGTGCACACATGGTTCTCGCTTACGACTTTGTCCGGGTCTCAGCTTGCATCGATCCCTCAGGCCTCAGAACTTCCACATTTTCGAATAGCCATTTAGTCGAAGGGAGGGATCACAAGACCCTTTTTAGCGCTTGCGCTTCGGCGACCACGCCGGAAATGACATGGGAGCGACGAGGCAGCGCCCGGCGGGGTAAGAGTGGTTCTTAATCAATCTTCCACTTCCAACTCACTGTGTACACGTTCGTTATCAAAGAGATGACCAACTCGATATATAAACACACAACCCCGTCCTTCTTCTCCATCTCCGACAAGACTCGTCGGGAGACCGTGGACCTTCCCACTCCACTACAGTAACACGGATGCGCGCCATCACCTTTGCTTTTGGACTCGGAGTCGCCCTTGCCTTCTCCGTGGGTTCAACCGGGGCTTGCCCAGAAGGTGACCACACGCACGAACATGCGCGACGCGCCCCGCCCCAGGCTCCGCTTACCCGGCCCTCGCGTCCACTCGTATGGGGGGACGTCAATATTATCCATACCACGGACAGCCACGGCTGGCTTCTCGGGCACCAAAAGCCGTCCTTCCCAGAACCTAACTCCAGGTGTGTGTGCTACAGTAGTACCCGTATCACCCATTGACGCCATGCATTCTTTTAAAGTGGGGATTTCGGCGACTTTGCGTCCTTCGTGGCGCACATGAAGAAAATTGCAGATGTGCGCGTGCTCTTCACTTTGTCTGTCTGGGACGCTGACATTGTGTTAGAAAAAAGACGTCGACTTGTTATTGGTCGACTCTGGTGACCTCCACGATGGTATGCGACGCGTTTCCCTCACCTCGATCCAGGTTGACTCTACGAATAGGCACCGGCCTCTCGGACGGATTCCCGCCTGGCGGCATCGACGCACATGATGTACGCGTCTTCCCGTATACGTTACCTCATCGCGTCCAGAGCTTGAGTTTGATCGCGTACAGTCCAACCAGTTCTTCTCCCAACTGCCCTATGACGTGCTCGCCATCGGAAAGTACGCATTTTAAAAAAGACTCCTCCACGCAGAGCTGACGCACTGCGACGCGCATCCAGCCACGAACTGTCCATCTACGCAAACTGCGCTCGATATGCACCAGAACTTTGCCCCCAAATTCCCCGGCCGGTACCTCTCCTCAAATGTCAATATCACCATTCCGGGCCCGAACGGCTCCCCGGTCAGCGTGCCTGTCGGAAGTCAGTTGCAACTTGGTTACTAGTACCACTTCCTGATTGTATATCTTATTCGCAGGTCGCTTCGCCAAGTTCAAGACGCGAAAGTGAGTCGTATACCTCAGTATGGCGCTTATAACACGTGCATGTGTAGGGGCCGCAAGGTCACGTCTCTCGGCGTCCTGTTCGACTTTACCGGGAACGTTCATAATACCACTGTGCAAAAGGTGGAAGACATGGTGAAAGAAGCTTGGGTGAGCTTTATTATACTCGACTCTCAAAGACTCACACTTACGTCTGTCCAGTTTGCAGATGCCATTAAGGATGAGCCAGACTTTTTCCTTCTTGTTGGGTACGTCCCCGTAGCCCGCCTCCCATGGTCCGTGATTGAACGGAGTTCAATCGAAGCCATATGCCTGTGGCACGTGACAATTGTAAGATTCGTGATGCTTGGGACACGTGATGATAATTGAAGCGTTGCGTTTTCAGGGCCTCTCGTCTTCAACGCCGTGCGGGCTGTACACCCGACGACGCCGATCCTGATTCTTGGCGGCCACACGCATATCCGAGACTGCCGTAAGCATCGCGACCGTGCGCCTCGTTCGTACGTCACTTATACGCAACTTAGTGCAGTTTGATGGGCGTTCGATTGCTCTCGAGAGCGGCCGGTACATGGAAACTTTGGGTGATGAATTGTCATTACTGGTTACCGTCGTAGTCTAATGCTTGGACAGGCTTCTTGAGTGGGTAGCTCGTTATCCTGTCTGTTGCACGAGACAGTGACAGGGTCTCTTTTCAGGCGTGGATCTCGATCACCGAGGTAGCACGCGTAACCTCACTGTGAACCGTCGTTACCTTGACCCAAACCGTGTCACCTACGAGGTATGAAACATATCTGCCTTTCCATTGTTTCCTAAACCCATCGCTCGCCAGTACCACACAAATAGCCGCGATTCGTCGTTCGACACGTCCATGGGCCGAAAAATAACCGAAGGGCTCAAAGCGCTGGCCGCGCAATTCGACCTTGACTTCAAGTTCGGCACGGCACCACAAGACTACACGCTCTCGCGGGACCCGTTCCCGTCGAATGGCTCGCTGCTGAGCCTGATCGCGGACCAGGTGCTGCCTGCAGCGTTGACGGTGAACAACACACGAGCAAACATTCCCAAAATCATTATCACCAACTCAGGAGGCCTGCGGTTCGACATCTACGCAGGACCGTTCACGAAGAACGACCAGCTGACCGCATCCCCGTTCACCGACGCATTCGTGTTCATCGCAGGCGTCCCTCTGAGCGTCGCAAGCGCGGTGCTGCCCGCGTTGAACGGGGAAGGCGCGAATGAACGTCGCGAGCTTGCTGAGGCAGCCGAGCGTTATGCGCGTGGTGATGTGGAGACACGATACCGGTTCTGGCTCGAGGAAATGTATGCGCGGGCGGGACCCGAACGCCGTGCGGCGCAGAATCTGACACTTGGATACGTGACCAAAGACGTGGGTCCTGCTCCCCTCTTCTCACGCACAGAAGCTAATCCGTCGTTTCAAGGCGTGCCCAGGGGTGGGTGATGACACATTACACACGCCACTGCCGTTCTTCGGCTCGCCAGATTTTATTGGCTCGACGCCACCCGCGGGTTCGAATGACACGGCAATTGATCTGGTTTTTGTGGACTTTATTGGGAGCCAGGTGGTGCAGGTGCTGAATAAGCTGCAGACGGCCAAGACATACACGAGCGCAGATATAACATCATACACGCCGATACTTTTGAATGAAGTGCTGGGTGTGTTTGCGGAGGCCGAGTGGAATTAACATAGAGTAGACGCGCATAAATGGAGTGTGTGATTGTTTGTGCTCGCCTGGTTGCTTTTTTGATCGAACCAAAAACATCTTGATCGATGCATTTGTGTGTATAATCTCAGTTACTCGACAACTTCCTCAAACTGCTCGATCACCTCGTCGATCCACACCTCAATCTCTTCCTTGTCCTCCTCTTCCTCTACCTTTTCCTTGCGCGCAGCCGCCGCACCACCATGCGGCTCGCGCTCGGGCCGTATCTCCGCAATATCCTCCGCGACGCGCACGCGCCACGCATTCCACTCGTCCACGGCCCGCTTCCGCTGCGCGACGAGTTCCGCACTGACCGACGTCTCCTCCGCTGCGTCCGCCTCGTCAAACGCGCGCGCATATTCTTTCAGGTTCCGGCGTATCGTTCGCTTCTGCTCCTTCGTCAGCAGCGACGGCGCGCGCGGCCGCCACAAGAACTGCTTGAACCTATCCAGCAGCCGCTTCTCGATCTCCTGCCCGCGGAAGTCCCATATCGCGTACCCGTTCTCGATCTATTTCGATTCAGTCGGCGTCCTCTGGATGTGGCCGGCGCTTACGTACCGTGTGAGTCCAGGCGCTCGCGGCGGTGGCGAGGTACCGCCCGCTCGGGTCCCACTCGACGTCCGTCACCCCATAATGGTCTGCCACGCCGAGCTGCTGGATGCCCGAGTTCCATTCCTCCTTCGGCGGGTCCTTCTTGACCACGTCGTCCGAGTTGAAGTCGAGGTCCCAGAACTCAAGCTCCGATTTCGACGTCGAGCCGACGGTCGCGAGCACGACGTGCCGTCCGCGCGGGGACCACCGGATCGTGTTCGTCGTGCGGCCCGCAAGCGTACCTGCGACGGGTTCGGCGTCAACGCTCAAAAAAAATCTGGGAAGGTGACTCACGTAAGAGCTTAAAGTCATTCTTGCTGCGATCCAGCTGGTAGAAGCTAATGTCCGTCTTGATAGTAACACCCGGCCCCGGGTTGCCCAAATTGGGATCGCTGCTCGAGACGATGGCAAAGCGCTCGCCTTTGGGCTCCCAGGAAAAGTCCGTGACCGTATCTGCGTGCTGCGTCGCACTTTATAGGAAGATACAAGCAACTCGCGACGAACCCTTGAGTTCGACGACTTCGACCGGAAAGTCCTTCTCCCGCACACGGAAAATCTCAAGGTTGCAGAAAATCGACTTTTTCGTTTTGGTATGGCGGTCGACACGTACGCAGAGAAAATCGCCTTGATTTTGCCAATACAGCTTACACTGGAAGGAATAGCGGAGTAAGCACCATCGTCCCGTCTATAAATGCGCTCGCCAGTCCTACCTCTGAGACATTGAACAAGTTTTTCTGGCGGAGAACCGTTCGACCCGGAAAGTCGAGCAGCGTGACACGCGCAGGTTGGTTGGCGACTTCGGGCGTCCAATATGCCAGCATGTTTTCTGTCGGCTTCTTGGACGCCTTGGCGGCATCTTCCCGTTCTTTTTCTCCATGCGGGCACCATTCAAAATCGACGACACCCTCGATCTTGAGACTCTTCTTCCCTTGCAAGCCCATGCTCGGCAGCTCGTACACGCTAATTTGTTGACCTGGCGTCAGCCTCGCGGTGTACTTGTCGTCTGGGCTCCACTTCAGGGCAGGCCATGCCATCTGCTTCTTCGCACCCTCGCCCTCAGGGAGGATAGAAGGAAACGTGCGCAGAAGATGGCCCGTCTTGATGTCCCATATTGCGATGTTGTTGCCCTCGTCCTCGGTAGAGAAAGAACGTGGGCCCTTGGGGATGTTCTCCGCCACTACGATCGGTTCGTGCGACCATGTTACAAGATACTGCTCGCAGGGCGAAAAGTCAATTAGTCGGACAAAGGGGTGGAAGAAGCGGGCCTGAAGTTGGAAGGAAGGGCCGCCGTATAATCGGATCCCCTGCCGGTAAAGAGCCGCGATATATGTACCGAGCGGTGACCACGAAACGTATAATTCAGTTCGTAGATTTTGCTATGGGTGGCACGGTGAGTAAAAAGAGATGTCCTTAAATGGGTTGGTGAGACGTACATTGTCTTCGAAGGCCACCTCACACTGTGAAGGACGACCGTGCCAACGAATTGAAACTTCATCTCCGCGATATGTCACATACTGGTCGCGGCCCTGAGGATCAGCCAGCCAAGCTCGCAGATGCTCCTGTGGCATGTATCAGATGGATATTCAGGGTTGAAGGAAAAGGTTAGCGACGCACCTTGGTGAGGTACTCTTCGCGCTGTGGTTCCACATACGTCTCATCTAGATCGGCAAATTTTTCGATATCGGTGAAGCGATTAACAAGGAATGTGTGTTTTGCGTCGAAGGGGTGTCCATTCAGCTCGTTGAGAGCATACGTGGCCGCATCGGCGTTTCGGAATTCGATGAACGCGTATCTATGTGGGTTCAAACGATAGCATATATGCGACTGGGAGGGTTCTTACCCATTGCTCTTTCCTGTCTTTTCATTCCATGGTACCGAGACATCATCAGGCTTTATTGCTGCGCCTTTTCGTGTGAACTCCTTTGCGATTTTTGCTAAAAGTTTCTCGAGTTTTGACTTGTCGATGACGGGAACACCATCGACGACTAGGATGTGATCGAAGCCTTCTTCTAGACGGACCTTATATCTGTCGGTCGTGAAATTTGTCGGCTGATGACCCTATCGCAGTCCAACGCACTTTTCTTCGATGTCCGAAAAATCAATGTCGAGTTCGTGTGGTGTTGCCATTGTGTCGATTTGGAGGGAAACGAAGTCGGTTTATCTTACGTAACCTAATTCTGCATCCTGTCGCAGTTCGCCATTACAGTAAGCCCTTCAGTCAACCGATCAACGATAGTACGTTGTTGTCGCGTTCTTCTACTCACCATTGTTGCACTCATAGACCATGTCTAAATTCGACTCCGTCGCCGTCGCCATTGCCATCGTCATTGACACCGCCCTCCGTCCCCGTCCCTACGTCTGTGGTACAGTACGTCCTTTTCCTTCGTCTTCTTGTAGCTCCACGCTCACGCACTGTTTGTCTTCTCCTTCCTCTCCCCCACTTCCCGACCGACTTCACACTTCCTCTTGCTACTGCGCACAGGTCAAAGGCGATTACACGCCTGCCACTGTTCCCCAGAATGTCCTGGATGCGATTGTTAAGGATGGAACACTCTTTGCTGACGTCCTGAATGCGGGTGCTAAGCTTGGCACCGGTCTCGACGATCAGGCTAACAACCGTGGCCAAATCAAGAACCAGTGCCGAAGTCGGCAAGGACGCGGAAGGACCATGGCCGTCATTGGTCCTTCCGCGTCCTTGCCGACTTCGGCAAAGACGGTCAGCAGGATATCTGGTAGATCCACTTCGCCATGGATGTCAGGCGTGAGGCTAGCACGCCGCTGCTGGTAGCGACGACAGTCCCGACGCGCAGTCGGTCGTTTTCAGCGACGCCGAGAGTCGGGGCAAGCCACCCAAGATCACCTCCAGTGATGGCGTCATCATTTTCGAGCAGCCCACCGAGGGGGAGCTCCCTTCCCAGGCGACTTCCAACAAATTCCGCGCTCGTACGGTCCTCTCCTTTGCGGTCATAGTTGTCTTCCAACTCGGGCTGGCCGCTGGTACCACGTTCGGTCAGCTCCTCAAGGCCCTCGTTGAGCGCCACTTCGAGCCCTTCCACTTCCGCCAGCTCGGATTTGGGTATCTCGGTTGTCGTTATTTTATGTGTGTCCTTTTTCTGCCATCTCCTCAGCTCATAAGGTGTGCACCACTTGAGCGTGCAGGTGGGAGAGCGGTTGTAGATATGTACCACACACTGGATGGAAAATACACTTTTACCATTGACAAAATTTAGGCATAGCCAATAACAAAAGGTATTTCTTATCCACAATTTTTCATACATAAAATGTTGATAAGGTAACTAAATATTGTCAATGCAATTTCAAAGCACAATATGTAGACAATATAATTTTCCTTTTCCATAATATTGTCAGCATATTATTGAGGTTATATTATGTATCTTGTTAAAATATTTCACACACTGGATGGAAAATACACTTTTATCATTGACAAAATTTAGGCATATCCATTAACAAAAGGTGTTTTTTATCCACAATTTTTCAGATATAAAATGTTGATATGATAACTAAATATTGTCAATGCAATTTTAAACCACAATATGTAGACAATATGATTTTCCTTTTCCATAATATTGTCAGAATATTATAGAGGTTATACTATGTATCTTGTTGAAATATTTCACATGGTAATATCTTGATAAAATGTTTTTGCAGTTGAACCCTCAACCTTGCCTGAACCCTCTAAACTGAGCCACAGTCATATTTTATAAAGATATTACCATGTGAAATATTTTAATGAAATACATAATATAACCTCTATAATATTCTGATAATATTATGGAAAAGTAAAATTTATTGTCTACATATTGTGCTTTGAAATTGCATTGACAATATTTAGTTACCTTGTCAACATTTTATGTATGAAAAATTGTGGATAAAAAATACCTTTTGTTATTGGATATGCCTAAATTTTGTCAGTGGTAAAAGCGTATTTTCCATCCAGTGACAGTGCTCATAGCATGCTCCCAGAAGCCTTTAGACATGCCAGCCATGTGCAGCATGGCCATTGCCTTATCTGTAATGGTGCAGTTAAACTGCTCAGCTTTCCCATTCGACTGTGGTGAACCTGGCATTGTAAGGTGATGCTCTATCCCTCTTTGCTTGAGAATGTCCTGCACTTGGCTCGCCATGTACTCGCCACCGCGGTCAGAGTGGAGTGCGCACAGTTTATGGGATGTCTGGGTTTCACCCCAGGCCAAATACATCTGCAGTGCCTTCACAAACTGATCCTTTGACTTAATAAAGTACACCACTGCAAACTTAGAGTGGTTGTCTATGAAGGTGGCAGTGTAGGCAGAGCCTTGTAAGGACTGAGTTTGCATAGGACCGGCTAGGTCGCTGTGCACAATCTCAAAGATACGAGTTGTCCTCTTGGTGGAGGACACAGAGAAGGGTTGGCGAGTGGATTTGCCTAACTTGCACCCATGACACACACCAGTGTGTGTGGTAGAGCTGTCAATGTCCATGCCAGTAGTGGCAGAGGGACTGTACAACTTAAGAGCAGCAGAGGAGATGTGTCCCATGCGCTGATGCCAGATATCAAGAGTGGTGGCAGCACTTTTGACATGAGCATTTAGGCCAATGCTTGAAGCGTCCAACCAGTACAGGTTGTCCTCCAAGTAGCCAACAGCTACACAGCTTTTATTCACAGATATTTTAAACAAGCCTGTCACGGTACGGAGGAAAAGGACTCTTACTTACGGTGATGACCTCGTTAGTAAGCAGTAATGTGTCATGGACAGTCGCATCAGTCAGCAGGGACAGTAGAATCACATGCCAGTAAGGCATGACTCATTCCTAGGACAGCGGTAGTAGGGTTCGAGCTACTTACGCTACTAGTCGTACGGGTTCAGGAGGAGCTTTAAAGCTACCTCATACATGTATAAATAGTGGCTCGATGAGACCAAGATACGCCATCTTGGTCTTCTTCAATTTACCACCTTTACTCATCTCTTCACGCATGCTTTGCTTGTCTCTTTCCGAGCAAGTCGTCTTCATCGATCATCGGATTACCTAGTGGCACGACTTGCCCTAGTGTGCGTTTAGATCACGTGCTCATAAGCGCCGTGTATCCCGTGACCAGGTCACGAGACCAGGAAGAGATATTCTGCTAAGTCGTGAACGCCCTTTCGTGTCCAAGTCGGACTAACGCCGGTGGTGGCGTTACATTAAGACCAAGATCCCTCAACGTGGCGTTCACAACTCGAGACCAGTGGAGAGATTTTCAGACCTACTCCCTCGAACGACGAGGAGACCGCAACGTACCGACACAATTCTTAGGAGCCGCCAGGTGGAGAGAATACCGAGGAGAAACCGGATACTTCGTAGACTTTGCATCGGGCCCAACCCGATACCGCCCCGTTGAGTTCAATTTCGATCACCTGTGCTGGGTCGAGATTACTTGGAACCCCATAGACCACCGCTACGACGCAGTACGCCCCGCAGGAAGAAACTACAACTGCGACATCGACTCCAGAAACCTACCCACACGTGAAGAGTGGGGACGCATCGACGGACAACCAGAACAAGAACCTAGCACATCTGAACCAAGAACCCCCGCACCATCCGAGACCAGCGGAGACGACGAAGGATCCGACGACGACGAGGAATCCGAAGTAGGGGAGATAATACAAACAGCTGAGTCCCTACGCATCAACGAACCCGAAAGCATCGAAGTACACCCACCTGCAGATATGGCAATGGCAACAATTACCCAGGAAGATCTAGCTCTTGAAGAAGCCAGGAGGATCACCGAAGAAGCAGAGTCTTATCTACGCCCCATCAACCCGACGACGGGACACCGCATGACCGCAGATGATGCGGCCATTTTTAGAGCAGTAGGACCAGACGTCGCAGATCCTCCACCTGGAGCAGGAGGACCACCACCACCCAGAAGACAAGGAGGCAACTTCGGCTGAGGACCCCCAGGAGGACGACAACCTCAATTCGGGGGAGGAGGAGGTGGAGACCCAGTTCGGAGGAGGACCACCACCACCAGCAGGAGGACCCGCTCCAGGAGCACTGCCACCAGGGGCACCACACGGGTCAGACAAGTTAGTGGGAGAAACCCCGACCATATTCGACGGAAATCGAGATGAGTACGAGTCCTTCCTCACACAATGGCACATATACTGGGGACAGAACTCAGAGGCACCAATCATGACCAACGTCTATCGACGTTGCCTACTGTTCTTAGGATTCATCAAAGGCCCGCGAGTGTCCAACTGGACGCTCGGATTCCTCCAATGGCTCAACAACGAGCTACACCAGGGGCGAAGCCGATACGACCCATTCTTATGGGACACCCTGACAGCTGGGTTTTCGGACCGTTTCTTGAACGTACTCGAGCAAGAGCAGGCGCAAGCAACGCTAGCTAAAGGGTTTAAGATGGTTGGCGACGATATTGACTCGTACATCACCAATTTCGAACAATTGGCGCGGAAGGCTGACTACCGCCTCAACGACCGCCAAACACTGGACCGGTTCACGGCGGGCCTCCCGAGAGCCCTATTCACCAAGATTTACGAGCTGGACGACCCGCAAACCTTTAATGAGTGGAAGGAGGCAGCATTGCGCAGGCAAAAACAATACATTCACCTACGCGTGCGCCTAGGGCTCACCACCACGCCCCGCAACACCCCAACACCACGACCTCAACAAAACCGAGGATACGCCCCGCAATGGGCACCACCCAGGTTCCCACCGCCGCGCTATGATCCGAACGCCATGGACACATCTGCGGACAGAACACGCGCACGCCTCGCAGAAGTAGGCGACCCAAACCGCGGAAACCAACGACCGCCCTTCCCACCAAGAGGAGGACCAGGACAAAATCGGGGAAACGGACCACGCCGCGACATGAGGGAAGTGATATGTTACAACTGTAACAACCCAGGCCACTTCTCACGAGATTGTACACGCCCCAGAAAGCCTAGGCAACCGTTCCAACCACGCGCAAGCACAAGTCGAAGCATGGACACCGACTACTACAGTCAAGAACCGACAACGGTGCGTCGTGCGGAGGCTACACCAGAGGAACAAGCCAAAGGATGGATGGAGACGCTTAGAGGGGCCAGTGACGAGGTGAAAGACCTCGTATTCAAAGATCTCTGGACCCAAGAGGGTTTTCAGGACGCCTGAACCCATCGGCCTGGGTGAGGGCAGTCAACTGTAATTCTGTAATCATGACTCGCTACCGTTCGCTCCGAATTCCAGTATCGATTCGTACAAATTACTCTATGGCCGACATCAAGGGGCTCGTCGACTCCGGAGCCACCGACAACTTTATAAGACCCGCGTTCGCTAAACGCATGGGCCTTGGGCTACAAGCCCTCGAAAAACCAAAGAAAATCTGGAACATCGACAACACAGAGAATAAAGCTGGGTCAATTACGCACTTTATTGATCTAGACGTCCAGACCAATAACGTCTCTAAGACCATGAGATTCCTCGTCACTGACATAGGAAACGAAGATCTCGTCCTCGGATATCCCTGGTTAGCAACCTATGAACCAACTATCAGCTGGGCGCACGCCACCATCCATGAAGGAGCCCTCCCAGTAGTGCTTCGATCAATCAACCCCACGGAAGCGCAAACCACCATCGCCGGTGCAATGACTCAAGAAGAAGCCGAAGACATCATCCAAAAGCTCGAGGAGGAATGCCAGATACGTACCACAGCGACCGAACTGGCCATCGCAGCTAACCAGAACACCGTCGTGGAAGCCCTCCCAGAACCATATCAACGTTTTGCGAAAATCTTCAGCGAAGAAGCATCCCACCGATTTCCACCATCACGACCTTGGGACCACGCAATTGACTTCAAACCGGGCACACCCCCCAGTATCGACTGCAAAGTATACCCAATGTCACAAGACGAGGACGGACAACTACGCGAATGGCTAGACGAACAACTCAAGCTAGGATACATCAGACCCTCAAAGTCACCCTACGCCTCGTCATTCTTCTTCATCAAGAAAAAGGACGGAAAGCTGAGACCAGTACAAGACTACCGGCGAATCAACGCCTGCACGGTGCGCAACCAATACCCACTACCTCTCATGTCGGAACTCATCAACGACCTCGGAAACGGGCACATATTCACCAAACTCGACGTCCGCTGGGGGTACAACAACATACGAATCAAAGAGGGCGATGAACACAAGGCCGCGTTCAAAACGAAATACGGATTATTCGAACCCCTCGTCATGTACTTCGGACTTACAAACTCACCGGCAACGTTCCAAAACATGATGAACGACATCCTGGGCGATACAATTCGCATCTTTGCAGCAATGGGCACAATCATCCGCGTCTACATGGACGACATCGGTATCGCGACCCTTGAACATGCGGGACTCCAAGCACACATAGATGCAGTATGCGCCGTACTCCAAATCGCGATGGACCACGATCTCTACTTCAAACCGTCCAAGTGTACCTTCCACCAACCGCGAATGGATTACCTGGGGGTAATTCTTGAAAAGGGGGTGACTCGCATGGACCCCGTAAAAATTGCCGGTATACGCGATTGGCCCACACCCACAAAGGTACGAGACGTACGCTCTTTTCTGGGCTTCTGCAATTTTTACCGCCTCTTCATTCGCGGTTTCGCCACATACGCACGAGCCCTCAACAAACTCACACGCAAAGACGCAGAGTGGACATGGGGCAAAGACGAAGAGACGGCTTTCCAAACTCTCAAACGCCTAGTCACAAGCGAACCGGTACTCGCACATCCCACACTGACAGACCAATTCGAACTCGAAGTAGACGCATCCGGGTACGCGGTAGGAGCAGTACTCCTACAAAAGAAGCAAGACGGGAAAAGGCACCCCCTCGGCTACTTCTCGGCCACCCTAAACGAAGCAGGAACGCAACTATGACATCTATGACTTGGAACTCCTGGCGATCGTCAAAGCACTGCGACACTGGAGACCGTTCCTAGCAGGCTCACCACACAAAATTCAAAATCTTCTCCGACCACCTTAACCTCACGCACTGGAAGACACCGCAGAAGATAAGTCGCCGAGTAGCCCGAGAAGTCCTAGAGCTCATGGAATACGATTTCGAGATCCACCACATCAAGGGGACCAACAACGGACGCGCAGACGCCCTATCACGAAGACCCGACTATGACCGAGGGGAAAGGGACAACGAAGGAGTCGTCGTCTTACCTGAGAAGGTATTCGTACGAACCGTCACCACACAATCGCCGGAAGACCACGCACAAGATGAAGACATTCTACGACCCTGGGTAGACCCACACAAGCTCAAGAAAGTCGACGGGACCTGGTACCACCAAGGCGCAAGAGTAGTCACCGGAGGACCGGAAGAAATCCGCACCATCATCGCCAACCACCACGACCCCCCCGTGTACGGCCACCCAGGAATCAAACGAACGGCGAGAATCATCGAGCGAAGCCACTGGTGGCCGAATATGCTGAAACAAATAACGGAGTACGTTCAAGGCTGCGCGGAATGTCAACGCCACAAGGTTAACAACCGCCCGACACGAGCTCCACTAGTGCCCATCACGCCGACACCCGACGCTAAGCCATTCGAAGTCATTGCCCTTGACTTCATTACTAAACTACCGGAGTCACAGGGATATGATTCGATCCTTACCGTAACCGACCACGACTGCACCAAAGCATCCGTATTCATCCCCTGCAACGAGGAAATATCCGCGGAAGAAACCGCTGCCCTGTACGTCACTCATGTGTTTCGGAGATTCGGATTACCGGCAAAAATTATCAGCGACCGAGACCCGAGATTCGCATCAAAGTTCACACGCGAATTGTGCCGAATCCTCGGCATCTACCAAAACATTTCCACGGCGTACCACCCCCGAACAGATGGACAATCGGAAAGAACCAATCAATGGCTGGAGCAATATCTACGGTTCTGGACTAATGAGCGTCAAGATAATTGGGCGCGATTCCTACCCATGGCGGAATTCGCGCATAACAATTGGCCGCACGAGGCAACAAGGAAGTCCCCTTTCTCACTCATGATGGGATACGACCCGCGTGCTGATTGGATCGACAAGCCATCCCCAATTCCACAGGTGCTCACGCGACTCCAACAATTCCGAGAAGCGCGGAAAGAGGCTCAGAACCTTATCAGAAAGGCACAATCGCTGTGGGTCAAACATCGGAACACACCCAAGTACCAAGTGGGAGACCAAGTATGGCTAGAAGGACGGCATCTGCGAACCAATCAACCAACCGCCAAGCTAGCGGCACGACGGCATGGCCCATTCAAAATCACGCGCGTCCTATCACCGGTCAACTATCAACTGGAACTTCCCACGCAGTGGAGTATTCACCCCGTATTCCACATTGATCTACTCACGCCTTATCGCGAGACGCCCATGCATGGGGAAAATTTCCAACGCCCGCCACCGGATCTGGTGGATGGAGAAGAGGAGTACGAGGTAGAGCGCGTTCTAGACTCCAGGCGATTCGGCCGGAGCAAGGAATTGCAATACCTTGTGAAATGGAAGGGATACCCAGACTCGGAGAACCAGTGGGTCAACAAGGATGACGTATTCGCTGACGAAGCCATAGCGGAGTACCAGCGGAGTTCAATCGCAGCCAGGATACATATAAACCGAGCGGACGACGCTAAGTCACCCCCATCTCCTCACGCTGGAATCCTCTCACACATCACCATGTCCTCTCCCTCCTCATCTCCCGCCATTGCCGCCAACCTCAGAGGGTCATTCACCTATGAGGAACTTAAAGCTGCCGTCGACAACCTCGCACTCATCGAAGACCTCGACAACCCCAACACTCCCACCACCTACTGGCTGCTCGGTGCCGACGGCCAACACCTCAACCACACACCTTATACGCAGGCCGAAGTTGATCGGCTTCGCGCAGCTCTCCGAGACTGCGCGCCTTCCTCACCGGGACCTCTCCCAGTTCGAGTGGAGTATTGGGTCAACACGAACCAAGAACGCGAACACGATGCGATGGGAGGAGTGGAAGCTGACGGCGGAGAGGTGGAGGCTAGAGCAGCTAGCGATAGCAGCAACAAGGAGAACGAAGATCCTCGAAAGGAGGAAACTGTTCGACGAGATGATGCGCGCCAAATCCAGGATCAGCCCGAGCGCGAGCTCAAAGAATGGTACCCAGCTGAGCACCCTTTCATCCTCACCACCACCGATTCTGACCACCCCGACGAAACCCCATACACCCTCGACACCGTGGGTCGCCCCATCTATCGAGGCTCCCTGCGGGTGGACCTCCCCTCCTCCACTCATCACACCACCACACTCCACCGCCGACTCGCCGATGCCCGTTTCGCCCCATACGGCTACGTTCACAACAGGGGAGACAAATTCGTCAACTTCCCCATCACCGACGCCCAGGGAGTCACCACCCAAGCCTCCTACGTCCAGGTCATCATGACCCCCGACCCCATCGTCCTCGGCATTGCCGCGGACAGCGACAAAACCTATTCGAAGCCACTGTACGCGGAGCCTCAAGTACGGGAGAGGGGGAAGCCTCAGTACGGAGAACTGGAGATACGGGCTCTCGCCGCCGGGCACGCCAACCAGCACCGCCTCGACACGGCGGTCAACGAATTGAAGGACGTAGGGTTAAAAGCTGAGTTGCACAGATTTCGATCACTCAAGAACGAGGCTGAAAGAATCGAGCAGCGCCTTCACGCCCTCTCGCTGGCGCTCGGTGGTGTACAAGCCGACGTCGCACGTTCTAAGTTCAGATTGGAAATGGCGGACATTCACAACAGAGTCGACGAAGTACAGGAAGGGTGGTTGGGAGGCATAGGCCCTACTCGGCGCCGTGGTCGTCGCGGCTGAAAAGGGGGTGGTGTCACGGTACGGAGGAAAAGGACTCTTACTTACGGTGATGACCTCGTTAGTAAGCAGTAATGTGTCATGGACAGTCGCATCAGTCAGCAGGGACAGTAGAATCACATGCCAGTAAGGCATGACTCATTCCTAGGACAGCGGTAGTAGGGTTCGAGCTACTTACGCTACTAGTCGTACGGGTTCAGGAGGAGCTTTAAAGCTACCTCATACATGTATAAATAGTGGCTCGATGAGACCAAGATACGCCATCTTGGTCTTCTTCAATTTACCACCTTTACTCGTCTCTTCACGCGTGCTTTGCTTGTCTCTTTCCGAGCAAGTCGTCTTCATCGATCATCGGATTACCTAGTGGCACGACTTGCCCTAGTGTGCGTTTAGATCACGTGCTCATAAGCGCTGTGTATCCCGTGACCAGGTCACGAGACCAGGAAGAGATATTCTGCTAAGTCGTGAACGCCCTTTCATGTCCAAGTCGGACTAACGCCGGTGGTGGCGTTACAAAGCCACTGTCAAAGGCCACTTCTGCACCCTTTTGTGCTAGTGCACGTGTCAACAAGAAGTGTGTTTTCACCTGTGGAAGGTGCAGCACATTACTTAGGGTGATTGGAATGCCTTGGCTCGTAGTGAAGACGATAGAGCCTACACCAACTTGGTTGATTGTGGACTTATCCCCTAGGTGTACACTACCTTGGCATGGGGTGTAGTCCTTGAAGTCAGACTGATGTGGTGTGATGTGGTGTGTTGCACCACTGTCCATCATCCAATGCACACGCAAGGCAGCATACAAGGCAACACCAACTGAATTTGCAGCCCAGTCAATGGCAGGCTCATCAACGACCTCCTTAATGGAGGTGGTGGTTGGTACTAATACATGACTATTGGCAGCCTTGTTGCTAGTGTCCTTCGCTGTTACGGTTTCACCCATAACAGACCCCTGGACACCCCCTATATGACCCTGGAACACTGCTGTAAAGTGATCACATGCTGATTTGGCGGAGGAGGAAGCTGAAGTTATGAGAATAATGGCCCTAAGTGCCCAAGAACGAGCTAAGTCACCTGACTACCACTACCACCTGGGTACCGCTCAAAGACCTCAGGAATATTGGGAGTAGATCACGTGATCTTATGTCAACCACCTGTCACTTGACCCTGGCACGTGACCTGGCTAGACTTGCACCAGAAGGGTCCAGATGAGCTTGTGCCTGGACTGGTCTCGACTGCCTCATGTTTGCAATGACTCGTATATGTTATCGATTGTGCCTGGTTTCTGATGTGTACCATATGCTTCCTGCTTTGTGATTGGTTTGTGACTGCGCCCATATGACTTGTGATTCATTATCTCTGACTCATGCCATGAGGGCGTTATGCCATTGGCTTCTGATTATCTCTGACTCAATGTGACTCATTCCTAGGATCCGTATATTAGGGTTTTGGAGTTCCAAGCTGGGGTTCAAACCTCCTTGGAGTAGTATATAGGCTCTGGCTTATTGTCACTGAAGACCTAAGCTTGACTTCTTGGATTATACCACCCAAACGCCTTGGATTGTGACATCTACCATTCCATTCTGTTTCTAGAATTGACTCTGCTTCTTGTGTTTCATATCTCGGTTCTGGAAGTGTTCCCATTTTCCATCTTTCTGTTCTATTCCAGAATGCTCTCTCACCTTCTTGCCAGCTCACAGATCTAGATCTGGAGCATAGTGTTTCAGAGAAAAACATAGACAAATACTGCAGAAATAATGCCTCTTGTACAGTATTTAAGAAGACAGTAGCACGCCTGTATTCTGTGTTCTAGTCTTGTTTCCTGTAGTGAATCCTAGTTCCATTCCCTTGCCCTTTGCTGAAGGACAAGTGGTCTTACATCTAGTGCTCTGCCTGGCTATATAGGCAGTACTACTCTTGGTAGCTCAAGACAGTTGGCATAGCAGATTGACAGACGCACCGGTGCACTTAGTAAGCGTGACCCGGAAGACACCTCACGACAAAGTGGTATTAACATGGCTGAGAGCCCACCTCTTGAATTGTGAAACCTTGCCTCTCCTGTGCTGTCTGCCAGTTGGGTGCTGAATAGACTTTGGTTGTCATCTTCCTAGTCCTTAGCTGGTGAATCACCGTAAGGCCTTGCATCCCTTCCCTTCCACTTATCTCTTGCTGCTTGGAGCGTGCTGTAGTGGTATGACACCTCGCTACTGCTAAGCTCAAGTTTGAAAGAGTTTGAGTGAACTGTCGGGCCTTCAGAACTCAAGCCTAATGTGGAGATAAATCACGCGCCAAACCTACAGTTACTGCGGAGCGTGCAAAGGTCAAGGTGGTCTTTATACAAGATCACAACTCATGGTGTCACACAGTAGTAGGCTGAGTGGAGAACCAAGAGGACAAGTTTAGATTGCATAGAGTAAGGAGTACAGAGGATACACACCTGAGTGGAGAACCAAGAGGACAAGTTGGTTCCACTCAGGACGCTACAGGAGGGTTTATATATGCTACTGGAGCTGAGCTTGAACTGAGTCTAAACACTATTACTAAGTGTACAGTAAGACTCCGTGACTCAGGAGCTGACACTGTCGTGTCTATTAATAGCGCTATCTATTGTGCTGACTGATGCACTTGTCATAGCACTGACGTGATGCCTTATCTCTGCTGAGTAAAACCTAATACAGCAAGTAAGCGTAAACTACTAAGCATGGTCCAGAACTGTTACAATTTCCACTTCTTGCTGTATGTGTCTTAACTTGTGTTGAGACGTGACTGAATCAAGTCACATGTCTCGTGGGATATGATTGAGTCATCCCATACACTAAATACGGTATCTGTCCCTTAAGGACTAATTTGGACTTGGCCGGACTCTTACGGACCGCTTTTGTTTATCTTTATTGTCATAGTCACATATGGCTCCTATTGTTCTCTATTGTTAAGATACCGGTATTGTCTGCCTTAGGCAGCTATTGTTCTCTGCCCTCCAATGGCATTTCTCCCTCTGGCGCACAGACCACCTGTATTGTGTTTGGATCACCTGTGCGCACAGACCATTCTTAGCTAAGCGTCCTGTATATAAGGACTGCTGCTTTCACCTTTACACTTCAGAGTTCCCTTCACCTCTGAAGTGTAAGTCCCTTTCCTTTACTTCTCCAACTACCTTTGCTCATAGACGTTCTATAGTAACTTGTCTATTAGGTATGCAGTTGTAACAGAGTTCCCTTCACCTCTGAAGTTAACTTGTCTATTAGCTCCTCACTATTAACCTCGCTTGTTAGTTCTGCGCTTCAACAACTTGTTCCATCACCTACTGTACGATACGTGGTTTCCACGGGCTTCTCATTTGTCACGTGCCCATCCGTTTTGCTTTGTTCCACTTGCGCTTGACTCCTTTCGACTGGCGGTTTGCGCCATTGAAAACCACTATACCTTTCCAAGTTGATCTGATGCATGCGCGGACCCACGTGCCCTCATAAACCTTGATATAGTGCACTCCTTTGTACTCGATTTAGCGCAAGGTGTCAGTCTGGCATCATGTGTTTGGCTTAGCCAAACACCCTGTATTAGTATATAAGTCACGCCCTACCTAGCTTGTATGGTAGACTTGACTTCTTGTGTAATACCACATCGTCTTTGCCTCACGAACCGACCTTTGACTCGCCGTTGCACTTGAGTCCCTGTTTTCGCTTGCCTTTTTGCTTGAGCCCTGGCTTTCCGCTATTGTCCTTGTGCCCCTGGGAGGCCAAGTGATACTTGTTCATAACCAAACTCAGTCTTAACCGACTCACGCCTTTCCAATCCCATTGACTTGCTGAAGTACACATCGTACTTAATGCCCCTGTGGTGGCATTACATTAAGTCAAGTCTCCCACCGTGGCAACATCCAGTCACAGTCGAACCAAGTTCAAGCCCAAATATATCAACTGTCTCAGCTCAGATGAACTATCCGACAGAGTCAAAGGAGTGGCGGTCTGGGCAGAAAATAACAGAGTTGAGGGATACTTCATTTTTGACCCCACGACAAGATCATACCAACAGATTCATTATCTTGAAGACAAACACCTCTGGGCATTCATTGAATATTCCCCAAACGAAGGAACATGGTACACTACCGGACCAGTTCCCCTCACCTTGGAAACCGGTCCTTTGGGATCATCTAATCCCTCAGGAATTGATATTGACCCCCAAGATACCATGTCCCCAAGCATATCAGTACCAACAACCAACCTCCCCACCTCAGCGTTTCCATCTTACGCAATGGCTCAACAAGGACAAGTGTCCGCAAGCACCACTCTCACAAGTGGAGGGGGAGCACCCAGTGGAAGTGGAGCACCCACCAGAGGAACCCCTGCCAGTGGTGGTGGTGGTGGTGGTGGTGGAGGTGGCGGAGGACCAGTGCCTGCCGGGGGACTCATACCGGTCCCTGGTGGTAATGACTGCCTAGGAGGAAATCCTCCACCAGAGTTTGACGGAAACCAAGAAAAGAGCAAAGCGTTCCTGCGCGCTTTCAAACTGTACTGTGGAATGAACCCCACAGTGGACTTACTTGCGGTACCTGCACAACGGGCCATGGCCTTCCTCTCTTACATCCGAGGCCTGCTCGTCGATGACTGGGTTGATGAACAAATGAGGTGGATTGAGGGCCAGTTGGCAGCAGGAGTCCTGCTTTCACGATCAGAGCTCGGGCTGGCACCGAGTTGGTTGTGTTTGGGATACACGCAGTGCTCGGGCTCGATACCGATTTGCAGCCGGGGTTGATTAGGTAAGACGACTTGCACACGGCAAGCAAGTAGTTTACAGACTAGATTCAGAGATGGAGAACAAGACTAGAACGCAGAATACAGGATGTACTACTGGTTCCTTAAATACTGTACAAGTATTCTATTTTTATGCTTTTTCTGTAGAAACTGTAAGCTGGCAGAAGCACACCACAAGACTCTGAAACTTTCAGAATAATCTAGTAGAACAGTAAGAAGAGAAGCAGGATCTGAAACACAGAAGTAGGGTCAAGAATGTGCCAGAAGTTAGACATGAAACATGGAAGCAGAGACAATAAATCTTTCCAGAAACTGATTATCAGAGATAATCAATGGCACGATCATTGGATCGTGACATACACCCCTTTCTTGATTGATTCATCCTTGAATCCTAGAAAGCTCGTTCTTTCGTCTTCGTCTGACAACGACGTGTCAGTGTTACGTTTCAGTTTGGTTGGCGCCTCGGGCTGGGAAGTGGACACTGACACGTCGACTATGACATTGCCGTCAGCAGAATATCGTCATGGACTTGTAGGATCAGTCAGCCGGGTAAGCTCCAGTGCATGTGATTGTACGATAACAGATTGGATCTTGTAATGACTCGACACGACTCATACTAGGATAGCTGTACTAGGGTTCACGGTACTTACCCTATTGGCTAGTAGTATTCAAAGCGGCGCTTTAAAGCCTGTGCGTATCTGTATAAGTAGAGTAGTGCGAAGACCAAGAACAACATCTTGGTCTTCTTCCAATACCACCACCATCTACTTGTCTTTGCTAAGAGGTCTCCCCTCTTAAGTGAGTTGTCCAGCATATCCCCTTAGACCAGGGATCCCCATGACTTACCTTCGCCTGTCC